>OY804583.1:113497641-114697641 GCA_963680875.1 Bathymodiolus brooksi | reverse complement strand
ACCCCACTAAAAGTCTCCCAACCATAACGCAGAAAACTAAAGATTGAGCCACACGAACCCCACTAAAAGCCTACCAACCATGACACAGAAAACTAAAGATTGAGACACACGAACCCCACTAAAAGTCTTCCAACCATGATAAAGAAAACGAAAGATTGAACCACACGAACCGCACTAAGAGTCTACCAACCATGACACAGAAAACTAAACATTGAGACACACGAAACCCACTAAAAGTCTTCCAACCATGACACAGAAAACTAAAGTTTGAGCCACACGAACCCCACTAAAAGTCTACCAACCATGACACAGAAAACTAAAGATTGAGCCACACGAACCCCACTAAAAGTCTACCTACCATGACACAGAAGACTAAAGATTGAGCCACACGAATCCCACTAAAAGTCTACCAACCATGACACAGAAAACTAAAGATTGGGCCACACGAACCCCACTAAAAGTCTACCTACCATGACACAGAAAACTAAAGATTAAGCCACACGAACCCCACTAAAAGTCTACCTACCGTGACACAAAAAACTAAAGATTGAACCACACGAACCCCACCAAAAATGTATCAACCATGACACAGAAAACTAAAGATTGAGCCACACGAACCCCACTAAAAGTCTACCAACCATGACACAGAAAACTAAAGATTGAGCCACTCGAACCCCGCTAAAAGTCTACCTACCATGACACAGAAAACTAAAGATTGAGCCACACGAACCCCACTAAAAGTCTACCAACCATGATACAGAAAACTAGATTGAGCCACACGAACCCCACTAAAAATCTACCTACCATGACACAGAAAACTAAAGATTGAGCCAAGCGAACCCCACTAAAAGTCTACCTACCATGACACAGAAAGCTAAAGATTGAGCCACACGAACCCCACTAAAAGTCTACCAACCATGACAAAGAAAACTAAAGATTGAGCCACACAAACCCCACTAAAATTCTACCTACCATGACACAGAAATCTAAAGATTGAGCCACACGAACCCCACTAAAAGTCTAGCTACCAACCATGACACAGAAAACTAAAGATCGAGTCGCACGAACCCCACTAAAGGTCTACCTACCATGACACAGAAAACTAAAGATAGAGCCATACGAACCCCACTAAAAGTCTACCTACAATGAAGCACAAAACTAAAGATTGAGCCACACGAATCCCACTAAAAGTCTACCAACCATGACAGAAAATTAAAGATTGAGCCACACGAACCCCACTAAAAGTCTACCAATCATGACACAGAAATCTAAATATTGAGCCACACGAACCCCACTAAAAGTCTACCAACCATGAGACAGAAAAGTAGAGATTGAGCCACACGAACCCCACTAAAAGTCTACCAACCATTACACAGAAATCTAAATATTGAGCCACACGAACCCCACTAAAAGTCTACCGACCATGAGACAGTAAAGTAAAGATTGAGCCACACGAACCCCACTAAAAGTCTCCCAACCATGACGCAGAAAACTAAAGATTGAGCCACACGAACCCCACTAAAAGTCTACCAACCATGAGACAGAAAAGTAGAGATTGAGCCACACTAACCCCACTAAAAGTCTACCAACCATGACACAGAAATCTAAATATTGAGCCACACGAACCCCCCTAAAAGTCTACCGACCATGAGACAGTAAAGTAAAGATTGAGCCACACGAACCCCACTTAAAGTCTCCCAACCATAACGCAGAAAACTAAAGATTGAGCCACACGAACCGCACTAAAAGTCTACCAACCATGACACAGAAAACTAAAGATTGAGACACACGAACCCCACTAAAAGTCTTCCAACCATGATAGAGAAAACGAAAGATTGAACCACACGAACCGCACTAAGAGTCTACCAACCATGACACAGAAAACTAAACATTGAGACACACGAACCCCACTAAAAATCTTCCAACCATGACACAGAAAACTAAAGATTGAGCCACACGAACCCCACTAAAAGTCTACCTACCATGACACAGAAAACTAAAGTTTGAGCCACACGAACCCCACTAAAAGTCTACCAACCATGACACAGAAAACTAAAGATTGAGCCACACGAACCCCACTAAAAGTCTACCTACCATGACACAGAAGACTAAAGATTGAGCCACACGAATCCCACTAAAAGTCTACCAACCATGACACAGAAAACTAAAGATTGGGCCACACGAACCCCACTAAAAGTCTACCTACCATGACACAGAAAACTAAAGATTAAGCCACACGAACCCCACTAAAAGTCTACCTACCGTGACACAAAAAACTAAAGATTGAACCACACGAACCCCACCAAAAATGTATCAACCATGACACAGAAAACTAAAGATTGAGCCACACGAACCCCACTAAAAATCTACCAGCCATGACACAGAAAACTAAAGATTGAGCCACACGAACCCCACTAAAAGTCTACCAACCATGACACAGAAAACTAAAGATTGAGCCATTCGAACCCCGCTAAAAGTCTACCTACCATGACACAGAAAACTAAAGATTGAGCCACACGAATCCCACTAAAAGTCTACCAACCATGATACAGAAAACTAGATTGAGCCACACGAACCCCACTAAAAATCTACCTACCATGACACAGAAAACTAAAGATTGAGCCAAGCGAACCCCACTAAAAGTCTACCTACCATGACACAGAAAGCTAAAGATTGAGCCACACGAACCCCACTAAAAGTCTACCAACCATGACAAAGAAAACTAAAGATTGAGCCAAACAAACCCCACTAAAATTCTACCTACCATGACACAGAAATCTAAAGATTGAGCCACACGAACCCCACTAAAAGTCTAGCTACCAACCATGACACAGAAAACTAAAGATAGAGTCGCACGAACCCCACTAAAGGTCTACCTACCATGACAGAGAAAACTAAAGATTGAGCCACACGAACCCCACTAAAAGTCTACCAACCATGACACAGAAAACTAAATATTGAGTCACAGGAACCCCACTAAAAGTCTACCTATCATGACACAGAAAACTAAAGATTGAGCCACACGAACCCCACTAAAAGTCTACCTACAATGAAGCACAAAACTAAAGATTGAGCCACACGAATCCCACTAAAAGTCTACCAACCATGACAGAAAATTAAAGATTGAGCCACACGAACCCCACTAAAAGTCTACCAATCATGACACAGAAATCTAAATATTGAGCCACACGAACCCCACTAAAAGTCTACCAACCATGAGACAGAAAAGTAGAGATTGAGCCACACGAACCCCACTAAAAGTCTACCAACCATGACACAGAAATCTAAATATTGAGCCACACGAACCCCACTAAAAGTCTACCGACCATGAGACAGTAAAGTAAAGATTGAGCCACACGAACCCCACTAAAAGTCTCCCAACCATGACGCAGAAAACTAAAGATTGAGCAACACGAACCCCACTAAAAGTCTACCAACCATGACACAGAAAACTAAACATTGAGCCACACGAACCCCACTAAAAGTCTACCAACCATGACACAGAAATCTAAATATTGAGCCACACGAACCCCACTAAAAGTCTACCAACCTTGAGACAGAAAACTAAAGATTGAGCCACACGAACCCCACTAAAAGTCTACCAACCATGAGACAGAAAACTAAAGATTGAGCCACACGAACCCCACTAAAAGTCTACCAATCATGACACAGAAATCTAAATATTGAGCCACACGAACCCCACTTAAAGTCTACCAACCATGAGACAGAAAAGTAGAGATTGAGCCACACTAACCCCACTAAAAGTCTACCAACCATGACACAGAAATCTAAATATTGAGCGCCACGAACCCCACTAAAAGTCTACCGACCATGAGACAGTAAAGTAAAGATTGAGCTACACGAACCCCACTAAAAGTCTCCCAACCATAACGCAGAAAACTAAAGATTGAGCCACACGAACCCCACTAAAAGTCTACCAACCATGACACAGAAAACTAAAGATTGAGACACACTAACCCCACTAAAAGTCTTCCAACCATGATAGAGAAAACGAAAGATTGAACCACACGAACCGCACTAAGAGTCTACCAACCATGACACAGAAAACTAAACATTGAGACACACGAACCCCACTAAAAGTCTTCCAACCATGACACAGAAAACTAAACATTGAGACACACGAACCCCACTAAAAGTCTTCCAACCATGACACAGAAAACTAAAGATTGAGCCACACGAACCCCACTAAAAGTCTACCTACCATGACACAGAAAACTAAAGTTTGAGCCACACGAACCCCACTAAAAGTCTACCAACCATGACACAGAAAACTAAAGATTGAGCCACACGAACCCCACTAAAAGTCTACCTACCATGACACAGAAGACTAAAGATTGAGCCACACGAATCCCACTGAAAGTCTACCAACCATGACACAGAAAACTAAAGATTGGGCCACACGAACCCCACTAAAAGTCTACCAACCATGACACAGAAAACTAAAGATTAAGCCACACGAACCCCGCTAAAAGTCTACCTACCGTGACACAGAAAACTAAAGATTGAACCACACGAACCCCAACAAAAATGTATCAACCATGACACAGAAAACTAAAGATTGAGCCACACGAACCCCACTAAAAATCTACCAGTCATGACACAAAACTAAAGATTGAGCCACACGAACCCCACTAAAAGTCTACCAACCATGACACAGAAATCTAAATATTGAGCCACACGAACCCCACTAAAAGTCTACCAACCTTGAGACAGAAAACTAAAGATTGAGCCACACGAACCCCACTAAAAGTCTACCAACCATGAGACAGAAAACTAAAGATTGAGCCACACGAACCCCACTAAAAGTCTACCAATCATGACACAGAAATCTAAATATTGAGCCACACGAACCCCACTAAAAGTCTACCAACCATGAGACAGAAAAGTAGAGATTGAGCCACACTAACCCCACTAAAAGTCTACCAACCATGACACAGAAATCTAAATATTGAGCGCCACGAACCCCACTAAAAGTCTACCTACCATGAGACAGTAAAGTAAAGATTGAGCTACACGAACCCCACTAAAAGTCTCCCAACCATAACGCAGAAAACTAAAGATTGAGCCACACGAACCCCACTAAAAGTCTACCAACCATGACACAGAAAACTAAAGATTGAGACACACGAACCCCACTAAAAGTCTTCCAACCATGATAGAGAAAACGAAAGATTGAACCACACGAACCGCACTAAGAGTCTACCAACCATGACACAGAAAACTAAACATTGAGACACACTAACCCCACTAAAAGTCTTCCAACCATGACACAGAAAACTAAACATTGAGACACACGAACCCCACTAAAAGTCTTCCAACCATGACACAGAAAACTAAAGATTGAGCCACACGAACCCCACTAAAAGTCTACCTACCATGACACAGAAAACTAAAGTTTGAGCCACACGAACCCCACTAAAAGTCTACCTACCATGACACAGAAAACTAAAGATTGAGCCACACGAACCCCACTAAAAGTCTACCAACCATGACACAGAAAACTAAAGATTGAGCCATTCGAACCCCGCTAAAAGTCTACCTACCATGACACAGAAAACTAAAGATTGAGCCACACGAATCCCACTAAAAGTCTACCAACCATGATACAGAAAACTAGATTGAGCCACACGAACCCCACTAAAAATCTACCTACCATGACACAGAAAACTAAAGATTGAGCCAAGCGAACCCCACTAAAAGTCTACCTACCATGACACAGAAAGCTAAAGATTGAGCCACACGAACCCCACTAAAAGTCTACCAACCATGACAAAGAAAACTAAAGATTGAGCCAAACAAACCCCACTAAAATTCTACCTACCATGACACAGAAATCTAAAGATTGAGCCACACGAACCCCACTAAAAGTCTAGCTACCAACCATGACACAGAAAACTAAAGATAGAGTCGCACGAACCCCACTAAAGGTCTACCTACCATGACAGAGAAAACTAAAGATTGAGCCACACGAACCCCACTAAAAGTCTACCAACCATGACACAGAAAACTAAATATTGAGTCACAGGAACCCCACTAAAAGTCTACCTATCATGACACAGAAAACTAAAGATTGAGCCACACGAACCCCACTAAAAGTCTACCTACAATGAAGCACAAAACTAAAGATTGAGCCACACGAATCCCACTAAAAGTCTACCAACCATGACAGAAAATTAAAGATTGAGCCACACGAACCCCACTAAAAGTCTACCAATCATGACACAGAAATCTAAATATTGAGCCACACGAACCCCACTAAAAGTCTACCAACCATGAGACAGAAAAGTAGAGATTGAGCCACACGAACCCCACTAAAAGTCTACCAACCATGACACAGAAATCTAAATATTGAGCCACACGAACCCCACTAAAAGTCTACCGACCATGAGACAGTAAAGTAAAGATTGAGCCACACGAACCCCACTAAAAGTCTCCCAACCATGACGCAGAAAACTAAAGATTGAGCAACACGAACCCCACTAAAAGTCTACCAACCATGACACAGAAAACTAAACATTGAGCCACACGAACCCCACTAAAAGTCTACCAACCATGACACAGAAATCTAAATATTGAGCCACACGAACCCCACTAAAAGTCTACCAACCTTGAGACAGAAAACTAAAGATTGAGCCACACGAACCCCACTAAAAGTCTACCAACCATGAGACAGAAAACTAAAGATTGAGCCACACGAACCCCACTAAAAGTCTACCAATCATGACACAGAAATCTAAATATTGAGCCACACGAACCCCACTTAAAGTCTACCAACCATGAGACAGAAAAGTAGAGATTGAGCCACACTAACCCCACTAAAAGTCTACCAACCATGACACAGAAATCTAAATATTGAGCGCCACGAACCCCACTAAAAGTCTACCGACCATGAGACAGTAAAGTAAAGATTGAGCTACACGAACCCCACTAAAAGTCTCCCAACCATAACGCAGAAAACTAAAGATTGAGCCACACGAACCCCACTAAAAGTCTACCAACCATGACACAGAAAACTAAAGATTGAGACACACTAACCCCACTAAAAGTCTTCCAACCATGATAGAGAAAACGAAAGATTGAACCACACGAACCGCACTAAGAGTCTACCAACCATGACACAGAAAACTAAACATTGAGACACACGAACCCCACTAAAAGTCTTCCAACCATGACACAGAAAACTAAACATTGAGACACACGAACCCCACTAAAAGTCTTCCAACCATGACACAGAAAACTAAAGATTGAGCCACACGAACCCCACTAAAAGTCTACCTACCATGACACAGAAAACTAAAGTTTGAGCCACACGAACCCCACTAAAAGTCTACCAACCATGACACAGAAAACTAAAGATTGAGCCACACGAACCCCACTAAAAGTCTACCTACCATGACACAGAAGACTAAAGATTGAGCCACACGAATCCCACTGAAAGTCTACCAACCATGACACAGAAAACTAAAGATTGGGCCACACGAACCCCACTAAAAGTCTACCAACCATGACACAGAAAACTAAAGATTGAGCCACACGAACCCCGCTAAAAGTCTACCTACCGTGACACAGAAAACTAAAGATTGAACCACACGAACCCCAACAAAAATGTATCAACCATGACACAGAAAACTAAAGATTGAGCCACACGAACCCCACTAAAAATCTACCAGTCATGACACAAAACTAAAGATTGAGCCACACGAACCCCACTAAAAGTCTACCAACCATGACACAGAAATCTAAATATTGAGCCACACGAACCCCACTAAAAGTCTACCAACCTTGAGACAGAAAACTAAAGATTGAGCCACACGAACCCCACTAAAAGTCTACCAACCATGAGACAGAAAACTAAAGATTGAGCCACACGAACCCCACTAAAAGTCTACCAATCATGACACAGAAATCTAAATATTGAGCCACACGAACCCCACTAAAAGTCTACCAACCATGAGACAGAAAAGTAGAGATTGAGCCACACTAACCCCACTAAAAGTCTACCAACCATGACACAGAAATCTAAATATTGAGCGCCACGAACCCCACTAAAAGTCTACCTACCATGAGACAGTAAAGTAAAGATTGAGCTACACGAACCCCACTAAAAGTCTCCCAACCATAACGCAGAAAACTAAAGATTGAGCCACACGAACCCCACTAAAAGTCTACCAACCATGACACAGAAAACTAAAGATTGAGACACACGAACCCCACTAAAAGTCTTCCAACCATGATAGAGAAAACGAAAGATTGAACCACACGAACCGCACTAAGAGTCTACCAACCATGACACAGAAAACTAAACATTGAGACACACTAACCCCACTAAAAGTCTTCCAACCATGACACAGAAAACTAAACATTGAGACACACGAACCCCACTAAAAGTCTTCCAACCATGACACAGAAAACTAAAGATTGAGCCACACGAACCCCACTAAAAGTCTACCTACCATGACACAGAAAACTAAAGTTTGAGCCACACGAACCCCACTAAAAGTCTACCAACCATGACACAGAAAACTAAAGATTGAGCCACACGAACCCCACTAAAAGTCTACCTACCATGACAGAGAAGACTAAAGATTGAGCCACACGAATCCCACTGAAAGTCTACCAACCATGACACAGAAAACTAAAGATTGGGCCACACGAACCCCACTAAAAGTCTACCAACCATGACACAGAAAACTAAAGATTAAGCCACACGAACCCCACTAAAAGTCTACCTACCGTGACACAGAAAACTAAAGATTGAACCACACGAACCCCAACAAAAATGTATCAACCATGACACAGAAAACTAAAGATTGAGCCACACGAACCCCACTAAAAATCTACCAGTCATGACACAAAACTAAAGATTGAGCCACACGAACCCCACTAAAAGTCTACCAACCATGACACAGAAAACTTAAGATTGAGCCACTCGAACCCCTCTAAAAGTCTACCTACCATGACACAGAAAACTAAAGATTGAGCCACACGAACCCCACTAAAAGTCTACCAACCATGATACAGAAAACTAGATTGAGCCACACGAACCCCCCTAAAAATCTACCTACCATGACACAGACAACTAAAGATTGAGCCAAACGAACCCCACTAAAAGTCTACCAACCATGACAAAGAAAACTAAAGATTGAGCCACACAAACCCCACTAAAATTCTACCTACCATGACACAGAAATCTAAAGATTGAGCCACACGAACCCCACTAAAAGTCTAGCTACCAGCCATGACACAGAAAACTAAAGATAGAGTCGCACGAACCCCACTAAAGGTCTACCTACCATGACACAGAAAACTAAAGATTGAGCCACACGAACCCCACTTAAAGTCTACCAACCATGACACAGAAAACTAAATATTGAGTCACAGGAACCCCACTAAAAGTCTACCTATCATGACACAGAAAACTAAAGATTGAGCCACACGAACCCCACTAAAAGTCTACCTACAATGAAGCACAAAACTAAAGATTGAGCCACACGAATCCCACTAAAAGTCTACCAACCATGACAGAAAATTAAAGATTGAACCACACGAACCCCACTAAAAGTCTACCAATCATGACACAGAAATCTAAATATTGAGCCACACGAACCCCACTAAAAGTCTACCAACCATGAGACAGAAAAGTAGAGATTGAGCCACACTAACCCCACTAAAAGTCTACCAACCATGACACAGAAATCTAAATATTGAGCCACACGAACCCCACTAAAAGTCTACCGACCATGAGACAGTAAAGTAAAGATTGAGCCACACGAACCCCACTAAAAGTCTCCCAACCATGACGCAGAAAACTAAAGATTGAGCCACACGAACCCCACTAAAAGTCTACCAACCATGACACAGAAAACTAAACATTGAGCCACACGAACCCCACTAAAAGTCTACCAACCATGACACAGAAATCTAAATATTGAGCCACACGAACCCCACTAAAAGTCTACCAACCATGAGACAGAAAACTAAAGATTGAGCCACACGAACCCCACTAAAAGTCTACCGACCATGAGACAGTAAAGTAAAGATTGAGCCACACGAACCCCACTAAAATCTCCCAACCATGACAGAGAAAACTAAAGATTGAGCCACACGAACCCCACTAAAAGTCTACCAACCATGACACAGAAAACTAAACATTGAGCCACACGAACCCCACTAAAATTCTACCAACCATGACACAGAAAACTAAACATTGAGACACACGAACCCCACTAAAAGTCTTCCAACCATGATACAGAAAACTAAAGATTGAACCACACGAACCCCACTAAGAGTCTACCAACCATGACACAGAAAGCTAAAGATAGAGCCACACGAACCCCACTAAAAGTCTACCAACCATGACACATAAAACTAAAGATTGAGCCACACGAACCCCACTAAAAGTCTACCTACCATGCCACAGAAGACTAAAGATTGAGCCACACGAATCACACTAAAAGTCTACCAACCATGACAGAAAATTAAAGATTGAGCCACACGAACCCCACTAAAAGTCTACCAATCATGACACAGAAATCTAAATATTGAGCCACACGAACCCCACTAAAAGTCTACCAACCATGAGACAGAAAAGTAGAGATTGAGCCACACAAACCCCACTAAAAGTCTACCAACCATGACACAAAAATCTAAATATTGAGCCACGCGAACCCCACTAAAAGTCTACCGACCATGAGACAGTAAAGTAAAGATTGAGCCACACGAACCCCACTAAAAGTCTCCCAACCATGACGCAGAAAACTAAAGATTGAGCCACACGAACCCCACTAAAAGTCTACCAACCATGACACAGAAAACTAAACATTGAGCCACACGAACCCCACTAAAATTCTACCAACCATGACACAGAAAACTAAACATTGAGACACACGAACCCCACTTAAAGTCTTCCAACCATGATACAGAAAACTAAGGATTGAACCACACGAACCCCACTAAGACTCTACCAACCATGACACAGAAAGCTAAAGATAGAGCCACACGAACCCCACTAAAAGTCTACCAACCATGACACAGAAAACTAAAGATTGAGCCACACGAACCCCACTAAAAGTCTACCAACCATGACAGAAAATTAAAGATTGAGCCACACGAACCCCACTAAAAGTCTACCAATCATGACACAGAAATCTAAATATTGAGCCACACGAACCCCACTAAAAGTCTACCAACCATGAGACAGAAAAGTAGAGTTTGAGCCACACGAACCCCACTAAAAGTCTACCAACCATGACACAAATATCTAAATATTGAGCCACACGAACCCCACTAAAAGTCTACCGACCATGAGACAGTAAAGTAAAGATTGAGCCACACGAACCCCACTAAAAGTCTCCCAACCATGACGCAGAAAACTAAAGATTGAGCCACACGAACCCCACTAAAAGTCTACCAACCATGACACAGAAAACTAAACATTGAGCCACACGAACCCCACTAAAATTCTACCAACCATGACACAGAAAACTAAAGATTGAGCGACACGAACCCCACTAAAAGTCTTCCAACCATGATAGAGAAAACGAAAGATTGAACCACACGAACCGCACTAAGAGTCTACCAACCATGACACAGAAAGCTAAAGATAGAGCCACACGAACCCCACTAAAAGTCTACCAACCATGACAGAGAAAACTAAAGATTGAGCCACACGAACCCCACTAAAAGTCTACCAACCTTGAGACAGAAAAGTAGAGATTGAGCCACACGAACCCCACTAAAAGTCTACCAACCATGACACAGAAATCTAAATATTGAGCCACACGAACCCCACTAAAAGTCTACCGACCATGAGACAGTAAAGTAAAGATTGAGCCACACGAACCCCACTAAAAGTCTCCCAACCATGACGCAGAAAATTAAAGATTGAGCCACACGAACCCCACTAAAAGTCTCCCAACCATGACGCAGAAAACTAAAGATTGAGCCACACGAACCCAACTAAAAGTCTACCAACCATGACACAGAAAACTAAACATTGAGCCACACGAACCCCACTAAAAGTCTACCAACCATGACACAGAAATCTAAATATTGAGCCACACGAACCCCACTAAAAGTCTACCAACCATGAGACAGAAAACTAAACATTGAGACACACGAACCCCACTAAAAGTCTTCCAACCATGATAAAGAAAACTAAAGATTGAACCACACGAACCCCACTAAGAGTCTACCAACCATGACACAGAAAGCTAAAGATAGAGCCACACGAACCCCACTAAAAGTCTACCAACCATGACACATAAAACTAAAGATTGAGCCACACGAACCCCACTAAAAGTCTACCTACCATGCCACAGAAGACTAAAGATTGAGCCACACGAATCACACTAAAAGTCTACCAACCATGACAGAAAATTAAAGATTGAGCCACACGAACCCCACTAAAAGTCTACCAATCATGACACAGAAATCTAAATATTGAGCCACACGAACCCCACTAAAAGTCTACCAACCATGAGACAGAAAAGTAGAGATTGAGCCACACAAACCCCACTAAAAGTCTACCAACCATGACACAAAAATCTAAATATTGAGCCACGCGAACCCCACTAAAAGTCTACCGACCATGAGACAGTAAAGTAAAGATTGAGCCACACGAACCCCACTAAAAGTCTACCAACCATGACGCAGAAAACTAAAGATTGAGCCACACGAACCCCACTAAAAGTCTACCAACCATGACACAGAAAACTAAACATTGAGCCACACGAACCCCACTAAAATTCTACCAACCATGACACAGAAAACTAAACATTGAGACACACGAACCCCACTTAAAGTCTTCCAACCATGATACAGAAAACTAAGGATTGAACCACACGAACCCCACTAAGACTCTACCAACCATGACACAGAAAGCTAAAGATAGAGCCACACGTACCCCACTAAAAGTCTACCAACCATGACACAGAAAACTAAAGATTGAGCCACACGAACCCCACTAAAAGTCTACCAACCATGACAGAAAATTAAAGATTGAGCCACACGAACCCCACTAAAAGTCTACCAATCATGACACAGAAATCTAAATATTGAGCCACACGAACCCCACTAAAAGTCTACCAACCATGAGACAGAAAAGTAGAGTTTGAGCCACACGAACCCCACTAAAAGTCTACCAACCATGACACAAATATCTAAATATTGAGCCACACGAACCCCACTAAAAGTCTACCGACCATGAGACAGTAAAGTAAAGATTGAGCCACACGAACCCCACTAAAAGTCTCCCAACCATGACGCAGAAAACTAAAGATTGAGCCACACGAACCCCACTAAAAGTCTACCAACCATGACACAGAAAACTAAACATTGAGCCACACGAACCCCACTAAAATTCTACCAACCATGACACAGAAAACTAAAGATTGAGCGACACGAACCCCACTAAAAGTCTTCCAACCATGATAGAGAAAACGAAAGATTGAACCACACGAACCGCACTAAGAGTCTACCAAAAATGACACAGAAAGCTAAAGATAGAGCCACACGAACCCCACTAAAAGTCTACCAACCATGACAGAGAAAACTAAAGATTGAGCCACACGAACCCCACTAAAAGTCTACCAACCTTGAGACAGAAAAGTAGAGATTGAGCCACACGAACCCCACTAAAAGTCTACCAACCATGACACAGAAATCTAAATATTGAGCCACACGAACCCCACTAAAAGTCTACCGACCATGAGACAGTAAAGTAAAGATTGAGCCACACGAACCCCACTAAAAGTCTCCCAACCATGACGCAGAAAACTAAAGATTGAGCCACACGAACCCCACTAAAAGTCTACCAACCATGACACAGAAAACTAAACATTGAGCCACATGAACCCCACTAAAATTCTACCAACCATGACACAGAAAACTAAACATTGAGACACACGAACCCCACTAAAAGTCTTCCAACCATGATACAGAAATCTAAAGATTGAGCCACACGAACCCCACTAAGAGTCTACCTACCATGACACAGAAAACTAAAGATTGAGCCACACGAACACCACTAAAAGTCTACCAACCATGTCACAGAAGACTAACGATTGAGCCACACGAACCCAACTAAAAGTCTATCAACCATCACACAGAAAATTAAAGATTGAGCCACACGAACCCCACTAAAAGTCTACCAACCATGAAACAAAAAATTAAAGATTGAGCCACACGAACCCCACTAAAAGTCTACCAATCATGACACAGAAATCTAAATATTGAGCCACACGAAACCCACTAAAGGTCTCCCAACCATGACGCAGAAAACTAAAGATTGAGCCACACAAACCCCACTAAAAGTCTACCAACCATGACACAAAAATCTAAATATTGAGCCACGCGAACCCCAATAAAAGTCTACCGACCATGAGACAGTAAAGTAAAGATTGAGCCACACGAACCCCACTAAAAGTCTCCCAACCATGACGCAGAAAACTAAAGATTGAGCCACACGAACCCCACTAAAAGTCTACCAACCATGACACAGAAAACTAAACATTGAGCCACACGAACCCCACTAAAATTCTACCAACCATGACATAGAAAACTAAACATTGAGACACACGAACCCCACTTAAAGTCTTCCAACCATGATACAGAAAACTAAGGTTTGAACCACACGAACCCCACTAAGACTCTACCAACCATGACACAGAAAGCTAAAGATAGAGCCACACGAACCCCACTAAAAGTCTACCAACCATGACACAGAAAACTAAAGATTGAGCCACACGAACCCCACTAAAAGTCTACCAACCATGATAGAAAATTAAAGATTGAGCCACACGAACCCCACTAAAAGTCTACCAATCATGACACAGAAATCTAAATATTGAGCCACACGAACCCCACTAAAAGTCTACCAACCATGAGACAGAAAAGTAGAGATTGAGCCACACGAACCCCACTAAAAGTCTACCAACCATGACACAAATATCTAAATATTGAGCCACGCGAACCCCACTAAAAGTCTACCGACCATGAGACAGTAAAGTAAAGATTGAGCCACACGAACCCCACTAAAAGTCTCCCAACCATGACGCAGAAAACTAAAGATTGAGCCACACGAACCCCACTAAAAGTCTACCAACCATGACACAGAAAACTAAACATTGAGCCACACGAACCCCACTAAAATTCTACCAACCATGACACAGAAAACTAAAGATTGAGCGACACGAACCCCACTAAAAGTCTTCCAACCATGATAGAGAAAACGAAAGATTGAACCACACGAACCGCACTAAGAGTCTACCAACCATGACACAGAAAGCTAAAGATAGAGCCACACGAACCCCACTAAAAGTCTACCAACCATGACACAGAAATCTAAATATTGAGCCACACGAACCCCACTAAAAGACTACCGACCATGAGACAGTAAAGTAAAGATTGAGCCACACGAACCCCACTAAAAGTCTCCCAACCATGACGCAGAAAACTAAAGATTGCGCCACACGAACCGCACTAAAAGTCTACCAACCATGACACAGAAAACTAAACATTGAGCCACATGAACCCCACTAAAATTATACCAACCATGACACAGAAAACTAAACATTGAGACACACGAACCCCACTAAAAGTCTTCCAACCTTGATACAGAAATCTAAAGATTGAGCCACACGAACCCCACTAAGAGTCTACCTACCATGACACAGAAAACTAAAGATTGAGCCACACGAACACCACTAAAAGTCTACCAACCATGTCACAGAAGACTAACGATTGAGCCACACGAACCCCACTAAAAGTCTATCAACCATCACACAGAAAATTAAAGATTGAGCCACACGAACCCCACTAAAAGTCTACCAACCATGAAACAGAAAATTAAAGATTGAGCCACACGAACCCCACTAAAAGTCTACCAATCATGACACAGAAATCTAAATATTGAGCCACACGAACCCCACTAAAGGTCTCCCAACCATGACGCAGAAAACTAAAGATTGAGCCACACAAACCCCACTAAAAGTCTACCAACCATGACACAGAAAGCTAAAGATCGAACCCCACTAAAAGTCTACCAACCATGACAGAGAAAACTAAAGATTGAGCCACACGAACCCCACTAAAAGTCTACCAACCATGACACAGAAATCTAAGGATTGAGCCACACGAACCCCACTAAAAGTCTACCAACCATGACACAGAAAATTAAAGATTGAGCCACACGAACCGCACTAAAAGTCTACCAATCATGACACAGAAATCTAAATATTGAGCCACACGAACCCCACTAAAAGTCTACCAACCATGAGACAGAAAAGTAGAGATTGAGCCACACGAACTCCACTAAAGGTCTCCCAACCATGACGCAGAAAACTAAAGATTGAGCCACACGAACCCCACCAAAAGTCTACCAACCATGACACAGAAAACTAAAGATTGAGCCACACGAATCCCACTAAAAGTCTACCAACCATGACAGAAAATTAAAGATTGAGCCACACGAACCCCCCTAAAAGTCTACCAATCATGACACAGAAATCTAAATATTGAGCCACACGAACCCCACTAAAAGTCTACCAACCATGAGACAGAAAATTAGAGATTGAGCCACACTAACCCCACTAAAAGTCTACCAACCATGACACAGAAATCTAAATATTGAGCCACACGAACCCCACTAAAAGTCTACCGACCATGAGATAGTAAAGTAAAGATTGAGCCACACGAACCCCACTAAAAGTCTCCCAACCATAACGCAGAAAACTAAAGATTGAGCCACACGAACCCCACTAAAAGTCTACCAACCATGACACAGAAAACTAAAGATTGAGACACACGAACCCCACTAAAAGTCTTCCAACCATGATAGAGAAAACGAAAGATTGAACCACACGAACCGCACTAAGAGTCTACCAACCATGACACAGAAAGCTAAAGATAGAGCCACACGAATCCCATTAAAAGTCTACCAACCATGACAGAGAAAACTAAAGATTGAGCCACACGAACCCCACTAAAAGTCTACCAACCATGACACAGAAATCTAAATATTGAGCCACACGAACCCCACTAAAAGTCTACCGACCATGAGACAGTAAAGTAAAGATTGAGCCACACGAACCCCACTAAAAGTCTCCCAACCATGACGCAGAAAACTAAAGATTGAGCCACACGAACCCCACTAAAAGTCTACCAACCATGACACAGAAAACTAAACATTGAGCCACATGAACCCCACTAAAATTCTACCAACCATGACACAGAAAACTAAAGATTGAGACACACGAACCCCACTAAAAGTCTTCCAACCATGATACAGAAAACGAAAGATTGAACCACACGAACCCCACTAAGAGTCTACCAACCATGACACAGAAAGCTAAAGATAGAGCCACACGAACCCTACTAAAAGTCTACCAATCATGACACAGAAATCTAAAGATTGAGCCACACCAACCCCACTAAAAGTCTACCTACCATGACACAGAAAACTAAAGATTGAGCCACACGAACCCCCCTAAAAGTCTACCAACCATGAAACAGAAAATTAAAGATTGAGCCACACGAACCCCACTAAAAGTCTTCCAATCATGACACAGAAATCTAAATATTGAGCCACACGAACCCCACTAAAGGTCTCCCAACCATGACGCAGAAAACTAAAGATTGAGCCACACGAACCCCACTAAAAGTCTACCAACCATGACACAGAAAGCTAAAGATCGAGCCCCACTAAAAGTCTACCAACCATGACAGAGAAAACTAAAGATTGAGCCACACGAACCCCACTAAAAGTCTACCTACCATGACACAGAAATCTAAAGATTGAGCCACACGAACCCCACTAAAAGTCTACCTACCATGACACAGAAAACTAAAGATTGAGCCACACGAACCCCACTAAAAGTCTACCAACCATGACACAGAAAATTAAAGATTGAGCCACACGAACCGCACTAAAAGTCTACCAATCATGACACAGAAATCTAAATATTGAGCCACACGAACCCCACTAAAAGTCTACCAACCATGAGACAGAAAAGTAGAGATTGAGCCACACGAACTCCACTAAAGGTCTCCCAACCATGACGCAGAAAACTAAAGATTGAGCCACACGAACCCCACTAAAAGTCTACCAACCATGACACAGAAAACTAAAGATTGAGCCACACGAACCCCACTAAAAGTCTACCTACCATGACACAGAAAAACAAAAGATTGAGCTATATATATAGCTACACGAACCCCACTAAAAGTCTACCTAACATCACACAGAAGACTAAAGATTGAGCCACACGAAGCCCATAAAAAATCTACCAACCATAACACAGAAAACTAAAGATTGAGCCACACGAACCCCACTAAAAATCTACCAACCATGACACAGAAAACTAGATTGAGCCACACGAACCCCACTAAAAATCTACCAGAAAACTATATTGTAGTATAAAAGTCTACCAACCATGACACATAAAACTAAAGATTGAGACACACGAACCCCACTAAAAGTCTACCAACCATGACACAGACCACTAAAGATTGAGCCACACGAACCCCACTAAAAGTCTACCAACCATGACAGAAAGAATAAAGATTGAGCCACACGAACCACACTAAAGGTATACTGTAAACCAACTTTTGTTCGCGTACTAAAAACCTTAATGACTTTCGCGGTAGAGTACAAAATCGCGAAAGTGTATATCCGCGAACAAGTCGGTCTAAAGTGTGTAAGAAACAAGAACATATATAGCCTAGCAAACACCATATTATATATATAGCGTAATGTATTTCTGGTATAGATCGATATCCCTTAGACAACACAAAGTCATGTATACGTAGTTAAATTTGGGGGTCATGTAAATTAACATAATTAATTTTCAAAAGAACTGTATTTGTAAGATACTGACAATTAATTTAATGCAGAGTACTAGTAAGTGTTAGACTTCATTATATATGGTATATACAGGATTTAGTTCCACAGTATTACAATTTTTCTGCATTAAAATTTATAAAGTTACGCGTTGGCAAATATAATTATAAGTGAAGAAAGTTATCGAAATGTGTTCAAAACAGGTTTTATAATTATACATGTATATTGTAGTATAAAGTGCCGTGAGCATAATGTTGACAGGTAATTAAAAGCGTTTGATTGTAATTATCAGCTGGGATTATAAAATCAATAATTGCTGTCACCTGTACGCTGATAATTGAAACTATTAATCAACGAGGATAATCCGATAATTATTGGAAAAACAAACGAGAGCAACTACAACATTATGACATCTTGGTCTATCATGTTCTATAATATAAACTTTTTTTCGTTTTTTTGAGAAAATAGCACAGGTGACAAATTTATTATAATTATATGATGACAAAAACTGGACAAAAATATACACACTTAATTATGGAGTTGGCGTAAAACAACAATCAATCAATTAAAAGGTACTGGATTGTTGTAGGTTATAATAATGCTGTATTGAAGACTGACAATTAAAACATGTAGAAATGTTGAAAATATTTAAAAAGGAAAACTCTAGTACATATGTGTTCACGAAATCAATGGGGTGTCAATCGAACGATCAATAATATATTACGAAAGACAACTCTTGTTATAAAAAAATAACCGATGTCGGCGGCGATGTAGACCAAAGTCATACAGCGAAAAATCTGAACTTTTAGCATTTTGGTTATCGCGAAATTAAATCTCCGCGAAACCGTCTTGAAGCATGAAAACGCGAAACATAATAGCCGCGAAAATAAATTGGTTTACAGTACCTAACATGACACAGAAATCTAAAGATTGAGCCACACGAACCCCACTAAAAGTTTACCAACCATGACACAGAAAATTAAAGATTGAGCCACACGAACCCCACTATAAGTCTACCAACCATGAGACAGAAAGGTAGAGATTCAGCCACACGAACCCCACTAAAGGTCTCCCAACCATGACGCAGAAAACTCAGTAAAGATTGAGCCACACGAACCCCACTAAAAGTCTACCTACCATGACACAGAAAACAAAAGATTGAGCTACACGAACCCCACTAAAATTCTACCTAACATCACACAGAACACTAAATATTGAGCCACACGAACCCCACAAAAAATCTACCAATCATGACACAGAAATCTAAATATTGAGCCACACGAACCCCACTAAAAGTCTACCAACCATGAGACAGAAAAGTAGAGATTGAGCCACACGAACCCCACTAAAGGTCCCCAACCATCACGCAGAAAACTAAAGATTGAGCCACACGAACCCCACAAAAAATCTACCAACCATAACACAGAAAACTAAAGATTGAGCCACACGAATCCCACTAAAAATCTACCAACCATGACTAAGAAAACTAGATTGAGCCACACGAACCCCAATAAAAATCTACCAACCACGACACAGAAAATTAAAGACTGAGCCACACGAAGCCAACTAAAAGTCTACCTACCATAACACAGAAAACTAAAGATTGAGCCACACGAACCCCACAAAAAATCTACCTACCATGACACATACTACTAAAGATAGAGCAGAACGAACCCCACTAAAAGTCTACCAACCATGACCCATAAAACTAAAGATTGAGACACACGAACCCTACTAAAGGTCTACCAACCATGACACAGAAAACTAAAGATTGAGCCACACGAACCCCACTAAAAGTCTACCAACCATGACACAGAAAACAAAAGATTGAGCCACGCGAACCCCACTAAAGGTATACCTAACATGACGACAGAAATCTAAAGATTGAGCCACACGAACCCCACTAAAAGTCTACCTACCATGACATAGAAAACTAAAGATTGAGCCACACGAACACCACTAAAAGTCTACCAACCATGTCACAGAAGACTAAAGATTGAGCCACACGAACCCCACTAAAAGTCTATCAACCATCAAACAGAAAATTAAAGATTGAGCCACACGAACCCCACTAAAAGTCTACCAATCATGACACAGAAATCTAAATATTGAGCCACACGAACCCCACTAAAGGTCTCCCAACCATGACGCAGAAAACTAAAGATTGAGCCACACGAACCCCACTAAAAGTCTACCAACCATGACACAGAAAGCTAAAGATCGAACCCCACTAAAAGTCTACCAACCATGACAGAGAAAACTAAAGATTGAGCCACACGAACCCCACTAAAAGTCTACCAACCATGACACAGAAATCTAAAGATTGAGCCACACGAACCCCACTAAAAGTCTACCTACCATGACACAGAAAACTAAAGATTGAGCCACACGAACCCCACTAAAAGTCTACCAACCATGACACAGAAAATTAAAGATTGAGCCACACGAACCGCACTAAAAGTCTACCAATCATGACACAGAAATCTAAATATTGAGCCACACGAACCCCACTAAAAGTCTACCAACCATGAGACAGAAAAGTAGAGATTGAGCCACACGAACTCCACTAAAGGTCTCCCAACCATGACGCAGAAAACTAAAGATTGAGCCACACGAACCCCACCAAAAGTCTACCAACCATGACACAGAAAACTAAAGATTGAGCCACACGAATCCCACTAAAAGTCTACCAACCATGACAGAAAATTAAAGATTGAGCCACACGAACCCCACTAAAAGTCTTCCAATCATGACACAGAAATCTAAATATTGAGCCACACGAACCCCACTAAAAGTCTACCAACCATGAGACAGAAAATTAGAGATTGAGCCACACTAACCCCACTAAAAGTCTACCAACCATGACACAGAAATCTAAATATTGAGCCACACGAACCCCACTAAAACTCTACCGACCATGAGATAGTAAAGTAAAGATTGAGCCACACGAACCCCACTAAAAGTCTCCCAACCATAACGCAGAAAACTAAAGATTGAGCCACACGAACCCCACTAAAAGTCTACCAACCATGACACAGAAAACTAAATATTGAGACACACGAACCCCACTAAAAGTCTTCCAACCATGATAGAGAAAACGAAAGATTGAACCACACGAACCGCACTAAGAGTCTACCAACCATGACACAGAAAGCTAAAGATAGAGCCACACGAACCCCATTAAAAGTCTACCAACCATGACAGAGAAAACTAAAGATTGAGCCACACGAACCCCACTAAAAGTCTACCAACCATGACACAGAAATCTAAATATTGAGCCACACGAACCCCACTAAAAGTCTACCGACCATGAGACAGTAAAGTAAAGATTGAGCCACACGAACCCCACTAAAAGTCTCCCAACCATGACGCAGAAAACTAAAGATTGAGCCACACGAACCCCACTAAAAGTCTACCAACCATGACCCAGAAAACTAAACATTGAGCCACATGAACCCCACTAAAATTCTATCAACCATGACACAGAAAACTAAAGATTGAGACACACGAACCCCACTAAAAGTCTTCCAACCATGATACAGAAAACGAAAGATTGAACCACACGAACCCCACTAAGAGTCTACCAACCATGACACAGAAAGCTAAAGATAGAGCCACACGAACCCTACTAAAAGTCTACCAATCATGACACAGAAATCTAAAGATTGAGCCACACCAACCCCACTAAAAGTCTACCTACCATGACACAGAAAACTAAATATTGAGCCACACGAACCCCCCTAAAAGTCTACCAACCATGAAACAGAAAATTAAAGATTGAGCCACACGAACCCCACTAAAAGTCTTCCAATCATGACACAGAAATCTAAATATTGAGCCACACGAACCCCACTAAAGGTCTCCCAACCATGACGCAGAAAACTAAAGATTGAGCCACACGAACCCCACTAAAAGTCTACCAACCATGACACAGAAAGCTAAAGATCGAGCCCCACTAAAAGTCTACCAACCATGACAGAGAAAACTAAAGATTGAGCCACACGAACCCCACTAAAAGTCTACCAACCATGACACAGAAATCTAAAGATTGAGCCACACGAACCCCACTAAAAGTCTACCTATCATGACACAGAAAACTAAAGATTGAGCCACACGAACCCCACTAAAAGTCTACCAACCATGACACAGAAAATTAAAGATTGAGCCACACGAACCGCACTAAAAGTCTACCAATCATGACACAGAAATCTAAATATTGAGCCACACGAACCCCACTAAAAGTCTACCAACCATGAGACAGAAAAGTAGAGATTGAGCCACACGAACTCCACTAAAGGTCTCCCAACCATGACGCAGAAAACTAAAGATTGAGCCACACGAACCCCACCAAAAGTCTACCAACCATGACACAGAAAACTAAAGATTGAGCCACACGAACCCCACTAAAAGTCTACCTACCATGACACAGAAAAACAAAAGATTGAGCTATATATATAGCTACACGAACCCCACTAATAGTCTACCTAACATCACACAGAAGACTAAAGATTGAGCCACACGAAGCCCATAAAAAATCTACCAACCATAACACAGAAAACTAAAGATTGAGCCACACGAACCCCACTAAAAATCTACCAACCATGACACAGAAAACTAGATTGAGCCACACGAACCCCACTAAAAATCTACCAGAAAACTATATTGTAGTATAAAAGTCTACCAACCATGACACATAAAACTAAAGATTGAGACACACGAACCCCACTAAAAGTCTACCAACCATGACACAGACCACTAAAGATTGAGCCACACGAACCCCACTAAAAGTCTACCAACCATGACAGAAAGAATAAAGATTGAGCCACACGAACCACACTAAAGGTATACTGTAAACCAACTTTTGTTCGCGTACTAAAAACCTTAATGACTTTCGCGGTAGAGTACAAAATCGCGAAAGTGTATATCCGCGAACAAGTCGGTCTAAAGTGTGTAAGAAACAAGAACATATATAGCCTAGCAAACACCATATTATATATATAGCGTAATGTATTTCTGGTATAGATCGATATCCCTTAGACAACACAAAGTCATGTATACGTAGTTAAATTTGGGGGTCATGTAAATTAACATAATTAATTTTCAAAAGAACTGTATTTGTAAGATACTGACAATTAATTTAATGCAGAGTACTAGTAAGTGTTAGACTTCATTATATATGGTATATACAGGATTTAGTTCCACAGTATTACAATTTTTCTGCATTAAAATTTATAAAGTTACGCGTTGGCAAATATAATTATAAGTGAAGAAAGTTATCGAAATGTGTTCAAAACAGGTTTTATAATTATACATGTATATTGTAGTATAAAGTGCCGTGAGCATAATGTTGACAGGTAATTAAAAGCGTTTGATTGTAATTATCAGCTGGGATTATAAAATCAATAATTGCTGTCACCTGTACGCTGATAATTGAAACTATTAATCAACGAGGATAATCCGATAATCATTGGAAAAACAAACGAGAGCAACTACAACATTATGACATCTTGGTCTATCATGTTCTATAATATAAACTTTTTTTCGTTTTTTTGAGAAAATAGCACAGGTGACAAATTTATTATAATTATATGATGACAAAAACTGGACAAAAATATACACACTTAATTATGGAGTTGGCGTAAAACAACAATCAATCAATTAAAAGGTACTGGATTGTTGTAGGTTATAATAATGCTGTATTGAAGACTGACAATTAAAACATGTAGAAATGTTGAAAATATTTAAAAAGGAAAACTCTAGTACATATGTGTTCACGAAATCAATGGGGTGTCAATCGAACGATCAATAATATATTACGAAAGACAACTCTTGTTATAAAAAAATAACCGATGTCGGCGGCGATGTAGACCAAAGTCATACAGCGAAAAATCTGAACTTTTAGCATTTTGGTTATCGCGAAATTAAATCTCCGCGAAACCGTCTTGAAGCATGAAAACGCGAAACATAATAGCCGCGAAAATAAATTGGTTTACAGTACCTAACATGACACAGAAATCTAAAGATTGAGCCACACGAACCCCACTAAAAGTTTACCAACCATGACACAGAAAACTAAAGATTGAGCCACACGAACCCCACTAAAAGTCTACGAACCATGACACAGAAAATTAAAGATTGAGCCACACGAACCCCACTATAAGTCTACCAACCATGAGACAGAAAGGTAGAGATTGAGCCACACGAACCCCACTAAAGGTCTCCCAACCATGACGCAGAAAACTCAGTAAAGATTGAGCCACACGAACCCCACTAAAAGTCTACCTACCATGACACAGAAAACAAAAGATTGAGCTACACGAACCCCACTAAAATTCTACCTAACATCACACAGAACACTAAAGATTGAGCCACACGAACCCCACAAAAAATCTACCAATCATGACACAGAAATCTAAATATTGAGCCACACGAACCCCACTAAAAGTCTACCAACCATGAGACAGAAAAGTAGAGATTGAGCCACACGAACCCCACTAAAGGTCTCACAACCATGACGCAGAAAACTAAAGATTGAGCCACACGAACCCCACAAAAAATCTACCAACCATAACACAGAAAACTAAAGATTGAGCCACACGAATCCCACTAAAAATCTACCAACCATGACTAAGAAAACTAGATTGAGCCACACGAACCCCAATAAAAATCTACCAACCACGACACAGAAAATTAAAGACTGAGCCACACGAAGCCAACTAAAAGTCTACCTACCATAACACAGAAAACTAAAGATTGAGCCACACGAACCCCACAAAACATCTACCTACCATGACACATACTACTAAAGATAGAGCAGAACGAACCCCACTAAAAGTCTACCAACCATGACCCATAAAACTAAAGATTGAGACACACGAACCCTACTAAAGGTCTACCAACCATGACACAGAAAACTAAAGATTGAGCCACACGAACCCCACTAAAAGTCTACCAACCATGACACAGAAAACAAAAGATTGAGCCACACGAACCCCACTAAAGGTATACCTAACATGACGACAGAAATCTAAAGATTGAGCCACACGAACCCCACTAAAAGTCTACCTACCATGACATAGAAAACTAAAGATTGAGCCACACGAACACCACTAAAAGTCTACCAACCATGTCACAGAAGACTAAAGATTGAGCCACACGAACCCCACTAAAAGTCTATCAACCATCACACAGAAAATTAAAGATTGAGCCACACGAACCCCACTAAAAGTCTACCAACCATGAAACAGAAAATTAAAGATTGAGCCACACGAACCCCACTAAAAGTCTACCAATCATGACACAGAAATCTAAATATTGAGCCACACGAACCCCACTAAAGGTCTCCCAACCATGACGCAGAAAACTAAAGATTGAGCCACACGAACCCCACTAAAAGTCTACCAACCATGACACAGAAAGCTAAAGATCGAACCCCACTAAAAGTCTACCAACCATGACAGAGAAAACTAAAGATTGAGCCACACGAACCCCACTAAAAGTCTACCAACCATGACACAGAAATCTAAAGATTGAGCCACACGAACCCCACTAAAAGTCTACCTACCATGACACAGAAAACTAAAGATTGAGCCGCACGAACCCCACTAAAAGTCTACCAACCATGACACAGAAAATTAAAGATTGAGCCACACGAACCGCACTAAAAGTCTACCAATCATGACAAAGAAATCTAAATATTGAGCCACACGAACCCCACTAAAAGTCTACCAACCATGAGACAGAAAAGTAGAGATTGAGCCACACGAACTCCACTAAAGGTCTCCCAACCATGACGCAGAAAACTAAAGATTGAGCCACACGAACCCCACCAAAAGTCTACCAACCATGACACAGAAAACTAAAGATTGAGCCACACGAATCCCACTAAAAGTCTACCAACCATGACAGAAAATTAAAGATTGAGCCACACGAACCCCACTAAAAGTCTACCAATCATGACACAGAAATCTAAATATTGAGCCACACGAACCCCACTAAAAGTCTACCAACCATGAGACAGAAAAGTAGAGATTGAGCCACACGAACCCCACTAAAAGTCTACCAACCATGACACAGAAATCTAAATATTGAGCCACACGAACCCCACTAAAAGTCTACCGACCATGAGACAGTAAAGTAAAGATTGAGCCACACGAACCCCACTAAAGGTCTCCCAACCATGACGCAGAAAACTAAAGATTGAGCCACACGAACCACACTAAAAGTCTACCAACCATGACACAGAAAACTAAACATTGAGCCACACGAACCCCACTAAAATTCTACCAACCATGAGACAGAAAACTAAAGATTGAGCCACACGAATCCCACTAAAAGTCTACCAACCATGACAGAAAATTAAAGATTGAGCCACACGAACCCCACTAAAAGTCTACCAATCATGACACAGAAATCTAAATATTGAGCCACACGAACCCCACTAAAAGTCTACCAACCATGAGACAGAAAAGTAGAGATTGAGCCACACGAACCCCACTAAAAGTCTACCAACCATGACACAGAAATCTAAATATTGAGCCACACGAACCCCACTAAAAGTCTACCGACCATGAGACAGTAAAGTAAAGATTGAGCCACACGAACCCCACTAAAAGTCTCCCAACCATGACGCAGAAAACTAAAGATTGAGCCACACGAACCCCACTAAAAGTCTACCAACCATGACACAGAAAACTAAACATTGAGCCACACGAACCCCACTAAAATTCTACCAACCATGAGACAGAAAACTAAAGATTGAGACACACGAACCCCACTAAAAGTCTTCCAACCATGATAGAGAAAACGAAAGATTGAACCACACGAACCGCACTAAGATTCTACCAACCATGACACAGAAAGCTAAAGATAGAGCCACACGAACCCCACTAAAAGTCTACCAACCATGACAGAGAAAACTAAAGATTGAGCCACACGAACCCCACTAAAAGTCTACCAACCTTGAGACAGAAAGGTAGAGATTGAGCCACACGAACCCCACTAAAAGTCTACCAACCATGACACAGAAATCTAAATATTGAGCCACACGAACCCCACTAAAAGTCTACCGACCATGAGACAGTAAAGTAAAGATTGAGCCACACGAACCCCACTAAAAGTCTCCCAACCATGACGCAGAAAACTAAAGATTGATCCACACGAACACCACTAAAAGTCTACCAACCATGTCACAGAAGATTAAAGATTGAGCCACACGAACCCCACTTAAAGTCTATCAACCATCACACAGAAAATTAAAGATTGAGCCACACGAACCACACTAAAAGTCTACCAACCACGAGACAGAAAAGTAGAGATTGAGCCACACGAACCGCATTAAAGGTCTCCCAACCATGAGGCAGAAAACTAAAGATTGAGCCACACGAACCCCACTAAATGTCTACCTACCATGACACAGAAAACAAAAGATTGAGCTATACGAACCCCACTTAAAGTATACCTAGCATCACACAGAAGACTAAAGATTGAGCCACACGAACCCCACAATAAATCTACCAACCATAACACAGAAAAATAAATATTGAGCCACACGAACCCCACTAAAAATCTATCAACCATGACACAGAAAAGAAACTAGATTGAGCCACACGAACCCCACTAAAATCTACCAACCATGACATAGAAAACTAAAGATTGAGCCACACGAACCCCACTAAAATTCTACGTACCATGGCACAGAAAACTAAAGATTGAGCCACACGAACTCCACTAAAAGTCTACCAACCATGACACAGAAAACTAAAAATTGAGTCACACGAACCCCACTAAAAGTCTACCTACCATGACACAGAACACTAAAGATTGAGCAACACGAACCCCACTAAAAGTCTACCAACCATGAAACAGACTACTAAAGATTGAGCCACACGAAGCCCACTAAAATTCTACCTACCATGGCACAGAAAACTAAAGATTGAGCCACACGAACTCCACTAAATGTCTACCAACCATGACACAGAAAACTAAAAATTGAGTCACACGAACCCCACTAAAAGTCTATCTACCATGACACAGAACACTAAAGATAGAGCCACACGAACCCCACTAAAAGTCTACCTACCATGACACATAAAACTAAAGATTGAGACACACGAATCCCACTAAAGGTCTACCAACCATGACACAGAAAACAAAAGATTGAGCCACACGAACCTCACTAAAAGTCTACCAACCATGACACAGAAAACAAAAGATTGAGCCACACGAACCCCACTAAAGGTATACCTAACATGACACAGAAGACTAAAGATTGAGCCACACGAACACCACAATAAATCTACCAACCATAGCACAGAAAACTAAAGATTGAGCGACACGAACCCCACTAAAAGTCTACCTACCATGACACAGAAAACTAAAGATTGAGCCACAGGAACTCCACTAAAAATCTACCAACCATGTCACAGAAAACAAATCTACCAACCATGACACAGAAAACTAAAGATTGAGCCACACGAAGCCAACTAAAAGTCTACCTACCATGACACAGAAAACAAAAGATTGAGCCACACGAACCCCACTAAAGGTATACATAACATGACACAGAAGACTAAAGATTAAGCCAAACGAACCCCTGAAAAAATCTACCAACCATAGCACAGAAAACTAAAGATTGAGCCACACGAACCCCACTAAAAGTCTACCTACCATGACTCAGAAAACTAAAGATTGAGCCACATGAACTCCACTAAGAATCTACCAACCATGACACAGAAAACTAGATTGAGCCACACGAATCCAACTAAAAATCTACCAACCATGACACAGAAAACTAAAGATTGAGCCACACGAACCCCACTAAAAGTCTACCAACCATGACACAGAAAACTAAACATTGAGCCACACAAACCCCACTAAAATTCTACCAACCATGACACAGAAAACTAGACTGAGCCACACGAAACCCACTAAAAATCTACCAACCATGACACAGAAAATTAAAGATTGAGCCACACGAACACCACTAAAAGTCTACCAACAATGACACAGAAAATTAAAGATTGAGCCACACGAACCCCACTAAAAATCTACCAATCATGACACAGAAATCTAAATATTGAGCCACACGAACCCCACTAAAAGTCTACCAACCATGAGACAGAAAAGTAGAGATTGAGCCACACGAACCCAACTAAAGGTCTCCCAACCATGACGCAGAAAACTAAAGATTGAGCCACACGAACCCCACTAAAAGTCTACCTACCATGACACAGAAAGCTAAAGATAGAGCCACACGAACCCCACTAAAAGTCTACCAACTATGACAGAGAAAACTAAAGATTGAGCCACACGAACCTCACTAAAACTCCACCAACCATAACACAGAAATCGAAAGATTGAGCCACACGAACCCCACTAAAAGTCTACCTACCATGACACAGAAAACTAATGTTTGACCCACACGAACACCACTAAAAGTCAACCAACCATGCCACAGAAGACTAAAGATTGAGCCACACGAACCCCATTAAAAGTCTATCAACCATGACACAGAAAATTAAAGATGGAGCCACAAGAACCCCACTAAAGGTCTCCCAACCATGACGCAGAAAACTAAAGATTGAGCCACACGAACTACACTAAAAGTCTACCAACCATGACACAGAAAACTAAAGATTGAGCCACACGAACCCCATTAAAAGTCTACCAACCATGACACAGAAAACTAAGGATTGAGCCACACGAACCCCACTAAACGTCTACCAACCATGACACAGAAAACTAAAGATTGAGCCACACGAACCCCCCTAAAAGTCTACCAACCATGACAGAGAAATCTAAAGATTGAGCCACACGAACCCCACTAAAAGTCTACCAACCATGACACATAAAACTAAAGATTGAGTCACACGAACCCCACTAAAGGTCTACCAACCATGACACAGTAAACTAAAGATTGAGCCACACGAACCCCACTAAAAGTCAATCAACTATGACACAGAAATCTAAAGATTGAGCCACACGAACCCCACAAAAATTCTACCTACCATGACAAAGAATACTAAAGAATGAGCCACACGAACCCCACTAAAAGTCTACCAACCATGAAACATAAAACTAAAGATTGAGTCACACGAACCCCACTAAAGGTCTACCAACCATGACACAGAAAACAAAAGATTGAGCCACACGAACCCCACTAAAGGTATACCTAACATGACACAGAAGACTAAAGATTGAGCCACACGAGCCCCACAAAAAATCTACCAACCATAACACAGAAAACTAAAGATTGAGCCACACGAACCCCACTAAAAGTCTACCTACCATGACTCAGAAAACTAAAGATTGAGCGACACGAACTCCACTAAGAATCTACCAACCATGACACAGAAAACTAGATTGAGCCACACGAATCCAACTAAAAATCTACCAACCATGACACAAAAAACTAAAGATTGAGCCACACGAAACCAACTAAAATTCTACCTACCATGACTCAGAAAACTAAAGATTGAGCGACACGAACTCCACTAAGAATCTACCAACCATGACACAGAAAACTAGATTGAGCCACACGAATCCAACTAAAAATCTACCAACCATGACACAGAAAACTAAGCATTGAGCCACACAAACCCCACTAAAAGTCTACCAACCATGACACAGAAAACTAAAGATTGAGCCACACGAACCCACTAAAAGTCTACCAACCATGACACAGAAAATTAATGAATGAGCCACACGAACCCAACTAAAAGTCTACCAAACATGACACAGAAAACTAGACTGAGCCACACGAACCCCACTAAAAATCTACCAACCATGACACAGAAAATTAAAGATTGAGCCACACGAACCCCACTAAAAGTCTACCAACCATGAAACAGAAAACTAAAGATTGAGCCACACGAACCTCACTAAAACTCCACCAACCATAACACAGAAATCGAAAGATTGAGCCACACGAACCCCACTAAAAGTCTACCTACCATGACACAGAAAACTAATGTTTGACCCACACGAACACCACTAAAAGTCAACCAACCATGCCACAGAAGACTAAAGATTGAGCCACACGAACCCCATTAAAAGTCTATCAACCATGACACAGAAAATTAAAGATGGAGCCACAAGAACCCCACTAAAGGTCTCCCAACCATGACGCAGAAAACTAAAGATTGAGCCACACGAACTACACTAAAAGTCTACCAACCATGACACAGAAAACTAAAGATTGAGCCACACGAACCCCATTAAAAGTCTACCAACCATGACACAGAAAACTAAGGATTGAGCCACACGAACCCCACTAAACGTCTACCAACCATGACACAGAAAACTAAAGATTGAGCCACACGAACCCCCCTAAAAGTCTACCAACCATGACAGAGAAATCTAAAGATTGAGCCACACGAACCCCACTAAAAGTCTACCAACCATGACACATAAAACTAAAGATTGAGTCACACGAACCCCACTAAAGGTCTACCAACCATGACACAGTAAACTAAAGATTGAGCCACACGAACCCCACTAAAAGTCAATCAACTATGACACAGAAATCTAAAGATTGAGCCACACGAACCCCACAAAAAGTCTACCTACCATGACAAAGAATACTAAAGAATGAGCCACACGAACCCCACTAAAAGTCTACCAACCATGAAACATAAAACTAAAGATTGAGTCACACGAACCCCACTAAAGGTCTACCAACCATGACACAGAAAACTAAAGATTGAGCCACACGAACCCCCCTAAAAGTCTACCAACCATGACACAGAAAACAAAAGATTGAGCCACACGAACCCCACTAAAGGTATACCTAACATGACACAGAAGACTAAAGATTGAGCCACACGAACCCCACAAAAAATCTACCAACCATAACACAGAAAACTAAAGATTGAGCCACACGAACCCCACTAAAAGTCTACCTACCATGACTCAGAAAACTAAAGATTGAGCGACACGAACTCCACTAAGAATCTACCAACCATGACACAGAAAACTAGATTGAGCCACACGAATCCAACTAAAAATCTACCAACCATGACACAAAAAACTAAAGATTGAGCCACACGAAACCAACTAAAAGTCTACCTACCATGACTCAGAAAACTAAAGATTGAGCGACACGAACTCCACTAAGAATCTACCAACCATGACACAGAAAACTAGATTGAGCCACACGAATCCAACTAAAAATCTACCAACCATGACACAGAAAACTAAGCATTGAGCCACACAAACCCCACTAAAAGTCTACCAACCATGACACAGAAAACTAAAGATTGAGCCACACGAACCCACTAAAAGTCTACCAACCATGACACAGAAAATTAATGAATGAGCCACACGAACCCAACTAAAAGTCTACCAAACATGACACAGAAAACTAGACTGAGCCACACGAACCCCACTAAAAATCTACCAACCATGACACAGAAAATTAAAGATTGAGCCACACGAACCCCACTAAAAGTCTACCAACCATGAAACAGAAAACTAAAGATAGAGCCACACGAACCCCACTAAAAGTCTACCAACCATGACACAGAAATCTAAAGATTGAGCCACACGAACCCACTAAAAGTCTACAAATCACGACACATAAAATTAAATATTGAGCCACACGAACCCCACTAAAGGTCTACCAACCATGACACAGAAAACTAAAGATTGAGCCACACGAACCCCACTAAAAGTCTACCAACCATGACACAGAAATCTAAAGATTGAGCCACACGAACCCCACAAAAAGTCTACCTACCATGACAAAGAAAACTAAAGAATGAGCCACACGAACCCCACTAAAAGTCTACCAACCATGACACAGAAAACTAAAGATTGAGTCACACGAACCCCACTAAAGGTCTACCAACCATGACACAGAAAACTAAAGATTGAGCTACACGAACCCCACTAAAAGTCTACCAACCATGACACAGAAAACTAAAGATTGAGCCACACGAACCCCACTAAAAGTCTACCAACCATGACACAGAAAACTAAAGATTGAGCCACACGAACCCACTAAAAGTCTACCAACCATGACACAGAAAACTAAAGATTGAGCCACACGAACCCACTAAAAGTCTACCAACCATGACACAGAAAACTAAAGATTGAGCTACACGAACCCACTAAAAGTCTACCAATCACGACACATAAAACTAAAGATTGAGTCACACGAACCCCACTAAAGGTCTACCAACCATGACACAGAAAACTAAAGATTGAGCCACACGAACCCCACTAAAAGTCTACCAACCATGACACAGAAATCTAAAGATTGAGCCACACGAACCCCACAAAAAGTCTACCTACCATGACAAAGAAAACTAAAGAATGAGCCACACGAACCCCACTAAAAGTCTACCAACCATGACACATAAAACTAAAGATTGAGTCACACGAACCCCACTAAAGGTCTACCAACCATGACACAGAAAACTAAAGATTGAGCTACACGAACCCCACTAAAAGTCTACCAACCATGACACCGAAAACAAAAGATTGAGCCACACGAACCCCACTAAAGGTATACCTAACATGACACAGAAGACTAAAGATTGAGCCACATGAACCCCACAAAAAAGCTATAAACCATAACACAGAAAACTAAAGATTGAGCCACACGAACCCCACTAAAAGTCTACCTACCATGACTCAGAAAACTAAAGATTGAGCCACACGAACCCCACTAAAAGTCTACCAACCATGACACATAAAACTAAAGATTGAGTCACACGAACCCCACTAAAGGTCTACCAACCATGACACAGTAAACTAAAGATTGAGCCACACGAACCCCACTAAAAGTCAATCAACTATGACACAGAAATCTAAAGATTGAGCCACACGAACCCCACAAAAAGTCTACCTACCATGACAAAGAATACTAAAGAATGAGCCACACGAACCCCACTAAAAGTCTACCAACCATGAAACATAAAACTAAAGATTGAGCCACACGAACCCCACTAAAGGTCTACCAACCATGACACAGAAAACTAAAGATTGAGCCACACGAACCCCACTAAAAGTCTACCAACCATGACACAGAAAACAAAAGATTGAGCCACACGAACCCCACTAAAGGTATACCTAACATGAGACAGAAGACTAAAGATTGAGCCACACGAACCCCACAAAAAATCTACCAACCATAACACAGAAAACTAAAGATTGAGCCACACGAACCCCACTAAAAGTCTACCTACCATGACTCAGAAAACTAAAGATTGAGCGACACGAACTCCACTAAGAATCTACCAACCATGACACAGAAAACTAGATTGAGCCACACGAATCCAACTAAAAATCTACCAACCATGACACAAAAAACTAAAGATTGAGCCACACGAAACCAACTAAAAGTCTACCTACCATGACTCAGAAAACTAAAGATTGAGCGACACGAACTCCACTAAAAATCTACCAACCATGACACAGAAAACTAAGCATTGAGCCACACAAACCCCACTAAAAGTCTACCAACCATGACACAGAAAACTAAAGATTGAGCCACACGAACCCACTAAAAGTCTACCAACCATGACACAGAAAATTAATGAATGAGCCACACGAACCCAACTAAAAGTCTACCAAACATGACACAGAAAACTAGACTGAGACACACGAACCCCACTAAAAATCTACCAACCATGACACAGAAAATTAAAGATTGAGCAACACGAACCCCACTAAAAGTCTACCAACCATGAAACAGAAAACTAAAGATAGAGCCACACGAACCCCACTAAAAGTCTACCAACCATGACACAGAAATCTAAAGATTGAGCCACACGAACCCACTAAAAGTCTACAAATCACGACACATAAAATTAAAGATTGAGCCACACGAACCCCACTAAAGGTCTACCAACCATGACACAGAAAACTAAAGATTGAGCCACACGAACCCCACTAAAAGTCTACCAACCATGACACAGAAATCTAAAGATTGAGCCACACGAACCCCACAAAAAGTCTACCTACCATGACAAAGAAAACTAAAGAATGAGCCACACGAACCCCACTAAAAGTCTACCAACCATGACACATAAAACTAAAGATTGAGTCACACGAACCCCACTAAAGGTCTACCAACCATGACACAGAAAACTAAAGATTGAGCTACACGAACCCCACTAAAAGTCTACCAACCATGACACAGAAAACTAAAGATTGAGCCACACGAACCCCACTAAAAGTCTACCAACCATGACACAGAAAACTAAAGATTGAGCCACACGAACCCACTAAAAGTCTACCAACCATGACACAGAAAACTAAAGATTGAGCCACACGAACCCACTAAAAGTCTACCAACCATGACACAGAAAACTAAAGATTGAGCTACACGAACCCACTAAAAGTCTACCAATCACGACACATAAAACTAAAGATTGAGTCACACGAACCCCACTAAAGGTCTACCAACCATGACACAGAAAACTAAAGATTGAGCCACACGAACCCCACTAAAAGTCTACCAACCATGACACAGAAATCTAAAGATTGAGCCACACGAACCCCCCAAAAAGTCTACCTACCATGACAAAGAAAACTAAAGAATGAGCCACACGAACCCCACTAAAAGTCTACCAACCATGACACATAAAACTAAAGATTGAGTCACACGAACCCCACTAAAGGTCTACCAACCATGACACAGAAAACTAAAGATTGAGCTACACGAACCCCACTAAAAGTCTACCAACCATGACACCGAAAACAAAAGATTGAGCCACACGAACCCCACTAAAGGTATACCTCACATGACACAGAAGACTAAAGATTGAGCCACATGAACCCCACAAAAAATCTACCAACCATAACACAGAAAACTAAAGATTGAGCCACACGAACCCCACTAAAAGTCTACCTACCATGACTCAGAAAACTAAAGATTGAGCCACAAGAACTCCACTAAGAATCTACCAACCATGACACAGAAAACTAGATTGAGCCACACGAATCCAACCAAAAATCTACCAACCATGACACAAAAAACTAAAGATTGAGCCACACCAACCCCACTAAAAGTCTACCAACCATGACACAGAAAACTAAAGATTGAGCCACACGAACCCACTAAAAGTCTACCAACCATGACACAGAAAATTAATGAATGAGCCAGACGAACCCCACTAAAAGTCTACCAAACATGACACAGAAAACTAGACTGAGCCACACGAACCCAACTAAAAATCTACCAACCATGACACAGAAAATTAAAGATTGAGCCGCACGAACCCCACTAAAAGTCTACCAACAATGACACAGAAAAATAAAGATTGAGCCACACGAACCCCACTAAAAGTCTACCAATGATGACACAGAAATCTAAATATTGAGCCACACGAACCCCACTAAAAGTCTACCAACTATGACAGAGAAAACTAAAGATTGAGCCACACGAACCCCACAAAAAATCTATCAACCATAACACAGAAAACTAAAGATTGAGCCACACGAACCCCACTAAAAGTCTACCTACCATGACTCAGAAAACTAAAGATTGAGCCACACGAACTCCACTAAGAATCTAACAACCATGACACAGAAAACTAGATTGAGCCGCACGAATCCAACTAAAAATCTACCAACCATGACACAAAAAACTAAAGATTGAGCCACACGAATCCAACTAAAAGTCTACCAACCATGACACAGAAAACTAAAGATAGAGCAACACCAACCCCACTAAAAGTCTACCAACCATGACACAGAAAACTAAGCACTGAGCCACACAAACACCACTAAAATTCTACCAACCATGACACAGAAAATTAAAGATTGAGCCACACGAACCCCACTAAAAGTCTACCAACTATGACAGAGAAAACTAAAGATTGAGCCACACGAACCCCACTAACACTCCACCAACTATAACACAGAAATCGAAAGAATGAGCCACACGAACCCCACTAAAAGTCTACCTACCATGACACAGAAAACTAATGATTGACCCACACGAACACCACTAAAAGTCTACCAACCATGCCACAGAAGACTAAAGATTGAGCCACACGAACCCCATTAAAAGTCTATCAACCATGACACAGAAAATTAAAGATGGAGCCACAAGAATCCCACTAAAGGTCTCCCAACCATGACGCAGAAAACTAAAGATTGAGCCACACGAACCCCACTAAAAGTCTACCAACCATGACACAGAAAACTAAAGATTGAGCCACACGAACCCCACTAAAAGTCTACCAACCATGACACAGAAAACTAAAGATTGAGCCACACGAACCCCACTAAATGTCTACCAACCATGACACAGAAAACTAAAGATTGAGTCACACGAACCCCACTAAAGGTCTACCAACCATGACACAGAAAACTAAAGATTGAGCCACACGAACCCCACTAAAAGTCTACCAACCATGACACAGAAATCTAAAGATTGAGCCACACGAACCCCACAAAAAGTCTACCTACCATGACAAAGAAAACTAAAGAATGAGCCACACGAACCCCACTAAAAGTCTACCAACCATGACACAGAAAACTAAAGATTGAGTCACACGAACCCTACTAAAGGTCTACCAACCATGACATAGAAAACTAAAGATTGAGCCACACGAACCCCACTAAAAGTCTACCAACCATGACACATAAAACAAAAGATTGAGCCACACGAACCCCACTAAAGGTATACCTAACATGACACAGAAGACTAAAGATTGAGCCGCACGAACCCCACAAAAAATCTACCCACCATAACAGAGAAATTTAAAGATTGAGCCACACGAACCCCACTAAAAGTCTACCTACCATGACTCAGAAAACTAAAGATTGAGCCACACGAACTCCACTAAGAATCTACCAACCATGACACAGAAAACTAGATTGAGCCACACGAATCCAACTAAAAATCTACCAACCATGACACAAAAAACTAAAGATTGAGCCACACGAAGCCAACTAAAAGTCTACCTACCATGACACAGAAATAGAAAAAACCGGCGGGTGGCGCTGCAGTGCATAGGAACAGACAAAATAAATACCGCGGTATCATAGAACCCGCGGTACCATAGGAAGGGAGTATGCGTTAAACAACAATCACCTACCCAAACATTGAACGTGTTTATTCTAAAACGGCATCAAGTGTTAACTTTATTTTTTGCTTCATACCTACAATCTTAATTCCCGTCATAAAAATAACAACATCTTTTAATCCACAAGTCTTAACGCTATGTACCATTGATTGTAAAGAGCCAAGAATCACCATTAATACAGAATTTATTGTCATCATAATTTAGCGAAAATAACGGTTTTCTGCTTTAAAAAAAATTCAGGGTTATCTTCTTTTTTTTAATTGCTTCTCCTTATAGTAAAGGACATAACTACTTAATATATTATTTACCCCAAAAAAAATGAAAAAGAAAATACCAGAATGTCGGTAAAATTCCCCAAAAACAAAGAGAAAAATCATAGAAAGAGGTAAAATCGATACCTGTAACACACAAATACATGACCGCTCACTTTCCGTGTTTGGTCCAAGCACTTCAATGAAAAGTGGCAGGGTTAAAATAGTTGTATGGGTCCAAGTCTCCCCTGTTAGTGAAATGATACGGTCATGTAGGTGCATTCCACATGTAAGTAAAATGCTAGTCCTCACATATAACTGAGGAAACAGCGCTATAATAGAATCTCCTGCAATACAATTGAAGGCAGTAACAAAGAATTAAATATAGATTCTCCTTCAGTTGCCGGTGGGTTACGATATTTCTCCACTCAAGAGAATTAAATTTAAAATTATAACCACAAGCCGTAAGGCGAGTGGTTAAAATTTTAAACTTAACTCTCGAGAGTGGAGAAATATCGTAACCCACATGGGCAACTGAAGGAGAATTTGTTTCTCCCATTATTTAACACCAAATCCTTCAAAATTACCGATTTGACAACATGCGGGGAAAGGCACGAGACATTTTAATCCTCTAGAGGATTACAGATTTTTCCACCACTGGATCAGCAGGGTTAAAACGCCGTAATAATGGGAGAATAGCCGCTACATGTTACAATTACATACATGTGTCCATTCCATATCTAACGTTAAAGTCTATATCAGATTGTTAACGTTACGTGTTATATATTAATATTACAATACAATATACAAATGTATCTTCTTTTTTTCACGACAGATTAAATTCCTAATGAATAATTAAAGTAATTGTATATATATTGATGAATTGTGATAAAGAAAATCATTCCATGGACCACTGCTAGTATTGTCCTATATATTTGCCTTTCACAGTGATATGTCATTCAAGTTTAACGTGTATTCAATTCTAACTTATTAGCTGTTAATAATAGGAAATAATTAATCTTGATGTGTCTTTTTGGATATTTTTCGGAAGTGCGCAAAACTATGAAGACAATTCCTGTTATCAAGTGAAAATATTCTTTGTTAGCTAGTGAATGTGCAAGGATATTCTACTTCTTTGTAAATGTATGGCAACATTTAAATACGAATAGCTGCAGCATAGCATAGCAAATTAAAAATGCCAACGAAGCAAAAACTGAGATGTTTTAATGCAAGAGTTGGAACAGACTTATCGTACTGCCGAATTACAGGTATTGAAGTTTTAGAAGACGGTAGGATACTGCTCTGTGATAATAACAATGACAAAGTCAAATTATTTCAATATGATGGAACTTTTTTGTCGGACTATTTCGTGGAGGGATTTCCTATTGATTTGTGCATGATCAATCAATACACAATCGTGGTAACCAATGATATTGGTAATAAACTCGTCTTTCTGAAAATTGTCGGTGATAAAATTTTCCATGAAAAAGATGCACAGATCACCCCTGGCGCTGTTGGGATATGTGCTATTGATGGAGAATTATTACTAACATATCCGTGGTGTAATCCGCCGGAAATAGTTAAGATTGACGAACAAGGATATGTCATTCAAACGTTTAAACGGGATGCGAAAAGAAAACCTATATTTGACGCACGACCGGTCAGCGTTTGTTTTTTTAGCAATCAAATATATGCGAGCAGTTTGTCCATCGATGGTAAAAAAGATGAAATATACAAGTTTTCAAAGGATGGTCATATTCTCGCCATCTTGGAACATCCCAAGCTAAAAGAGGCCAGATATGTAAGCAAAGATATGTTTGGAAATATTTATGTTTGTAGTATGTTGAAATCTAGTATTATTCGTTTTGACAGATCAGGACACGGTAGTAGTGTAGTTATGTCCATGCAGGATGGGTTAAGGGATCCATGTGCTATAGGAATTTTAGACCAAACTTTGGAGATTGCTCAAGCAGGATTAGACATCATACAAGTTCTGACAATTGAAAGATTTAGCGAGAACGATGTGAGAGTAAAACAATAAATACAATCGTAACTACTCGACCATTCTCGTAACTACTCGGCCACAATCGTAACTACTCGGCCATTCTCGCTACCCTGCAAATATTTGCAGGGTAGCGAGAATGGCCGAGTAGTTACGATTGACAATAAATAGTGGTGTGTTCGGAACACGCACTTTATGTGGTTCGTAAAAGCAATAAAATCATCTTTAAAGCCATGGCGTGTTTTCTTTCTTCTAGAATAAGTCATGTTTCTCCTTCTACGAGAAAATGTTATTGGAGATACCAAAGGGATAATCAGAAGCCGTAAATCGAAGGGTAGACAATTCAAGTGCACGTATATCAGTCCAGTTTTGAAAGAATGTCAACGATTCCGTATTAAGACAATGTTAGAAAATGCCAAAGGGGTAATCAGAAGCCATACATCGAAGGACAGACAATACAATGGTCAAAACAAAAAGGACAAACAATGATCTACAAAACATTACACAGAAAATTAAAGATTGAGTAACACGAATCATGCTAAGATCCGGGGGTGAACTCAAGTGCTCCAGAAACTTAAGGGTTAGTAGTTTCTGCTCCTCTCGTGTTAATCTCGTTACAAACCCGGTGATGTCATGAATTAGGAAAAAAACCGGATTTGGTATTTTCAAATGTAATGATTGAATGAAATAATAGAAAATATTTAGTCTATGGTTAGAAATACAATTCAATATGATATCGTTTCTTGTCCTAATATTAGATCACCTGACCCAAAAGGGTCATGTGAGCTATTGCCATCACTTGGCGCCCGTCGTCGTCGTCCGTCGTCGTCGTCCGTCGTCCGTCGTCGTCGTCCGTCGTCGTCGTCCGTCGTCGGTCGTCCGTCATCCGTCGTAATAAACTTTTTCAAAAATCTTCTCCTCTGAAAGTACTAGAACAATGGAAACTTGGTCTGAATCATCACTAGGGTGTCTAGTTTCAAAATTGTGTCCGGTGATGCCGTGCACCAACCAACATGGCCGCTGTTACTAAAAATAGAACATATGGTAAAATTGCAGGTTTTTGGTAATAACTCAAAAACCGTTAATAATATCAAAAATCTGACAAGGAATAAAAATAATCAGCACATCAAGATCTACCCACACTGCAATTTTGAAGTAAATCCCATTACCCATTTTGGAGTTATTTCCCTTTTTTCATCAAATTTTCAAAATTTTAATACTTTTCGTCCTTTATTTCAAAAACTATAAGAGACAGGTGGTAAGTTGAAACTGCAAACATGTTCAGCATGTCAAGATCTACCTACCCTGCAATATTGAAGTAAATCCCATTACCCATTTTGACCGATTATGCAAATTAGAAAAAAGGGGGGATGAAATAAAAAAAAAAATTCTTCTCCTCAGAAACCACTGGGCCAATTGTAACCAAACATTTGTGGAATGATGCTTGGATGGCCCCCTTCCAAAATTGTGTCCGGTGATCCCGACTTCCAACCAAGATGGCCGCCAAGCTAAAAATAGAAAAAAGGGGGATGAAATTAAAAAAAAAATCTTCTCCTCTGAAACTACTGAGCCAATCTCAACCACACTTTGCTGAAATGATCCTTGGGTGGTCCCCTCTCAAAATTGTGTCCGTCAGTGCCGTCCTGTATCCAAAATGGCCACCATTACTAAAAATAGAAATTTCTTCAAATGGTCAAAACTGCTCTATTTTAAGCCAGAAAGTGCCCAAATTTGAACTGTATAAGCATAATGATGAGCTTTTTAACATATATTACAGGATTTTTTATGAACTTTGAACTTTTGCCTATTTTGACCGATTATGCAAATTAGAAAAAAAGGGGGGGGTGCAATTTAAAAAAAATCTTCTCCTCTGAAACTACTGAGCCAATCTCAACCAAACTTTGCTGAAATGTTTCTTGGGTGGTCCTCTTCCAAATTTGTGTCCGGCATTTCAGAACACCGACCAAGATGGCCGCCACAGCCGAACTTAATTTAACATAGGACCCTATGGGAAATTTCCATAAAAATCTTCTTGTCTGAAACCATTTGCTCAATAAGAACAAAATTTTGATGAAATAGTCATTGGATGGTTCTCTTCCAAAAATGTGTCCGGCAGTTCGGCCCTTCGATCAAGATGGCCCCCACAGCCGAACTTAGCTTAACATAGGACCCTATGGGAAATTCACATAAAAATCTTCTCCTCAGAAACCACTGGGCCATTTGCAACCAAACTTTTGTGGAATGATCCTTGGATGGTCCCCTTCCAAAATTATGTCCGGTGATCTCGACTTCCAACCAAGATGGCCGCCAAGCTAAAAATAGAAAAAAGGGGGATGAAATTCAAAAAAAAATCTTCTCCTCTGAAACTACTGAGCCAATCTCAACCAAACTTTGCTGAAATGATCCTTGGATGGTCCCCTTTCAAAATTGTGTCCGTCAGCGCCGTTCTGTATCCAAGATGGCCGCCATTACTAAAAATAGAAATTTCTTCTTGTCGAGTATATAGGTAGCTACCCTACCAATACAAATGTTCATGGCAATGCCAAACATATAAGTGCTCAATACAGGCGCACTACCACTCAACAAAAAACCGCAATCAGAGAAGGTCTGAAAAATAATAAGCCCCCTTAAGAAATTAGGAGGGAGGTGATCGAACAAAGCAAATCCTGACTCTGTTCTTGGTCTACGAGTTGTTTACGATGCAAAATATGATGCAAATAAAAATGATAATCCAGAAAACATCAGGTCGGCTAATGTAGCAGATGAAATTTTAAGCGTATTAAACAAATTTAATGGTAGCCCATATATTCGCGAGGTCATAACCACAAACCCGCAAAAACCACCAGCGGTTATCTGTTACACAGATGAACAACTCAAACTTATGAAAAATGCAATTGTGAATGGGTGCATCATTGGTCTGGATGGAACTTTCAATGTAAGTTCTTGTTACATAACAGTTGTTTGCTTCAAAAACAAAAATGTCATTAAAAAGAATACACCAGAGCTGCCAATCATGCTTGGTCCAATTTTTATGCATTGGGATGGGAATTTTGAAACTTACCATCGTTTCATATCCCATTTGCAAATAAAACTGTCTGATGTCCAACATCATAATATTGTTTTTGGCACAGACGAGGAGGCAGCAGATAATATGTATAATCAATCCATACTAGAGATAAACATATTCTTATAAGCAATCACAGTAAAGACAATAACACCAAAGTCAGTTTGAACAGATACACTAGTATGTCTTTGCTTTGAAAAAAATAAAGATTTTATCCATGAAATTAAAAATGTGGAAACATTGATTAAAAATTTGAATAAACTAAAACGTGATTGGCATTGCTCCAAATTCGGATATTTTATGCAGGTCCCGTAATTGACATTCCGTTTACAATCGCCCAATAACGAATATTTCTGGTCTCTCCCCAATTTCCACTGTAAGGACCTTAAAAGCCACTGTAATTTATAATATATATATATGAAATTTATTTAAAACATATAAATTTATTTGATAGAAATCATAACCATGCATTTAAATATCATTTTGTGCTTCTGGACTCATCTGGACTCTTGTTCTTTGTTGTGGACTCACTTTCGAGACACCCGTAATTACTATATCCAGATAAACAAAACCTGGTACTATATAAATGTTTACACAACAATTAAAGGTTATTTAGCTGTGGCATGATGATTTTTACCTGTTAATTACAATTACTCCAGATCAAGAAATATGATTGTACCGGCAAGCTGACACCCGACAATAATTGAAACAATCACCTGATTAAATGTTTACAATCATAATAAAGTTTATTAAAGCAATATTTAAAATTGTTATTTCATAAATTAACATTAGGTTTTTTTTGTTGTTTTTTTAATTGTTGTAGTAGCTTCGATTGAATAATATCAAACTGCGTGATCTCAGGATTCATCTGAAACCCAAACAAATAGAAATGTACTGGTAGTAAAATTCCGGTGTCCTATAATTATTAGCTACCATAATTATTAGCTACTTTTTTCGTAAACCACAAAGGTGTTCCAAATGATAGCCATGAAAATTAGCTAATTTCCCTTTTATCATGTTTTGATAGATTCTTGGTAATTAGTATTTTTGAGCGAAAAAGGGGGGTGGATGTAGGCGAGGAAATCTATTTAATTATATAAATTTATCCCAGAAATGGATAGCAAACTCCTATTCATTCATTTACATCAAGGATTTATATATATATATATATAAATCCTTATTTACATGGAGCAAAATCTGGATGAAAATAAGTTATTTCGATATAAAATATATGATTGATTGATTGATTGATTGATTGATTGATTGATTGATTGATTGATTGATTGATTGATTGATTGATTGATTGATTGATTGATTGATTGATTGATTGATTGATTGATTGATTGATTGATTGATTGATTGATTGATTGGTGTTTAACGTCCAGCGAGCAATTTTTCAGCTATATTCAGGACGAGAACATTTAAAAATTTAAACACCACGGGACTCGAAACAAGGAAAGGTGATGGGTATGGACGGATAATTTAGTCAGTGCAACAGGTCTCCTATGGACCACTCATCATCAAGAGCATAATGCTCATAATGAGCTGTTGCACTGGGTTCTTTAACGTGCGAAGAGGGTGGCAATCTCTCAACACGGGACCTCGGTTTTATTTACGTCTCGTCCGATGGACGGGTTGGTTGTGAATTTATACATCCCGCACAACCGACGGACGCCCCTTCAAGCCGAAGAAACTCGGTCCCATTTCTATACCCCTGGGTTCCCGCGTGGTTGTATATATATTTTTATATATATATATATATATATATATATAATATAAATAAATTCAAGTCTAATAATATTTAAACAAATATATATATATATATTTATAGTGACATGAACAAGTTTCTAAATATCAATCACCATATTATTTATCTGTACATAATGCATTTTCTGCTTTGCATATATGCAAAAATGTGTATATCTATTCCAAAGAAATATGACGCTTAGTTATAACAAGCAATAACGCTCCTGTGGTGAAATAGTTAAGAGTACTCGCATCATGTGCGGTAGATCGTGGTTTCGATCAACGATCTGATCAAACCAAAGACTATACAATTTATATAGGGCACATGGCGTAAAAGAATAAAGGCAAAGACTAGTTGACTCGTAGTCAGCATAATTCCTTCATTACATGGGATAGAAGTCATGAAGTTTTCCATGAATGTAAGCTACCTTGCATCTGTCCAGTGTATGACATAGGTTTCAAAGTGTTATCCATGAAAATAAACTACCTTGCACCGTTCAAACATAAGCATAATCATCTGAAGCTTGTCCATGAAAATTAGCTACTCGACCTTTCTTCATTGCATGGAATAGGAGTCATAACGTTTTCCATGAAAATATGCTACTTTACATCTGTTCATTGTATGACACAGGTTTCAAAGTGTTATCCATGAAAATAAATACTGTGCACCATTCAAACATAAGCATAAGCATCAGAAGTTTACTCATGAAAATTAGCTACTTCACATTCCTTCATTGCATGGGATGGGAGTCATGACGTTTTCCATGAAAATAAGCTACCTTACATCTGTTCAATGTATGACACAGGTTTCAAAGTGTTATCCATGAAAATAAAATACTTTGCACCATTCAAACATAAGCATAAGCATCAGAATCTTGCCCATGAAAATTAGCTACCTCGCATTCCTTCGTTACATGGTCCATGAAAATTAGCTACCTGATCTTTCTTCATTGCATGGAATAGGAGTCATGAAGTGTTCCATGAAAATAAGCTACCTTACATCTGTTCAATGTATGACACAGGTGTCAAAGTGTTATCCATGAAAATAAACTACCTTGCACCATTCAAACATAAGCATAAGCATCAGAAGCTTGCCCATGAAAATTAGCTACCTCGCATTCCTTCATTGCATGGGATAGGAGTCATGACGTTTTCCATAAATATAAGCTACCTTACATTTGTTCAATGTCTGACACAGGCGTCAAAGTGTTATCCATGAAAATAAACTACCTGTCACCATTCAAACATAAGCATAAGCATCAGAAGCTTGCCCATGAAAATTAGCTACCTCGCATTCCTTCATTCCATTTCTCTGACAATATCTATGACTTTTTTATTTTCCAAAACCTGATTTTATTTCCTTTGGTCCATAAAAAGAATTAAAAAAACCGCAGAAGTATTACCATTAGTATCCTATCATGAACTAGAGCAGGACTGTCAAATTTTAGAATTTCAGAATTATAATGTTGTCCAATTTCGGAGATGTTTGACTTGTTCTACTACAGTAATCCTTGCCCTATTATCAGAATAAACGTAAATAAAATGGAAGGGAGATTTAATTGAAATTAATAGAATTGAATGAAGGATCTTTCTAAGTTAGGGAGATGTGGACATAAAACTGTGATCACTCATAATACATTAAAGAGATCTCTAATTAAAATTAAAATAAAGATATCTAAATTGAATTGTCGAGCTCTTTAATCCTGATAGGAATCAGAATCAATTAGAATCTAAAATTCAGCTCAAACATTGAGCACATCACATAACTGACTGTAATTTACTGCTTAACCGCCCCCCCCCCCCCCCCCCCCCCTTGAAAGGAAATAAAGTTGAGAAAAATTATACGAGACTTTGGATAGTAAATTATTCAAGAAATGATATAAAATAAAGGGCTACGCAGATAGAAGCATGTCGGCAAGGGAAAGTTGAAAAAGCGTATGCGTATGTTAAAACAAAAACAAGTGTCGACACGGTAAATTGCTGGAAACAGTAATTTACTGGACCCACAGGCAGTTCTTGATGCTGATTGGCTGTCATGGGGTCATCGTAATTTGTAATCGTAATCAGTTGTAATTGATTGCATTTTATCATGTAATCGGATGTAATCTGTAATCGGACATTTTTTTTATATTACATGTAATCGTAATGTAATCGATTACATTCATTTTGACCCTGTAATCACGATTACTTTCTTATTACATTTAGATTACTTTTTATCATTTTGACTTATTTTGTATTAGCTGAAACATATATCTCCTTAGATATTTAATGTTTGATTTATGTAAATGAATTTTCTTCATGAAATTTATTAAACAAGTTTACTAGAAAAATATTTAGTTTATTGACATCTGAATAAAAATATATGTAATGAAATTCTGTTCATTCCACCTAATCTCACTTTTTAAAAATTCATTAAAAAATCTAAAATTTCAAGTTATTTGTAAGTGGGAATAGGTAGTTTTAAAAAGTGGGATTAGATAGAAGACACCTGAAATTCAATTGTTAAAAACTCCCCCCAAAATATATTAAAATAAAGTGGCATTCACTACATGATCAACAGATATTATTCTATGTTTAATTGCAATCAAAACAATCACAGCTATCAAAAAAGTATTAAATATTATTTATGGCTTCAAAGACAACAAACAAATAATATCTCAATTGCAATTTCTTTTGGGTTTCAAAATTTCAGTGAAAACAGTTTGTCTGCTTGTGTAAAGCAAAACAAGCTCTAAAATTTATAAATGATCTGACATAACTTTCAAGATTTCATATATGAAACTGATTCTATGAAAGATTCACAATGTCCTCATGATTCCCATAAGATAAAGAAATATTTTATATAAACCAAACATAGGTACGTCATGAAGATTTCTTATACAAGTTTAAAAAGATATAAATTTCAATAAAGATATTATATAAAAAGCAAAATGTAAATTATAATTTTCAGAAACATTTACGTATGATGCTGGTACTAGAATAACAAAATATTTTCAATCATGCATATTACAAATTAACTGACAAATTGCAAGTTGTAATATTTGTAAAATTTTGGATTTTTTGAGTGAAATTTAGCAATGGCGATTGTTACATAATTTGGTGTCATAAGACCTTAATTACACATTTATCTGTGACACAGGTTATATGAACTGCTAGTTTATTATATATCCACAATAGACTTTGACAGGATGTTTGAAATTATTTGATATATATATTATTAAAATGTGCAAATGTATGTTATAATATTTACTAATAGTATAAGATCATGATGGATTGAATATTGGTCATAGTTGTATGACACAACATATTTTATGAAAAAAAAGGAAATTGAGAATTGCTGTTTATAATTTACAATGTGCTGTATGTTATTGTAATGATCACATTAAAACTAAATTGTAGTTCATAGTTCTGAGTAAGGAATACAGATCCATAATTTCTTTTTTGAGTAATTGGTCGATTCCTACAAAAATCTTCTCTTTTGAAACCGCTTGGCCAAATGAACCTAACTTGGTAGGAAGCATATATGGCAGGCTCTCTATAAAGATTGCTCATTTAGTCCTGATCCCTCAGCAAACATGTTAGGCACAGGCAATTCTTGTTGCTAATTGGTCGATTCCTAAAAAAATCTTCTACTCTGAAACCGCTTGGCCAAATGAACCGAAACGTGGTAGGTAGCATCTATGGAAGGCCCTCTATAAAGATTGCTAATTTTGGATCCGTTAACAAACATGGCCAGCACAGGCAATTCGTGTTGTTGATTGGTAGATTCCCAACAAATCTTCTACTCCGAAACTGCTTGGCCAAATGAACCGAAACGTGGTAGGTAGCATCTATGGAAGGCCCTCTATAAAGATTGCTAATTTTGGATCTGTTAACAAACATGGCCAGCACAGGCAATTCGTGTTGCTGATTGGCCGATTCATAAACAATTTTCTCCTCTGAAACCGCTTGGCCAAATGAACCGAAACTTGATAGGTAGCAGCTATGGAAGGCCCTCTATAAAGATTGCTCATTTCGTCCCGATCCGTTAACAAACATGTCCACCACAGGCAATTCTTGTTGCTGATTGGTTGATTTCTAAAAAATATTCTCAAATAAATTGAGCCTCTAGTCTATATATTGTATTGTATTATATGTATGCTAATGTTCCACCATGCATGCCTGTCCGAGTTTTTCAATAAAATCTTTAAGAAATAACTTGTGTTAAGATACTTTGTGTGCGAGATATTATCATGTATATATGGCTGTTATTTAATTATTAAATTGACAAGTATGTGTGATACAAGTATCTGTGCTTACAAAACATACCAGCATGATGTAAAATATTTATTTGAGCTATATTCAATGACATTACAGACATTTTCATATGTTGTACCAGCGTCTGGCAATCTACTTTCTAAAGGCTGAGTACATCCTCCAAGTGATGAACAGTACAGTGAAAGATAAATGAGGTGTAGGCAGCTCGTTAAACCTCTCTCCCATCAAGGCCCCGATTCAATACAAACGCAAACCTCTAAACATTTATTGATAAAGAATAGAGATACATGTACATAAGAAATTAGGATGCAGGCACCCTAAAGTACTACTGTTATTCCAAGATGTATAAATTTGTAGGCCCTTCTGAAGTTATATCCTCAAAACAGAAAAAAAAACAGAAATAAAATTAGATATTAATCTGTTATCAAAAACAAACAAATACAAAACAAAACAAACCAATCAAAAATATCAAACAGAAAGAAAAACAACCAACATGAATGCACCTTTTATCAATCTGACTTAGTTCTGTACACATAATTTTCATAAGAGATACGGGTAGCTAATTTACCTGGAAATTTTGCATATATTTTGTATCTATCATATTAAACAATGAGTGTATCTTGTTTTCAAAGAAAACATTCAGATAGCTACATTGCTAAAAAGAGGTAATAAAAACGTAGATATCAAATTTAGTGCACATGAACGTTTCTGGAATAACCTTCATCAGGTAGCTCAAAATCAAAAGATTGGAAAGCCAAATAATTTAATAGTTTTGGGAGCACACAATCTATGGGTATTGATGTTATGTAGGAGTTTCTTTTACACCTGGTAGAGATATTGGGAGTGCTATTTTTATGATGTGGGTTTTGGTGCAGTCGGGGATGTTGTCTTGTGATTCTACGGTGAATACGGACTGACACTGTTGGGGATGTTGGATTTTTGCTTTGTGTCAGCTGTGATCTGTCCATCGCTCCTCATTGGTGTGACATCTGTTTTGTCTGTACCTAAGGATTTTATATATAACAGCTTCTTTCATCACATATTGCTTAAGATTTTGACCAAGACATAGTTTTTCTGGTACCTGATTCATGTCGAGCGACGCCGAGAAACTTACACTATAAGCGCGGACGTCTAAAACGCTTAGAACGATGTCTGTTTCTGCTCTTTTCAGACAATTTGCCAGTTGTTTTTTTAACTATAAGACATTGCAGAATAAACACAATATACGTACATTGTCGGGGAAATATAAAAACTGTACGGAACAGCTTTAGTGAGTGAGCGATTGTTGTTTAACGCCAACTCAGCAATTTTATAGCTATATCATGGCGAGACCAAGTTAATGAGATGATGATGATGTCCGCTTTTTTCTAGACCAACACGCTTAGTTTTTTTTAATAGTGTTAGCTAACGGAAACAACAGTCCGCGGATATACATGTCGCTCTACTCTGACACATTATCCTGATTCCGAAGCAACCAGTCTTTGCTCTTTCTCCTTAATTCTGCGTGCTTTTCATTATAAGCAACAAATACCAGTTGATAATCTTTGGTTTGAAATATGAATTTGTTTATATACATGTACTCAAAAAGTCGCTTTTTATGTGTCTTCTGCCGAAGGATTGTTAAAGCGCGAAAAGTTGACCGTGTGTTGCACAATGTATTTTGTATTGTTACGTTATCTATTGTCATTTATCTAGACAACAGGGGCGGATCCGCCCCTGGACAATATATGTATTCGCTGAGAAACAGACCGGAAATGCTCAACAAAGACTCTCATCGGTAGTGTAATCGTTAGCGTGCTCACCTCGAGTGCGGTAGATCGTGGGTTCGAGTCCCGATCGGGTCAAACCATGTTCTGTACACATATTTTGCCATCTTCCACATTCTGTTGGAAATTTATGATTTAGGGTTCTATTTTAACAAAATCCAAATAAGAAATTGTCATCAAGAATATGCAAATAGTTTCAGTTTCGAATTGAAATTAATCTAATAGCTACCAGTTCTTTAATATTATAATACATAAAGTTCCCAACTTTCAATATTAAATATATATGGAACATTTTATTTATTTCTTGAATTCAGAAGATAGTGTCAATAAGTAAGTAAATGAGTTAATTTCTTTATTTCAAGAGTGTAACACGGTTAGCAATAATAAAAGTGTGATTAATAATTATCATATATGATCTTATTAAGCTAAAGAATAATTTGCATAGTTTGAACATCACATAAATATTAAATTCTACCATAAATAGTCCACCAATCTATTTTTAATAGCTGTAAAAATGATACATCGCGATGGTAAATTGAAAAAAGATAGTTTGTAACTTAATCACATGCTATACAGTCAGCATTTTGTTTTTCAACTATGAACACCACCAATATCTATTGTTTATTTTATTTTATATTGTGTACAGATCTATATGTCTCTCTTTGTCAATCAGTAACTCTTTTCCTGTTTATGTACATGCAGTTTTTCATTTTGTCCCCCCATTGGAAATACACAATTTGTATTTTGGTAAACATAATAAGGGAGACAAATCCTATAAGTTTATGCTACAAGTAGCTAATTTTCATAGGTAGCTAATTTTTAAGGTAATAATTATAGGACACCGGAAATATATCGGTTCACAACCAACTCGTCTTTTGTATTAGTGTGCCCAAATTTTCAAAACAAAACTGAAAAGGACGCACGTTTTATGTTTTGGTATGAAGAATTATTGCACAAACAGAATTTACACATCTGGTAAAGCATTTAACTTTTAGAGAAAATGCAATATAATTTTTGAAGGAGAAATGTGAAATAGGTAGTCTACAGGTCACTGCCACTGGTGGTGTCGAATCAATCTACGAATCGTGGCGTTGTCAATGACTCGAGTCGATGAGAATGCAAACTTCACTAGATAATATAGTCTACACTGTCTAGAGTGACATAAGATACGACAAAATTTATAGTAATATCCTATGGTATCGCATGTTTTATAAATAAATAAATAAGTTTTATTTAAAGTCGAAGCATGTACAACAAGCATAACACAAGCTCTAACGAGCTTTTAAATTCGACTATACATTGAACAACGCATACATGACATAACATGAATACATCATACAGCACATATAAAAAAGCACTTAATAATTTAAAATCATCAAGCCATACATATCCACATATATACTTAATACACAAACATGCATACAACATACAGCACATAAATAAATAAAGCACATAATATTTTTTTTAAAAAGCCATACATATGCACATATACTTGATACACAAACATGCTGACACGAAAAGCAGTATAAAATCAAGCTAGAAATCAGAATGAAAGCTAAAGTAAAAACATCAACTAAAAAATATAGGATGCTAACTAAAACATAATGAACTAAAAATAAAAAGGATGCTAACTAAAAGGAACAAGCAAGAACGCAGCAGGCAAAAAAAAATCATTTACAAGCATGCACTGCACCGGCATGAGCCACCAACTGGGTCCCATGTTTGTATAATGTTTCTGAATTGATCGAAAGAGGACTCCTGGCGACAATGGTTTTATGTACCGTGCAGAGCTCCAGATAAGCTTCGTATTTGCGTTTTTTACGCTATGAAACCGAGTAAAAACGCATGTATTATCAGATCAGAGTGTACACATTACGCTAGATATGATAACGTAACCCTCAGTCCGCTTTTGCTCCCAGCGAGGGTTACGAATCGGTCCCATTCAACGTATGGGAGCAGCGCCCGGAGGGATTCACTGTGACACCGGGCGTTTTTTTGTCCTAATTCCGTTGTAAGTGGTTGGAAAAATTAACGGGGGTGAAAGATAAATATATTTAGGTAAACCTTGAGGTGTTAAATAAACGCTGCATCAATTCATAGTAAACTTATATCCATCTGAAAATTTGAATGTATGAAATCTTCTTTCTGTCCGACATTTTGTTTACAAGTTGCTATTTCACGTGTACTTGCCTCGTTTTGGAGATATCCTTATTTGGATCAATCGTAGTAAAACATCATAGAGACGTATTTCATATTTGGCATTCAGATCCATATATGGATAGGCTCCGCCCATCACGAGAGTATACGTAAGGTGCCATGGCAGACAAGAAACAATTTTCGAATACTAAATCGATCGTGAAGGTAGAAACAGGCATTGTAACACTTATTTCGTATCGCCATTACTTAAAAATTGTAGGGAATAATAAGTTATGACCAGATATGCAAAAATAAAGTTGAAATATTCACTTAACCAAAATTTTAATTTGCTCCCATACGTTGAATGGGACCAATTCGTAAACCTAACTGGAGCACAAGCGGAATGAGGGTTACGTAATCGTATCTAACATTACGCATACATATTGCTGTGTAAGCAAACTTTCCAAATTCGGAGCGTACTTGTACAGTCGTGTACATAACAATACATTTTTGTCTGAGAAATTCCCCGTAATTACTTCCCTTTATACTTTTCAAAGGAGCAAGAGCGTATACATCCGAGGGAGGGGTACACTACCGAATGTTTGTCTTTCTAAGCATCGATGTCAAAAGAGATCTGATTGAATGTTTACGATAAATCATCCAATCGCGGGCAATATTACAAATAAATGCGGTTTACGTAATAAATAAGAACTAAAACGAAAGTAAATTTGGGAACACGTTCATTGAAAATGAGGGATTACATGAATAAGCGCGCTACTAAGCACAAGAGCGCTACGGAAAATGCTATGCTTAAGTTCCTGACAGTTTCATCTGTGTCTAGTGACGGTATAGTTAAAGGAATCATTGATGACATCAAAACGGCTGTGAAAACTGCCGAAGACGATGAGCAAAAAACAAAATATTTAACAACATTTTATTAATAAACATGACACAATTGTGTCAAATTAAACAAAGATATACATTTCACTTGCATCCTGTGTTTATTGAATAATACTTGTGTCAAACATAATTTTAGAAGTGTACATGTAAGCAATCTTTTCTGAAGTAGAGAGTACAACAGTGCAAAGGAAATATGCAAATACCCATCATTTTCAAAAGTAGGGGGTAATTACCCTTTGGACTTGAAAATTATCTGGAGCTCTGCCGTGTATTCACTGACAATTTTACGCCTTTTTATACGCCCGTCTTACATGTACGGTCTCACTAATTAGAAACAAGAAGTAATAAAAAGCGACAAGAACAGTAAAAAAAGCGACAAAGAACAATAAAATAGTGACAGAATATTTAAAAAGATCATAAAAACAAATTGAAATAGATTTATTTCCTTATCAAATTTGGTATCAGGTCGATCCGGCCCCAGGTCGTTTCGGCCCAAGTCGTTCCGGCCCAAGTCGATTCGGCTCTACTATAAATATTACGTTATAAACTAGCAAACCTGAATGTCAAAGAGAAAGTGTGTTCCGAATGATAAGCGGGAGATAACTAGTTTCGGGAACTTTCCACAGGAGTCACACTCTAGAGCTTGCTGCCGCGGTCTGACAGGTCTGGAACACACTACGCATGGGTAAGACATCATGGAAGGAATGAATGAAAGCTATAGTCATAGTTCCTTTTTTATAGCCACAGCGCCTGCAGAACAAAGACTTTCAAATTTCTCACACCCTAAAATTAGCTTGGGTTTTGAGTTCTTGTTATGTATGTTTTTACTACATTTGATTTTATAAATTGTTCAAATTAATTGGTGATATCAAACAATAAAATTAGCTTGGGTGTAGCTTAATTTAGAGTACAATCAAACACTAATCAGTACTAACTGCTGTATAATCATCATTTAATTGTAATAAATATATTTATTTAACGAGTATCGCTACATTGATTTCTTGATTACACACAAAAAATTCTAATGTTTGAATTTTTAATATTAAAATCGATCAAAAACATTTTGAAATGATAAACACTTGTGTATTTCAGTTCAAAAGTATTTAATTTCAAATGGGCCGGATCGACTTGGGCCGGAACGACCTGGACCGAATCGTCTTGGGGCCGGAACGTCCTGAAACCATCAAATTTGTAGAATTTTTTTTTAAGAATAAATCATTTATGAACTATGCTTAAAAAAATACGTTCAATGATAATTTAATAACATCTTGTTAAAAAAAAATGGATAAGACTTGCGAATTTTGTATAATGTGTTGAAGTTGGGAATAGAATGCCTATTTTAAATTATTATATCTTTTGTAATAAAAAAAATTACGAGTGATTTTTTTTTAAAGACTACTTATAGCAGTGGTTATTAGAATAAATCATGATAGAGTAGTAAAATGTTATAGTAATCATTATAGAAAATGATTCATTTCAATTTTTAAAATTCATAGTTTTAAATAAAACTACATTTGTCTGTAAAGTGTTCGTTAAATAATTAATGTTTAGACAAAAACAATAAGAATTATACAGTACATTGTATATAGTTCATGGATCTCTATTTTTAAATGTTTCTGTGTTCTAAATGAAATAAAATAAAATAAAAATATATCCTGCTCAAAAGCCTACTTCCACCTCCCCGTTGGTGAGCAGGAGGCAACAGGTCATACCTGGCAAACGGAAGAGGTTCTAAATATGATCATGAAAATTCAAGTTCAAGTCCTTAAGCAAATGCAGCCAAATGTGATCATAATGCATACAAATTTGAATTATTTTTATAGATATGTTTTCCTCAATCTTAGCTGTCAGGCCTATATTTACACAAAGTAATATCTTAATACATGTATATACAAATACACATATACACACACAACACTTAAAAATAAAAAAATGAAATTTTTATCCTTTTTTTTCCCATTTTTACAATTTTTATTAGTTTTTGTCAGAATTTATGTCTTCTTGTCGCTTCTTGTCACTAATTAGTGAGACCCCAACATGTATGTGATTTAAACATTTAAACCCGATTGTGACTATAATTTGCCGAAAACTTTACTTGGAATTTATTTTTCCACCAATACTGAATATGACATTTAATTAACCTGTTTAAATTAACAGGGTGCTCCGAAGTCATCGGAGGAATCTACAAGACAACAACAACAACATATGGCGGACGGGCGGGTGTCCACACAGGTTTCCACACAATAACTTTAGTTCTGTATATCAGATCTTTACCAAACTTGGCCACGTGATTCCCCTGTGGAAGGGGAAGAAACCTATTTATTTTGGGGTCATTAGGTCAAAGGTCAAGGTCACCGCTACTATAAATAGAATTTTTGACAACTGGGTCGTTTCCACATAACTTTAGTTCTGTATATTGGATCTTTACCAAACTTGACCACATGATTGCCCTGTGGAAGAGGAACAACGCTATTTATTTTGGGGTCAAAGGTCATGGTCACCATTACTATAAATAGTATTTTTAACCGTTTGATAATTTATATAGACGGGCATAGATTACTGCCACGGTACCACCCATGCATAGGACTAGACCGAATTATTCTGTCGTTTAGGAAGCCCTTTCTATCATTCTATATTTATCTTTTACTTATCTGACTTTTTATTTTTATTTTTTTATGCTGCTTTCTACGACAGAACGACCTCTTGTTCAAAATCGTGAGATCGCTTCCATTTTGGAAGCGGTGGAATTTCGGCATGGACGGATTGTGTCAGACCAAGTGCAGGTAAGATTTCATATATAGACATATTTTCTAGTTCAAATCTGCAAAATATTGCAGAAAGCAGCATACATTGTATAACGACAGAATAATTCGGTCTAGCATAGGACCACAATGCCATAACATCACATATTTTCGACGATTTGTTTTGCGTGATTAATCTCTGCCTAAAATCTTAGCACCTTTAATACATGTATGTAAAATTGAAATATAATATTTATTTGTTCATAGTTTTATTCATATCTATTTATTTAGTGTTATATAGTATAGTTTTATTTAGTCCAAGATTCCTCTGCCGTCCGACGGCTTTTTGTTCGACTTGCTGGAGCCGTGGGACATCAGAGCGCTCTCCATAAGCAAAACAGTGGATTTGCCGCTACAACTCTGCGTCGGCACATTTCCATGTTTCATGGCTATCGGATTGTATTTTCCATCCGAAACCCTTACATACACCGCTTCACCAATCATTTTTCTATTCATTCATAACCATCTTACCATCAGAAAGTGGTGTAACATTCCATTACAGCACGATTTTGCCTTAGATCCTGTGATTTCGTCATTTCACTTCCATTTTGGAATCTACAATTTACATAACACACAAGAAGCAGGAAAGTGGTGAGCTTTTTGATATGAAATCCTGATTATTTTTTTCTTCCATAGTCAAATCTTCCCGTAAATTTTAAAGGTTTTTCAATCCGCCACTGGCATTTTGTGAATTGTTGTCTCATGTAAAAAAAAATTGTTTCGTTAATGTTTGTTTCGTTTTTTTATTTATTAATGATTTTTTTGGTTTGGTTTCATTTCTGTTGTGTTGCGTCTCGTTTCGTTTCTGCTTTATCTTGTTTTGTTTCGTTTCTTGTTTTACAATCACCCATTTTTAAATAAGAAAATGATTACTTGATCTTTAGTTTTATGTGTAATGTTTTGTAGGTAGATCGTTTGTCCTTTTGTCCTTCTTTTGGTCATATTGTGTTGTCTGTCATTCGATTTACAGATTCTGATTACCCTTTGATTTACAGATTCTGATTACCCTTGTCTGTTCTTTGATTTACAGTTCAGATTCTGATTACCCTTGGATTTACAGATTCTGATTACCCTTGTCTGTCATTCGATTTACAGATTCTGATTACCTTTGTCTGTCATTCGATTTACAGATTCTGATTACCCTTTGATTTACAGATTCTGATTACCCTTGTCTGTTCTTTGATATACAGATTCTGATTACCCTTGTCTGTTCTTTGATTTACAGATTCTGATTACCCTTGTCTGTTCTTTGATTTACAGATTCTGATTACCCTTGTCTGTTCTTTGATTTACAGATTCTGATTACCCTTGTCTTTCCTTTGATTTACAGATTCTGATTACCCTTTGATTTACAAATTCTGATTACCCTTTTGATTTACAGATTCTGATTACACTTTGATTTACAGATTCTGATTACCCTTTGATTTACAGATTCTGATTACCCTTTGATTTACAGATTCTCATTACCCTTGTCTTTCCTTTGATTTACAGATTCTGATTACCCTTTTGATTTACAGATTCTGATTACCCTTTGATTTACAGATTCTGATTACCCTTTGATTTACAGATTCTGATTACCCTTGTCTGTTCTTTGATTTACAGATTCTGATTACCCTTTGATTTACAGATTCTGATTACCCTTGTCTGTTCTTTGATTTACAGATTCTGATTACCCTTTGATTTACAGATTCTGATTACCCTTTGATTTACAGATTCTGATTACCATTGTCTTTCCTTTGATTTACAGATTCTGATTACCCTTTGATTTACAGATTCTGATTACCCTTTGATTTACAGATTCTGATTACCCTTGTCTTTCCTTTGATTTACAGATTCTGATTACCCTTTGATTTACAGATTCTGATTACCCTTTGATTTACAGATTCTGATTACCCTTTGATTTACAGATTCTGATTACCCTTTGATTTACAGATTCTGAATACCCTTTGATTTACACATTCTGATTACCCTTTGATTTACACATTCTGATTACCCTTTTGGTACAAAAATGTATTTTCAAACTCTTCTTTGAAAATAAATCTAACCAATAAAGTGATTACATCAATGAAAAAATTAAGTATGTCCAGATCAGCAATATCAGTGTACCCAATATGTTAATACTGGAGTTGACCTTATAATTTTTACCCGAAGGTCAGGTGCATGCGAATGCGAAATAACGAATGGAATATTACACTGCTAATTAATGCAAATACCGGTATATTTGATTATGCTGGTAATGCATTACAACACCAAACTCTGTAGAATATTCGTCAATTTTCCAATATTATGTCTTTTTTTTAAATTATTGTTTCTATGCCCATCCCATCCACTTTTTTTTTTTTATTGAAAATCCAATATAATACGGTAATCATTCAACAACAAGGTAAATTTTGAATCGCCAGAATTTTAAATTGCATCAATAAGAGCTCGCTTGATTCAATGTACAGATCTGGTTCTGGACAGTTTGTGATTAACAGATGAATCAAACACTTTGGAACACTCAGTCACAGGCCTGGTGTCAATTACATTGCAAAGTAATGCATTACATTACAATTACTGTTAAAACTTAAATTACACTTACTTTTTTTTTCTTTCCATGCAGTGTGGGAAACCATTTTTTAAAAGTTGCTCGCCAATCTGCCTACAGATGTAGTAACTAATTATGTTGTATCGAGTACACCTTGCCAAAACTCTTAACAACCTAACAGACATTGCTGGCTGTAATTTTCTGGCATTATTATTATTATTTACAATATTTATATGGCGCATATCTAATTAAATTTACTCTAAACACTTAACATGAAAACAAATAAAATTGTACAATAAAACTGTACATAGAATACATGCATAACCACAAAATAAATAACTAAAAGAGAGATAAAACTTTGACACTCATTAAAAAAGGGGGAAAATGATAAATATACAAGTTCTTAAAAAAACAGTCAACTCCACTTAATCCACTGATCATATATTAGAATATTGTGGATAATCGTAAGAAACCAAATACAATGATACATGGGTTCAGCTATTTAATCAATGATACATGGGTTGAGCTATTTAATCAATGATACATGGGTTCAGCTATTTAATCAATGATACATGGGTTCAGCTATTTAATCAATGATACATGGGTTCAGCTATTTAATCAGTGATACATGGGTTCAGCTATTTAATCAATGATACATGGGTTCAGCTATTCAATCAATGATACATGGGTTCAGCTATTTAATCAATGATACATGGGTTGAGCTATTTAATCAATGATACATGGGTTGAGCTATTTAATCAATGATACATGGGTTGAGCTATTTAATCAATGATACATGGGTTCAGCTATTTAATCAATGATACATGGGTTCAGCTATTCAATCAATGATACATGGGTTCAGCTATTTAATCAATGATACATGGGTTCAGCTATTTAATCAATGATACATGGGTTCAGCTATTTAATCAATGATACATGGGTTCAGCTATTTAATCAGTGATACATGGGTTCAGCTATTTAATCAATGATACATGGGTTCAGCTATTTAATCAATGATACATGGGTTCAGCTATTTAATCAGTGATACATGGGTTCAGCTATTTAATCAGTGATACATGGGTTCAGCTACTTAATCAATGATACATGGGTTCAGCTATTTAATCAATGATACATGGGTTGAGCTATTTAATCAATGATACATGGGTTGAGCTATTTAATCAATGATACATGGGTTCAGCTATTCAATCAATGATACATGGGTTGAGCTATTTAATCAATGATACATGGGTTGAGCTATTTAATCAATGATACATGGGTTCAGCTATTTAATCAATGATACATGGGTTCAGCTATTTAATCAATGATACATGGGTTCAGCTATTTAATCAATGATACATGGGTTCAGCTATTTAATCAATGATACATGGGTTCAGCTATTTAATCAATGATACATGGGTTCAGCTATTTAATCAGTGATACATGGGTTCAGCTATTTAATCAATGATACATGGGTTCAGCTATTTAATCAATGATACATGGGTTCAGCTATTCAATCAATGATACATGGGTTCAGCTATTCAATCAATGATACATGGGTTCAGCTATTTAATCAATGATACATGGGTTGAGCTATTTAATCAATGATACATGGGTTCAGCTATTTAATCAATGATACATGGGTTCAGCTATTTAATCAATGATACATGGGTTCAGCTATTTAATCAATGATACATGGGTTCAGCTATTTAATTGCTGGACGTCACTGTCAAACTTTATTACACAAAGTTGTATCAAGTACATCTTGACACGGTCAGGAATCAATTTCACAAATTTAGTTGGGATGGCCACTGATCGATTGTAAACAGGTAGATGGACAGTTAAATCCTACTACATGTACCTTAAGATAATCAAATAGTTTTACATCATTAGTTATAAAGATTAGATTAATCTGTGTATTATTTGTATGAAAATCGTAGATAAAAATGTTGACATGCGATGCAAGATTTTCATAATGTAGTACATTTGTACATTGTACTTCTCTTATAAGACCTTCCCTTCTGATATGAAAAATTGACCTTATAAAAGGGGTGGTCTCTCTTGAAGTGGGCAGTTGTAGTACAAATGTAGTCTTTTACTATCTCAGTGGATCTAAGATTCAGCCTGATTATTATTTAGAGGAGTAGCCTTTTGGTGGGAATGGCCTTTAGGGTTATAAGAGGGGCATTCTCTCTTGATGGGTCAATGTAGTACAGTAAAACCTGTCTAAACCGCACCCCTTTGAGACTGAAGAATTTGTTCAGTTTAAACAGGTGTTTGGTTTACACAGATTCAAATTAAATAGACATTTAGTAGATGGTACTGTAAAGTCTGTCTGGTTTTAGCAGGTTGTCGGTTTACTCAGTGTTCAGTTTAGACAGGTTTACTCAGGGTTCAGTTTAGACAGGTCTACTCTGGGTTCAGTTTAGACAGGTTTACTCAGGGTTCGGTTTAGACAGGTTTTCGGTTTACTCAGGGTTCAGTTTAGACAGGTTTTTGGTTTACTCAGGGTTCAGTTTAGACAGGTCTACTCAGGGTTCAGTTTAGACAGGTTTACTCAGGGTTCGGTTTAGACAGGTTTTCGGTTTACTCAGGATTCAGTTTAGACAGGTTTTTGCTTTACTCAGGGTTCGGTTTAGACAGGTTTTTGGTTTACTCAGGTTCAGTTTAGACAGGTTTACTCAGGGTTCAGTTTAGACAGGTTTTTGGTTTACTCAGGGTTTGGTTTAGACAGGTTTACTCAGGGTTCAGTTTAGACAGGTTTTTGGTTTACTCAGGGTTCGGTTTAGACAGGTTTTTGGTTTACTCAGGGTTCGGTTTAGACAGGTTTTTGGTTTACTCAGGGTTCAGTTTAGACAGGTTTTTGGTTTACTCAGTGTTCAGTTTAGACAGGTTTACTCAGGGTTCGGTTTAGACAGGTTTTCGGTTTACTCAGGGTTCAGTTTAGACAGGTTTTTGGTTTACTCAGGGTTCGGTTTAGACAGGTTTTTTGTTTACTCGGGATTCAGTTTAGACAGGTTTTTGCTTTACTCAGGGTTCGGTTTAGACAGGTTTTTGGTTTACTCAGGTTCAGTTTAGACAGGTTTACTCAGGGTTCAGTTTAGACAGGTTTACTCAGGGTTCAGTTTAGACAGGTTTACGCAGGGTTCGGTTTAGACAGGTTTCACTGTAATATGTTACTTTCTCAGTTCATCTGAAATCTGGTCTGATAATTAGAGGGGTGGCCTTTTAGTGGAAGTTGCCTTATAAGGGTGGCCTTTTGGTGGGAGTGGCCTTATAAGAGAGGCACTACTGTACATGCACATGTGTTTTGACAGATTGGTGATCTACTTGTATGATTCATCAACAAAAAATGTACCTGTACATGTCTGCGTCATCTTAGGACATTTGAACATTACGTAAAGTACAAAGTCCTGTTATGTTTTTTTCATGGGTTGTTTGTTTATTTAGAACTTAAGAGACATGATTTGTTATTTACAAAATTAATCATTTTTCAGGTCAGATGGGGTTAAAGACCTTGAAGATTTTAATGTAAAAAATAAACACACAGACTTTATGATGTAAATAGCCAAAAGCTTTAGTAACAAGGATATGTGAATCTCATAAAAGTGAAAAGTATTAGGTAAGACTTACTTCAAATTTAATATGAATTTTGTTTGAAAATCTCATTTAAATCTTCATTTCCAATTAATTATATAGGTGAGTATACGTTCAAGTATGACTTTTAATTAATTATATAGGCGAGTGTACGTACAAGTATGACTTTTAATTAATTATATAGGTGAGTGTACAGATATGATTTTTAAATAATTATATAGGTGAGTGTACACATATTTAATTATATAGGTGAGTGTACACATATTTAATTATATAGGTGAGTGTACACATATTTAATTATATAGGTGAGTGTACACATATTTAATAATATAGGTGAGTGTACACATATTTAATAATATAGGTGAGTGTACACATATTTAATTATATAGGTGAGTGTACACATTTAATTATATAGGTGAATGTACACATATTTAATTATATAGATGAGTGTACACATATTTAATTATATTGATTAGTACACATATTTAATTATATAGATGAGTGTACACATATTTAATTATATTGATGAGTGTACACATATATAATTATATAGGTGAGTGTACACATATTTAATTATATAGATGAGTGTACACATATTTAATTATATGGATGAGTGTACACATATTTAATAATATAGGTGAGTGTACACATATTTAATTATATAGATGAGTGTACACATAGATGTATGACTTTTAATTAAGGAGTTAGAAATTGAACAAAAAACATTGTTTGGGTTGGAGATATTTATTTGAAAACACATACATACCATGCTATATATAGTATGGCCAGGTACAAATATATTTACTTGTATATGTATATACTTCAGTGATTTTTCACCTTGAAGAGATAACTGTATATGTACTCATTAATTTTCTCAGTCTATGAAACATTTATAAAACTTATAGTCCACATAGATATATATATTCAGTCAAACCAAGGGAACATTGAAATAGGATCACATAAGATTGGTGGTTGCTAAATACAGATTTAATTAATATGAAACGTACTGTGAAGGAAAATTAAACTTAAGATCACACTATACAAGTCATTACTTAATAGAGGTGGTCATTTAAAGCAGGATTGACTAGATATAAATTATAATGGTACGTTTTTCTCTGTTATTTCAATTTTTTTTTACAAAAAGGTCTGAGGACTAGTTCCAAATATATATATATATATATATAACCTATATAATTAGTAAACCAGACCATGTTAAAGTACCTTATGATATATTTTTTACCTACAGGTACAAATGTAGATATTTTTCTCTGTTATTTAAAAAAAATGTTACAAAAAGGGCTGAGGACTGGTTCCAAATAACCTATATAATTAGTAAACCTGACCATGTTACCTGTAAGTACCTTTCTGATTATTTTGTTTACCTGTACAGGTACGTGTATATAGATTATTATTAAGTTGTAACGTAAATACACATTTTTCCTTTGATGTTTTTATGCAGTAATCGACTTAAAAATAGTGAACTTTTACAAACCATGGTCAAACTTGAAGAAGATCTTGATGTTATTCCATGATTTTGACGTCATAGATCTGTCAATCATGTAATTTCTGTTACAAACCATATATACCATGGATCTTACTCATGAACTTATTTAAGCCAACTCATCCTTCGGATTCGTTGGTTTAAATAAGTTAATTCGTAAGATCCATGGTATATGTATAGGATACAGTACTATTGAAACAAAAGAAGCGGCCCGTATTGGATATAACAGGTTTTTTTTTCTGCATGAGTACTCAGGTGACGGCCGAGGTGCATAGTACCAAGGCCGTCACCTGAGTACGAATGCTGAAAAAGAAACCTGTTATATCCAATATGGGCAAATTCTTTTGTTTCAATAATAATGTATCTAACTTTACAATAATAGTATTGTTGAAAAAATATATGGTATGGCATATATTTTTACACTTTTAATGTTTAGAAAGCCAAATAAGACAACAATTAACAATTTTTTATCAGTCAACGTCCTTTCGATTCTCGTTTATATTTAGATATTTCAAGGTCTTTCAAGTGAAAAGAATCGTTTATATTTAGATATTTCAAGGTCTTTCAAATGTCCCAAATCTTCACCTGTGGTCTGTCTTATTTGTAATTACTTGAGGTCGGTTCGTTAGTTGTTTTTGTATTGCGAGAATACATTTTAAAAGTTCACATACTCGTCAGTTCTGAACATAAATTATGTCAGATCTGAAATACTTGTATCGTGTCTTGTATATTGCTTTCTTAAACAAATTGTTGATATTATTTTTACAAAGCCTACTATCAAGAGTCAAATATACTAATTATATCGTATAGTAGTGTGGTCACCGTAGCTGAGTGGTTAGATGGAAGTTTTGAAAGTCAAAATAGACTTTGAAAAGCCCAGCAGTGGTTCGAGACACGAAAGCCCAACAATAAGTGAAACACGTTTTTAAGCCTAAAAGAGTAAAAGGTTAAAGTTCATATATTCAAGAACAAAAGAATAAACTAGATTCTTAAAAATAATCCACTGTTCAAACAATAGTGTGACGTCAGATAAATGCATTACGTAGACGATATCAACCTTGTCCCAAAAATGGGTCAAATTATTGAAGTACAGCGGCCTGTATCATCGGCCCTATTAACGGCCTGTATCATCTGCCTTTATTAGCGACCTGTCTGTGATATTAGAGGCCACATTTACAATAGCTTTGCTGGGGGTATTATTGTACAAATAATACTTTTACCTATTATTTGTTTACCTGAATCAGCTGATTATATATTATTGTCATCAATTTACCTTATACACCTGTTGTTATAATAGGTGTCTATAAATAAAAATAGTGATAGATTATAATAACAATAGGTTATTGTCAATAAATAAAAATAGTGATAGATTATAATAACAATAGGTTATTGTCAGTAAATAAAAATAGTGATAGATTATAATAACAATAGGTTATTGTCAGTAAATAAAAATAGTGATAGTTTATAATAACAATAGGTTATTGTCAATAAATACCATTCATTGTTGTCTTAAAAGGCCAAAATAATTAAATTCTTTGTTGGCCTGAAGAATATATGTCAGGGTTAGAAATTAATAATTGAAATAGTACAGTAGTTATTGGGTAATTAAACAAATATTTGGACTGATCCTCCAGAAATCTGACTAGCCTGTGCCACAGCTAAAATCCTGCATTCTGAGTGGATTCTTGGACTGATCCTCCAGAAATCTGACTAGCCCGTGCCACAGCTAAAATCCTGCATTCTGAGTGGATTCTAGAGTGTAAATGAAGCATAAAAATGGCATTTATTTTTAAGGAAAAACATTTAAATCTTTCAAAAGGTTTTAGAATGCTCATCTCTATCTCTAAGGCTAAACTGTATTGGGCAAGGCTGGTTAAGGTAATTTGTAAATTCTCGTCCAAATCAATAACTTTTCAGAACTTTCTCCAATACGTATTGATAATAGACCTGACTATTTTCATACTATTTCGTGCATCATAATGATGTAGCTCATATCTTTATGTTCATTTATTTAGCATATACAGGAATATCGTTTGTATTGTATAGTAATGGGACAAAAGCCTTGCTTTCCACACTGAAATAATATTTCCTTGTATATTTCATATAAAACCATGATATTTAAAACTAACATTCTTTCATTTCTTACTTTAAAAGCAGAAATAAATAAAAGTTTCTTATAATTTATGATATTAATTTCTACTGTTCCTTAAAATATGATTCAAACATGAAGTTTATTATTTTCTTCACCAAATACAAAACATATTAATTACTAACTATATAATCAAATAATTTGTGCTTAAATCGTACATGTTTGTAAATTAATGTTCATGAAAATAATAAAATAAACCCTTATTAATTCTGCCTTTTTAAAGGCAGAATTAATAAGGGTTTATTTTATTATTTTATATTTTTTTTTCTTAAAAAATAGGATAAGAAATGACTTCAGGAGATATTTTTTTAAATAAGTGGTTTTGTACATGTATGAAATATAAATTGATATCTTAGTGGGGAAAATCATTTGACCCATGAATGTATGGATCTCAATGGAAGCCATAAACTGGACATCTCGTTGAGTAGTTTTGTATGAATGGGAAAATATCGTATCATTCGTAATCTGTACATCATAATAATTCTGTTGTATGCGGAAAACTAGAGTGGTGTTTATATGTTGTTATGGAAACTACTAATTTTAATTACAAATTAGAAACGTATACAGAACTAACACGAAATGATGATTTTCTTTTGAATTTACCCAACGGGTGATAATTGGAGACTATTAGAAACGTGATAAGTTGTGAGTTGTGGACGTCATACCACAGTAGGACATATATTAACACAGACGAAAGATATGAGAAAAATATTATACCCCTGCAACTGTGTGATATTGATGTACTGACTGTACTAATATGTACATATGTAGATGCTTAAATAAACTTCAGTGTTATTAGGTCATGGACAGTATAAGGTCTTGACGTCACAGATGACACTATTGAAAACGATTAGAATGACACTTGTTTCAATTATTTTCAGACAATTTATCACATAATGATGTATCAAATTCACCCTGTCTCCTATATGACCCTCTCTTATGTGGCCCTATCTCCTATGTGGCCCTGTCTCCTATGTGACCCTGTCTCCTATGTGACCCTGTCTCTTATGTGACCCTGTCTCCTATGTGGCCCTGTCTCCTATATGTGGCCCTGTCTCCTACATGTATGTGACCCCATACGATCACGACCACAATGACCCTTTGACTTTTGTTAGTCAGATACCTGATAGAAGTATGGTATATACAATATATGTACATTGTGACCATGTCTCCTATGTGACCCTGTCTCCTATATGTGGCCCTGTCTCCTATGTGACCCCTCTCTTATGTGACCCTGTCTCCTATGTGGCCCTGTCTCCTATATGACCCTCTCTCTTATGTGGCCATGTCTCCTATGTGGGCCTGTCTCATATATGACCCTCTCTCTTATGTGGCCATGTCTCCTATGTGGCCCTGTCTCTTATGTGACCCTGTATCCTATATGTGACCATGTCTCCTATGTGACCCTGTCTCCTATATGTGGCCCTGTCTCCTATGTGACCCTGTCTCTTATGTGACCCTGTCTCCTATGTGGCCCTGTCTCCTATATGTGGCCCTGTCTCCTATATGACCCTCTCTCTTATGTGGCCATGTCTCCTATGTGGGCCTGTCTCCTATATGACCCTCTCTCTTATGTGGCCATGTCTCCTATGTGGCCCTGTCTCCTATGTGACCCTGTATCCTATATGTGGCCATGTCTCCTATGCGGCCCTGTCTCCTATATGTGGCCATGTCTCCTATGTGGCCATGTTTCTTATGTGACCCTGTCTCCTATGTGACCCTATCTCCTATGTGACCCTCTCTCTTATGTGACCCTGTCTCCTATGTGACCCTATCTCCTATGTGACCCTCTCTCTTATGTGACCCTATCTCCTATGTGTCTGTCTCCTATATGACCCTATCTTCTATGTGACCCCGTCTCCTATATGACCCTCTCTCTTATGTGACCCTGTCTCCTATGTGACCCTGTCTCCTATGTGACCCTATCTTCTATGTGACCCTGTCTCCTATATGACCCTCTCTGTTATGTGACCCTGTCTCCTATGTGGCCCTGTCTCCTATGTGACCCTGTCTCTTATGTGACCCTGTATCCTATGTAACCCTGCCTCCTATATGTGGCCCTGTCTCCTATGTGGCCATGTCTCCTGTGACCCTGTCTCCTATGTGACCCTGTCACCTATGTGGCCCTGTCTCCTATGTGACCATGTTTCTTATGTGACCCTGTCTCCTATGTGACCCTATCTTCTATATGACCCTGTCTCCTATGGGTTGTCTCCTATATGACTCTCTCTCCTATGTGGCCCTGTCTCCTATATGTGGCCATGTCTCCTATGTGGCCCTGTCTCCTATGTGACCATGTTTCTTATGTGACCCTGTCTCCTATGTGACCCTATCTCCTATGTGACCCTCTCTCTTATGTGACCCTGTCTCCTATGTGACCCTATCTCCTATATGACCCTCTCTCTTATGTGACCCTATCTCCTATGTGACCCTATCTTCTATGTGACCCCGTCTCCTATATGACCCTCTCTCTTATGTGACCCTGTCTCCTATGTGACCCTATCTTCTATGTGACCCTGTCTCCTATATGACCCTCTCTGTTATGTGACCCTGTCTCCTATGTGGCCCTGTCTCCTATGTGACCCTGTCTCTTATGTAACCCTGTATCCTATGTAACCCTGCCTCCTATATGTGGCCCTGTCTCCTATGTGGCCATGTCTCCTATGTGACCCTGTCTCCTATGTGACCCTGTCACCTATGTGGCCCTGTCTCCTATGTGACCATGTTTCTTATGTGACCATATCTCCTATGTGACCCTATCTCCTATGTGACCCTGTCTCCTATATGACCCTCTCTCTTATGTGACCCTATCTGTGAAGGGGTCCGTTGTGGTCGTGATCATATAGTAGTTGGATTTACAACTACCTCTGCAATCAGTGCCTTATCACAACTTAATTTGTGAGTTCGAATTAGCTGACTGACGATGTACTCGATACAACACTATGTGATAAAAATTGTCAGTAATTTGCGGCAGGTCAGTGGTTTTCTCCAGGTACTCTGGTTTTCTCCACCAATAAAACTGACCTCCATGATATAACTGAAATATTGTTGAAAGTGGTCTTAAATACCATAACCCTAATCCATATATGTGAAATGGTAATATGGTTGAATCCTTTTGAAGGGGGTAGAGGATGATATAGATCCTAGAGAAGGTGTAAGGGAGATTAATCTTCATTTCAATATTTGTTGCCTTACATACAGAGCATATACATTGCACATTATAAAATTCATATTTTAAATAATTTGTTATTGTGTGATATAAGGGAAGTAACTCAAAGATTAGAAATTGATTAAACAACAGCAAATATACTGGCTATCAAATAATTCATTTTTTATGTATTTATCAGTTTATGGAACGACCATTTATTTGTTTAGGGGGAGGTTATGTATATGTTTAATTTCTGTTGCCAAATGTTATAGAAAAAAATATCTTGACCTGAAATATGCAAAAAATAAATAGTCTTAGCCTGATTTTCTAATCTTTCTTGTATATATTTAATTGAATGTGGTCTATATGTAAATACAATGTTGTTAATCTCATTACCGATATAATGAACTGAATACTTATGTTTATTTTATTTGTCACAAAAATCCATGAAAAGTAATGCATGTACAGTCAAACCTGTATTAAGAGGTCACCGCTTGAACAAAGAGAAAGTGGCCTTATAAGACAGGTGACCTCTTAAAAGAGGCTCATTTCATATGACATTTTCTGATAGGACAAGGAAAAGGTGACCTTTTAATACAGGTGACCGCTTAATAGAGGTGACCGCATGAGCAGGTTTGATTGTACCACATTTCTTTATAAGGGGTTCCCAACCTCTACCCCCTTGTAATCCACAATATATATTTAAGGGGGTTCAGACCTAAGTAAAAATATTTTAGTATGCAACCTACATACATGTATGTACCTACGGAATACATTTTAAAATGGGATTGGAATCTACCATTACAAGATAATCTAGGGTTTAGACCCACATAAATATCTAAGGTTTAGACCCTCATTTATATCTAGGGTTTAGCTCTCCATTAATATCTAGGGTTTAGACCCTCATAAATGTCTAGGGTTAAAAGTCCCATTTATATCAAGGGTCTAGAACCCCGTTAATATTTAAGACCCTCATAAATATCTAGGGTTTAGAGCCCTATTAATATCTAGGGTTATAATTAGTGCCCTATTAATATCTAGGGTTTAGACCCACATAAATATCTAAGGTTTAGACCCTCATTTATATCTAGGGTTTAGCTCTCCATTAATATCTAGGGTTTAGACCCTCATAAATGTCGGGTTAAAAGTCTCATTTATATCTAGGGTCTAGAGCCCCGTTAATTTTTAAGACCCTCATAAATATCTAGGGTTTAGAGCCCTATTAATATCTAGGGTTTAGTGCCCTATTAATATCTAGGGCTTAGACCCTCATAAATATCTAGGGTTTATAGACCTTCATCAATATCTAGGGTTTAGACTCTTATTAATATTTAAAGAAGATGTTTCTAAGTTGTGAAACTTGTGTCCTATCCAATTGTTTATTGGACAATAAAATATGTTTAAAGTATTAACATTTAGAGTGTAGAGCTGGCCTGGGGTCAATTACATAGCAATGTAATGAATTACATTACTATTACTCTGAAAAATTACATTACACATTACTTGAGAGTGCATTACATTACATTACACATTACTTGAGAGTACATTACATTACATTACACATTACTTGAGAGTGCATTACATTACATTACACATTACTTGAGAGTGCATTACATTACATTACACATTACTTGAGAGTGCATTACATTACATTACACATTACTTGAGAGTGCATTACATTACATTACACATTACTTGAGAGTGCATTACATTACATTACACATTACTTGAGAGTGCATTACATTACATTACACATTACTTGAGAGTGCATTACATTACATTACACATTACTTGAGAGTGCATTACATTACATTACACATTACTTGAGAGTGCATTACATTACATTACACATTACAGTACTACACTGTAGACCCTCATTAATTTTTAGGGTTTAGAGTTAAGACCCTCAAATATCAAGGGTTTAGACCCTCAAATATCTAGGGTTTAGACCCTCATTAATATCTAGGGTTTAGACCCTCATTAATATCTAGGGTTTAGACCCTCATTAATATCTAGGGTTTAGACCCTCATTAATTACATGTACATGTATTATCATAATTATTCTAATTGAAGTGTGTTTATTTTAGTGTTGACCTTTACATGATAATAATAAATGAACACTTAACATTATTATGTCGGTCATTGTCTCGTCAATGAATCTCCATTTTAATTTGTATATCTACATGTATACTAGTATACATATACATCTCATTTACAGTCAAATCTGCCTTCAAAGGTACCTCTATTTAACAAATCACTGTCTATAAAGGACAGTCTCATTTTTCCTATTAGTGAATATATACAGTCAAACCTGTATTAAGAAGTCACCCTTGGGACAAATAAAAGTGACCTCTTAAAAGAGGTTCAATTCATATAAAATTTTCTATGACAGGACAAGAAAAAGATGACCTTTTAATACAGGTGACTGCATGGGCAGGTTTGACTATAATTTTAACCTGTGTATAAAAGGCAACTGCTCATAAAGGCCACATTTTCAGTTTCCTTAGAGTGGCCTTTACAATGTATATATATAGGTTTGACTGTATATATATAGGTTTGACTGTATATATAGGTTTGACTGTATATAGGTTTGACTGTATATATATAGGTTTGACTGCGCATGTAGATACATTTCCTGTAATTAAAATTCAAAATTTTGTTAAAGGTGTCATATTATGTAATACACACCGTTGTATTGTCTGGTCGGCCTTCGGGCGGTATTGTCACATAAAAGTGATATTTGTATCAGAATGATTGTTTTATTTTTAAATTGCCTTCCACGGTTGAATAACTTTGTTATACAGTATCAAATAATTTTTGTTATTTGGCCTGAAATGTGGAGAAAAAATACCGGAAAAGATTTTTAAATGGAAAATTTTGTGGTCAAGGTATTAAACCTCACAAAAATGTGACTGTTTTCATTACATAGTTACAATTAGGATGATGTGGTTTCCTGTCAGTTAAAAGCAGGATATTATGTGTTGAGGCTCACTTTAAAGGATTTCATATCAAAGGGATTATCCATGCAAATTCATCAATAAATAAAAAATGTCCAGTGAATCTGAATCTTAAAATATACACTGTAAATAGATTCATGTGATTGTGTTACAGAGAGCCGAGGATGTCATTATAAAGGATTATCGTTAATCTTGTTCTGATTCAGAAAAAGAAGATTTTCAGTGATTGTTTAAGTTAAAATATGCTATAAATATAGATACTTGTGTTACACAATGCTATAGATGTCAGTATATGTTGAGCCTCACTCTTAAACTGTTTCCTGTCGAAGGATTATCGTAAATTTTGTGCCGATTGAGGAAAAAATGTCCTGTGAATGTTGAAGTTAAAATACGCTGTAAATAGATAGTTGTCTTACACAGTGTTATATATGTGTACTAGTATATGAATGTCACTATAAGACCAGTATATTTTGAGCCTCTGTTTTCTATAGAAAGATTATCGTAAATCTTGTGCTGATTCAACAAAAAAAGATTTTCAGTGATTGTCAAAGTTAAAACACGCTGTAAATTATAGATATTTGTGTTACACTCAGTGTTGTATAAGCCAGGATATTACATACTACATAAATGTTGTATAAGCCAGGATATTACATACTACGGAAATGTTAAGCCTCAATTAAAGTGTTTCCTATAAAAAGTTTATCGTAAAATCTTGTTCTGATTCAGAGAAAAAAAAAGTGTCCATTGAAGTTAAATTTGGTGTAAATAGATAGTGGATGTCATTATAAGCCAGGGATAACACTTTTTTGTTACTAATACAATGTAGAAATAAACTATTTAATTATAGGTGTATAGGTACAATAGAGTTTGAACGACTGTCAAATAAATTGATAGGCCTAGGACGGCATATACATTAGTTCTATTGCCTTATAACAAATATGTGTGTATAATGTTATCAGTTAAAACTAATTTTCTTTGGATTTAATACGGAATATAGTGGAATAATTTAAAAGTGGATAAAATGTACTATCGCTGACGAAAGTGGATAAAATGTACTATCACTGACTAAAGTGGATAAGATGTACTATCACTGAACATTAATTTTGCATTCATTGTGAAAATTTAACAGAAAATATCGAAAGTGGATAAAATGCGATCGCTGGAAATTTATTTTGTGTAGATTATGGAATTTAATTGGTAGAATATATATATGTAAATTGAAAGTGGATATAGAATACTATGTATATAAAATTTCTTTCAATGTGAGAATGAAACATTGATGGAATAAATAAATACACAAGTGGAGGAAATACTACATATATATATGTATATACAATTCCTTTTGATGTGCAAACATTATAAGAAAAAAATCAGAAATATAAATATATATACAGTCCTCGCAATGAGCACCGGTCCTCTGGCCGAAGACCAGTAAAACTTTATTCGGACCAATATATCTTTCAGTTTATTTTTAAGAACTAAATAAAAATCAATTCAAGGATTTGATTTGGACCAGTAAATTCACATTTTCATATCTAGGATTGTGTAGAGACAGAGAGTGATTTTGAAACCAAAAATAAGGAGGCTTAAATTTTGAGGATTTTTTTGCAGCACAATGAACAGTGTAACGTTTGAACTTGAGGATTTATATGAGGTAAACCATGCACCCCAAACATTATTGTTGATTTATTGTTACATGTATATACTGTAGCTTAGAAGAATTTAATAGTCTTTTTATTTTCTTGGGGTTTTATAGGGTAGCTAAAGTAAATAAACAAGTATTTTTATAAACCTATAATAAAATTTATTACTTGCCCCCACCCAAGTAGAATGACATTTTGAAAAGGAAGTTTTAAACAGGGATAGTCAACAATTCCACCAATATAAACAAAACAAACAATCGCCTCTCACCTTAAAAACTCCGTTTGTATTTAAGATATAACACTTTGAGACCATTTCAGATATATTATAGTACTTGTAGTCCTTGGCATTCATGATAAATTGACAAAATCTATTAAGCTTACTTTTCATTAAAAAAGTATTGATGAAGAAAATTGTGTTTTTCTATGTACATTTGTATTACAGTATTTGGCTTTTTAATCTTAAATCGGCAAAAACCAATAAATTCTCTTTTCATTATAAAAGTAATGATAAAGAAAATGTTTACATTTGTATTATTTGACTTTCCTCACTTTTGACTTTGAGCGTACATGTACCTGATCAAGGTTATTTCAGAAATGCGTCGTGCGCACTAAATATGATATCTACATGATATAACATGTACAGGTACATGTACTTTTTTATTAGAAAAAATTGATACAATTTGCTGTCAGTCGTGCATTTCTGAGCATGTCTACTTAAATGTTAGTTAATAGGTCGAATTATTTTACACACAACAAAAATTACAAATGTAGGTTCCCTCTATTCACCAAATTTTTTTTTTCTAAGAAAAGACATTGCAATTCTAAGTTTACTAAAGATACATATACATGTGCATTCTAGTGATAATTTCTGTCTCGACAGTCAAAACTGCCAATATTCTATATATAATTTTAAAGTAAAAAATCTGTCAAATTCTTGGGAAGTTGTATATACATGTATGCTGCAATACATGTAGTTAATAATACATGTATTGACATTATTACTTCAATTACCTTATATGTATAGCTTTGCTGTGAAATAGCCGTTATGCTTTTCAGCTATTTGTTAGAATGCAATAATAGACCATTTGCATATTTCTGACTTGATTCCAAAATTGTACGGTTTTTTTCTCTCACATTTTTTTAGCAGTTTTAGTTAGCGTGCTCGTCTCGAGTGTGGTAGATCGTGGGTACGAGTAAGAGCAAAGACTGGTTGGCTCGGAATCGGAATAATGTGGCCGAGTGGGGCGACATGTCTATCACTGGACTGGCATGTTGGTCTAGAGCAAAGCTGACATCATCATTTCATTGAATGTAACTTGTTCTCGCTGACTGAAGAATTGCTCATTTGACGTTGAGCAATAATCACTCACTCAATTGTATTATTGTATATTTTAGGAGGACACGACGGCTGAACAGTCAGTGTGTAATGATGTCTATCTCAATTATATTATTGTATTTTTTAGGAGGACACGACGGCTGAACAGTCAGTGTGTAATGATGTCTATCTCAATTATATTATTGTATTTTTTAGGAGGACATGACGGCTGAACAGTCAGTGTGTAATGATGTCTATCTCAATTATATTATTGTATTTTTTAGGAGGACACGACGGCTGAACAGTCAGTGTGTAATGATGTCTATCTCAATTATATTATTGTATATTTTAGGAGGACACGATGGCTGAACAGTCAGTGTGTAATGATGTCGATCACAATTATATTGTATTTTTTAGGAGATTGTGATGGCTGAACAGTCAGTGTGTGATGATGTCGTTCTCAATTATATTATTGTATTTTTTAGGAGAACGTGATGGCTGAACAGACAGTGCAGTCATGGAAATTAGCACCGGACCGACGGACCGCGTCCGATAAATTTTCCGGCGGTCCGGTAGTTTTCGCTATCTCACCGGACCGACTGTCCAGTAAATTGTTTTGTCAGCCGCTGCCTTTAAGAATAGATAAATCAAGGTTCTCGGTAAATTCAACTTAAAACTATTTCTGATTCTCTTTTATTTGTTATTTTTAGATCAAGAAAAATCGAAAATAAATAATACATGTATCGTAATTGATAATCACGAGTTTTGACAAAGACACTAACTATTTACGACAGTTATTGTCGTAAAATTTTGATGTCGTAAAATATTTCGTGTGATTACAGTGATCGTGGTACAATGTATTTCGGAAAAATAATATTCTCTAGAGTTTTTTTCATTAACAAGCGTCGTTAATTTGGAACATTTTATCACTTCAAAACACGGTGGTCATGGCTTTCTTGCAGTATAAGACAGGAGCCATTAAAGAGAAAAGTAACCACAGAGGAGAACGGCAGAAACAGTATGAAAAAGACTGAGAACGTAAATTTATTGATTCTTTGAAGCAGGACTGACCCTGGCTTCATCACAACGTTGAACAAAATGTTATGGTCTGCAACTGGTGCATCGAAGCCAATGGACCAAAAGAGCTATATATATATATTCTTTTGTAATTCTAAATTCTGGTTTCTAATTATACTTTTTCTTTTAGAGCTATTATTTTATTCTATTTTTTTTTTAATATATACATATAAGGATTCATTTGTTTAGATAGAATGAATATTTCATTTAGTAATTTTTAATGTCACAAATAGTTTTGTAATTTTAGAGTGGAAACATACCTTAATGAATAAGATCATGCTGTATACAATAATATATTTATGGACATCGAATTGTCATCCAACTTGGACACATTATACTGATTCAGAGCCAACCAGTCTTTGCTTTTTCTCCTTAATGCTGCGTACATAACAGAGAAGCAAAAAATACCAATTTTATAGTCTTTGGTCTGACCCGACTGGAGCACGAACACACTCATGCTAACCTTTACGCCGCTGTCTAATTCTAGATATTGCTGTTTGTGATTGCAAGTTTAATGCAATCAATATACGACACTTAAATAAAATAAATTTATTATTTAAAAAAAAATCATTATTTTATTGTCGGTCCTGTAAAATCTAGTTCGGTCCTGTAATTCTTCACAGTTTACAGGACCGAATGTCCTGTGAATTCAAATTCCTAATTTCCTTGACTGACAGTGTGTGATGATGTCGATCACAATTATATTATTGTATTTTTTAGGAGAACGTGATGGCTGAACAGTCAGTGTGTAATGATGTCGATCACAATTATATTATTGTATTTTTTAGGAGAACGTGATGGCTGAACAGTCAGTGTGTAATGATGTCGATCACAATTATATTATTGTATTTTTTAGGAGAACGTGATGGCTGAACAGTCAGTGTGTGATGATGTCGATCACAATTATATTATTGTATTTTTTAGGAGAACGTGATGGCTGAACAGTCAGTGTGTAATGATGTCGATCACAATTATATTATTGTATTTTTTAGGAGAACGTGATGGCTGAACAGTCAGTGTGTAATGATGTCGATCACAATTATATTATTGTATTTTTTAGGAGAACGTGATGGCTGAACAGTTAAGTGTGTGATGACGTCGTTCTCAATTATATTATTGTATTTTTTAGGAGAACGTGATGGCTGAACAGACAGTGTGTGATGATGTCTATCTCAATTATATTATTGTATTTTTTAGGAGGACACGATGGCTGAACAGTCACTTTGTGATGGAATTGATCTCAAATGGATGTATGAAGGGAATTCTGATGAGGAGGATGATACAGACAGGTGGGTTGACATGTGACAAATCTATTTTAAGACATGCTCGTCAATTGAAACAGGTGGTTTTTAAATAATGTGTTTATGAAATATGTTGTAAAGAGATTCTAACATGACGCCCTTCATTTGCAACATGTATATAAATAGTACAGTGATAAAACTCCGGCTATATTTTAATTTGCACATGTATATTTTCAGAAAATTTGAAAACGTCATTCCTATATGTTATTTCATGTACTAGGACCATATATCGTGGCTGTCAGATTTATTGGTGGAGGAAACCGAGTAACCAGAGAAAACCACCGACTTATCGCAAGTCACTGATAAACTTTATCATATAATGTTGTATTGAATACACCTCGCATGAGCAGGATTCAAACTCACAACGTTAGTGGTGATATGCACAGGTGGAGAAATATCGTAATCCACTGATAGTGGATACGGAAGGAGAATCTATTTCGACAATTATTAAGTCGCTAATAACCGTCGAAAGGAAATTGTCCTGAATTCTCATGCAGAAATTTAACCACCATGATACGTATATATATTACAAAAATTTAACCAACTGGTTATACACGCTAAGAATAGGATTACGAGAAAAATACAAAGTGTATGTTTATGGCTTAGTTTTCGTAAACTACATTCACGGGTCAAAATTTTTTCCACACAAAGATATTTCCCTATATATTTCATATAAAATCACTTATTTTCAAAACATTCTCCTAAAGTCATTCTTTATCCAATTTTCATGGAATTTTCAGCATTAAACGCAGAAATAAATAAGTTTCTTCTTCTTATAATTTACATATAATTTTAATTCTACTTTTTCTAAAGACATGATTTAAGCTCAAAATTTATTTTTTTCACCAAATCTTACTATATAATCATAGAAAATTGTTTGCATTTAAATCATATATGCTAGTAAATTAAATTAAAAAAAATTACATGAAAATATTGAAATAAACTTTAATTAATTCTGCTTTCAAATATGAAAAGTTCAAGAAAATTAGATAAGGAATGACTTCAGGGGAATGTTTTGGAAATAAGTGGTTTTATATGAAATATATAGTGAAATATCTTAGTGTGGAAATACTTTTGACCCGTGAATGTATGTAGCACTCATTATCAAAACACTATAAATGTACATACAAAATGCACTATTACAGTTGATAACCTCAGAATTATACCTACCGGTACATTTTTACCTATTTAATTATATCTACATTTTTACCTATATACATCCAGGTGTACATGCATGATGGATAATGGCCTATAAACTGTTACTATATTTATCATCATATAGAGTTTAATTAAAACATTAACCCTAGACATATTTATTTGTGCTATTTATATACTACATGTAGACAGTATGATAATAATCTTTTATGTGTCAGTGTCACTGTTGTCTATATCAATAAAACTAAGGTTCTCCTCCCTCAGGCATAGGTGACCTTAGCCGATTTTGGTTATCCTGTTTAGAACCTTTGGTTTTATTGCTCCCAAACTTTAAATTATTCGGCTTTCCAATCTTTCGATTTTGAGCGTACCTGATGAAGGTTATTCCAGAGACATGTCCTGTGCACTAAATTTTGATATCTACGTTTTCATACTTGATATTCTCTAAAACTGACGGATAAATGTTAGAGAAAACTGAAGGGCCAATTAAGAATGGACAATGGAGAGACATAGGTAATGCTGGGCACACAAGATTAAGATCAAGATTGTTTATTCTCACAAACACAAAACAAAGACAAACAAAACTAAAAACACAATATAGAAAACTAAAAAGATAGGCTGAACAGTGAACACGGACCCCACCAAAAAAACCAAACCGAGGTGAACACAGGTGCTCGTGAAGGGCAAGCAGTTCCTGTTTCTTTTAAGATATCTGTCATGTTACTTATATAGTCATGTCTACATAAATCTACATAAAGGGCAAAATATCTATTGGAAACAGTAAGAACAGTTTGGGGGGGGGGGGGGGGGGGTGGGACTCTTCTTATGCTGTGAAGTCATTTTCATTTGTTAATACCAATTTTTGTGGTTCTCCGTGAGAAACAGTATTCACTCTCTTTTCAGGCCCCTCTCTTAACTTATCAGACCACATTTGAGATGCACTGTGATAGTAAAATACCACTAAATTGTCGTCCTCAAGAGAGGCCACCGCTCTTATCAGGCCAGATTTTAAATGCACTGAATTAGTAGGATGCCACTACATTGACCCCCTCAAGAGAGGCTACCTCTCTTATAAGGCTACTTTTGGATTACAGGAGGAGTGACCTTAAGCTTTAAAGAAGGTTACTACTGTACCTTGGCTCTAAACCACGTAATTCGGTGGGCAGTTGTCTCTCAGTATCAGTTTTCTTTTAATTATCATTGTACTAGTTTTCAAGACAATGTCACAGTTTTTTAGATAATGTCATTGTTTTCTAGACAGTGTCATTGATTTCTAGACAGTGTCATTGTTTTCTAGACAAAGTCGCTGTTTTCTAGACAGTGTCATTGTTTTCTAGACAAAGTCGCTGTTTTCTAGACAATGTCACTGTTTTCTAGACAGTGTCATTGTTTATTGGACAATATCGCTGTTTTCTAAACAGAGTTCCTGTTTTCTAGACGATGTTGCTGTTTTCTAGACGATGTCACTGTTTTCTAGACACTGTCACTGTTTTCTAAACGATGTCGCTGTTTTCTAGACACTGTCACTGTTTTCTAGACGATGTCACTGTTTTCTAGAGACTGTCACTGTTTTCTAGACGATGTCACTGTTTTCTAGAGACTGTCACTGTTTTCTAGACGATGTCATTGTTTTCTAGACACTCACTGTTTTCTAGACAATGTCACTGTTTTCTAGACAAAGTCACTGTTTTCTAGACGATGTCACTGTTTTCTAGACAATGTTGCTGTTTTCTAGACAGTGTCATTGTTTTCTAGACAGTGTCTTGTTTTCTAGACATTGTTGCTGTTTTCTAGACAGTGTCATTGTTTTCTAGACAGTGTCATTGTTTTCTGGACAATGTCGCTGTCTTCTAGACAGTCACTGTTTTCTAGACGATGTCACTGTTTTCTAGATGATGTTACTGTTTTCTAGACAATATCACAGTTTTCTAGACAATGTCGCTGTTTTCTAGACACGTGTTGATTTCTAGAGAATGTCACTGTTTTCTAGACACTGTCACTGTTTTCTAGACGATGTCACTGTTTTCGAGACACTGTTACTGTTTTCTAGTCAAAGTCACTGTTTTCTAGACGATGTCACTTTTCTAGATGATGTCACTGTTTTCTAGACAATGTCACTGTTTTTTAGACAATGTCACTGTTTTCTAGACACTCACTGTTTTCTAGATGATGTCGCTGTTTTCTAGACGATGTCACTGTTTTCTAGACGGTGTTGCTGTTTTCTAGACAAAGTCACTGTTTTCTAGACAAAGTCACTGTTTTCTAGACGATGTCGCTGTTTTCTAGACGATGTTGCTGTTTTCTAGACAAAGTCACTGTTTTCTAGGCAATGTCACTGTTTTCTAGACAAAGTCACTGTTTTCTAGACGATGTTGCTGTTTTCTAGACAATGTCAGTTTTTTTTAGATAATGTCTCTGTTTTCTAGACAGTGTCATTGTGTTCGAGACAATGTCACAGTCTTCTAGACAATGTCACTGTTTTCTAGACAATGTTGCAGTCTTCTAGACAATGTCATTGCTTTCTAGACACTCTCATTGTACCAGTTTTCTTAAGGCAAAGTTACTGTACCAATTTTCTGTCACAAATTGTTCATTACAATGCATTGGATATTCCCAAAGTGACTTCGCCTTCTAAATTCATGTGTGAAAAACTTCGAAAATGGGTGGACATGTACAGTTGTCTATAAACAGTAAATAGTTTTCTATACTGTCACTGTACTAGATTTCTAGACAATGCCACAGTTTTTTTTAAGATAATATCACATTTTTCTAGACAATGTAGGAGTGTCCTAGACAAAAATGTACTCTGTTTTCTTCCACCAATAAAACTGACTGCCACGATATAACTGAAATATTGATATTGTTGAAATTGACATTAAACATCATAAACCTAACCTAACCCGACCTAGTTATCTAGTTAGCCTAAAATATTACCAAATTCTATTTCAGAATGTTTTTTATCCCCTCGCCAACGAAGTTGCGAAGGGATATACAGAGACATGCCAAAAGTATTCGGTCACTAATTTTTTACTATATATTTCATATAAAACCACTATTTTTGGAAACATTATTCCAAAGTCAATTCTTGTTCGATTTTGATGAAATTTTTACCAACAGAAGCGAGAACGTACATAGTTTTCTGTGATTATTTTTTGGGAGCACAGATTTTAAATGTTCATGATTTAAACACAAACTTAAATTATTTGTCTTCAAATATACTATCATTATACCCCCCGCAACGAAGTTGTAGGGGGGTATACTGGTTTCACCATGTCCGTCCGTCCGTCTGTCTGTCTGTAGACCAATCCCATGTCGTACGATAACTTGAGTTGTGTTTCTTAGAATCTTTTAAAATTTTATCAGCTGCTAACTGGTGAAGAGAGGAGGATCCCTTTCTTTTTTGACGATTTTCACTTTTGCCGTTCCAGAGTTATTGGACTTGATATGACGCAAAATAGGATTTTTACCCTATGTCGCATGATAACTTGAGTAGTGTTTCTCAGAATGTTTTGAAATTTTATCAGCAACTTACCGGTGAAGAGAGGAGGATCCCTTTCATTTTTGACGATTTTCACTTTTGCCGTTCCAGAGTTATTGGACTTGATATGACGGAAAGTAGGATTTTTACCCTATGTCGTATGATAACTTGAGTAGTGTTTCTCAGAATGTTTTGAAATTTTATCAGCAGCTTACCGGTGAAGAGAGGAGGATCCCTTTTATTTTTGGTCAGAACAATCAGTAATGTTTTGGTTATGGAAATAGGTTGGACAGATGTGGGGAGCGGGGGGTATATCTTAGTGAGCTGTGCTCACAGTAATACTAGTTGTATTGTATTTTTGACGTTCAAAATTTAGTTTTGTGTTTAAATCGTGAACTCATAAAAATTATAGATTATAAATTTATGCTAAAATTAGTGTAAAACTACATTTAATTCTGTTTTTGTTGGTAATAAAATTATCAAAATCGAACGAGAGTCGACTTTGGAATAATGTTTTTAAAAAATGTGGTTTTACATGAAATATATAGTAAAAAATCACAGTGACCGAATACTTTTGGCACGTCTCTGTAGTAACGCTACCGTCCGTCCTTCTGTCCGTCCGTCACATCCTTGTGAACACTCTAGGATCAACATCCTTCAATGGATTTTGACCAAACTTGGTACATATTTAGTCCTTAAGAGAATCTGGAACCCTATTGATTTTCAAGGTCATAGGTCAAAGGTCAAGGTCACCGGGTCAAATTGTTACCGCATAACATCCTTGTGAACACTCTAGAATCAACATCCTTCAATGGATTTTGACTAAACTTGGTACATACTTAGTCCTTAGGAGAGTCTGGAACCCTATTGATTTTCAAGGTCAAAGGTCAAGGTCACTAAATTTTTTACCGTGTAACATCCTTGTGAACACTCTAGAATCAACTTCCTTCAATGGATTTTGACCAAACTTGGTACATACTTAGTCCTTAGGAGAATCTGGAACCCTGTTGATTTTCCAGGTCATAGGTCAAAGGTCAATGTCACCGGGTCAAATATTTTCTGTGTAACATCCTTGTGAACACTCTAGAATCAACATCCTTCAATGGATTTTGACCAAACTTGGTACATACTTAAACCTTAAGAGAATCTGGAACCCTATTGATTTTCAAGGTCAAGGGCACAGGGTCTAATTTTTAGATGAGGGGATACGCCACGCTTTACGTTGCCCTTGTTTAATTAGAATTACAGAATTTTATTTGGTCTATTTAGTATTGCTATGTTGTACTTCAGTAGCTACAATGTTTAGGGTCCATGCTATTGCATTATTTTACTATATAGTGTATTAGCAAAGTTGTGCTCGGCTCATGGTTTGGTAACTTCTGAGTCAGTGTGTTGCATGCCTGCATCTTTTAAAAGGTCATCTGTCTTATAATAAGAACACTTTTTTCTTTGACTCAAAGATGATCTCTTAATACAGGTTTGACTGTGCTACTCTGAGTGACTTAATGTAATTTTCTGTGTGTGTAGGTACCAGTATTCTGGTTTCTTTCTCCAATAAATCTGACTGCCATGATATAACTGAAATATTGTTGAAAGTGGTGTTAAACACCATAAACCAATAGATTTTAAAATAGGAAATCTTATCATACTGCTATTTTCGTTGGTGTCAATTTTCGTAGATTGGCGGAAACTGGGATATTCGTTTTCAGTTCCAATTCATGGTTTTAATACATGCCAATGTCTACTCATGTTATTTATGATACATGCCAATGTCTACTCATGTTATTTATAATACATGCCAATGTCTACTCATGTTATTTATGATACATGCCAATGTCTACTCATGTTATTTATAATACATGCCAATGTCTACTCATGTTATTTATAATACATGCCAATGTCTACTCATGTTATTTATAATACATGCCAATGTCTACTCATGTTATTTATAATACATGCCAATGTCTACTCATGTTATTTATAATACATGCCAATGTCTACTCATATTATTTATGATACATGCCAATGTCTACTCATGTTATTTATAATACATGCCAATGTCTACTCATGTTATTTATAATACATGCCAATGTCTACTCATGTTATTTATGATGCATGCCAATGTCTACTCATGTTATTTATGATACATGCCAATGTCTACTCATGTTATTTATAATACATGCCAATGTCTACTCATGTTATTTATGATACATGCCAATGTCTACTCATGTTATTTATAATACATGCCAATGTCTACTCATGTTATTTATAATACATGCCAATGTCTACTCATGTTATTTATGATACATGCCAATGTCTACTCATGTTATTTATAATACATGCCAATGTCTACTCATGTTATTTATAATACATGCCAATGTCTACTCATGTTATTTATAATACATGCCAATGTCTACTCATGTTATTTATAATACATGCCAATGTCTACTCATGTTATTTATAATACATGCCAATGTCTACTCATGTTATTTATAATACATGCCAATGTCTACTCATATTATTTATGATACATGCCAATGTCTACTCATGTTATTTATAATACATGCCAATGTCTACTCATGTTATTTATAATACATGCCAATGTCTACTCATGTTATTTATGATGCATGCCAATGTCTACTCATGTTATTTATGATACATGCCAATGTCTACTCATGTTATTTATAATACATGCCAATGTCTACTCATGTTATTTATGATACATGCCAATGTCTACTCATGTTATTTATAATACATGCCAATGTCTACTCATGTTATTTATAATACATGCCAATGTCTACTCATGTTATTTATGTCTTTTTTTGTGCACTAAATTTCGCAGTCTGATTAATCCAACGAAAACCACGAAAATTAATATTTGATGAATAAAAATGAATTCATAGTATGTAATGTATGAATTTAATATTTGTTCATAAATTGATGTATAAATTAAGTTGAAATTAAGAAATAAGTGTATTGTATTTAAATAGTTGCCAGCGTTAATTGGGGATTGGATTGTCGAAAATGGAGTTTTACTTGGCGACGTGTAGTTACAGGACGACATACAGATTTGATGGTAAACATTAGCCAATAAAAAGACGTGTTATAAAATAATTGCTTTTAAATGTTTATTTTTAGTTCTCCAACAAAGATCCACGAGAAAATGTCAACCAGGGCAAGACTTCGAAGAATTTTATTAAGGACGACAAAATCAAGTGAGTATTTTTGAAAATTATTATAATATTCTTTCGCATTGTATCGTTGTTGTAATGGTTAGCGAGCTCAACTCGAGTGCGGTAGATCGTGTGTTCGAGCAATAGAAAGCCAGAAAAACATGCCTTACAACTGTTTTAAATATTTCATTAATACTTTCATACTATGTTTTTTTTACGATATAGCTATAAGTACTTATCATATACCATTTTTAGCTGTAACTTGTAGTAAAACCTATAAATTTACTATCTAAGATTAATATTCAATTTGAGATTACAATCCAATATAACAAGCTTGTGTATGTTTTGTCACATTTGTTGTAAAACAGTCGAAGATTTAATGATATGTTGTTGTTTTTTTCAGGAATAATATCAACATTTTTTGACATTGTTGTGAAAGGCTTATGTTGTTTGTTATATTTTGTAAGAGTACAGTTAGATCATGTACAGACCTACGAATGGTTAGTATTATAATTATATACAGTAACACATTATATTTTGTACGAGTACAGTTAGATCATGTACAGACCTACGAATGGTTAGTATTATAATTATATACAGTAACACATTATATTTTGTAAGAGTACAGTTAGATCATGTACAGACCTACGAATGGTTAGTATCATAATTATATACAGTAACACATTATATTTTGTACGAGTACAGTTAGATCATGTACAGACCTACGAATGGTTAGTATCATAATTATATACAGTAACACATTATATTTTGTACGAGTACAGTTAGATCATGTACAGACCTACGAATGGTTAGTATCATAATTATATACAGTAACACATTATATTTTGTAAGAGTACAGTTAGATCATGTACAGACCTACGAATGGTTAGTATTATAATTATATACAGTAACACATTATATTTTGTAAGAGTACAGTTAGATCATGTACAGACCTACGAATGGTTAGTATCATAATTATATACAGTAACACATTATATTTTGTAAGAGTACAGTTAGATCATGTACAGACCTACGAATGGTTAGTATTATAATTATATACAGTAACACATTATATTTTGTAAGAGTACAGTTAGATCATGTACAGACCTACGAATGGTTAGTATTATAATTATATACAGTAACACATTATATTTTGTAAGAGTACAGTTAGATCATGTACAGACCTACGAATGGTTAGTATCATAATTATATACAGTAACACATTATATTTTGTACGAGTACAGTTAGATCATGTACAGACCTACGAATGGTTAGTATCATAATTATATACAGTAACACATTATATTTTGTAAGAGTACAGTTAGATCATGTACAGACCTACGAATGGTTAGTATTATAATTATATACAGTAACACATTATATTTTGTAAGAGTACAGTTAGATCATGTACAGACCTACGAATGGTTAGTATTATAATTATATACAGTAACACATTATATTTTGTAAGAGTACAGTTAGATCATGTACAGACCTACGAATGGTTAGTATCATAATTATATACAGTAACACATTATATTTTGTACGAGTACAGTTAGATCATGTACAGACCTACGAATGGTTAGTATCATAATTATATACAGTAACACATTATATTTTGTAAGAGTACAGTTAGATCATGTACAGACCTACGAATGGTTAGTATTATAATTATATACAGTAACACATTATATTTTGTAAGAGTACAGTTAGATCATGTACAGACCTACGAATGGTTAGTATCATAATTATATACAGTAACACATTATATTTTGTAAGAGTACAGTTAGATCATGTACAGACCTACGAATGGTTAGTATTATAATTATATACAGTAACACATTATATTTTGTAAGAGTACAGTTAGATCATGTACAGACCTACGAATGGTTAGTATTATAATTATATACAGTAACACATTATATTTTGTAAGAGTACAGTTAGATCATGTACAGACCTACGAATGGTTAGTATTATAATTATATACAGTAACACATTATATTTTGTAAGAGTACAGTTAGATCATGTACAGACCTACGAATGGTTAGTATTATAATTATATACAGTAACACATTATATTTTGTAAGAGTACAGTTAGATCATGTAAAGACCTACGAATGGTTAGTATTATAATTATATACAGTAACATATTATATTTTGTAAGAGTACAGTTAGATCATGTACAGACCTACGAATGGTTAGTATTATAATTATATACAGTAACACATTATATTTTGTAAGAGTACAGTTAGATCATGTACAGACCTACGAATGGTTAGTATCATAATTATATACAGTAGCACATTATATTTTGTAAGAGTACAGTTAGATCATGTACAGACCTACGAATGGTTAGTATCATAATTATATACAGTAACACATTATATTTTGTAAGAGTACAGTTAGATCATGTACAGACCTACGAATGGTTAGTATCATAATTATATACAGTAACACATTATATTTTGTACGAGTACAGTTAGATCATGTACAGACCTACGAATGGTTAGTATTATAATTATATACAGTAACACATTATATTTTGTAAGAGTACAGTTAGATCATGTACAGACCTACGAATGGTTAGTATCATAATTATATACAGTAACACATTATATTTTGTAAGAGTACAGTTAGATCATGTAAAGACCTACGAATGGTTAGTATTATAATTATATACAGTAACACATTATATTTTGTAAGAGTACAGTTAGATCATGTACAGACCTACGAATGGTTAGTATTATAATTATATACAGTAACACATTATATTTTGTAAGAGTACAGTTAGATCATGTACAGACCTACGAATGGTTAGTATCATAATTATATACAGTAACACATTATATTTGTAAGAGTACAGTTAGATCATGTACAGACCTACGAATGGTTAGTATTATAATTATATACAGTAACACATTATATTTTGTAAGAGTACAGTTAGATCATGTACAGACCTACGAATGGTTAGTATTATAATTATATACAGTAACACATTATATTTGTAAGAGTACAGTTAGATCATGTACAGACCTACGAATGGTTAGTATCATAATTATATACAGTAACACATTATATTTGTAAGAGTACAGTTAGATCATGTACAGACCTACGAATGGTTAGTATCATAATTATATACAGTAACACATTATATTTGTAAGAGTACAGTTAGATCATGTACAGACCTACGAATGGTTAGTATCATAATTATATACAGTAACACATTATATTTTGTAAGAGTACAGTTAGATCATGTACAGACCTACGAATGGTTAGTATTATAATTATATACAGTAACACATTATATTTTGTAAGAGTACAGTTAGATCATGTAGAGACCTACGAATGGTTAGTATTATAATTATATACAGTAACACATTATATTTTGTAAGAGTACAGTTAGATCATGTACAGACCTACGAATGGTTAGTATCATAATTATATACAGTAACACATTATATTTTGTAAGAGTACAGTTAGATCATGTACAGACCTACGAATGGTTAGTATTATAATTATATACAGTAACACATTATATTTTGTAAGAGTACAGTTAGATCATGTACAGACCTACGAATGGTTAGTATCATAATTATATACAGTAACACATTATATTTTGTACGAGTACAGTTAGATCATGTACAGACCTACGAATGGTTAGTATCATAATTATATACAGTAACACATTATATTTTGTACGAGTACAGTTAGATCATGTACAGACCTACGAATGGTTAGTATCATAATTATATACAGTAACACATTATATTTTGTAAGAGTACAGTTAGATCATGTACAGACCTACGAATGGTTAGTATTATAATTATATACAGTAACACATTATATTTTGTAAGAGTACAGTTAGATCATGTACAGACCTACGAATGGTTAGTATCATAATTATATACAGTAACACATTATATTTTGTAAGAGTACAGTTAGATCATGTACAGACCTACGAATGGTTAGTATTATAATTATATACAGTAACACATTATATTTTGTAAGAGTACAGTTAGATCATGTACAGACCTACGAATGGTTAGTATTATAATTATATACAGTAACACATTATATTTTGTAAGAGTACAGTTAGATCATGTACAGACCTACGAATGGTTAGTATCATAATTATATACAGTAACACATTATATTTTGTACGAGTACAGTTAGATCATGTACAGACCTACGAATGGTTAGTATCATAATTATATACAGTAACACATTATATTTTGTAAGAGTACAGTTAGATCATGTACAGACCTACGAATGGTTAGTATTATAATTATATACAGTAACACATTATATTTTGTAAGAGTACAGTTAGATCATGTACAGACCTACGAATGGTTAGTATCATAATTATATACAGTAACACATTATATTTTGTAAGAGTACAGTTAGATCATGTACAGACCTACGAATGGTTAGTATCATAATTATATACAGTAACACATTATATTTTGTACGAGTACAGTTAGATCATGTACAGACCTACGAATGGTTAGTATCATAATTATATACAGTAACACATTATATTTTGTAAGAGTACAGTTAGATCATGTACAGACCTACGAATGGTTAGTATTATAATTATATACAGTAACACATTATATTTTGTAAGAGTACAGTTAGATCATGTACAGACCTACGAATGGTTAGTATCATAATTATATACAGTAACACATTATATTTTGTAAGAGTACAGTTAGATCATGTACAGACCTACGAATGGTTAGTATTATAATTATATACAGTAACACATTATATTTTGTAAGAGTACAGTTAGATCATGTACAGACCTACGAATGGTTAGTATTATAATTATATACAGTAACACATTATATTTTGTAAGAGTACAGTTAGATCATGTACAGACCTACGAATGGTTAGTATTATAATTATATACAGTAACACATTATATTTTGTAAGAGTACAGTTAGATCATGTACAGACCTACGAATGGTTAGTATTATAATTATATACAGTAACACATTATATTTTGTAAGAGTACAGTTAGATCATGTAAAGACCTACGAATGGTTAGTATTATAATTATATACAGTAACATACTATATTTTGTAAGAGTACAGTTAGATCATGTACAGACCTACGAATGGTTAGTATTATAATTATATACAGTAACACATTATATTTTGTAAGAGTACAGTTAGATCATGTACAGACCTACGAATGGTTAGTATCATAATTATATACAGTAGCACATTATATTTTGTAAGAGTACAGTTAGATCATGTACAGACCTACGAATGGTTAGTATCATAATTATATACAGTAACACATTATATTTTGTAAGAGTACAGTTAGATCATGTACAGACCTACGAATGGTTAGTATCATAATTATATACAGTAACACATTATATTTTGTACGAGTACAGTTAGATCATGTACAGACCTACGAATGGTTAGTATTATAATTATATACAGTAACACATTATATTTTGTAAGAGTACAGTTAGATCATGTACAGACCTACGAATGGTTAGTATCATAATTATATACAGTAACACATTATATTTTGTAAGAGTACAGTTAGATCATGTAAAGACCTACGAATGGTTAGTATCATAATTATATACAGTAACACATTATATTTTGTAAGAGTACAGTTAGATCATGTAAAGACCTACGAATGGTTAGTATCATAATTATATACAGTAACACATTATATTTTGTACAAGTACAGTTAGATCATGTACAGACCTACGAATGGTTAGTATTATAATTATATACAGTAACACATTATATTTTGTACGAGTACAGTTAGATCATGTACAGACCTACGAATGGTTAGTATTATTATTATATACAGTAACACATTATATTTTGTAAGAGTACAGTTAGATCATGTACAGACCTACGAATGGTTAGTATCATAATTATATACAGTAACACATTATATTTTGTAAGAGTACAGTTAGATCATGTACAGACCTACGAATGGTTAGTATTATAATTATATACAGTAACACATTATATTTTGTAAGAGTACAGTTAGAACATGTAAAGACCTACGAATGGTTAGTATCATAATTATATACAGTAACACATTATATTTTGTAAGAGTACAGTTAGATCATGTAAAGACCTACGAATGGTTAGTATCATAATTATATACAGTAACACATTATATTTTGTAAGAGTACAGTTAGATCATGTAAAGACCTACGAATGGTTAGTATCATAATTATATACAGTAACATATTATATTTTGTACAAGTACAGTTAGATCATGTAAAGACCTATGAATGGTTAGTATCATAATTATATACAGTAACACATTATATTTTGTACGAGTACAGTTAGATCATGTAAAGACCTACGAATGGTTAGTATCATAATTATATACAGTAACACATTATATTTTGTAAGAGTACAGTTAGATCATGTAAAGACCTACGAATGGTTAGTATCATAATTATATACAGTAACATATTATATTTTGTACAAGTATAGTTAGATCATGTAAAGTACTATGAATGGTTAGTATCATAATTATATACAGTAACACATTATATTTTGTAAGAGTACAGTTAGAACATGTAAAGACCTATGAATGGTTAGTATCATAATTATATACAGTAACACATTATATTTTGTAAGAGTACAGTTAGATCATGTAAAGACCTACGAATGGTTAGTATCATAATTATATACGGTAACACATTATATTTTGTAAGAGTACAGTTAGATCATGTAAAGACCTACGAATGGTTAGTATCATAATTATATACAGTAACACATTATATTTTATAAGAGTACAGTTAGATCATGTAAAGACCTACGAATGGTTAGTATCATAATTATATACAGTAACATATTATATTTTGTACAAGTACAGTTAGATCATGTAGAGACCTACGAATGGTTAGTATCATAATTATATACAGTAACACATTATATTTTGTACAAGTACAGTTAGATCATGTACAGACCTACGAATGGTTAGTATCATAATTATATACAGTAACACATTATATTTTGTAAGAGTACAGTTAGATCATGTAAAGACCTACGAATGGTTAGTATCATAATTATATACAGTAACACATTATTGTGAGGCTTATTGTGTCTCTTGAAATATATTTACATATATAGTGGAATTCCTTGCAAATTATGGCAGCTGTCATTTTACTGTATAGATTTTTTTACCTCAAAGAAGGAGATTAACAATATTAAACAATGATTTTGATTGGTAACTATTAATAGCATTTTTTTCAACTAATCAAGGATTTCTCTGCCAGTTGACTTATGGGTGATGAATGGAGAGTAATTATAACATGATCAGCTGTGGAGTATTGTCAATGGTTCTAGATAAATTGCTCACTGCTCACCTAGAGTTAAAAGAACAATCACTTGCTCGCTCATCCAATTTTTTTCTCGTCCTGAATATAGCTGAAAAATTGCTCGCTGGACGTTAAACATCAATCAATCAATCCAATTTTGTGTATAATATATATTTATAGTAATGGTCACCCATGCCATAACAACACAGAACCTATATTACCTATAACTAATGAAAATGATGGCATGGTGTTTTCTTCATCGGAAATTAATTGGTAAGTAAAAATGGCACGTCCATGAAACAATTATGTACTGAAGGAAATTTGAAAGTTTTTGTGACCATGCATTTTCGATTGCCTTTTTAAGGTACATTTAGAAAAACTGTAATCCCCAACTTATGCATGTTATAATAAGGCCACCCATTTTGCAATGAAGAAATGCTTCTTAAGATGTGTGACCTCTCTTGGGCAGGATAGTTAAGTAGTATTTTACTCTCTTGGGCAGGATAGTTAAGTAGTATTTTACTCTCTTGGGCAGGATAGTTAAGTAGTATTTTACTCTCTTGGGCAGGATAGTTATGTAGTATTTTACTCTCTTGGGCAGGATAGTTAAGTAGTATTTTACTCTCTTGGGCAGGATAGTTAAGTATTATTTTACTCTCTTGGGCAGGATAGTTAAGTAGTATTTTACTCTCTTGAGTCTCATTGCATCTGAAATCTTGCCTGATAAAGAGAGCCTTTGGTGGGAGTGGCCTTATAACAAGAGATACCTCTTAATCAGTTCTTCTGACATTCAGTCAATTTATAATAAATGATATGCAACATCAATAAGGTGGTTGCCTAGATACAACATCAATAAGGTGGTTGTCTAGATACAACATCAATAAGGTGGTTGCCTAGATACAACATCAATAAGATGGTTGCCTAGATACAACATCAATAAGGTGGTTGCCTAGATACAACATCAATAAGGTGGTTGCCTAGATACAACATCAATAAGGTGGTTGCCTAGATACAACATCAATAAGATGGTTGCCTAGATACAACATCAATAAGGTGGTTGCCTAGATACAACATCAATAAGGTGGTTGCCTAGATACAACATCAATAAGATGGTTGCCTAGATACAACGTTGATTCATTCAAAATTAACCAATTGATGAATAATAGTAATTTCAAGTAACAATAACTATATTTCCAGTAGATGTAAAAAAAAAAAGTAGTTCTCAGTGGAATAATTTGTGTCTAAGTGTAATGTTTAATAGTCTCTTATATGTTCATTTACATCTATATCTTTATTTGTGTTTATCTTATTAAGATTGTATAATTAATTTCATTCTGAGTAAAACTGACCACATAATAAAGCTGAGATATTGTTGAAAGTGGTGTTAAGCACCATAACCCCCCCCCCCCCCCTCATTTTGAGTATGCTATGTTGGAGAATCTATAACTCCCCCCCTCATTTTGAGTATGCTATGTTGGAGAATCTATAACCCCCCCCTCATTTTGAGTATGCTATGTTGGAGAATCTATAACTCCCCCCCTCATTTTGAGTATGCTATGTTGGAGAATCTATAACCCCCCCCTCATTTTGAGTATGCTATGTTGGAGAATCTATAACCCCCCCCTCATTTTGAGTATGCTATGTTGGAGAATCTATACCCCCCCCCCCTCATTTTGAGTATGCTATGTTGGAGAATCTATAACCCCCCCCTCATTTTGAGTATGCTATGTTGGAGAATCTATAACCCCCCCCTCATTTTGAGTATGCTATGTTGGAGAATCTATAACCCCCCCCTCATTTTGAGTATGCTATGTTGGAGAATCTATAACCCCCCCCTCATTTTGAGTATGCTATGTTGGAGAATCTATAACCCCCCTCATTTTGAGTATGCTATGTTGGAGAATCTATAACCCCCCCCCCTCATTTTGAGTATGCTATGTTGGAGAATCTATAACCCCCCCCCTCATTTTGAGTATGCTATGTTGGAGAATCTATAACCCCCCCCCTCATTTTGAGTATGCTATGTTGGAGAATCTATAACCCCCCCCCTCATTTTGAGTATGCTATGTTGGAGAATCTATAACCCCCCCCCTCATTTTGAGTATGCTATGTTGGAGAATCTATAACCCCCCCCCCCTCATTTTGAGTATGCTATGTTGGAGAATCTATAACCCCCCCCTCATTTTGAGTATGCTATGTTGGAGAATCTATAACCCCCCCCCCCCTCATTTTGAGTATGCTATGTTGGAGAATCTATAACCCCCCCCCCCCCCTCATTTTGAGTATGCTATGTTGGAGAATCTATAACCCCCCCCTCATTTTGAGTATGCTATGTTGGAGAATCTATAACCCCCCCCCCCCTCATTTTGAGTATGCTATGTTGGAGAATCTATAACCCCCCCCTCATTTTGAGTATGCTATGTTGGAGAATCTATAACCCCCCCCTCATTTTGAGTATGCTATGTTGGAGAATCTATAACCCCCCCCTCATTTTGAGTATGCTATGTTGGAGAATCTATAACCCCCCCCTCATTTTGAGTATGCTATGTTGGAGAATCTATAACCCCCCCCTCATTTTGAGTATGCTATGTTGGAGAATCTATAACCCCCCCCTCATTTTGAGTATGCTATGTTGGAGAATCTATAACCCCCCCCTCATTTTGAGTATGCTATGTTGGAGAATCTATAACCCCCCCCCCTCATTTTGAGTATGCTATGTTGGAGAATCTATAACCCCCCCTCATTTTGAGTATGCTATGTTGGAGAATCTATAACCCCCCCCTCATTTTGAGTATGCTATGTTGGAGAATCTATAACCCCCCCCCCCCTCATTTTGAGTATGCTATGTTGGAGAATCTATAACCCCCCCCCTCATTTTGAGTATGCTATGTTGGAGAATCTATAACCCCCCCCCTCATTTTGAGTATGCTATGTTGGAGAATCTATAACCCCCCCCTCATTTTGAGTATGCTATGTTGGAGAATCTATAACCCCCCCCTCATTTTGAGTATGCTATGTTGGAGAATCTATAACCCCCCCTCATTTTGAGTATGCTATGTTGGAGAATCTATAACCCCCCCCCCTCATTTTGAGTATGCTATGTTGGAGAATCTATAACCCCCCCTCATTTTGAGTATGCTATGTTGGAGAATCTATAACCCCCCCCCTCATTTTGAGTATGCTATGTTGGAGAATCTATAACCCCCCCCCCTCATTTTGAGTATGCTATGTTGGAGAATCTATAACTCCCCCCCCTCATTTTGAGTATGCTATGTTGGAGAATCTATAACCCCCCCCCCCCCCTCATTTTGAGTATGCTATGTTGGAGAATCTATAACTTCCCCCCTCATTTTGAGTATGCTATGTTGGAGAATCTATAACTCCCCCCCTCATTTTGAGTATGCTATGTTGGAGAATCTATAACCCCCCCCCTCATTTTGAGTATGCTATGTTGGAGAATCTATAACTCCCCCCCTCATTTTGAGTATGCTATGTTGGAGAATCTATAACCCCCCCCCCTCATTTTGAGTATGCTATGTTGGAGAATCTATAACCCCCCCCCCCCCTCATTTTGAGTATGCTATGTTGGAGAATCTATAACCCCCCCCTCATTTTGAGTATGCTATGTTGGAGAATCTATAACCCCCCCCCCTCATTTTGAGTATGCTATGTTGGAGAATCTATAACCCCCCCCCTCATTTTGAGTATGCTATGTTGGAGAATCTATAACCCCCCCCCCTCATTTTGAGTATGCTATGTTGGAGAATCTATACCCCCCCCTCATTTTGAGTATGCTATGTTGGAGAATCTGTAACCCCCCCCCTCATTTTGAGTATGCTATGTTGGAGAATCTATAACCCCCCCCCTCATTTTGAGTATGCTATGTTGGAGAATCTATAACCCCCCCTCATTTTGAGTATGCTATGTTGGAGAATCTATAACCCCCCCCTCATTTTGAGTATGCTATGTTGGAGAATCTATAACCCCCCCCCTCATTTTGAGTATGCTATGTTGGAGAATCTATAACCCCCCCGCTCATTTTGAGTATGCTATGTTGGAGAATCTATAACTCCCCCCCTCATTTTGAGTATGCTATGTTGGAGAATCTATAACCCCCCCCCTCATTTTGAGTATGCTATGTTGGAGAATCTATAACTCCCCCCCTCATTTTGAGTATGCTATGTTGGAGAATCTATACCCCCCCCCTCATTTTGAGTATGCTATGTTGGAGAATCTATAACCCCCCCCCTCATTTTGAGTATGCTATGTTGGAGAATCTATAACCCCCCCCTCATTTTGAGTATGCTATGTTGGAGAATCTATAACCCCCCCCCCTCATTTTGAGTATGCTATGTTGGAGAATCTATAACCCCCCCCCTCATTTTGAGTATGCTATGTTGGAGAATCTATAACCCCCCCCTCATTTTGAGTATGCTATGTTGGAGAATCTATAACCCCCCCCTCATTTTGAGTATGCTATGTTGGAGAATCTATAACCCCCCCCCCCTCATTTTGAGTATGCTATGTTGGAGAATCTATAACCCCCCCCCTCATTTTGAGTATGCTATGTTGGAGAATCTATAACCCCCCCCTCATTTTGAGTATGCTATGTTGGAGAATCTATAACCCCCCCCCCCCCTCATTTTGAGTATGCTATGTTGGAGAATCTATAACCCCCCCCCCCCTCATTTTGAGTATGCTATGTTGGAGAATCTATAACCCCCCCCCTCATTTTGAGTATGCTATGTTGGAGAATCTATAACCCCCCCCTCATTTTGAGTATGCTATGTTGGAGAATCTATAACCCCCCCTCATTTTGAGTATGCTATGTTGGAGAATCTATAACCCCCCCCTCATTTTGAGTATGCTATGTTGGAGAATCTATAACCCCCCCCTCATTTTGAGTATGCTATGTTGGAGAATCTATAACCCCCCCCTCATTTTGAGTATGCTATGTTGGAGAATCTATAACCCCCCCCCTCATTTTGAGTATGCTATGTTGGAGAATCTATAACTCCCCCCCTCATTTTGAGTATGCTATGTTGGAGAATCTATAACCCCCCCCCTCATTTTGAGTATGCTATGTTGGAGAATCTATAACTCCCCCCCTCATTTTGAGTATGCTATGTTGGAGAATCTATAACCCCCCCCCTCATTTTGAGTATGCTATGTTGGAGAATCTATAACCCCCCCCTCATTTTGAGTATGCTATGTTGGAGAATCTATAACCCCCCCTCATTTTGAGTATGCTATGTTGGAGAATCTATAACCCCCCCCCCTCATTTTGAGTATGCTATGTTGGAGAATCTATACCCCCCCCTCATTTTGAGTATGCTATGTTGGAGAATCTATAACCCCCCCCTCATTTTGAGTATGCTATGTTGGAGAATCTATAACCCCCCCCTCATTTTGAGTATGCTATGTTGGAGAATCTATAACCCCCCCCCTCATTTTGAGTATGCTATGTTGGAGAATCTATAACCCCCCCCCTCATTTTGAGTATGCTATGTTGGAGAATCTATAACCCCCCCCCCCTCATTTTGAGTATGCTATGTTGGAGAATCTATAACCCCTCATTTTGAGTATGCTATGTTGGAGAATCTATAACCCCCCCCCTCATTTTGAGTATGCTATGTTGGAGAATCTATAACCCCCCCCTCATTTTGAGTATGCTATGTTGGAGAATCTATAACCCCCCCCCTCATTTTGAGTATGCTATGTTGGAGAATCTATAACCCCCCCCCTCATTTTGAGTATGCTATGTTGGAGAATCTATAACCCCCCCCTCATTTTGAGTATGCTATGTTGGAGAATCTATAACCCCCCCCCTCATTTTGAGTATGCTATGTTGGAGAATCTATAACCCCCCCCCTCATTTTGAGTATGCTATGTTGGAGAATCTATAACCCCCCCCCTCATTTTGAGTATGCTATGTTGGAGAATCTATAACCCCCCCCCTCATTTTGAGTATGCTATGTTGGAGAATCTATAACCCCCCCCCCCCCTCATTTTGAGTATGCTATGTTGGAGAATCTATAACCCCCCCCCCCTCATTTTGAGTATGCTATGTTGGAGAATCTATAAACCCCCCCTCATTTTGAGTATGCTATGTTGGAGAATCTATAACCCCCCCCCCCTCATTTTGAGTATGCTATGTTGGAGAATCTATAACCCCCCCCCCCCCCCCCTCATTTTGAGTATGCTATGTTGGAGAATCTATAACCCCCCCCCTCATTTTGAGTATGCTATGTTGGAGAATCTATAACCCCCCCCTCATTTTGAGTATGCTATGTTGGAGAATCTATAACCCCCCCCCTCATTTTGAGTATGCTATGTTGGAGAATCTATAACCCCCCCCCTCATTTTGAGTATGCTATGTTGGAGAATCTATAACCCCCCCCTCATTTTGAGTATGCTATGTTGGAGAATCTATAACCCCCCCCTCATTTTGAGTATGCTATGTTGGAGAACCTATAACCCCCCCCCCCCCCTCATTTTGAGTATGCTATGTTGGAGAATCTATAACTCCCCCCCTCATTTTGAGTATGCTATGTTGGAGAATCTATAACCCCCCCCCTCATTTTGAGTATGCTATGTTGGAGAATCTATAACTCCCCCCCTCATTTTGAGTATGCTATGTTGGAGAATCTATAACCCCCCCCCCTCATTTTGAGTATGCTATGTTGGAGAATCTATAACCCCCCCCTCATTTTGAGTATGCTATGTTGGAGAATCTATAACCCCCCCTCATTTTGAGTATGCTATGTTGGAGAATCTATAACCCCCCCCCCTCATTTTGAGTATGCTATGTTGGAGAATCTATAACCCCCCCCCTCATTTTGAGTATGCTATGTTGGAGAATCTATAACCCCCCCTCATTTTGAGTATGCTATGTTGGAGAATCTATAACCCCCCCCCCCCCTCATTTTGAGTATGCTATGTTGGAGAATCTATAACCCCCCCCTCATTTTGAGTATGCTATGTTGGAGAATCTATAACCCCCCCCCCCTCATTTTGAGTATGCTATGTTGGAGAATCTATAACCCCCCCCCTCATTTTGAGTATGCTATGTTGGAGAATCTATAACCCCCCCCCCCCCTCATTTTGAGTATGCTATGTTGGAGAATCTATAACCCCCCCCTCATTTTGAGTATGCTATGTTGGAGAATCTATAACCCCCCCCCCCTCATTTTGAGTATGCTATGTTGGAGAATCTATAACCCCCCCCCCTCATTTTGAGTATGCTATGTTGGAGAATCTATAACCCCCCCCCTCATTTTGAGTATGCTATGTTGGAGAATCTATAACACCCCCCTCATTTTGAGTATGCTATGTTGGAGAATCTATAACCCCCCCCTCATTTTGAGTATGCTATGTTGGAGAATCTATAACCCCCCCCCTCATTTTGAGTATGCTATGTTGGAGAATCTATAACCCCCCCCTCATTTTGAGTATGCTATGTTGGAGAATCTATAACCCCCCCCCTCATTTTGAGTATGCTATGTTGGAGAATCTATAACTCCCCCCCTCATTTTGAGTATGCTATGTTGGAGAATCTATAACCCCCCCCCTCATTTTGAGTATGCTATGTTGGAGAATCTATAACCCCCCCCCCCTCATTTTGAGTATGCTATGTTGGAGAATCTATAACTCCCCCCCTCATTTTGAGTATGCTATGATGGAGAATCTATAACCCCCCCCCTCATTTTGAGTATGCTATGTTGGAGAATCTATAACTCCCCCCCTCATTTTGAGTATGCTATGTTGGAGAATCTTGTTTTTATTTATGTTGTTGTTGTTGTTTATTTGTTTCATCACTGTATTTTTTTTAATTTGCTTTCACATCATTGCCAAACTTATCTTACCATTGTTAATAGTGTTTTAGAAACAGGTCAGCTCAATGCAGTCTGCGATGTTAAGCGGTAGCCCGAAGCCCCTGTCTAGTAAAAATGACCTCAGACTAGTAAAAGCGTACTGGTGATAGTTTGATCTGTCTAGTGCACGTCCGTGGGCACCTTTTCTACTCTTTACAGTAACTGTAGAATGTGTCACCGTCGGAGTCAATCAACTAATACCACTTCTTCATAGCAATAACTCTTGAAGAGGCATGCCCCCAAACTTTGGGATAGTGCTTCATAATAATAACTCTTGAAGAGGCATGCCCCCAAAATTTTGGGCTAGTGCTTCACAAGAAGTTTTTGGCACAGGCTGCAATGTCATTTAATATCAAGATATCTATTTTATCTATTTGTTGATTAACATGCTTAATTAATTAAGCCAGCAAATTGTCATTTAAAATGGAAATAACTTGATTTGAAGAAACCAATCTACTTACTTGCAGTTTGTATGACTTATAAATTGGATCAGTTGATAAAAATGAGGTCATGTCCAGATGAACTCAAGATCAGCCAATGAAAACGTTGCTGACAAAATTTTAAAAGCTCCTTTCAAGCTTTTTTTCATAATTGCATCCCAAATGTATGTAATACTCTTTGATAAATGGGAAGTTGATTTTATAATGAATTTCTTATACGAAGGGACATGACCTCTTATCAGGTTCTGTCAGATGTTAATTATCAGGGGAGTGCAGAATATTTTATCCTGCACTTGTTCTATTTGAGCAAGCAAATTACATTGACTGGATAAATTTTTGTTATTTATATACTGTCACTGACCAAAATATAGTTTTTTTCTGGTACCCCTTCCCCATGTTACCTGTTGAGCTTTGGGAACCTAAGTGTAAATCCAGTTCACTTCCTGTTGACAGAAAATATCAATAGGGACAATCAAGGGATGATTATATAATTTTATTATTTAATTCAAAATATAAACGTCAATAGATTAATGTAATTTTTCTGCAGGATAAACACAATATTAATACACTGTTTTAAAGTATAAAGTTTATGTGTATTTGACACACAGCTGGGGAAAGGCTCATTGAGCATCAGCTTTATCCCAGTTTTTAAGCCTCATACACATAAGCTTTATATCTTAAGACACTGCACTACTATTGTCTGCATAACACCTGATTTTAATGCATAACACCTGATTTTAATGCAGAACACCTGATTTTAATGCATAACACCTGATTTTAATCAGATTGTTAATTTGTGTGAAAATGGACTGACTTGTGAAAAAAATTTCCTATGGTAAGAATAGTTTTGCAATATTTTTTTTATTTTTGTGTGATATGTGTTTTCCTGTTTTATTTTGAATGTAGGTATGTTTTAGTATGGGTATACCGACCCCTGCCTTTATGGATTGTGCAAATTGTTTTAGCTGTAGCCACTTTTAGCAAAACAATTATTTTATTATGTATATCAAAGGTATGACATTTTTTTGTTGTTTAGATGGTGGATTCATACTTTGCTTATAACAACTGTATTTCTTTGTTGTGAAATTTTCCGTACCGTAATAATGTAATTACTGTACATCCTTCTCGTTATAATGCCGCCTTTTGGACCAACCTATATATATGGCAATAAGCGTCTTTTTTTTTAACGAGGATTGCAATATATTGAGGGAGAAATTTACATATTAACTACACAATTTTTTTAATTTGGACATTTGATTGAGATAAGTGAGGGTTGTGGATTAAAGAGGGGCAGTATAATGATAATACAGTGTATTAATAAAACAAAGGTCAATCTCACTCAAGCATTCGTGACCTTTGCTGATTTTGGCTAACCTGTTAAGACCCTATTTTTCTTTCTTTTGTTTTTTTGCTTCCAAAGACTTTGGAATTATTAGGTTTTCCAATCTTTAGACTATAAGCCTGATTGAGGTCATACCAAAAACATGTAGATATCTATGTGTTTATTCTTTATATTACATGCTGAATGTTTACAATGTTTACAATATTGGCAGTATTCTACCCCCCAAAAAACAACTCGGAAAAGTATATTCTTATATATTTATATATACCTATTAATAAATATCAAGTAGCTTAGGGGAAATCATTTCCACACTTTTTTTTTTTGCATGTTAGAATTTACGATTGCTGTTGTTAACTCAAAGTATGAATCCACCATGATACACTTTACTTTATTTATTTATTTATTTTATATTTGAAATTATTGGTTTGCTTTTGTGTTTTGTTATTGCAATATAATTTAAGGCCAAAAAAAACCTACCTGTGTTTCTGCTAAACCCTACCAACCCTAATTTTTGGTTCCTGCCCTAAAGTTTTTATTGTCATTTTTGGACAAGCTATGTTAAAGTTAGATTCTTCTCCAGTAAAACCTAAGTAAACTTTGAATAAAAGTTTGACTACATTCATACCCCCTAATGCCCCTATTTTTTTTTATGAATGTTAGCATAAACACAGATTTTTTTTTGGCCGAGGCATTTTGTTGCATGGATGTGATGCACGACACATAGAAAATAGAAAATCTTAGTTTGTACATATTTCATTTATTAATAATTACATTATATATATGTTCATTTCATTTAGAAAGCCTCATGTGATTGGTCAAAAAGATGACATGTGACATCGGAATTGAAACTTCATCAGTCAGTGAAGTACACAAAACCATTCAATCATGCCCACTTTCGGAACCTATTTTCGAACATCAGCAAAACTAATATCTATGCAGAAATGTAACAACAATTGAAAATGTGGAATATTGAAACAAATAATAATAATTTTAATTGTAGTTGATAATCACACTTCATGTAATATGTACTTTGGTCAACGTTTTTACACCACAATAAAACTACAAAAGATTGGATAACGTTTAACATGTTTACAAAATATGCAAAGGATTCTGAAGTGTACAGAATAAAAATCTTTCAATCTTAATTGTTTTACTTTAAGTTCAGCCTGCACTTCCATTTCATTAACCACATCTGCGGTGTGAATATAGTTAGCATGCTTGCCTCTAGTGCGGTAGATTGTTAGTTCAAGCCTCGATCAGGTCAAACCAAAGACTATAAAATTGGAATTTGCATCTCTGTTTCAGCACTTAGCATTAAAGAGAAAGAGCAAATACTGGTTGGCTTGAAATTGGGATAATGTGTCAGAGTGTGACGACATGTCTATCCACGGATTGTTGTTTCAATGATCTAGGACTATAAAAAGTTCAACTAAGCGTGTTGGTCTAGTACAAAGTGGACCTCATCATAAGCTCGTTGGGTCCACATGTTTATTTCTAGTATTAGTGTGGACCCATGATCCAGAAATAGAGGCCCTACATCGTTACTAGCCCTGAAAATACGTATCCCCGTGGCAAACACAGGTAAATTAAAGTCCATCGGTCAAGTGCCTGTAGATTAGCGAGAGGCTTCCACTTTAAAAATTTAACTGTTGAAAATGGAGGAATATCGTAATCCACTGGTAACAGAAGGAGAATTTGCTTCTCCTATGACCAAAGACTTCAAAGATATTTGTGAATGGTTAATTTCCGTTGTTAATGACGTGGAAGAGAAATTGGTGGAATTTCTCATGCAGAAATTTAAGCTTGTGATTAAAAATATTACGAAAATTTAATCAAATGATTAAATCTTCTAAGAATAGGAGAAATGGTGATCTAACTCTATGGTCATTTTATCTCTGTTAAAATAACTCTACAGCAGGAATAATAATACAGTTAAACCTGTCTATTCTGAACTCTGAATAAAATAGAATCTTGTACAGCCAAACCTGCTCATAAGGTCACCTCTTGTATTAAATGGTCACCCTTTTCTTGCCCGTCATAGAAAATTTCATATGAATTGAACCTCTTTTAAGAGGTCACCAAAGATGACCTCTTAATACAGGTTTGACTATATACTCAAATTTGAATAAAATCCTAATGTAATTTAATGTTAATTAATCTTTATAAACTGAACACCTGTCTATTCTGACCACAAAAACTGGAATCAAGTGAGGTTTGGTTTAGACAGGTGTCACTGTATCCCTATATTAAGGTACAGTATCATAATACCGTAATATTATATGGAAAATAAAAACAAAATGCTGTTTTTCTTTCAGGATAGTAAATTAGAACAGGTGACAAGTTCTAGCTTTATTTTAGAAGTTGTTTGTTCTTTACCTTTTATTGTTACTGTAAGTATATATAAATTAATTTTAGTCACATGTCATTTTATACATGTTTTGATTGGTTTAAAAAGTTGAGGTTATTTGTCAATGTACGGAATCTTAAAATAGACGTTGTTCTCAAGGCGTCGCATGCCTTTGTCATCAGGTGATTTTCTTTAAATGAGGCACCTTTGGGGTTATTTAAATTTTTTCCGATTATTTGTCTTATTTTGAAAAAATAAATATATTTTTCAATATCATAACAAAAAAAGTTTGAATTAATTTATAAAGATTGAGGTTATTTCTTATGAACCGAACAAAAATTGTGATCAATCCTTAAGTAGTGATAGACTGTCACAGTATATCTCAAATATTGTTGAAAGTGGCATTAAACACCAAAATCCTAATCCTGTAGTGATGGTCGATACAGTGTGGCAGTAACTTCTTTACCAAAGACTTATTAGAAATAGCTGATATATTGATAGTACACGAACACAAATATTGGTGAACTGCATCGTTAGCGTGTTCGCCTCGAGTGTGGAAGATATTGCATTTGAGCCTGTTCGGCTCAAACCAAAGAATATAAGATTGTTATTTGTTGCTTTTCCACTTAAGCACGCATCATTAAGAAGAAAGAGCATAGACTGGTAGGCCCAGAATCAAGATAATGTGTACCTTTGTGTTGATCTAGTACAAAGCAGACATTGTCTCATCGAAATGTACCTTGTGCTTGCAATAGCTATAGTGGGTAACATGTATGGAGTGATTGCTTTTGTAGATTTCAAAAAAGAGTATGTGGGTGATTTTCAAAAAAATGAAGACTTTTCATTTTCAGAGAATAATTTGAATATTAAATGATATGAAAGAAAGGTAAATATCTTAAAACAAGCACAATGGTAACAGTTATCTTCATGCAAAGTGTCATGGAGATTGCTCTTCCGGTTAAAAAGTTATCCTCTAAAAACTGGTCAAATTTGTCAGGAGTGTGACGTTTTAGCATGACAAACTTTAAATTGCCTTAACTTACAGTCTTCACCCTTAACTTTTTACCTTACAAGCCCACCGGGCCTGTAAGTTCAAATATTTACAGGCCCACCATCAATTCTACAGGCCCGAATTTGAAAACTACATTAATGACCATTAATTCAAACCACCAAAACTCAAAACATGATGATGTACCAAATATTATGTGGACATGTCAATTATGCATTAGGTAAGACCAGAATGCAAGTAAAAAACACAAAAAGACACTTTATTTTGGATTCATGTTTATATTAATCTCCTGAAAATTCTAAAATCATATTGTCAATAGCATCCTCAGTATATTCCATATCATCACTGTCCACCTCCTCCTCCTCCTCATCATCATCATCACAACCAATATTGTTATAAGACTCTTATAGCAAAAACTTGTGATGTCATCATTGCGTGAGACATATAATTTGGTGATAATTTTTAATATGTACCCCCCCTTTTTTTTTAAATATCACTATGCTTTGAATTAATACCACACAAAATGCAAAAAGTCGTATTTGTGTAGCCTTCAGCAGAAGAAATATGTACAGTACATGTGTATATGCCAATTTGCTCAACGGTCCAACTATATATAGAAAGCTAGGGAATGCAAATATAGCACGAACGTATATTGACACTCGCTACCAGATGTTTCATCCCATAACCAAAATGGACCATAACCAAAACGGACCATAACAAAAACGGACTATTGAAATAAAAAATGTAAATTTCTTGAATAAATATGATATTTTATGTATTATTTCTATGATTTTATATGTATTTAATTATTTGTATTAATTTGTTTAGTGTGTTTTAATTATAAACATATGTTCGTTTGCACATAAAGAGGGAGAGGCGTTAATTATCGAAAATAACAAATCAAGGAAATTAAAATAATTTAAATCGAAGCTTGAAACTGCGCTTTGGTTTGTAGAGTCATATGGCCTTGTACCCCAGTACTTAAAATTAGAAAGTACTGATGGGCAGACTGTTAAAGTCGATTTCAATCCGTCGTCCAGCAAATCTTCATACCAAGATTTGTCTGAAGAAAATGCGTTCTGTCATGTGCATAAGTTATTGTTTGCATGATTGACAGACACTATTCATCATATCGTTTTCTAGATTCTGAACTGTCGATCGAGAAAAAAAAAAAATTCTAGACAGGCAGCAAATAGCCAGTCAATGGGGTTTGCAATTAATATTTTGCATGCACAATAGCGACCCCACACCACAAGGTGTGGAAAATAGAAATATTATTCTGTGGCTTAAATGCGTATTAACTGCATTACATGTAAACTGTATGATTCTGTTTGATAAAGTCCTTTAACTAGAACAGGAAAAAAATGTACACTTGAGTGAAATAGTGTTGTAATAAAAGATCGTGAACGTGATATACAAGTATGAAAGAATGTCAAGGTATATTTTAAATGAGGTTGAAACAAGACACCATTTGAAATTAATTCGGTTGTATTTCATTTTGACGATTTTAATTACGGAAGATGATCACAACCATATTGTTTTTGATTGGATTAAAATTATAGCTGTATAATAATGTATAATAACCTATTATTATTAGAATCCTAACATGACTGCGAATTTGGCATAAATAAAATAACAAATGGCTTCCTCTAGGAAAACGCCGACTTTATGTGAAAGGGACACCAGACAGCTATGATGAACAATTTTAATACATCTCTTAGCGCGGGATGTAAAGGACACACTCCTTACACGTAAAAGACAACTTACAGCAGATTCTGATAGCAACAGTTTATTAGGAGTGTTGTTGTTGTTGTTTTATCGACATCTGAGGTGGGGCCGATTTTGGCCCTTATAGCTCCCAGTCCTTTGCAAAAAAAAAAAACCATTGCAAGCACATTTTTAGTCAAATCATACAATTAATTGTTACACACTTAATTACAATTATGATTAATTTGATTTTTATTTGATTAAAAGTTAATTAATTTTAAAGAATTTGGTTTTAATTTACAAAGATTATTAAACCCTCAATGCTTTAATCTTAGTTTCCCCCCAAAGAATATGGGCTTGGGTTGATAAAAAGAAAAAATAGTAATTAAGATATAATTAACCGATTGCAGTACATGGAATTTTGATAAATTCCATCACAAAAACGAGTAAATTTCTTTGATCTTTGGTTCATAGACAATAAAAGAACATGGAGTTTGTTTTCATTCATTATCATTCTCACAATGGGGACAGACCACTGTGCAGATTGCTCCAGAAAAGTAAATTCAAGACAACACACACTTACACAATCACCTGATAATCAAATCATTTAATCTAATTAAAAGTGATTTGGGTGTCATAAACCAATTAAAACACCAATAATTACTTGGCTTCACTAAGTTACCTGTACTAATTTGATTTATTCATATATCTAGAAAGTAATTATCACAAATAAGATAAGTTTAAAAAAAAAACAATCAACGCACACTAAAAATAAAAACTAAATAAAGATTCTTGCAATACATATTTTTTTCTGGTAGTCCATTTTGGTTATGGTCCGTTTTGGTTATGGAATGAAACATCATGTAGTGTTGACACTGACAGTCATAAACTGAAGCAACTTAAAGTAAAGATTGTAATTATTATTTGTCAGACCTCAAATCAGAGTGCAACAATGGAACAAAACTACTGTAGTTCAAAGTCTATTTTCTAACTGCAGAGGTATTAACCCTTAACGTAGACACAGGTCTGTCAGCAACAGTTCTATAAATAGATTGCAATTAATAAACAAAAATACTGATCGGATTTGGAAGCGGATCGAAAATAATCTGAAGTGTCTCCGTGCATTTCAACGAATTTTGAATGACCAACCTTCTCAAATATGAACATATTATATATGAGAACTCAGACTTTATGTCACAGGATTGAGAAAAAAATTAATCAAAAGTTTGTTTTGTTAAAAGTAGCTTCGATCAACATTTCCCGTAGCACAGTGTCTGATTGCGCCCCATTTCTTGTGGTGCCATTTTTATTTGATATTGAACGAAATTAAAGTTTCTTTAAACCGAAATGGATTACTTTTCAAGAAAGTCACTTTCAAAATACTTAATGAATAACATAGAATTCAATAAACACGATGTCGATATTTTCATAAATGGCACGTGGCAAAAATATGCGGGCAACATAGGGCGACTCTTCAAAATTACAAGGCTACTTGAACTTCGCTTTTGACCAACGAGAAATCGAAGTCAACCTTCACAAGGCAACTACTTCGCCCTCTAACATGAGTCCTGCTTCTTGTCCTTTTTTAAAACCTACATGATAGTAATTTTCTAAAAATATCAACCAATCAAATTGCAAAAAACAGACACACCTAAATCTATTTCGAATATCGGAAATTCTTAAAAGGCCTACCCATTTTTTGCATTGACTCGGCAGCAACTGAAAACGGAGAACATTAAACTAAATATCTACGCACAATATCTTATGAAATCAACTTTTGAAACTATATGACTTTTTTTTCACAGGCCTGTCGGACTTGTGGACATACTCATTTTATACGCCCGTGTACAATTTTACACGCCACAGGCTTCGGACTACCGCCTTATTTCGAAGACTGAACTTACCTTGATGATAAAAAAAATAAAATAAAAAATATATTAAAGAAAGATGGTATTCAATAATTTCGTACCATTTTACTTCAAATATCTAGATGTTTTGTGACCCTATGATTTTGCGACAAAAAATTATTCTATTTTTTAAATTAATGTACATGAATAAATTTAACTTGGAAAATTGTACAAATGTCAAATTAAACCTTAATAGTTTTTCATTGTTGAGACTAATTAGTTCAGAAAAGTCAAAATATGTTGTATAAAAACATTAGTTATAATAATTTAGTAGTATTAGACTGGAAGAATATAATAGTTGTAAAATTGGGCTTGCATAAGGAGAGACACAAAAAATGTCAGGAGTGTGACATTTTACCTTAGTTGTATAGTACTATGTTGTATGCTTTAATAGTTCACAATTTTCTATATTTTCCAAAAGCTCCAGACCCAATCGAAGAAAAAAGTTGGAAATAGCTCTGATATATGACATATCATAGCTAGGAAATCAAAATAACTAATGTCAGGAGTGTGATATTTTTATTGGCATATCTTTTAAATAAAAAATAAATAAACCATGCTTCTACAAACTTCCACAATGTTTTCAATTTAATTACATAAAAACAATAAGTAATGATTATAGTATTTTTGTATATTGCATGACACCTTTCTCATAATAAGTGATGATAAAGGGTTATATTTTCTTAAAACATGTCAAAATATGGATTTTTTTCAAAATGAAAAATTGATGTATGTTGCTTTAGATAAACATAATACTTACTTTAATATATCTTGCCTTTCATAAAACATTTTCATTCTTTTGATATAGCATTTTTGAAAATTTATCAATAATTTTTCATTCAACAGTAATATGTCACACTCCTGACATAAAAACATTAAATGTCGATTGCAATTGCAGTAGGAAGTTTTTTTGCAGAGTAAATTATTGAGAAACATGAGGAAACTAATTTGAAAACCACTAAAAAGTAATTTTATTCTAAGAAAAGATGATCTATTACTAGTTTTAATAAATTTCAAATCCATTTTAACCATTTTTGATGAGATAAATTCCTAAAGGGCAAATAATCAGCACACTAATCATTAGAAAAAACAAAAAACATAATTTTGAATCTTCTTTTAATATTTACTGTTAACTATTAAGAAATATAAGTTTTTGAAGAAATAAAACTTTTAGTTTGGAAAGAATAAGTTGGTTATATTATTTTCGAGAGGGAGTCAGGAGTGTGACAATTTTATTTAAGAAATATATTATTTTGTAAGCATATAGCCTCCATAAAACTGCTTGTAATTGTCTCAGGGAATTATTTAATTCTCAATAAGCACTATACTATTGAAAAGATGTATAAATGGTTGGAAATTGAGTTGTCATTTTTTATAATTATGATAGTATTACTTAGAATATGATAAAATATGATTAAAATAACATCATAACAATGCAAAAATGAAATATATTCAAGGGAAACCTTTTTTCAGTCAAAATAGATTATGTACTACTACATACAAAAGTTATTGTGACCAACAATGATTGCATTTAGCTTGATATTTGGTGTATTTATCTTTTAGAAAAATGTGTCAGGAGTGTGACAAAACATCAAAAAATGGACAGTATTTTCATTTGGTTACCTCTAGTTTATACCACCAATGATCAACTTAACTTAACTTTTGTTATATTTATTAGGCATATATAAATAATTGATATACAACTATTAAGCCTCATTAGATCATATTTTGTATGCTTGTATGAAAACTTTAATTACCAGATTTTTTTTAAATATACAGTAAAATTAGTGTTTCTTTGATATACTGAAACTGTTTTCTCATGATATATACAAAGTTTGGTACCAAAATGTGCCTATTTCATATCATTATCAAATGGAAATACATTTAGGTCTTTTACCATACCCAAAACAAAATGATACCTCTGAGGAAGTAAGTCTGTATTTGTTATCATTTTAACACTTTGTTGCTAATAAAAGTTGGAAAAAAAAATTTTGTCTTCATATATTGCACTGAGCAACTGAATCTGAAAAATATATCATATTGACATTATTTTATGACCAAAATTATGTCAATTTGTCCAATTTGAAATTTCACCCTCTATGTCACACAAAGTCTTCATTTTTTTGAAAATCACCCATGTGCATTGTAGCCGCTACAAAAAGCAACATTTTTCATCCCAATTCATCTCGTCACAATTTTCCATTTTCATATTCATTTATGTATATTTTAGAAATATCGAAGAACATGTTCACTTCTAAATGTAGCTGAAATTCTGCTTGGAGGAAGTTTAGCTATAATCAACAAACAATCACTCACAGTCACTGTAATGTTATTTATTATGGAGGAAGTTAAGCTATAATCAACAAACAATCACTCACGGCCACTGTAATGTTATTTATTATGGAGGAAGTTAAGCCATAATCAACAAACAATCACTCACGGTCACTGTAATGTTATTTATTGTAAGAATTGTTTATGTTACATTTCAGGTATTTTATCCCATGCTTTTAAGGTATCTATTTGCTCCTGCATTTTTAAATTGTTGGTTGTTGAAGAATGCCATTGAAAGGTTTTTTGTAAGTAAGCTTTGATTTTCAAATTAGAATAGAACCACATTGATAGTGTAATTGTTAACGTGCTGGAGTGTGGTAGTTTGTGGGTTCAAACCCCGTTCTATTCAAACCAAATACTATAAAACTGGTATTTCTTGCTTCTTTGCTTAGCATGCAGCCTTAAGAAGTAAGGACAAAGACTTGTTGGCTCTGAATGAGATGAATGTGTTCAAGTGGAGCAACATGTCTACCAGCAGACTGTTGTTTTAGTGAGCTAGCACTATAAAGATCCAAATAAGCATGTTGGTCTGGTACTAAGCGGACATCATCATCATCATTTCAGTCATTGTAACATGTTCTCGCCATATTATGGCTGAAAAATTGCTAATTTGACATTAAGCAACAATCACTCACTTAATGCATGATTAGAAGGAATATGAAATAAGTTAACAATAACATTCGTTAAAAAGTAGTGTGGTGTTTTTTAATGTGATCTTGTATGTGATCATCAACAAATTAAGCAATCACAAAATTATCGTCACAATATTTGCTTCATACCATTTCTTAGTATGAAACAGGGGCCATCGTGGTCATGATCATATGGTAGTTGGATTTACAACTACCTGTGCAATCAGTGCCTATCACCACTAAAGTTATGAGTTTGCACCCCGTTCATGGTGGGGTGTACTCGATACAACATTATGTAAGTTTGTCAATGACTTGCGACAGGTTTGTGGTTTTCTCCGTGTACTGCGGTTTCCTCCACCAATAAAACTGACCGCCACGATATAGCTGAAATATTGTTGAAAGTGGTGTTAAACACTATAAACAAACCAACCAAATCTACTATCACACATTGTGAAAGTTTATATTAACAGCGACAGAAACCTGTGACAAAACATAATCCAACTAAGTGTGTACAAAGTCAACATCATCATCAACTCATCAAAATGTTCCTTGTTCTCACCATGATATAGCTGAGAAGTTACTCACTTCGCAACAGCAAGTGATGAAGTTTACCTGTTGCTTGCCCATGGTCAGTGGTTCTCTCCGGGTACTCCGGCTTCTTCCACCACTAAAACTGGTTATAACTGAAATATTGCTGAAAGTGGCGTTAAACACCAACAATCAAATCAAATCAATCTCATAGTTTTACAATATGAGAAATCTCTTTTAGGTGGCATTGTCTGAAGCAGTCAGTTCAGAATTAGGCCATTTCTTCTTGTGACTTTGACCTTGTGAGGTATAACTTGTAATTAACACACATTTTTGACTTACCTTTATGACTTATCTTTAAGTTGGTTTATGGTGTTTATCACCATTTTCAACAATATTTAAGTTATATCGTGGCAGTCAGTTTTATTGGTGGTGGAAACCAGAGTACCCGAAGAAAACCACCGACCTGTCGCAAGTCAATGAGAAACTTTCACATAATGTTGTATCGATTACACCTCTCCATGAACGGGTTTCAAACTAGCAACTTTAGTGGTGATAAGCTCTGATTGCATAGGTAGTTGTAAATCCAACTACCATACGACCACGACGGCCCCATTGTTCTTGTGACTTTGACCTAGTAAGGTATAATCTGTAATTAACACAGATTTTTTATTTACCTTTTAATCAAACAGCTGATGGTTGAGAAAAATAAAAAATCATTTTTTTCTCTCAGTTTTGTAAAACATGTGTAATTATTTATTTCAAAATAAGGTAAGTAAAATAACAATAAAGAATCGTCTAAGGTACAGTAATCCTCCTCTTACAAGGTCACTCCTTCTACAATGAGTGGCTTTAAATTTATAAGAGGGGTGGCCTCTCTTCAGAAGGCACAATTTAGTAGTACATGTATTAAACTATATCAGCGCATCTGAATTCTGGTTTGATAAGAGGGTGGTGTTTGGTGGGAGTGGCCTTATAAGAGGGGTGACCACTCTTGAGGGGGCACAATTTAGAAGTATTAAACTATATCATCGTTATGTGAATTTAGGCTTGATAAGAGGGGTGGCCTTATAAGAAGGTGACAATTATATTTCAAAATGACAGAGTTCTGTCCATTTGACTTCATCTCGATTGATTGATTTTTGGTGTTTAATGCCACTTTCAGCAATATTTCAGCTATATCATGGCAACCAGATTTAGTGGTGGAAGAAGCCAGAGTACCCAGAGAGAACCACCGACCATGGGCAAGCAACTGGTAAACTTTATCACTTGCGGCTGCGAGTCGAGTGCACCCTTTTTTGTAATATACAAAGCCGGGCGCGACCCCACGCCGTATTGGTTTGTATGAGTTGTTAGGTAATCTAACTACCTAACTCATTGAGCCACCCGGGCCCTACTTCAACTCGACAAATTTTGACTAATATTGAAAGGGACAATATAGTAGTATTTAAATATATCAGTGTATCTGGATTCTGGCCTGATAAGAGGGATGACCTTTGGTGGAGTGGCCTTATAAGAGAGGTAGGCTTTGGTGGAGTGGCTTTATAAGAGAGGTAGGCTTTGGTGGAGTGGCCTTATAAGAGAGGTAGCCTTTGGTGGAGTTGCCTTATAAGAGAGGGATGACCTTTGGTGTAGTGGCCTTATAAGAGGGATGGCCTTTGGTGGAGTGGCCTTATAATAGAGTTTGTATGATGTACATTTATTTTTAGAATGATCTCCATTTAACCAAACAGAGATTCCAGACCATATCAGTCACTATGTGGCAACAGATGTTCATTCTTGTAGTCACAGTGTGTTGTATCTGTTTTACTACGTAAGTATGGAGAGCCAAATCTTCTATTAATTATCTGGTATAGAAAACCATATCAGACCATATGAGGCAGCAGATGTTTATTCTTGTCCTTGGAGTGTGCTATATCTGTTTTACTACATAAGTAAGGAGAGCCAAATCTTCTATTAATTATCTGGTATAGAAAACCATATGAGGCAGCAGTAGTTTATTCTTGTAGTCACAGTGTGTTGTATCTGTTTTACTACGTAAGTATGGAGAGCCAAATCTTATATTAATTATCTGGTATGGAAGACCATATCAAGATGTCTACCCACAGACTGTTGTTTCAGTAAGCTAGCGTGTTGGTCAAGTACAAAGAGTTCATCATCATCTCATCGAATGTAACTTGTTCTCACTATGATAAAGCTGAAAAATGCTCAGTTGGCATTGAAACCACATTCACTCGCTCGGTCTAATTGTTTCATTAGCATTAAACCACATTCACTCTCTCCCTCTAATTGTTTCATTAGCATTAAACCACATTCACTCGCTCCCTCTAATTGTTTCATTAGCATTAAACCACATTCACTCGCTCCCTCTAATTGTTTCATTAGCACATTGTAAATACCTGCTTCTAGGTTCTGGAACAAGAGAAAAAAAATATGGCAAAGACTAAAGTGTCCATGTACTGCTCTATGTAAAATTAGTCACATTCTTCTAATTTGAAGCAGTAGGTTTAACCTTGTAGAACTATCTAAAAAGATAAAATAATGTTGTTTTTACTTCTTAAGACCACTGCGCTGCAATGTACAGAAAATCAGTTGTTTTTTTATACCATTATTATGTGAACTTCCTGGACTGGAACCTTTTTTTTTTTGGTTGAAATTTCCGAACGAAAGTTGCTCGAATGACCCATATCTTGAACACATTTTGAGTTTTTTCGAGTTGGAGCCAACCAGAAGTCCCCATTGAAAACCACAGACCTGCAGAAAGTTGCTTACAAACTTTACCACATAATATTGTATCAAGTACACTTAGCTATGAGCGGGATTCAAACTCACGACTTTATTTTTGAGGCACTGATTTTATGATATGAAATTTCTGCCATCAGATTTGTTTCGATGGGAACAATTTTTACACGATTTATTGACTTTTGATGAGGTAAATGTGTGGATTTATTGACTTTTGAGGGGAAAAATGATATTCACTGAGACCAAATTTTTTTTCTACAAAAGTCAATTAATCCACACATTTACAGAATCAAAAGACAATAATTGTTTTATTCTATATTTTGAATAAATAAACATATTCATTGTCTCAGATTTAATATTCACTGGTGGTAAATGTCACATGATATTTACCACCAGTCATTTTTAAATCTGAGGCATTGAATATGTTTATTTATTCAAAAAATGACTTTTAGTTGAAATCTATTATAATAGAATTTGCTAATATAGAATGATACATTATATCTTTTCCAATGGAATAAATATTAGAACATTTATTACTGATGCAAAAAAGCAGTATAAAATATTTGTTTATTGAAAGAAAAAAAATATATTATGGAGTTGTTTGTATAAAAATATATATCAATTGACACAAATATTATGCAAAACAAATATACATTTACTATTACATAGGTGGATGTCAATCCAAATACATATAGAATAATGGCAGTTATGAAGGTTGAAGCAGACATTATCACTTGTCCTATCAGACTTGCTCCAATACTAATGATAATGTTTGTGGAGAACTTTAAAACTGACGTAATTGTTATTATCAGTAATATCATGATATGTTTGATGTCACACTGACCGATAATTTCAATATCAGACCAGTTCATTGATACTTACAATATTACCCATTGAGATCAAAGGGAAAATATCAAAATTGCAGGTAACATAAAAACACAACCTCAGCACTACATTTTGTTATTTTTTATTACAAAATATATTCCTTATAAATTTAGCCATCATTTTTTTTTCTTTTCAGAATTTGTGGAATACAACATTTTCAGAGGGCCAGTTTAGAAAAACCATTGACCATGTTTGAAGCATTTTATTTTACCATAGTAACATTTTCCACAGTGGGTTACGGTGACATATCACCTGACATATGGCCTGGTCAGCTCTTCATGGTTATAATGATTTGTGTAGCCATAGCTTTTATACCTAGACAGGTGTGTATACATGCAAGCTGGTCCCCTGTACAAATATTTAGTAAGCTGGTCCCCAGTACAAACATTTAGTAAGCTGGTTCCCTGTACAAATATTTAGTAAACTGGTCCCCAGTACAACCATTTAGTAAGCTGGTTCCCTGTACAAATATTTAGTAAGCTGGTCCCCAGTACAAACATTTAGTAAGCTGGTTCCCTGTACAAATATTTAGTAAGCTGGTCCCCAGTACAAACATTTAGTAAGCTGGTTCCCTGTACAAATATTTAGTAAGCTGGTTCCCTGTACAAATATTTAGTAAGCTGGTTCCCTGTACAAATATTTAGTAAACTGGTCCCCAGTACAAATATTTAGTAAGCTGGTTCCCTGTACAAATATTTAGTAAACTGGTCCCCAGTACAACCATTTAGTAAGCTGGTCCCCAGTACAAAGATTTAGTAAGCTGGTCCCCTGTACAAACATTTAGTAAGCTGGTCCCCTGTACAACTATTTAGTAAGCTGGTCCCCTGTACAACCATTTAGTAAACTGGTCCCCAGTACAAATATTTAGTAAGCTGGTCCCCTGTACAACCATTTAGTGAGGTGGACCCCTGTACAACCATTTAGTAAGCTGGTCCCCTGTACAAATATTTAGTAAGCTGGTCCCCTGTACAACCATTTAGTGAGGTGGACCCCTGTACAACCATTTAGTAAGCTGGTCCCCAGTACAAACATTTAGTAAGCTGGTTCCCTGTACAAATATTTAGTAAACTGGTCCCCAGTACAACCATTTAGTAAGCTGGTCCCCAGTACAAACATTTAGTAAGCTGGTCCCCTGTACAAACATTTAGTAAGCTGGTCCCCTGTACAACTATTTAGTAAGCTGGTCCCCTGTACAACCATTTAATAAACTGGTCCCCAGTACAAATATTTAGTAAGCTGGTCCCCTGTACAACCATTTAGTGAGGTGGACCCCTGTACAACCATTTAGTAAGCTGGTCCCCAGTACAAATATTTAGTAAGCTGGTCCTCTGTACAACCATTTAGTGAGGTGGACCCCTGTACAACCATTTAGTAAGCTGGTCCCCAGTACAAATATTTAGTAAGCTGGTTCCCTGTACAAATATTTAGTAAACTGGTCCCCAGTACAACAATTTAGTAAGCTGGTCCCCAGTACAAAGATTTAGTAAGCTGGTCCCCTGTACAAACATTTAGTAAGCTGGTCCCCTGTACAACTATTTAGTAAGCTGGTCCCCTGTACAACCATTTAGTAAACTGGTCCCCAGTACAAATATTTAGTAAGCTGGTCCCCTGTACAACCATTTAGTGAGGTGGACCCCTGTACAACCATTTAGTAAGCTGGTCCCCAGTACAAACATTTAGTAAGCTGGTCCCCTGTACAAACATTTAGTAAGCTGGTCCCCTGTACAACTATTTAGTAAGCTGGTCCCCTGTACAACCATTTAATAAACTGATCCCCAGTACAAATATTTAGTAAGCTGGTCCCCTGTACAACCATTTAGTGAGGTGGACCCCTGTACAACCATTTAGTAAGCTGGTCCCCTGTACAAATATTTAGTAAGCTGGTCCCCTGTACAACCATTTAGTGAGGTGGACCCCTGTACAACCATTTAGTAAGCTGGTCCCCAGTACAAATATTTAGTAAGCTGGTCCCCTGTACAACCATTTAGTGAGGTGGACCCCTGTACAACCATTTAGTAAGCTGGTCCCCAGTACACATATTTAGTAAGCTGGTTCCCTGTACAAATATTTAGTAAACTGGTCCCCAGTACAACCATTTAGTAAGCTGGTCCCCAGTACAAAGATTTAGTAAGCTGGTCCCCTGTACAAACATTTAGTAAGCTGGTCCCCTGTACAACTATTTAGTAAGCTGGTCCCCTGTACAACCATTTAGTAAGCTGGTCCCCAGTACAAATATTTAGTAAGCTGGTCCCCTGTACAACCATTTAGTAAGGTGGACCCCTGTACAACCATTTAGTAAGCTGGTCCCCTGTACAAATATTTAGTAAGCTGGTCCCCTGTACAACCATTTAGTGAGGTGGACCCCTGTACAACCATTTAGTAAGCTGGTCCCCAGTACAAATATTTAGTAAACTGGTTCCCTGTACAAATATTTAGTAAGCTGGTCTCCTGTACAAATATTTAGTAAGCTGGTCCCCTGTACAACCATTTAGTAAGCTGGTCCCCAGTACAAATATTTAATAAGCTGGTCCCCTGTACAACTATTTAGTAAGCTGGTCCCCAGTACAAATATTTAGTAAGCTGGCCCCCTGTACAAACATTTAGTAAGCCTGGTCCCCAGTACAAACATTTAGTAAGCCTGGTCCCTTGTACAACCATTTAGTAAGCTGGTCCTCTGTACAACCATTTAGTAAGCTGGTCCCCAGTACAAATATTTAGTAAGGCTGGTCCCTTGTACAACCATTTAGTAAGCTGGTCCCCAGTACAAATATTTAGTAAACTGGTCCCCTGTACAAATATTTAGTAAGCTGGTCCCCAGTACAAACATTTAGTAAGCTGGTCCCCTGTACAAATATTTAGTAAGCTGGTCCCCTGTACAACCATTTAGTGAGGTGGACCCCTGTACAACCATTTAGTAAGCTGGTCCCCAGTACAAACATTTAGTAAGCTGGTTCCCTGTACAAATATTTAGTAAACTGGTCCCCAGTACAACCATTTAGTAAGCTGGTCCCCTGTACAACCATTTAGTAAACTGGTCCCCAGTACAAATATTTAGTAAGCTGGTCCCCTGTACAACCATTTAGTGAGGTGGACCCCTGTACAACCATTTAGTAAGCTGGTCCCCTGTACAAATATTTAGTAAGCTGGTCCCCTGTACAACCATTTAGTGAGGTGGACCCCTGTACAACCATTTAGTAAGCTGGTCCCCAGTACAAACATTTAGTAAGCTGGTTCCCTGTACAAATATTTAGTAAACTGGTCCCCAGTACAACCATTTAGTAAGCTGGTCCCCAGTACAAACATTTAGTAAGCTGGTCCCCTGTACAAACATTTAGTAAGCTGGTCCCCTGTACAACTATTTAGTAAGCTGGTCCCCTGTACAACCATTTAATAAACTGGTCCCCAGTACAAATATTTAGTAAGCTGGTCCCCTGTACAACCATTTAGTGAGGTGGACCCCTGTACAACCATTTAGTTAGCTGGTCCCCAGTACAAATATTTAGTAAGCTGGTCCCCTGTACAACCATTTAGTGAGGTGGACCCCTGTACAACCATTTAGTAAGCTGGTCCCCAGTACAAATATTTAGTAAGCTGGTTCCCTGTACAAATATTTAGTAAACTGGTCCCCAGTACAACAATTTAGTAAGCTGGTCCCCAGTACAAAGATTTAGTAAGCTGGTCCCCTGTACAAACATTTAGTAAGCTGGTCCCCTGTACAACTATTTAGTAAGCTGGTCCCCTGTACAACCATTTAGTAAACTGGTCCCCAGTACAAATATTTAGTAAGCTGGTCCCCTGTACAACCATTTAGTGAGGTGGACCCCTGTACAACCATTTAGTAAGCTGGTCCCCTGTACAAATATTTAGTAAGCTGGTCCCCTGTACAACCATTTAGTGAGGTGGACCCCTGTACAACCATTTAGTAAGCTGGTCCCCAGTACAAACATTTAGTAAGCTGGTTCCCTGTACAAATATTTAGTAAACTGGTCCCCAGTACAACCATTTAGTAAGCTGGTCCCCAGTACAAACATTTAGTAAGCTGGTCCCCTGTACAAACATTTAGTAAGCTGGTCCCCTGTACAACTATTTAGTAAGCTGGTCCCCTGTACAACCATTTAATAAACTGATCCCCAGTACAAATATTTAGTAAGCTGGTCCCCTGTACAACCATTTAGTGAGGTGGACCCCTGTACAACCATTTAGTAAGCTGGTCCCCTGTACAAATATTTAGTAAGCTGGTCCCCTGTACAACCATTTAGTGAGGTGGACCCCTGTACAACCATTTAGTAAGCTGGTCCCCAGTACAAATATTTAGTAAGCTGGTCCCCTGTACAACCATTTAGTGAGGTGGACCCCTGTACAACCATTTAGTAAGCTGGTCCCCAGTACAAATATTTAGTAAGCTGGTTCCCTGTACAAATATTTAGTAAACTGGTCCCCAGTACAACCATTTAGTAAGCTGGTCCCCAGTACAAAGATTTAGTAAGCTGGTCCCCTGTACAAACATTTAGTAAGCTGGTCCCCTGTACAACTATTTAGTAAGCTGGTCCCCTGTACAACCATTTAGTAAGCTGGTCCCCAGTACAAATATTTAGTAAGCTGGTCCCCTGTACAACCATTTAGTAAGGTGGACCCCTGTACAACCATTTAGTAAGCTGGTCCCCTGTACAAATATTTAGTAAGCTGGTCCCCTGTACAACCATTTAGTGAGGTGGACCCCTGTACAACCATTTAGTAAGCTGGTCCCCAGTACAAATATTTAGTAAACTGGTTCCCTGTACAAATATTTAGTAAGCTGGTCTCCTGTACAAATATTTAGTAAGCTGGTCCCCTGTACAACCATTTAGTAAGCTGGTCCCCAGTACAAATATTTAATAAGCTGGTCCCCTGTACAACTATTTAGTAAGCTGGTCCCCAGTACAAATATTTAGTAAGCTGGTCCCCTGTACAAACATTTAGTAAGCCTGGTCCCCAGTACAAACATTTAGTAAGCCTGGTCCCTTGTACAACCATTTAGTAAGCTGGTCCTCTGTACAACCATTTAGTAAGCTGGTCCCCAGTACAAATATTTAGTAAGGCTGGTCCCTTGTACAACCATTTAGTAAGCTGGTCCCCAGTACAAATATTTAGTAAACTGGTCCCCTGTACAAATATTTAGTAAGCTGGTCCCCAGTACAAACATTTAGTAAGCCTGGTCCCTTGTACAACCATTTAGTAAGCTGGTCCTCTGTACAACCATTTAGTAAGCTGGTCCTCAGTACAAATATTTATTAAGGCTGGTCCCTTGTACAGCCATTTAGTAAGCTGGTCCTCTGTACAACCATTTAGTAAGCTGGTCCCCAGTACAAATATTTAGTAAGCTGGTCCCCTGTACAAACATTTAGTAAGCTGGTCCCCTGTACAACTATTTAGTAAGCCATTTAGTGAGGTGGACCCCTGTACAACCATTTAGTAAGCTGGTCCCCAGTACAAATATTTAGTAAGCTGGTCCCCTGTACAACCATTTAGTAAGGTGGACCCCTGTACAACCATTTAGTAAGCTGGTCCCCGGTACAAATATTTAGTAAGCTGGTCCCCTATACAACCATTTAGTAAGCTGGTCCCCAGTACAAATATTTAATAAGCTGGTCCCCTGTACAACTATGTAGTAAGCTGGTCCCCAGTACAAATATTTAGTAAGCTGGTCCCCTGTACAAACATTTAGTAAGCCTGGTCCCCAGTACAAACATTTAGTAAGCCTGGTCCCTTGTACAACCATTTAGTAAGCTGGTCCTCTGTACAACCATTTAGTAAGCTGGTCCCCAGTACAAATATTTAGTAAGCCTGGTCCCTTGTACAGCCATTTAGTAAGCTGGTCCTCTGTACAACCATTTAGTAAGCTGGTCCCCAGTACACATATTTAGTAAGCTGGTCCCCTGTACAAACATTTAGTAAGCTGGTCCCCTGTACAACTATTTAGTAAGCTGGTCCCCTGTACAACCATTTAGTGAGGTGGACCCCTGTACAACCATTTAGTAAGCTGGTCCCCAGTACAAATATTTAGTAAGCTGGTTCCCTGTACAAATATTTAGTAAACTGGTCCCCAGTACAACAATTTAGTAAGCTGGTCCCCAGTACAAAGATTTAGTAAGCTGGTCCCCTGTACAAACATTTAGTAAGCTGGTCCCCTGTACAACTATTTAGTAAGCTGGTCCCCTGTACAACCATTTAGTAAACTGGTCCCCAGTACAAATATTTAGTAAGCTGGTCCCCTGTACAACCATTTAGTGAGGTGGACCCCTGTACAACCATTTAGTAAGCTGGTCCCCTGTACAAATATTTAGTAAGCTGGTCCCCTGTACAACCATTTAGTGAGGTGGACCCCTGTACAACCATTTAGTAAGCTGGTCCCCAGTACAAACATTTAGTAAGCTGGTTCCCTGTACAAATATTTAGTAAACTGGTCCCCAGTACAACCATTTAGTAAGCTGGTCCCCAGTACAAACATTTAGTAAGCTGGTCCCCTGTACAAACATTTAGTAAGCTGGTCCCCTGTACAACTATTTAGTAAGCTGGTCCCCTGTACAACCATTTAATAAACTGATCCCCAGTACAAATATTTAGTAAGCTGGTCCCCTGTACAACCATTTAGTGAGGTGGACCCCTGTACAACCATTTAGTAAGCTGGTCCCCTGTACAAATATTTAGTAAGCTGGTCCCCTGTACAACCATTTAGTGAGGTGGACCCCTGTACAACCATTTAGTAAGCTGGTCCCCAGTACAAATATTTAGTAAGCTGGTCCCCTGTACAACCATTTAGTGAGGTGAACCCCTGTACAACCATTTAGTAAGCTGGTCCCCAGTACAAATATTTAGTAAGCTGGTTCCCTGTACAAATATTTAGTAAACTGGTCCCCAGTACAACCATTTAGTAAGCTGGTCCCCAGTACAAAGATTTAGTAAGCTGGTCCCCTGTACAAACATTTAGTAAGCTGGTCCCCTGTACAACTATTTAGTAAGCTGGTCCCCTGTACAACCATTTAGTAAGCTGGTCCCCAGTACAAATATTTAGTAAGCTGGTCCCCTGTACAACCATTTAGTAAGGTGGACCCCTGTACAACCATTTAGTAAGCTGGTCCCCTGTACAAATATTTAGTAAGCTGGTCCCCTGTACAACCATTTAGTGAGGTGGACCCCTGTACAACCATTTAGTAAGCTGGTCCCCAGTACAAATATTTAGTAAACTGGTTCCCTGTACAAATATTTAGTAAGCTGGTCTCCTGTACAAATATTTAGTAAGCTGGTCCCCTGTACAACCATTTAGTAAGCTGGTCCCCAGTACAAATATTTAATAAGCTGGTCCCCTGTACAACTATTTAGTAAGCTGGTCCCCAGTACAAATATTTAGTAAGCTGGTCCCCTGTACAAACATTTAGTAAGCCTGGTCCCCAGTACAAACATTTAGTAAGCCTGGTCCCTTGTACAACCATTTAGTAAGCTGGTCCTCTGTACAACCATTTAGTAAGCTGGTCCCCAGTACAAATATTTAGTAAGGCTGGTCCCTTGTACAACCATTTAGTAAGCTGGTCCCCAGTACAAATATTTAGTAAACTGGTCCCCTGTACAAATATTTAGTAAGCTGGTCCCCAGTACAAACATTTAGTAAGCCTGGTCCCTTGTACAACCATTTAGTAAGCTGGTCCTCTGTACAACCATTTAGTAAGCTGGTCCTCAGTACAAATATTTATTAAGGCTGGTCCCTTGTACAGCCATTTAGTAAGCTGGTCCTCTGTACAACCATTTAGTAAGCTGGTCCCCAGTACAAATATTTAGTAAGCTGGTCCCCTGTACAAACATTTAGTAAGCTGGTCCCCTGTACAACTATTTAGTAAGCCATTTAGTGAGGTGGACCCCTGTACAACCATTTAGTAAGCTGGTCCCCAGTACAAATATTTAGTAAGCTGGTCCCCTGTACAACCATTTAGTAAGGTGGACCCCTGTACAACCATTTAGTAAGCTGGTCCCCGGTACAAATATTTAGTAAGCTGGTCCCCTGTACAACCATTTAGTAAGCTGGTCCCCAGTACAAATATTTAATAAGCTGGTCCCCTGTACAACTATGTAGTAAGCTGGTCCCCAGTACAAATATTTAGTAAGCTGGTCCCCTGTACAAACATTTAGTAAGCCTGGTCCCCAGTACAAACATTTAGTAAGCCTGGTCCCTTGTACAACCATTTAGTAAGCTGGTCCTCTGTACAACCATTTAGTAAGCTGGTCCCCAGTACAAATATTTAGTAAGCCTGGTCCCTTGTACAGCCATTTAGTAAGCTGGTCCTCTGTACAACCATTTAGTAAGCTGGTCCCCAGTACACATATTTAGTAAGCTGGTCCCCTGTACAAACATTTAGTAAGCTGGTCCCCTGTACAACTATTTAGTAAGCTGGTCCCCTGTACAACCATTTAGTGAGGTGGACCCCTGTACAACCATTTAGTAAGCTGGTCCCCAGTATAAATATTTAGTAAACTGTCCCATGTACAAATATTTAGTAAGCTGGTTCCCTGTACAAATATTTAGTAAGCTGGTCCCCTGTACAAATATTTAGTAAGCTGGTCCCCTGTATAACCATTTAGTAAGCTGGTCCCCAGTACAAATATTTAGTAAGCTGGTCCCCTGTACAACCATTTAGTAAGCTGGTCCCCAGTGCAAATATTTAGTAAGCCTGGTCCCTTGTACAGCCATTTAGTAAGCTGGTCCTCTGTACAACCATTTAGTAAGCTGGTCCCCAGTACACATATTTAGTAAGCTGGTCCCCTGTACAAACATTTAGTAAGCTGGTCCCCTGTACAACTATTTAGTAAGCTGGTCCCCTGTACAACCATTTAGTGAGGTGGACCCCTGTACAACCATTTAGTAAGCTGGTCCCCAGTATAAATATTTAGTAAACTGTCCCATGTACAAATATTTAGTAAGCTGGTTCCCTGTACAAATATTTAGTAAGCTGGTCCCCTGTACAAATATTTAGTAAGCTGGTCCCCTGTATAACCATTTAGTAAGCTGGTCCCCAGTACAAATATTTAGTAAGCTGGTCCCCTGTACAACCATTTAGTAAGCTGGTCCCCAGTACAAATATTTAGTAAGCTGGTCCCCTGTACAAACATTTAGTGAGGTGGGCCCCTGTACAAACATTTAGTAAGCTGGTCCCCTGTACAAACATTTAGTAAGCTGGTCCCCTGTACAAACATTTAGTAAGCTGGTCGCCTGTACAAATATTTAGTAAGCTGGTCCCCTGTACAAACATTTAGTAAGCTGGTCCCCTGTACAAACATTTAGTAAGCTGGTCCCCTGTACAAATATTTAGTAAGCTGGTCCCCTGTACAACCATTTAGTAAGCCTGGTTCCTTGTACAACCATTTAGTAAGCCTGGTCCCTTGTACAACCATTTAGTGAGCTGGTCCCTTGTACAAACATTTAGTAAGCTGGTCCCCAGTACAAACATTTAGTAAGCCTGGTCCCCAGTACAAACATTTAGTAAGCCTGGTCCCTTGTACGACCATTTAGTAAGCTGGTTCTCAGTATCCAGACAACCATGTTAAAAGACTGAGCAACTTTTGAACATTATTTCAGTTATATTGTGGCGGTCACTTTTATTGGTGAAGGAAACCAGGATGAAACCACTAACCTGCTGCAAGTCACTGACAAACTTTATCACATAAGGTTGTATGAAGTACACCTCACCATGAGCAGGAGTCCTTATTGGGAGCCTTTAATTGGCAAATAAAACATTTATCCTATCTTATCGGTAAATCTAAAGATTGCCTGAACTTAAGGGGAGGGGTTAGGTTTTATGGTGTTTAACGCCACTTTCAACAATATTTCAGTTATATCTGCAGCTCTGAACTTAAGATTATATGGGTTTGTGTCTGATGTTATTAGATAATAGCATATTTAATATTATTTATTATATATAATATGAAAATGATTAATAATATTAATTTAAGATCGAAAGAATTTCGACGACGTTTAATGAGAGACAAAAGACAGGTGGTGTCTATAGTAAACGTCAGGCTTTACGTTATAAACATGTTGTTGTTTGTTGTCAACATTTAACTGCCGGCACTGTAATGAATTTCCTGACAGAATTCTATGCACACAGAAAATATCAAGTAAGTGTCAGTTTGTTTTATTTTACAGTAGTCTCGCCTCTTAATAGAGGCCATCTTTTGTGGAAGCACAAATTTGTCATCCACTATAAACAAAGATAACAGTTACAAAAAAAGTGTCAAATTTAAATTCAATAGTTTGTTGTCTGATAGAGGTCCCTCTTACTTAATGACGCAGAGAGAATCTTGGGGTACATAAATATGACTTAGTTTCTCCATTTCGAGGTACAACCCCTTGGGAAGATACAATATCTCATTGCGATAGACAAATTAAATATACAATTTGCCATTATGATGGAAGGTAAATGGGGTACAACCCCTTGGGAAGAGACATCCACTCATTGCGGTAGACAAATTAAATATACTTTTGCCGATAGGATGGAAGATAAATTAAATTTTATGATTCTATCCATCATTTATTCTTTTATTTTTGTTGATCAATACATTCATAGGCTCATCCTACTACCACCCTGTAATTATTAGTTGTGGTACTAGTGATAATGTATGACGGGACAGTCAAAACAAACGTTACTGTTTTTATTGCTAACATTAAAATATGTTTGATGTCACACTAACCGAAAATTTTCTTCCCATGGACTGTTATTTCAGTGAGCTAGCACTCTAAAAATCCAACTACACATGTTGGTCTATGACAGGGTGAACATCATCATCGTCTTTATCGTCTCGTCCAAATGAAAATTATTCTAGCCAAAAAAGATAGAGCTGAAAAATTTCTTACGTGGAATTAAACAACAATCACTCACTCAAGTAATACATGTAGGTGATTTTTGTTTTGTTTCAGAATCATTCAGTGATACTGTTGTGCCCTCTTGACCCTGAGGATGACATGCATATGATTCTACGAGATCCTAAATGGTCTAACCGTGTGAGGTTCATGAAGGGATCAGCCCTTAAAGATATAGATTTAATGAGATGCAGGTAAAATATTCAAGTAAATCTTACCCAAGGGGTCATGTGAGGTATTGTCATCACTTTGTGTCCATTTTAATCTATTCCTCATAAACCTTTCAAAATTTAGATTTTTTTATTGATCTGAAATTGATGATGGCCTCCACCACAGGACAAATTTAGTATTATAACTGCATTGGTGATGTAGTGGCTAGCATGTTTGCGCAGAGTGTGATAGATTATGGGTTCGAGCCCCGATTGGGTCAAACCAAAGACTATAAAATTGGTATGTGTTGCTTCTCCGCTAAGCACACAGCATTAAGGAGAAAGGGTAAAAACTGGTTGGTTTGGAATCAAGATAATGTGTCTAGTGTTGGGGAGACATGTCTAGCCTCAGACTGTTGTTTCAGATTCCAACAATGCATGTTTGTCTAGTACAAAGTGGACCTCATCATCATTATCTGATTGAAAATTAACTTGTTCTTGCCATGATATAGCTGAAAAATTGCTGAGTTGGCGTTAAACAACAATCACTCACTCACTCGTAAACCTTTCAATATTTAGATTTTTTTTTATATCTGGAATCAATGATGGCCACCACCACAGGACACATTTAGAATAAGACCCTATAGAAAAAATATTTTAAGTTTATTCTTATCTTAAATCTAAAAACCATGATTGAATTTTTCCATTAGATGATCCTTTACAAAGTGTGTGTATTTTGTATCTATCAGAAATCCAAGATGGCACCACCTCAGGATATAGTGTTAACATATGACCATATAGGAGAGTGGAAATATATATCTTTATCAGATTGTAGTAATGGATTGAATTAAAACAGTACATATATAATCATTGGACTTTCATATTTTGTGTGGATTGAAAATCCAAAATGACTGACATTGTTTATCAATGGGGAAATGTATAGAAAGTATTTTGCATCTGTCGTCTGCAACTTTTTACATTTTAATCTTCTTTTTGGAAACCATTGGAGCAGTTAGAATTAAACATGTTCATTTATTAACAAGCATTATTTGATCATGGCGAACAGTTAAATTAGTATTGGCAGTTAGAATAAAAACTGCAACGTAACCAACTATTGTAAATTGTAAGAAATGTTCAAACTTTTAAGTGTTTCTTTTCAGAATCAATGAAGCCGAATGTTTATTTTTGTTATCACTTCCTGACAATTGTTTCTTTTCAGAATCAATGAAGCCGAATGTTTATTTTTGTTGTCACCTCCTGACAATTGTTTCTTTTCAGAATCAATGAAGCTCAATGTTTATTTTTGTTATCACCTCCTGACAATTGTTTCTTGTCAGAATCAATGAAGCTCAATGTTTATTTTTGTTATCACCTCCTGACAATTGTTTCTTTTCAGAATCAATGAAGCTCAATGTTTATTTTTGTTGTCACCTCCTGACAATTGTTTCTTTTCAGAATCAATGAAGCCGAATGTTTATTTTTGTTGTCACCTGACAATTGTTTCTTGTCAGAATCAATGAAGCTCAATGTTTATTTTTGTTGTCACCTCCTGACAATTGTTTCTTTTCAGAATCAATGAAGCTCAATGTTTATTTTTCTTATCACCTCCTGACAATTGTTTCTTTTCAGAATCAATGAAGCCGAATGTTTATTTTTGTTGTCACCTGACAATTGTTTCTTTTCAGAATCAATGAAACCGAATGTATTTTTGTTATCACCTCCTGACAATTGTTTCTTGTCAGAATCAGTGAAGCCGAATGTTTATTTTTGTTGTCACCTCCTGACAATTGTTTCTTTTCAGAATCAATGAAGCCGAATGTTTATTTTTGTTGTCACCTGACAATTGTTTCTTTTCAGAATCAATGAAGCCGAATGTTTATTTTTGTTGTCACCTCCTGACAATTGTTTCTTTTCAGAATCAATGAAGCCGAATGTTTATTTTTCTTATCACCTCCTGACAATTGTTTCTTGTCAGAATCAATGAAGCCGAATGTTTATTTTTCTTATCACCTCCTGACAATTGTTTCTTTTCAGAATCAATGAAGCCGAATGTTTATTTTTGTTGTCACCTCCTGACAATTGTTTCTTTTCAGAATCAATGAAGCCGAATGTTTATTTTTCTTATCACCTCCTGACAATTGTTTCTTGTCAGAATCAATGAAGCCGAATGTTTATTTTTGTTATCACCTCCTGACAATTGTTTCTTTTCAGAATCAATGAAGCCGAATGTTTATTTTTCTTATCACCTCCTGACAATTGTTTCTTTTCAGAATCAATGAAGCCGAATGTTTATTTTTGTTGTCACCTCCTGACAATTGTTTCTTTTCAGAATCAATGAAGCCGAATGTTTATTTTTCTTATCACCTCCTGACAATTGTTTCTTGTCAGAATCAATGAAGCCGAATGTTTATTTTTGTTATCACCTCCTGACAATTGTTTCTTTTCAGAATCAATGAAGCCGAATGTTTATTTTTCTTATCACCTCCTGACAATTGTTTCTTTTCAGAATCAATGAAGCCGAATGTTTATTTTTGTTGTCACCTCCTGACAATTGTTTCTTTTCAGAATCAATGAAGCCGAATGTTTATTTTTGTTGTCACCTGCTGACAATTGTTTCTTGTCAGAATCAGTGAAGCCGAATGTTTATTTTTGTTGTCACCTCCTGACAATTGTTTCTTTTCAGAATCAATGAAGCCGAATGTTTATTTTTCTTATCACCTCCTGACAATTGTTTCTTGTCAGAATCAATGAAGCCGAATGTTTATTTTTCTTATCACCTCCTGACAATTGTTTCTTTTCAGAATCAATGAAGCCGAATGTTTATTTTTGTTGTCACCTCCTGACAATTGTTTCTTTTCAGAATTAATGAAGCCGAATGTTTATTTTTGTTGTCACCTCCTGACAATTGTTTCTTTTCAGAATCAATGAAGCCGAATGTTTATTTTTGTTGTCACCTCCTGACAATAATAACAAAGAACAAGCAGTAAGTATGAAAATTGTCTTCTATAAATAGAACAAACACAAAACACTCATTTTTTTTCTTGAGATTCCCAATTTGTACGGTATAAACAAAATATTTCCGAATGAGCAATTATTCTGTTAAATTAAAACCTGTCAAACATTGAACTTAAATTTCTCAAAATTCAATCTGATTAAAGTCGGATCTCTCACTTGCACCCCTTCACTAATATGTCACTAGTGATGGGAATCGGTAACATTTTCAAGATCGAAGATCGTTATATCAACATCTACCGATGATCGATCATCGGTGACAATTGCCTGCTAAATGTATTTACTGACTATGATTAATCAAATAATCTTTATTTCAAGAGTATGATTGACAAAAGTAAAGATATGAATAAAATTGTATCATAAATTTATAAACTATAATTTTTCCATTAGTAAACATTAACTTAGAACAAAACAAAAGATCGTTTTCCATATGTGTAACACCTGATATAGATAGATAAATAATAGATTAGTCCAAATATGTGTTTGACAAAAGTAAAGATTTGAATAAAATCAAATAATATATTTACAAACTACAATTTTTCCATTTGTAAACATTAACTTAGAACAAAACAAAAAGATCGTTTTCCATATGTGTAACACCTGATATAAAATGGACTATCCCGGGAAGTAGTTATATAATAGACTAGTCCAAATATGTGTATTGGCTGAGTGTCAAAAGTACGCTTGGACAAAACTGCCAGATGTTTGTCAGTATGAGGGCAAAAAAAAAACCAGCTGGGATAAAACTGCAATATTTTTGTCAGCATGGAGACAAAAAAAAAAATCAAAAAAAACCAAAGAACAAAGTTAAGCATATATATTTTAGACACAGAATCGATCACAAGGTTTAAGAATCGATCATCGGATTGTATGATGACGTCCGACTGATTAGTCGATGTTTCCGATGATCGGTGCACCACTATATGTCACGGCGTGGAAGATGAGGAAAACTCATTACGGGTCACATGTAAGTGACCTTTTGTATGATACAATAAAAAAGGAGCATGACATACGAGTCGAGCATACTAACCATTACATCACCGATGCAGTCAATTTGTATTATCATATATACTTATCTAATAATAAATAAAAATAATGACTGCATTACACTAACATCATCTTTCTTATATTTTAGGACCAACAGATAATACTGAGATCATGGGCTGTTAAAGATTTTGCTCCAAACTGTAACCAATATATACAATTGTTCAGAGCCGAGAGCAAAGTGCATGTTAAATTTGCAGGTCAGTAGATCATTTTATAAATAGATAGCCACAGACCCTCTCTCACCCCCCCTCCCCCACCCCCAAATCTATAGTTACAGACTCTCCCTCCCCCAAAATCTGACAACCCCAGAGAGGGTTCCCGCTATCCGCCACCTGGGGATGCCCTGAGCAACTCTGTGGGTTCTGGCCCTGTGAACCTTCAAGTTCAGCAGTTCCCAGCATTTTGAATATTAGAAGGTGACTTGTTAGAGGATAAATGAAAGTTTGATTTATGTTACTTGAGTAAAAATTATAATTGTTATTTCCTGTAATACAATTGAGGAGAGTAATGATTATATATTCATGAAAATGTTTTTGTTTTTTTTTCTCAAGTGAATTAAAAAGCATGCTGTTTATGAAGACTAGTTCAGCATGTAAATTTAAATTAAGTTTTAATCTGTTTTCATCATTTTTATTTAAATTACAGTGTAATTTGTTCTAATTAAAATAAAATTGATATTTATTTGATATAAGCAGATTTTCCTGCATTTTCTTAAAGATTTTCTCTCTCTCTCTCTAACAAAAATAAATTGAAAACAAAATTTCTTTTCAATTTAAACAGAGCACGTTGTGTGTGAAGACGAGTTCAAGTATGCCTTGTTAGCCAACAATTGTTTGTATCCTGGAATATCTACACTGGTCTCCTTGTTATTACACACCTCATCAGGCTAGTAAGTAATATCTACACTGGTCTCCTTGTTATTACACACCTCATCAGGCTAGTAAGTAATATCTACACTGGTCTCCTTGTTATTACACACCTCATCAGGCTAGTAAGTAATATCTACACTGGTCTCCTTGTTATTACACACCTCATCAGGCTAGTAAGTAATATCTACACTGGTCTCCTTGTTATTACACACCTCATCGGGCTAGTAAGTAATATCTACACTGGTCTCCTTGTTATTACACACCTCATTGGGCTAGTAAGTAATATCTACACTGGTCTCCTTGTTGTTACACACCTCATCAGGCTAGTAAGTAATATCTACACTGGTTTCCTTGTTACACACCTCATCAGGCTAGTAAGTAATATCTACACTGGTCTCCTTGTTATTACACACCTCATTGGGCTAGTAAGTAATATCTACACTGGTCTCCTTGTTATTACACACCTCATCGGGCTAGTAAGTAATATCTACACTGGTCTCCTTGTTATTACACACCTCATTGGGCTAGTAAGTAATACCTACACTGGTCTCCTTGTTGTTACACACCTCATCAGGCTAGTAAGTAATATCTACACTGGTTTCCTTGTTACACACCTCATCGGGCTAGTAAGTAATATCTACACTGGTCTCCTTGTTATTACACACCTCATCAGGCTAGTAAGTAATATCTACACTGGTCTCCTTGTTATTACACACCTCATCAGGCTAGTAAGTAATATCTACACTGGTCTCCTTGTTATTACACACTTCATCAGGCTAGTAAGTAATATCTACACTGGTCTCCTTGTTATTACACACCTCATCAGGCTAGTAAGTAATATCTACACTGGTCTCCTTGTTATTACACACCTCATTGGGCTAGTAAGTAATATCTACACTGGTCTCCTTGTTGTTACACACCTCATCAGGCTAGTAAGTAATATCTACACTGGTTTCCTTGTTACACACCTCATCAGGCTAGTAAGTAATATCTACACTGGTCTCCTTGTTATTACACACCTCATTGGGCTAGTAAGTAATACCTACACTGGTCTCCTTGTTGTTACACACCTCATCAGGCTAGTAAGTAATATCTACACTGGTTTCCTTGTTACACACCTCATCGGGCTAGTAAGTAATATCTACACTGGTCTCCTTGTTATTACACACCTCATCAGGCTAGTAAGTAATATCTACACTGGTCTCCTTGTTATTACACACCTCATCAGGCTAGTAAGTAATATCTACACTGGTCTCCTTGTTATTACACACTTCATCAGGCTAGTAAGTAATATCTACACTGGTCTCCTTGTTATTACACACCTCATCAGGCTAGTAAGTAATATCTACACTGGTCTCCTTGTTATTACACACCTCATTGGGCTAGTAAGTAATATCTACACTGGTCTCCTTGTTGTTACACACCTCATCAGGCTAGTAAGTAATATCTACACTGGTTTCCTTGTTACACACCTCATCAGGCTAGTAAGTAATATCTACACTGGTCTCCTTGTTATTACACACCTCATCAGGCTAGTAAGTAATATCTACCTTGGTTTCCTTGTTATTACACACCTCATCGGGCTAGTAAGTAATATCTACACTGGTCTCCTTGTTATTACACACCTCATCAGGCTAGTAAGTAATATCTACCCTGGTTTCCTTGTTACACACCTCATCAGGCTAGTAAGTAATATCTACACTGGTCTCCTTGTTATTACACACCTCATCAGGCTAGTAAGTAATATCTACACTGGTCTCCTTGTTATTACACACTTCATCGGGCTAGTAAGTAATATCTACACTGGTCTCCTTGTTATTACACACCTCATCGGGCTAGTAAGTAATATCTACACTGGTCTCCTTGTTATTACACACCTCATCGGGCTAGTAAGTAATATCTACACTGGTCTCCTTGTTATTACACACCTCATCGGGCTAGTAAGTAATATCTACACTGATCTCCTTGTTATTACACACCTCATCGGGCTAGTAAGTAATATCTACACTGGTCTCCTTGTTATTACACACCTCATCAGGCTAGTAAGTAATATTTACACTGGTCTCCTTGTTATTACACACCTCATCGGGCTAGTAAGTAATATCTACACTGGTCTCCTTGTTATTACACACCTCATCAGGCTAGTAAGTAATATCTACACTGGTCTCCTTGTTATTACACACCTCATCAGGCTAGTAAGTAATATCTACACTGGTCTCCTTGTTATTACACACCTCATCGGGCTAGTAAGTAATATCTACACTGGTTTCCTTGTTACACACCTCATCGGGCTAGTAAGTAATATCTACACTGGTTTCCTTGTTACACACCTCATCGGGCTAGTAAGTAATATCTACACTGGTCTCCTTGTTATTACACACCTCATCGGGCTAGTAAGTAATATCTACACTGGTCTCCTTGTTATTACACACCTCATCAGGCTAGTAAGTAATATCTACCCTGGTTTCCTTGTTACACACCTCATCAGGCTAGTAAGTAATATCTACACTGGTCTCCTTGTTATTACACACCTCATCAGGCTAGTAAGTAATATCTACACTGGTCTCCTTGTTATTACACACCTCATCAGGCTAGTAAGTAATATCTACTCTGGTCTCCTTGTTATTACACACCTCATCGGGCTAGTAAGTAATATATACACTGGTCTCCTTGTTATTACACACCTCATCGGGCTAGTAAGTAATATCTACACTGGTCTCCTTGTTATTACACACCTCATCGGGCTAGTAAGTAATATCTACACTGGTCTCCTTGTTATTACACACCTCATCAGGCTAGTAAGTAATATCTACACTGGTCTCCTTGTTATTACACACCTCATCGGGCTAGTAAGTAATATCTACACTGGTCTCCTTGTTATTACACACCTCATCGGGCTAGTAAGTAATATCTACACTGGTCTCCTTGTTATTACACACCTCATCAGGCTAGTAAGTAATTCTACACTGGTCTCCTTGTTATTACACACCTCATCGGGCTAGTAAGTAATATCTACACTGGTTTCCTTGTTACACACCTCATCGGGCTAGTAAGTAATATCTACACTGGTTTCCTTGTTACACACCTCATCGGGCTAGTAAGTAATATCTACACTGGTCTCCTTGTTATTACACACCTCATCAGGCTAGTAAGTAATATCTACACTGGTCTCCTTGTTATTACACACCTCATCAGGCTAGTAAGTAATATCTACCCTGGTTTCCTTGTTACACACCTCATCAGGCTAGTAAGTAATATCTACACTGGTCTCCTTGTTATTACACACCTCATCAGGCTAGTAAGTAATATCTACACTGGTCTCCTTGTTATTACACACCTCATCAGGCTAGTAAGTAATATCTACTCTGGTCTCCTTGTTATTACACACCTCATCGGGCTAGTAAGTAATATCTACACTGGTCTCCTTGTTATTAAACACCTCATCGGGCTAGTAAGTAATATCTACACTGGTCTCCTTGTTATTACACACCTCATCGGGCTAGTAAGTAATATCTACACTGGTCTCCTTGTTATTACACACCTCATCAGGCTAGTAAGTAATATCTACACTGGTCTCCTTGTTATTACACACCTCATCGGGCTAGTAAGTAATATCTACACTGGTCTCCTTGTTATTACACACCTCATTGGGCTAGTAAGTAATATCTACACTGGTCTCCTTGTTATTACACACCTCATCAGGCTAGTAAGTAATATCTACACTGGTCTCCTTGTTATTACACACCTCATTGGGCTAGTAAGTAATATCTACACTGGTTTCCTTGTTACACACCTCATCGGGCTAGTAAGTAATATCTACACTGGTTTCCTTGTTACACACCTCATCGGGCTAGTACGTAATATCTACACTGGTCTCCTTGTTATTACACACCTCATCGGGCTAGTACGTAATATCTACACTGGTCTCCTTGTTATTACACACCTCATCGGGCTAGTAAGTAATATCTACACTGGTCTCCTTGTTATTACACACCTCATCGGGCTAGTAAGTAATATCTACACTGGTCTCCTTGTTATTACACACCTCATCAGGCTAGTAAGTAATATCTACACTGGTCTCCTTGTTATTACACACCTCATCGGGCTAGTAAGTAATATCTACACTGGTTTCCTTGTTACACACCTCATCGGGCTAGTAAGTAATATCTACACTGGTCTCCTTGTTATTACACACCTCATCGGGCTAGTAAGTAATATCTACACTGGTCTCCTTGTTATTACACACCTCATCAGGCTAGTAAGTAATATCTACCCTGGTTTCCTTGTTACACACCTCATCAGGCTAGTAAGTAATATCTACACTGGTCTCCTTGTTATTACACACCTCATCAGGCTAGTAAGTAATATCTACACTGGTCTCCTTGTTATTACACACCTCATCAGGCTAGTAAGTAATATCTACTCTGGTCTCCTTGTTATTACACACCTCATCGGGCTAGTAAGTAATATCTACACTGGTCTCCTTGTTATTACACACCTCATCGGGCTAGTAAGTAATATCTACACTGGTCTCCTTGTTATTACACACCTCATCGGGCTAGTAAGTAATATCTACACTGGTCTCCTTGTTATTACACACCTCATCAGGCTAGTAAGTAATATCTACACTGGTCTCCTTGTTATTACACACCTCATCGGGCTAGTAAGTAATATCTACACTGGTCTCCTTGTTATTACACACCTCCTTGGGCTAGTAAGTAATATCTACACTGGTCTCCTTGTTATTACACACCTCATCAGGCTAGTAAGTAATATCTACACTGGTCTCCTTGTTATTACACACCTCATCAGGCTAGTAAGTAATATCTACTCTGGTCTCCTTGTTATTACACACCTCATCGGGCTAGTAAGTAATATCTACACTGGTCTCCTTGTTATTACACACCTCATCGGGCTAGTAAGTAATATCTACACTGGTCTCCTTGTTATTACACACCTCATCGGGCTAGTAAGTAATATCTACACTGGTTTCCTTGTTACACACCTCATCGGGCTAGTAAGTAATATCTACACTGGTTTCCTTGTTACACACCTCATCGGGCTAGTACCTAATATCTACACTGGTCTCCTTGTTATTACACACCTCATCGGGCTAGTAAGTAATATCTACAATGGTCTCCTTGTTACACACCTCATCGGGCTAGTAAGTAATATCTACACTGGTTTCCTTGTTACACACCTCATCGGGCTAGTAAGTAATATCTACACTGGTCTCCTTGTTATTACACACCTCATCGGGCTAGTAAGTAATATCTACACTGGTCTCCTTGTTATTACACACCTCATCAGGCTAGTAAGTAATATCTACACTGGTCTCCTTGTTAATACACACCTCATTGGGCTAGTAAGTAATATCTACACTGGTCTCCTTGTTATTACACACCTCATCGGGCTAGTAAGTAATATCTACACTGGTCTCCTTGTTATTACACACCTCATCGGGCTAGTAAGTAATATCTACACTGGTCTCCTTGTTATTACACACCTCATCGGGCTAGTAAGTAATGTCTACACTGGTCTCCTTGTTATTACACACCTCATCAGGCTAGTAAGTAATATCTACACTGGTCTCCTTGTTATTACACACCTCATCGGGCTAGTAAGTAATATCTACACTGGTCTCCTTGTTATTACACACCTCATCAGGCTAGTAAGTAATATCTACACTGGTCTCCTTGTTATTACACACCTCATCAGGCTAGTAAGTATAGTGTATTCAGTAAATATAGAATAACTGCAGTTTTGAAGATCGAGACAGACATTAACACTAGTATCACAGCAAGTCCTTCAACTGATGTTATTGTTTTTATCTGTAATGATATAATGTATTTGACGTCATACTGGCCGATAATCGTCCAAATTACCGATAAACAATAATGTCTTTGACTTAAATTTTGCTTTTTTTTTTTGCTTCTCTGCTAAATGTGCAACAATAAAGAGTAAAAAAATTTGCTCAGAGTCAGGATAATGTGTCAGAGTGACGTGATATTCTACCTATGGACTGTTTGTTTCAGTGTGCTAGCACTATAAAAAATCTAACTAAGCGTGTTGGTCTAGTACAAAGCAAACATCATCATCTTCATCTATTTGAATGTAACTTGTTCTAGCCATGATATAGCTGAAATGTTGTCCCATTGGTATTAAACAACAATCACTCACTCACTTCGGTGCAAGTGTAGTAGATCATGGGGTTGATCCTCCCTAGGTCAAACCAAAGACTAAAGCTTTCATTTTTATTTGCTTCACTGCTAAGCATGCAACATTAAGGAATAAACATTTAGCTCAGAGTCAGGATAATGTGTTAGAGTGGAGAGAAATGTCTTCCTGACATTTGAACTGTTGTTTCAGTGAACTAGTACTATAACCAATCCAACTCAGCATGTTGGTCTAGTACAAAACAGATATCAACATCATCTCACCAGGAAGTAACTTGTTATCACCATAGTTATAAAATCTACCATATACAGTTCTGTAACAGTAGAATATTTAAGTTTGTTTATTTATTTCAGTGAGGGAGATTTAGCCAGTGAACCCTGGCAGCAGACTTATGGTAAACATTCTGGGAACGAGATCTACCATATACAGCTCTGTAACAGTAGAATATTTGGACAGTTTGAAGGAAAAATATTCACCGATGCATCAGTAGAGGCTCACGAGAAGTAAGTTATGTCATTGCTATAAAAAAAAAAAAGGAAAAAAAAGTATACTGTCGGAACAGCTCCAAAATTCAGTCTTAAAATAGTAGAAAGGGACAAAATTGATACCAATATCACACATATATATGACTGCTCACTTTTCTTGCTTGGGCCAGGTACTTCAATAAAAAGTGGCTGGGTTAGACTAGTTTCATAGGCCTCTTAGTGGAATAATGGGATCATGTTATTGTTTTCCACATGTTAGTGAAATATCAACTCTCGCGTAGAATCGAACAAACAGTGTTTAACACTGAATACTATAATTAGAGGCCATCGTGGTTGTCATCGTATGAATACTATAATTAGTGGCCATCGTGGTTGTCATCGTATGAATACTATAATTAGTGGCCATCGTGGTTGTCATCGTATGAATACTATAATTAGTGGCCATCGTGGTTGTCATCGTATGAATACTATAATTAGAGGCCATCGTGGTTGTCATCGTATGAATACTATAATTAGTGGCCATCGTGGTTGTCATCGTATGAATACTATAATTAGAGGCCATCGTGGTTGTCATCGTATGAATACTATAATTAGTGGCCATCGTGGTTGTCATCGTATGAATACTATAATTAGTGGCCATCGTGGTTGTCATCGTATGAATACTATAATTAGTGGCCATCGTGGTTGTCATCGTATGAATACTATAATTAGTGACCATCGTGGTTGTCATCGTATGAATACTATAATTAGTGGCCATCGTGGTTGTCATCGTATGAATACTATAATTAGTGGCCATCGTGGTTGTCATCGTATGAATACTATAATTAGTGGCCATCGTGGTTGTCATCGTATGAATACTATAATTAGTGGCCATCGTGGTTGTCATCGTATGAATACTATAATTAGTGGCCATCGTGGTTGTCATCGTATGAATGCTATAATTAGTGGCCATCGTGGTTGTCAACGTATGAATACTATAATTAGTGGCCATCGTGGTTGTCATCGTATGAATACTATAATTAGTGGCCATCGTATGAATACTATAATTAGTGGCCATCGTGGTTGTCATCGTATGAATACTATAATTAGTGGCCATCGTGGTTGTCATCGTATGAATACTATAATTATCGGCCATCGTGGTTGTCATCGTATGAATACTATAATTAGTGGCCATCGTGGTTGTCATCGTATGAATACTATAATTAGAGGCCATCGTGGTTGTGATCGTATGAATACTATAATTAGTGGCCATCGTGGTTGTCATCGTATGAATACTATAATTAGTGGCCATCGTGGTTGTCATCGTATGAATACTATAATTAGTGGTCATCGTATGAATACTATAATTAGTGGCCATCGTGGTTGTCATCGTATGAATACTATAATTAGTGGTCATCGTATGAATACTATAATTAGTGGCCATCGTGGTTGTCATCGTATGAATACTATAATTAGTGGCCATCGTGGTTGTCATCGTATGAATACTATAATTAGTGGCCATCGTGGTTGTCATCGTATGAATACTATAATTAGTGGCCATCGTGGTTGTCATCGTATGAATACTATAATTAGAGGCCATCGTGGTTGTCATCGTATGAATACTATAATTAGAGGCCATCGTGGTTGTGATCGTATGAATACTATAATTAGTGGCCATCGTGGTTGTCATCGTATGAATACTATAATTAGTGGCCATCGTGGTTGTGATCGTATGAATACTATAATTAGTGGCCATCGTGGTTGTCATCGTATGAATACTATAATTAGTGGCCATCGTGGTTGTCATCATATGAATACTATAATTAGTGGCCATCGTGGTTGTCATCGTATGAATACTATAATTAGTGGCCATCATGGTTGTCATCATATGAATACTATAATTAGTGGCCATCGTGGTTGTCATCGTATGAATACTATAATTAGTGGCCATTGTGGTTGTCATCGTATGAATACTATAATTAGTGGCCATCGTGGTTGTCATCGTATGAATACTATAATTAGTGGCCATCGTGGTTGTCATCGTATGAATACTATAATTAGAGGCCATCGTGGTTGTCATCGTATGAATACTATAATTAGTGGCCATCGTGGTTGTCATCGTATGAATACTATAATTAGTGGCCATCGTGGTTGTCATCGTATGAATACTATAATTAGTGGCCATCGTGGTTGTCATCGTATGAATACTATAATTAGTGGCCATCGTGGTTGTCATCGTATGAATACTATAATTAGTGGCCATCGTGGTTGTCATCGTATGAATACTATAATTAGTGGCCATCGTGGTTGTCATCATATGAATACTATAATTAGTGGCCATCGTGGTTGTCATCGTATGAATACTATAATTAGTGGCCATCGTGGTTGTCATCGTATGAATACTATAATTAGCGGCCATCGTGGTTGTCATCGTATGAATACTATAATTAGTGGCCATCGTGGTTGTCATCGTATGAATACTATAATTAGAGGCCATCGTGGTTGTCATCGTATGAATACTATAATTAGAGGCCATCGTGGTTGTCATCGTATGAATACTATAATTAGTGGCCATCGTGGTTGTCATCGTATGAATACTATAATTAGTGGCCATCGTGGTTGTCATCGTATGAATACTATAATTAGTGGCCATCGTGGTTGTCATCGTATGAATACTATAATTAGTGGCCATCGTGGTTGTCATCGTATGAATACTATAATTAGTGGCCATCGTGGTTGTCATCGTATGATAGTGTTGGATTTATTATTACCATTGCAATCAGTGCCCATCACCACTAAAGTTGTGAGTTCGAATTCTGCTCAGGTCGAGGTGTACTCGATACATTATGTGATAAATTATGTCAGTGACTTGCGACAGGTTGGTGGTTTTCTCCAGATACTCCGGTTTCCTCTACCAATAAAACTGACTGCCACGATATAATTGAAATATTGTTGAAAATGGCATTGAATACCATAGCCCTTACCCTAACCGTAATATGTTTAAATAATATTATGTGGTTTTTTTTTAATGGTTTGGTTTGGATGTGTTTCTGTCAAAAACAACCGTAATTCTTATTGTAGGTTTGGTGTGACGTTGTTAGCTATAATGGACGCTGATTGTACAAGCGCCAACAGTGATCATCAGATCCAGTTAAATCCGGGATCGTCTTACAAACTGAAGAAATCTGACTTTTGTTTCTACATGTCTGTATCGAAAGAAGAAAATACAAAGCTTAGCCATTTAATGAAGAGAACGGATATGAAGTCACAAAGAGAAAAAAATTATCGTAAGTTGACATACAGAAGTTGAGTCAAACCTGTATTAAAAGGTCATCAGTTTCTTGTCCAGTCATGGAAAATTTCATATGAATTGAACCTCTTTTAAGAGGTCACCTGTCCTATAAGGCCACTTTCTCATTGTCCCAAAGGTGACCTCTTAATACAGGTTTGACAGTATTTGATTTAGTTAATTTTGACCCCATAATCCAGAGTTTTTATGTTAAAATTACACAACAAAAACAAAAATAAATATAATGTAATGAAACCTGTCTAAACCAAACCTACTTAGAACCAACTTTTGTGTTCAGAATAGACAGGTGGTTGATTTATACAGGTTAAATTAACAAAGATTTCCTACATTTGGACTATTTAAAGTTTGGTTTATTCAGGATTCCAGTTTATTCAGAGTTCGGTGTGTACAGCTTTCACTGTAATATCATTCATTGACTGAGGCTTTTTATTTTCTGTTGGTTTCTTAAAAAAAAATAATGCAATAGTCTCCCTCTTATAATGCCATCCCTTCTGCACCCAATACATGGCCTTATAAAATAATGCAGTAGTCTCCCTTCTGTACCCAATACATGGCCTTATAAAATAATGCAATAGTCTCCCTCTTATAATGCCATCCCTTCTGCACCCAATACATGGCCTTATAAAATAATGCAGTAGTCTCCCTTCTGTTCCCAATACATGGCCTTATAAAATAATGCAGTAGTCGCCCTCTTATAATGCCATCCCTTCTGTACCCAATACATGGCCTTATAAAATAATGCAGTAGTCTCCCTTCTGTACCCAATACATGGCCTTATAAAATAATGCAGTAGTCTCCCTTCTGTACCCAATACATGGCCTTATAAAATAATGCAGTAGTCGCCCTCTTATAATGCCATCCCTTCTGTACCCAATACATGGCCTTATAAGAGAGGTGATCTCTCTTGAAGGGGACAGTTTAATACTACAGTCAAACCTCTATAAACTGAACCCTGAATAAAACGGAACTTTAAAAATAAAGTCCAGTGTAGGATATTGTTGTTAATTTAACCTGTATAAAGCAAACACCTGTCTATTCTGAACACGGAAGCTGGTCCCAAGGAGTTTCAGTTTAGACAGATTTCACTGTATTTTTCTGTCTCAGTACATCTAAAATCTGGCCTTATTGTTGATTAGGACAAAAGTTTCCATGTAAAAAAAAGTAGATCGTTTCCTGTAATTCTTATCTGCAAGGCAAGATGTAAATTATTTGAAATTTGCAGTTACTAAGTCATGTAATTTATTAAAGCTAAGATCTGCATGTATCTCCCCAAGGCATAGGTAACCTCAGCCGATTTTGTCTATCCTTCATATAGACCCTTTAGTTTACAGCTTGCTCCCAGAGATTTTTATATTATTTGGCTTTCCAATCTTTTGACTGTCAAGTTTACCTGATGAAGTTATTAGAGAAAAGTGCCATTCACACTAAATTACTGAGTGTACCTGATGGAGTTATTAGAGAAAAGTGCCATTCACACTAAATTACTGAGTGTACCTGATGAAGTTATTAGAGAAAAGTGCCATTCACACTAAATTACTGAGTGTACCTGATGAAGTTATTAGAGAAAAGTGCCATTCACACTAAATTACTGAGTGTACCTGATGGAGTTATTAGAAAAAAGTGCCATTCACACTAAATTACTGAGTGTACCTGATGAAGTTATTAGAGAAAAGTGCCATTCACACTAAATTACTGAGTGTACCTGATGGAGTTATTAGAGAAAAGTGCCATTCACACTAAATTACTGAGTGTACCTAATGGAGTTATTAGAGAAAAGTGCCATTCACACTAAATTACTGAGTGTACCTGATGGAGTTATTAGAGAAAAGTGCCATTCACACTAAATTACTGAGTGTACCTGATGGAGTTATTAGAGAAAAGTGCCATTCACACTAAATTACTGAGTTTACCTGATGGAGTTATTAGAGAAAAGTGCCATTCACACTAAATTGGATATCTACATTTTTTTGGTTTTGCAATAATATCACCTGTTTCAATAATATGTCACATTAAGATCTAAAGTAATCCCATTTATCCAATCAAACTACTTCTGGCTAAATTTTAACAGGATAACTCAACCAACTTCCTTGGGTTAAACAAGTGACCAGTCTTTTACAGTGTTTATGATTTACTATAATCCATTTACCAGTACAGAACAAACGTTATATCTGGAAATAGTCACTAGGATCTTTACTGCCCATTGGCACTGACCATCAGGAGCTCTACTGCCCATTGGCACTGACCACCAGGAGCTCTACTGTACATTGGCACTGACCACCAGGAGCTCTACTGTACATTGGCACTGACCACCAGGAGCTCTACTGTCCATTGGCACTGACCACCAGGAGCTCTACTGTCCATTGGCACTGACCACCAGGAGCTCTACTATCCATTGGCACTGACCACCAGGAGCTCTACTGTCCATTGGCACTGACCACCAGGAGCTCTACTGCCCATTGGCACTGACCATCAGGAGCTCTACTTCCCATTGGCACTGACCATCAGGAGCTCTACTGCCCATTGGCACTGACCACCAGAAGCTCTACTGCCCATTGGCACTGACCACCAGAAGCTCTACTGTCCATTGGTACTGACCACCAGGAGCTCTACTGTCCATTGGCACTGACCACCAGGAGCTCTACTGCCCATTGGCACTGACCACCAGGAGCTCTACTGTCCATTGGCACTGACCACCAGGAGCTCTACTGTCCATTGGCACTGACCACCAGGAGCTCTACTGTCCATTGGCACTGACCACCAGGAGCTCTACTGTCCATTGGCACTGACCATCAGGAGCTCTACTTCCCATTGGCACTGACCATCAGGAGCTCTACTGCCCATTGGCACTGACCACCAGAAGCTCTACTGCCCATTGGTACTGACCACCAGGAGCTCTACTGTCCATTGGCACTGACCACCAGGAGCTCTACTGCCCATTGGCACTGACCAACAGGAGCTCTACTGTCCATTGGCACTGACCACCAGAAGCTCTACTGTCCATTGGCACTGACCACCAGGAGCTCTACTGTCCATTGGCACTGACCACCAGGAGCTCTACTGTCCATTGGCACTGACCACCAGGAGCTCTACTGCCCATTGGCACTGACCATCAGGAGCTCTACTTCCCATTGGCACTGACCATCAGGAGCTCTACTGCCCATTGGCACTGACCACCAGAAGCTCTACTGCCCATTGGTACTGACCACCAGGAGCTCTACTGTCCATTGGCACTGACCACCGGGAGCTCTACTGCCCATTGGCACTGACCACCAGGAGCTCTACTGTCCATTGGCACTGACCACCAGAAGCTCTACTGTCCATTGGCACTGACCACCAGGAGCTCTACTGTCCATTGGCACTGACCACCAGGAGCTCTACTGCCCATTGGCACTGACCACCAGGAGCTCTACTGTCCATTGGCACTGACCACCAGGAGCTCTACTGTCCATTGGCACTGACCACCAGGAGCTCTACTATCCATTGGCACTGACCACCAGGAGCTCTACTGTCCATTGGCACTGACCACCAGGAGCTCTACTGCCCATTGGTACTGACCATCAGGAGCTCTACTTCCCATTGGCACTGACCATCAGGAGCTCTACTGCCCATTGGCACTGACCACCAGAAGCTCTACTGCCCATTGGCACTGACCACCAGAAGCTCTACTGTCCATTGGTACTGACCACCAGGAGCTCTACTGTCCATTGGCACTGACCACCAGGAGCTCTACTGCCCATTGGCACTGACCACCAGGAGCTCTACTGTCCATTGGCACTGACCACCAGGAGCTCTACTGTCCATTGGCACTGACCACCAGGAGCTCTACTGTCCATTGGCACTGACCACCAGGAGCTCTACTGCCCATTGGCACTGACCATCAGGAGCTCTACTTCCCATTGGCACTGACCATCAGGAGCTCTACTGCCCATTGGCACTGACCACCAGAAGCTCTACTGCCCATTGGTACTGACCACCAGGAGCTCTACTGTCCATTGGCACTGACCACCAGGAGCTCTACTGCCCATTGGCACTGACCAACAGGAGCTCTACTGTCCATTGGCACTGACCACCAGAAGCTCTACTGTCCATTGGCACTGACCACCAGGAGCTCTACTGTCCATTGGCACTGACCACCAGGAGCTCTACTGTCCATTGGCACTGACCACCAGGAGCTCTACTGCCCATTGGCACTGACCATCAGGAGCTCTACTTCCCATTGGCACTGACCATCAGGAGCTCTACTGCCCATTGGCACTGACCACCAGAAGCTCTACTGCCCATTGGTACTGACCACCAGGAGCTCTACTGTCCATTGGCACTGACCACCGGGAGCTCTACTGCCCATTGGCACTGACCACCAGGAGCTCTACTGTCCATTGGCACTGACCACCAGAAGCTCTACTGTCCATTGGCACTGACCACCAGGAGCTCTACTGTCCATTGGCACTGACCACCAGGAGCTCTACTGCCCATTGGCACTGACCACCAGGAGCTCTACTGCCCATTGGCACTGACCACCAGGAGCTCTACTGCCCATTGGCACTGACCACCAGAAGCTCTACTGTCCATTGGCACTGACCACCAGGAGCTCTACTGTCCATTGGCACTGACCACCGGGAGCTCTACTGCCCATTGGCACTGACCACCAGGAGCTCTACTGCCCATTGGCACTGACCACCAGGAGCTCTACTGCCCATTGGCACTGACCACCAGAAGCTCTACTGTCCATTGGCACTGACCACCAGGAGCTCTACTGTCCATTGGCACTGACCACCAGGTGCTCTACTGCCCATTGGCACTGACCACCAGGAGCTCTACTACCCATTGGCACTGACCACCAGAAGCTCTACTGTACATTGGCACTGACCATCAGGAGCTCTACTGTCCATTGGCACTGACCACCAGGTGCTCTACTGCCCATTGGCACTGACCACCAGGAGCTCTACTACCCATTGGCACTGACCACCAGGAGCTCTACTACCCATTGGCACTGACCACCAGGAGCTCTACTGTCCGTTGGCACTGACCACCAGAAGCTCTACTGTCCATTGGCACTAACCACCAGGAGCTCTACTGCCCATTGGCACTGACCACCAGGAGCTCTACTACCCATTGGCACTGACCACCAGGAGCTCTACTGTCCATTGGCACTGACCACCAGGAGCTCTACTGCCCATTGGCACTGACCACCAGGAGCTCTACTGCCCATTGGCACTGACCACCAGGAGCTCTACTGCCCATTGGCACTGACCACCAGGAGCTCTACTGTCCATTGGCACTGACCACCAGGAGCTCTACTGTCCATTGGCACTGACCACCAGGAGCTCTACTGTACATTGGCACTGACCACCAGGAGCTCTACTGCCCATTGGCACTGACCACCAGGAGCTCTACTGTCCATTGGCACTGACCACCAGGAGCTCTACTGTCCATTGGCACTGACCACCAGGAGCTCTACTATCCATTGGCACTGACCACCAGGAGCTCTACTGTCCATTGGCACTGACCACCAGGAGCTCTACTATCCATTGGCACTGACCACCAGGAGCTCTACTGTCCATTGGCACTGACTACCAGGAGCTCTACTGTCCATTGGCACTGACCACCAGGAGCTCTACTGCCCATTGGCACTGACCACCAGGAGCTCTACTGCCCATTGGCACTGACCACCAGGAGCTCTACTGCCCATTGGCACTGACCACCAGGAGCTCTACTGCCCATTGACACTGACCACTAGGAGCTATACTGCCCATTGGCACTGACCATCAGGAGCTCTACTGTCCATTGGCACTGACCACCAGGAGCTCTACTGTCCATTGGCACTGACCACCAGTAGCTCTACTGTCCATTGGCACTGACCACCAGGAGCTCGACTGTCCATTGGCACTGACCATCAGGAGCTCTACTGTCCATTGGCACTGACCACCAGGAGCTCTACTGTCCATTGGCACTGACCACCAGGAGCTCTACTGCCCATTGGCACTGACCACCAGGAGCTCTACTGTCCATTGGCACTGACCACCAGGATCTTTACTGCCCATTGGCACTGACCACCAGGAGCTCTACTGCCCATTGGCACTGACCACCAGGAGCTCTATTGTCCATTGGCACTGACCACCAGGAGCTCTATTGTCCATTGGCACTGACCACCAGGAGCTCTACTGCCCATTGGCACTGACCATCAGGAGCTCTACTGTCCATTGGCACTGACCACCAGTAGCTTTACTGTCCATTGGCACTGACCACCAGGAGCTCTACTGTCCATTGGCACTGACCACCAGGAGCTCTACTGTCCATTGGCACTGACCACCAGGATCTTTACTGCCCATTGGCACTGACCACCAGGAGCTCTACTGTCCATTGGCACTGACCATCAGGAGCTCTACTGTCCATTGGCACTGACCACCAGTAGCTTTACTGCCCATTGGCACTGACCATCAGGAGCTCTACTGTCCATTGGCACTGACCACCAGTAGCTCTACTGTCCATTGGCACTGACCACCAGGAGCTCTACTGTCCATTGGCACTGACCACCAGGAGCTCTATTTTCCATTGGCACTGACCACCAGGAGCTCTACTGCCCATTGGCACTGACCACCAGGAGCTCTACTGTCCATTGGCACTGACCACCAGGAGCTCTACTGTCCATTGGCACTGACCATCAGGAGCTCTACTGCCCATTGGCACTGACCACCAGTAGCTCTACTGTCCATTGGCACTGACCACCAGGAGCTCTACTGTCCATTGGCACTGACCACCAGGAGCTCTATTGTCCATTGGCACTGACCACCAGGAGCTCTACTGCCCATTGGCACTGACCATCAGGAGTTCTACTGTCCATTGGCACTGACCACCAGTAGCTTTACTGTCCATTGGCACTGACCACCAGGAGCTCTACTGTCCATTGGCACTGACCACCAGGAGCTCTACTGTCCATTGGCACTGACCACCAGGATCTTTACTGCCCATTGGCACTGACCACCAGGAGCTCTACTGTCCATTGGCACTGACCATCAGGAGCTCTACTGTCCATTGGCACTGACCACCAGTAGCTTTACTGCCCATTGGCACTGACCATCAGGAGCTCTACTGTCCATTGGCACTGACCACCAGTAGCTCTACTGTCCATTGGCACTGACCACCAGTAGCTTTACTGCCCATTGGCACTGACCACCAGGAGCTCTACTGTCCATTGGCACTGGCCACCAGGAGCTCTACTGCCCATTGGCACTGACCATCAGGAGCTCTACTGTCCATTGGCACTGACCACCAGGAGCTCTACTGTCCATTGGCACTGACCACCAAGAACTCTACTGTCCATTGGCACTGGCAGTGCTTTGATTTTATACAACAGTGCAGATAATAGGCAGCTAATTATTAAATTTCAATTCATTTCTGATGATTTATATTTCTGCTTTTTGCTTTTCAGAAAAAATTGCACAGGAGTTGCAGAAGATGATAGCCATAGACGACGACGAAAGTGAAGAATTAGATGACGAATTCACAGAAGAAAGTTTGTTTAATACATTAACTAGTTTGTCTGGTGCAAGTCTTGCTAAAAACCTGCTTGATTTTGAGAAAAGTAAGAATTCACAGGCAGAACCCGTGTTAAAACTCTCTGAAGAAAACCAAAGGAATGGTCTAGACATGTCAAATAATGGAAAAGTTTTAGAGATGTATGAAGACATGGCTAAAAGAGAGTAAGTGTGTAATCAGTCTATGATTCTTCAGAAGTTACTGACCCAAACTTAAGGAAAAGCAAATTTTAAACACAATTGTAAACCCATGATTTAACACACTTGAGGCGAGCACGCTAACCATTACACCATTAATGCAGTTTAATTTTGATAGACTTTAATTTACTGTATGTCACTTAAAATATCAATTAGCAGAAAAATATGAGCACATTGTTTTTTTCACGACTAAAGCAAACAAAGAATTCCATGTTCACTGTGAGTGTCATTGACTGCATGTCAATACAGTAGTCCACCTCTTATATGACAACATTTTTTTCAATATAAAAGTGACCTTAGAAGAGAGGTGGCCTCTCATGAAGGGGACAATATAGTTGTATTATACTTTCTCAGTGCATCTGATATTCTGTCTGATGAGAGGGGCCTTATTATAAGACGGTGACTGTTGTGTTCACCCTACTTCGTTGTGGTCATGATCGTATGGTAGTTGGATTTACAACTACCTTTGCAATCAGTGCCTATCACCACTAATGTTGTGAGTTCGAACCCCGATTGTGGCGTGGTGTACTTGATATAACATTATGTGATAAAGTTGGTCAGTAACTTGAGACAGGCCGTGGTTTTCTCCGGGTACTCCTGTTTCCTCCACCAATAAAACTGACCGCCACGATAGAACTAAAATATTGTTGACAGTGGCGTAAAACACCAGAAACCAAACCTAAGCCAACCATCAAAATTGTGTGGTAATTTTACAGAATATACAGTACTTATTTATAAATTCTTTATATTACAGCTACACTGTTGGACGACCACCACCTACGTTTTTTATAGGTCCTAAAAATACAGAATGTCATTTGATGAAGGTCATGAGAAGTAAATGCTGCCTGAAATGGGGCGAGGTATGTAGATAGATTTAGATATCTTTTTGTCAATGATATCGATAAATACGAGTTATTACCTTTTTAAGTCTTATTCAGATTGTTTGTTGCAAAAAAAGCTGTTTATCTAGTATTAAATTATGACACTTTTATAGTCTTGGATGCACGATTTTCATTGGCCTACATTCAGTCATGGCATAGGGTCACTCTCCGATCCTTTGACATGTTAGTTAATGGGAGAAAATGAGAGATGTTATTTTAATCTGAATGGGCTGGAAGGTACAAAATGAATTGGTACGGAGTTAGGCACCAGGTAATAATTTCTAAATCAATGAAAAAGAATGTTTAAAAACAAAAATGTTCATTTATATTTAGAAAGTAATGTCTCTTCCAGTCTGCACACCATCATGTAAACAATGACAAAAGTTGCCCAAGTCAATTTTAATTTTTGACTTTTTACAGGATTGTGCCCATATAAACTACAAGAATGCAAAGAACTCCAGTTGGGGTCCAAATCTGATAATCCTGACAGCTCAGCACATCAACCAAGGATTGTACAATTTTATATTGCCGTTACGATCGTGTTTCATCAGTATCAAGTCGTTACGACCAATAGTCCTTATGTTTGAAGAGGATGAGTAAGTTTTATGTTTACATTTTCATGCTTTAGTTAACAGTATGTGTGTGTATTATACACAATCATGAACGGTAAATGTTGAAACCTGTCCATATAGATATAAGTCGCCTCACAGTCATAAAACTTGTTCATGCTTTAATTAACTGTGTATCAGTATACGATGTTCGGTTCGTCTTTACCTCCAGTTGTTTGTATGAGGGCTCACGTCTTATTTACGTTATTTGTGTTTATTTGTGTATAATGGTGTCCAACACATATTGTGTTGTGTTTTTGTTTTGTTTCTCTTCATCTTGTGTACCCTATATTGCCAGTTTCTCTGGATTGTCCATTTTGATTGCCTCTTCAGTATTCTCTAACATTTATTATGGAAAACGCTGTGTGTGCTATACACAATCATTTACGGTAGATGTTGAAACCCATCCATATAAATCCAGGCCTTTCGGTCATTAAAATTTTGAGCATGAGTTTGTACTCATACTCCAAATAAGAAAAGAAAAGATAAATACAATCAGAACACTATCAAATAAATACTTTGTTTTGATTGGACAAACCACATCATGATATTGTGGTTAACGTGCTCGTCTCAAGTGTGGTAGATCATAGATTCAAACTCCAGTCAGGTCAAACCAAAGACTATAAAATTTGTATTTGTTGCTTCTACGCTAAGTACACAGTATTAAGAAGGAAGAGTAAAGACTGGTTGACTCAGAATCAATGTGTCTGAGTGGAGTGACATTTGTTATTTCAATGAATTATAACTATGAAAATCCAACTAAATAAGATGGTCATGTACAAAGCGGACATCATCATCTCTTCAAGCTTCAACTTGTTCTCGCCATTATATAGCTGAAAAATTGCTCATTTGGCATTAAACAACAATCACTTACTCACTCTGTTAAACAACAATCACTTACTCACTCTGTTAAACAACAATCACTTACTCACTCTGTTAAGCAACAATCACTTACTCACTCTGTTAAGCAACAATCACTTACTCACTCTGTTAAACAACAATCACTTACTCACTCTGTTAAACAACAATCACTTACTCACTCTGTTAAACAACAATCACTTACTCACTCTGTTAAACAACAATCACTTACTCACTCTGTTAAACAACAATCACTTACTCACTCTGTTAAGCAACAATCACTTACTCACTCTGTATTTATATAACATCTTAGATATTAAAGTAATTCTATATTGATAAGCTATTAAAGTAATTCTATATTGATAAGCTTCATTAATTTTATACAATGTTAAGAAATGAAATTCTATTCTTTATCAAGTCATTAATTTTCCTTCTTTATTTCAGACCTGATGTGTTATTTTTAGAAACAATTGCCCATTTCCCTCTTGTGTATTGGATGAAAGGAAAACTGACATGGTGAGTTTTTATATTACAGTCAAACCTGCCCATGTGGTCACCTCTATTTAAGCAGTCACCTGTATGTATTAAAAGGTCACCTTTTTCTAGTCCTGTCAAAGAAAATTTCATATGAATTGAACCTCTTAAGAGGTCACCTGTCTTATAAGGCCACTTTTTATATGTCCCGAAGGTGACCTCTTAATACAGGTTTGACTATATTAAAATATTATGTAGTATTTCTTTAAAAAAAAGCTTAAAAAGTCAAACTTTTCCCAGTCTAGTCTGTAAGAACTTGATAAATTGTGTAAATACTAGCCCAAATATTTGAAATTAGTCTAAAAATTGTATCTGACTGTGCAAGCCTTGTCAAATACGGTTTAAATCTTGCCCTCGGGTGTCTCAAATTTTACGATCTTGCACCTCTCCCGGTGTTAGTTCTTATATTTCTTTTTATTGCGAGTGAAGTTTCTTTTATGTTCACCAAATTCCTTCTATTGGCTTTAGTTATTGATCCTTCAAATTTTGGCATATGAAAAAGGGGCCTGAGTGACCAAGTGGTTAAAACGAAAAGGGGGCCTGGATGACCATGTGGTTAAGACGAAAAGGGGGCCTGGATGACCATGTGGTTAAAACGAAAAGGGGGCCTGGATGACCATGTGGTTAAGACGAAAAGGGGGCCTGGATGACCATGTGGTTAAAATGAAAAGGGGGCCTGGATGACCACAAGCTCAATATCACTTGAGTGTTATGTTTCTAAACACCTACCACTTAAACGTAACACCTAAGTGATAGGGAGCCATCGTGATCGTATGTTAGTTAGATTTACAACTACCTGTGCAATCACTAAAGTTGTGAGTTCGAACCCTGCTCAGGCGAGGTGTACTCGATACAACATTATGTGATAAAGTTTGTCAGTGACTTACGGTCAGTGGTTTTCTCCTGGAACTCCGGTTTCTTCCATCAATAAAACTGACTGCCACGATATAACTGAAATATTGTTGAAAGTGGTGTTTAACGGGGGGCTTCGAACTCGCAACACCTAACTCATATGAAGCCTTATTACAGAGATTAATATATAATATATTATAAATTAATTTGTAGCATAGATGATCTACTGACTGCAGGTATAAACAATGCCAGCCATCTTGTGGTTGTAAACAGAGAGATCAACTCAGATCCCACACAAATGGCAGACGCAGAAACGATTGTTAACGTTCAGACAGTACACAAGTAAGTCTTTTTGTAAATTATTCCCCTTGGAATTTAAATGTTTGTTAATGAGAAGTTAATTAAACAATAGAAAACCAATGTCGTCATGGATATTTGTCAACTGTTTTTATCACATTAATTTAAGTTCTATTTGACTGTATAATGATCCTGAAATTTTTAAAGAGTTCTGTCCCTTTGATTTCAAGACAACACAAAGTTACACTGTTAAAGTGGTGCCGAAAATCCTAATTCTAATCCTAATCTAATTATAGGGTACCCACAAAAATAGAGTTAAAATAAATTTCAAGTAATCAAAATGTAGATACTCAATGTGTACATGATGCATTTCTGTAATAATCTTCATCATAGTCAAAAGATTCAGTGGCCAAATAATGTTAAAATCTTTTGAGGGCAAGTAAACCAAAGGTCCTAAACAAGACAGCCAAGATCAACAAAGGTTTAAACTTTATAAGGTATGCTCATAGTCACAAGATTGGAAAACCAAATAATTTTAAAATCTTTTGGGCAAGTAAACCAAAGGGCCTTAACAAGATGGTCAAGATCGACTAAGGTTACCTGTGCTTGAGGTAGATTGACCTATATTGTATCTATTGTTTTGTTTTTCAGACTTTTTCCAACTATCCATATTTTAACAGAGCTGTCCGAAAAGGAGAACATGAGATTTATGCATTTTCAAGCCAACGATGAATACTCGCTTAATATATCCAGACTGGAAAAGGTAACGTTACGTAAAAATCTTTGTCTTAAATAAAACTAAAAATAGATAGATTTTGTGTCACTCTATTCCTGAACAAAATGTATGAGGGAGAGGTTGGGATGTACTTTATATTATAACAGATACACTCCTCTACTTTAAGTTATAGGAACTGTAATTAGGTTCATATTCCCCCATAATTAGACTGCTTTAATTAATAATGTACATTTTACAAATTCAACAAAAATATTTATAAAAGTTATATATACAGCTGTGAATAAGGGTAATAACAAAATTACCGAACTCCGAACAATCTTACAAACGGAAAGTCAAAACTCATAATTATATAAACAGACAAAATCAGTCAACAACCGGAAAACTGTGACAACTGTGATGGAGAGCTGTTTTAATATTTCTCACCTTAGAAAAGAATTTCATTATTATTTTAGTGAGATATAAAAATTGTAACAAGTTAAAGTTGACTCCATATGAGATCAATTGGAAAATTGGTTCTTTTGCCAACCAAAAATGTAAGGTCATGTGACCCTATGACATCATGGCGAAAACTCCTATGCTCTATTGGAGCTCTTAAGTTTCTATACACCTATCCAAGGAGGGAAGTCATGGTCGTGATCGTATGGTAGTTGGATTTACAACTACCTGTGCAATCAGTGCCTATCACCACCAAGCTTGTGATTTCGAATCCTGCTCATGGCGAGTGTACTTGATACAACATTATGTGATAAAGTTTGTCAGTGACTTGCGACTGGTCTGTGGTTTTCTCCGAGTACTCCAGTTTCCTCCACCAATAAAACTGACCCCCACGATATTATGTAATTAAAGTCAAGTCATTTTTGAAATGACAACAAACTCAGAAATTGCATATAAGTGCAACCAGTTGAAAACTCTTAGCTGTTTATACTTGTTTTGTCTTGAAGAGGAATTTTTTTTTTGTGTACTTAATGAACATATTTTTATTCCAGAAATTAAAAGAAAATAATTGTATAATGACACACCTGTTTAGACTACCATTTGCAGCAGGCCATGTTTTAAGTGGTGCCATGTTAGATACACTTTTATATCAGGTAATTATCATATTATATTTACTTGAGCCTTTTACCAGTATGAATGTATTGTAAAAGGAGTAATTCATTCAATTATTTGTTGTGTTTTTATTGTGTAAACACATCTTTCATTTAACAGTTTTTAATTCACCTGACCCAGGGTAATGTTAGGTATTGTTATCACTTGGCGTCCACCATTGTCGCCCATAAACTTTTACATTTTAATAATTTAAAAGTCTTTTGAGAACAAAATATAAGAAAGGGCCTAAACAGGATAACAAAGAATTTACCAAGGTTACCTATGCCTGAGAGAGATAAACTGTAGTTTTAATAATAATTTATCTTTAATGGTTTTCATGAGGGGTTCATTCAAACCTCCCGAACTCCCCTGTCTGTTTGTGTGTTATTATAAAACCTTTTATGAATGTTTATTATTTTTATTTTCAGACATTTGTCAAGGGTTATCTTATCAAATTTGTTCGACTGCTGCTTGGTATAGATGCAGAGAATAACTCAGGACATCTATCTAGTGTAAGTACTTCTATGTAGCATTAGAATCGGAGGACAGAAAACACAATGGCCAAAATAAAAAGGACAAAAAGACAAACAAAGATCTACAAAACATACACATAAAACTAAAGATCAAGTAGCACGAACCTCACTAAGAATTAGTAAACTCCTGTGCTCCAGAAGGGTAAGCAGTTCCTGCTCCACGAATGGCACCCATCATGTTAATCTAGTTACAAACCCGATGATAAGTCATGAATTGTCCGTATGGTTGACAGGTATTTTAGAATTGAGCCAAAGTCATCAACAATATTCTTGGAATTTTATTTTTTTTGCTATTTTTAGACTCTTTCTTAAGCTTGAAATATTTATGTTTTGCATTAGAATATAAATAACAGTATTGTATTAGAAGAGTTGCTGACATCTATTAGGGATTTGACAGTCGTAAATGCAGTTTTATTTGGCGACGCATAGCGGAGCCTGTAAAACAGATATTTACAACCATCAAATCCCTAATTGATGCATTAGCTCAGTAGCACTTCATATAAAGCATCCACTTCTTTCAAAGCTTTTACAATCCTATAAAACTACAAAAAGGTTTAATATTCAACATTCACAGCTGTTGTTATTGTGTGTAGTTATTAGTTTTCATGACGTTCAAAAATAGTTCCCAAAAGTAGGCTTGCTTGAATGGTTGCACACTTGACTGATAAAGTTTCAATTCCGATGTCACATATCAACCTTTTGACGAAGCACATCAGACTTTCTAAATGAAATGAACACACAATGTGATTATTGATCTGTAATACATGTATATATAGCTGGTAGATTTCTTATCAGATGAAAATTCAATCTAAAGTTTGCTAAATTAAATAAAAAAAAATATTTTGGACATTATTATTTTTTTTTAGATAAAAGTGAACAGGCCTATTCTTGCCAAATATAGAACATATGGTGAATTATACAGAGGGTTATGTACTGTTACTGGGGAAATCCCTATTGCTATATATAGAACAGAAAGACGAAAGCCAACTACACCCAAAAACCAGAGTGAGGTAAGATTAGTTTTTGCTATTAAATATACAGTCAAATATATATAGTATAGCTAATTGTAGATTTTGAATATCAAAATAAGACCACGAGTGACCGAAGTACGCATAAGGATTAAACTAGTCTGCCCATGAGTTTAATTGTTAATGCGTATTCGGTCACGAGTAGTTTTATTTTGATATTGAAAATGTATGATTTAGTTATACTGTTTATCATATAGACTTTCAAAATTTCTGATATATTATTTTTGTTATTTGTATATTTCATTCCACGCGTGTGAATCTACGAGCAATGATACTAAGGGGTTCTACTGGAAGGGTCTGCCATCTTGAAAATGTGAAATTCTACATGTCACATTTACAACAATACACAAAAATAATTAAAATGCTTACCTTGAAAACTTATTTTAGTTAAATTTGATCAAAATTGAAGCATACACGAAGCCAAATAATGTATAATCTATACGTTTCAAACTGGAAGTCTTCATTCACATGACGTCATGTTGGTTATGTGTTAAAGTAAGTCGTCAATGACATTTCGCAGAAATTTTTTCATTTACCATCGTATGTGTATTTACTGTAACACAACAAGGGACGTAACCACCACACTTATAGTTGTGTAAAAGTAGTTCTGGCGAGAAAAAAAATGATATTTTCACATGTGAAAATACCGGAATTTATTTCACAGATAAATCCCCATAATTCACACCTATCTATATAATAAATATATATATATATTACGAATTTAGTTTGGTACACATATTTTCATTGGTTCTTCAGCCCTGAATGTCAGCATATATTCGGAAAACAGACGGGGTATATATTTCAGTCCCCAAAAAAGATTAAAACATGGACGACAAAACATTACGCTTCACTGAATCAATGGTATAATACGGAATAATAAATGTATTTTTACCAAATTAAATGCTGTTTTTATACTCAAAACGGCTGCATGAACAAAAAAATATTACAACGGTTAATTCTGTCACAAATACCTGATCGATTCAGCAAACTCCTATGTTCCACGGCTGTATCATAACAAATAAACAAAACGTTGAGCCTCAGGGAATATAGATCCTAAGCCGGGAATGTCACATTATATACCCTGTCTGATAGCTGAATAACATATAATACAACTACAAGAGTATATTGTATATGTGGTAAAGTTCACAGGGTGTAAATATTGTAATTTGTGGTAAAGTTCACAGTGTGTAAATATTGTAATTTGTGTTTTACAAACCATTTGCATGCAGGATAATTTTGAAGAAAAATCCTTGTTTCCAGTAGAATACAAAATTTGAAAACTTTTTACATGGGGACAATTTTGTCATTTTAGTGAAACACAAATGAAGGGACAATTTTGTCATTTTAGTGAAACACAATTGAAGGGACAATTTTGTCATTTTAGTGAAACACAATTGAAGAGACAATTTTGTCATTTTAGTGAAACACAAATGAAGAGACAATTTTGTCATTTTAGTGAAACACAAATGAAGAGACAATTTTGTCATTTTAGTGAAACACAGATGAAGAGACAATTTTGTCATTTTAGTGAAACACAAATGAAGAGACAATTTGTTATTTTAGTGAAACACAAATGAAGAGACAATTTTGTCATTTTAGTGAAACACAAATGAAGGGACAATTTTGTCATTTTAGTGAAACACAAATGAAGGGACAATTTCTCTCATTTATGTAGTATATAGCTTAATAATTGAGGGTTAGGGCTATGGTGTTTAGCACCACTTTCAACAATATTTCATTTATATTCAGAAAACCACTGAGCTGTCGCAAGTCACTGACAAACTTTATCACATAATGTTGTTTCGAGTACACTTCGCCTGAGTGGGATTCAAACCCACAATGTTAGTGGTGATAGGCACTGATTGCACAGGTAGTTGTAAATCCAACTACCATACAGTCATGACCACAACGTCCCCTTCTTTATAATTGATGAGGAAATTTTAATTAAGAATTGAATGCATTTTTTTGTAGTTTCTCGGTCCATGCTTTTACACGCCTATAAAACTACAACAACAAAAAATGCATTCAATTCTTATAATTACATTTAAATCACACCAATATTTAATATAGCTGAATTTTTCGTTGTGAATTTTATTTGTGTTAGATTATTTGCTGTTGCAAATTACTACGCCATTGATTGTTTACATCTGACATCATCATGGAGGCACGTGCAAGTTCGGGTTTGAGTTTTATTGGGATGTAAAACATCTCTTTTATAATCATGTGACCACTTCATAACCAATCAAATTGTAACATTTCAATGAACAACGGAAGTAATGTAATTAATTAGAGATGATACATATGTGCATGCACACGACACATTTCTAGAATAACTTTCATCAGGTAATGCTGACAATTGAAAGATTGGAATGTCAAATAATTTTTAAGTTTCTGAGAGAAAAAAAAACAAAGGGCTTAAATAGTACAGCCAAAAATAGCTAAGGTCTCCTATGTCTGTGGGAGGAGAACTTTCTTTTTAATAATAATTACATTATTTAGTGACTAAACCAGTCTTTGCTCTTACTCCTTAAAACTGTGTGATTAGCGAAAAACTTGCAGCAAATATCAATTTTATAGTCTATAGTTTTGACCATTTCGGGGCTCAATCCCAAGATCTACAACACTCGATGGTTGGTTTATGGTGCTTTATGCCACTTTCAACAATGTTTCAGTTATATTGTAGCGGTCAGTTTTATTGGTGGAGGAAACAGGAGTACCAGGAGAAAACCACCGGCCTGTCGCAAGTCACTGACAAACTATCATATAATGTTGTTTCAAGTGCGCCTCGCAATGAACGGGGTTTGAACTCGCAACTTTAGTGGTGATAGGTACTGATTGCACAGGTAGTTGTAAATCCAACTTCCACACGATCATGACCACAACGACCATGACTTCATCCATGTACATGTGTTAACAATATATTTTCAGACAATTCCAACGGCATCAACGGCAGCGAATCCAGAGAATAACAATCTTAAAAACAGAAAAAGTGTAGAACGAAAAGTAACCATAAGTGTACGACAATTTTATGAAAGATCTGAACATAATGACGTGACAGAAATGATTAAAAACAGAATGAAGTCGTTACACATGGATGAAGCAAGCTATTGTAAGTAAACTACCATGTATATTATGAGTTTGCAAGTTAAATGAAAACTTTCTCATCTGAACCCTGAATAAATAGGAATCTGTCATGTACAGTGAGACCTGTCAAATCTAAACCCTGAATAAACGAATCTGCCATGTACAGTGAGACCTGTCAAATCCAAACCCTGAATAAACAAGTCTGTCATGTACAGTGAGACCTGTCAAATCTAAACCCTGAATAAACGAATCTGCCATGTACAGTGAGATCTGTCAAATCCAAACCCTGAATAAACGAATCTGCCATGTACAGTGAGACCTGTCAAATCCAAACCCTGAATAAACAAGTCTGTCATGTACAGTGAGATCTGTCAAATCCAAACCCTGAATAAACGAGTCTGTCATGTACAGTGAGACCTGTCAAATCCAAACCCTGAATAAACGAGTCTGTCATGTACAGTGAGATCTGTCAAATCCAAACCCTGAATAAACGAGTCTGTCATGTACAGTGAGATCTGTCAAATCCAAACCCTGAATAAACAAGTCTGTCATGTACAGTGAGACCTGTCAAATCCAAACCCTGTATAAATGAATCTGTCATGTACAATGAAACCAGTCAAATCCAAACCCTGTATAAATGAGTCTGTTATGTACAGTGAGACCTGTCAAATCCAAACCCTGAATAAATGAGTGTTATGTACAGTGAGACCTGTCAAATCTAAACCCTGAATAAACGAATCTGTCATGTACAGTGAGACCTGTCAAATCCAAACCCTGAATAAGCAAGTCTGTCATGTACAGTGAGACCTGTCAAATCCAAACCCTGAATAAATGAATCTGTCATGTACAGTGAGACCTGTCAAATCTAAACCCTGAATAAACGAGTCTGTCATGTACAGTGAGACCTGTCAAATCTAAATCCTGAATAAACAAGTCTTGTCATGTACAGTGAGACCTGTCAAATCCAAACCCTGAATAATCGAGTCTGTCATGTACAGTCAGACCTGTAAAATCCAAACCCTGAATAAACAAATCTGTCATGTACAGTGAGACCTGTCAAATCTAAACCCTGAATAAACGAGTCTGTCATGTACAGTGAGACCTGTCAAATCCAAACCCTGAATAAACAAGTCTGTCATGTACAGTGAGACCTGTCAAATCCAAACTCTGAATAAACGAGTCTGTCATGTACAGTGAGACCTGTCAAATCTAAACTCTGAATAAACAAGTCTTGTCATGTACAGTGAGACCTGTCAAATCCAAACCCTGAATAAACAAGTCTGTCATGTACAGTGAGACCTGTCAAATCCATACCCTGAATAAACGAGTCTGTCATGTACAGTGAGACCTGTCAAATCTAAACCCTGAATAAATGAGTCTGTCATGTACAGTGAGACCTGTCAAATCTAAACCCTGAATAAACAAGTCTGTCATGTACAGTGAGACCTGTCAAATCCAAACCCTGAATAAACGAGTCTGTCATGTACAGTGAGACCTGTCAAATCTAAACCCTGAATAAACAAGTCTGTCATGTACAGTGAGACCTGTTAAATCCAAACCCTGAATAAACGAGTCTGTCATGTACAGTGAGATCTGTCAAATCCAAACCCTGAATAAACGAGTCTGTCATGTACAGTGAGATCTGTTAAATCTAAACCCTGAATAAACGAGTCTGTCATGTACAGTGAGACCTGTCAAATCCAAACCCTGAATAAACGAGTCAGTCATGTACATTGAGATCTGTTAAATCTAAACCCTGAATAAACGAGTCTGTCATGTACAGTGAGACCTGTCAAATCCAAACCCTGAATAAACGAATCTGTCATGTACAGTGAGATCTGTTAAATCTAAACCCTGAATAAACAAGTCTGTCATGTACAGTGAGACCTGTCAAATCTAAACCCTGAATAAACAAGTCTGTCATGTACAGTGAGACCTGTCAAATCCAAACCCTGAATAAACAAGTCTGTCATGTACAGTGAGACCTGTCAAATCCAAACCCTGAATAAACAAGTCTTTTCATGTACAGTGAGACCTGTCAAATCTAAACCCTGAATAAACAAGTCTGTCATGTACAGTGAGACCTGTCAAATCTAAACCCTGAATAAGCAAGTCTGTCATGTACAGTGAGACCTGTCAAATCTAAACCCTGAATAAACAAGTCTGTCATGTATAGTGAGATCTGTCAAATCTAAACCCTGAATAAACAAGTCTGTCATGTACAATGAGACCTGTCAAACCCAAACCCTGAATAAACGAGTCTGTCATGTACAGTGAGACCTGTCAAATCCAAACCCTGAATAAACGAGTCTGTCATGTACAGTGAGAACTGTCAAATCTAAACCCTGAATAAACAAGTCTGTCATGTAGGGTGAGACCTGTCAAATCTAAACCCTGAATAAACAAGTCTGTCATGTAGGGTGAGACCTGTCAAATCTAAACCCTGAATAAACAAGTCTGTCATGTACAGTGAGACCTGTCAAATCTAAACCCTGAATAAACAAGTCTGTCATGTACAGTGAGACCTGTCAAATCTAAACCCTGAATAAACGAGTCTGTCATGTAGGGTGAGACCTGTCAAATCTAAACCCTGAATAAACAAGTCTGTCATGTACATTGAGACCTGTCAAATCTAAACCCTGAATAAACAAGTCTGTCATGTACAGTGAGACCTGTCAAATCCAAACCCTGAATAAACGAGTCTGTCATGTACAGTGAGACCTGTCAAATCTAAACCCTGAATAAACAAGTCTGTCATGTACAGTGAGATCTGTCAAATCTAAACCCTGAATAAACAAGTCTGTCATGTACAGTGAGACCTGTCAAATCCAAACCCTGAATAAACGAGTCTGTCATGTACAGTGAGACCTGTCAAATCTAAACCCTGAATAAACAAGTCTGTCATGTACAGTGAGACCTGTCAAATCTAAACCCTGAATAAACAAGTCTGTCATGTACAGTGAGACCTGTCAAATCTAAACCCTGAATAAACGAATCTGTCATGTACAGTAAGACCTGTCAAATCTAAACCCTGAATAAACAAGTCTGTCATGTACAGTGAGACCTGTCAAATCTAAACCCTGAATAAACGAATCTGCCATGTACAGTGAGACCTGTCAAATCTAAACCCTGAATAAACAAGTCTGTCATGTACAGTGAGATCTGTTAAATCCAAACCCTGAATAAACAAGTCTGTCATGTACAGTGAGATCTGTTAAATCCAAACCCTGAATAAACAAGTCTGTCATGTACAGTGAGACCTGTCAAATCTAAACCCTGAATAAACGAGTCTGTCATGTACAGTGAGACCTGTCAAATCCAAACCCTGAATAAACGAGTATGTCATGTACAGTGAGACCTGTCAAATCCAAACCCTGAATAAACGAGTCTGTCATGTACAGTGAGATTTGTCAAATCCAAACCCTGAATAAACGAGTCTGTCATGTACAGTGTGATTTGTCAAATCTAAGCCCTGAATAAACGAGTCTGTCATGTACAGTGAGACCTGTCAAATCTAAACCCTGAATAAACAAGTCTGTCATGTACAGTGAGATCTGTCAAATCTAAACCCTGAATAAACAAGTCTGTCATGTACAGTGAGATCTGTCAAATCTAAACCCTGAATAAACGAGTCTGTCATGTACAGTGAGACCTGTCAAATCTAAACCCTGAATAAACGAGTCTGTCATGTACAGTGAGACCTGTCAAATCTAAACCCTGAATAAACAAGTCTGTCATGTACAATGAGATCTGTTAAATCCAAACCCTGAATAAACGAGTCTGTCATGTACAGTGAGACCTGTCAAATCTAAACCCTGTATAAACTTAGCTATTAAAAAAGTCCCAAGAAATCTTATGCAATACTCTTTGAAATCAGGAGGTACAAATTACCATTTTAAACGGGTAAAGGTACCCAGTACCAGCCCTTATTGAAAGGCCTGTCCCAATGTAAGAAATCTTTAATACAACCTGTATAAACCGAATACCAGTCCATTCAGAACACAAAAATTGGTCCTAAGGAGGTTTGGTTTGAACAGTTTTCACTGTACAAGGATTCTTTAGTGGATTTTCATACACCATGTTCAGTCAATCTTACATGTGTCACCTTGAATTACTGGCCAACTACTGTAAACAACTTTAAAACCCTCCTGACTGTTATTTTAACTCTAATAAGCAGTCACCTCACTAATACTATCAGTCAACGTTTATCCAGAGGGCATTTAGAAAAAAATTATGAAAATTTATTTTATTTATTTTGTTTAGTTTTTTTGTGACTGTATGGTCATCATCTTATGTAATTAAATTATACATTGTTAAATAGTTCATTTTTCAAAAACTTGTGTGTATGTATGTTACAAAAAATAAAGGGAGTTTTTTTTTTAAATAATTTATGCTCATTTGTTTTTTCCCTGTATAAAGCAAAGCTTTTAGCTAAATGTTAGCTGGAAGTAGGGGCATTTGTGTTCTATAGACATATTCTACTTTTTGCAAGAACGAGTTACTTTCATGATATATAGAATCTAACACCGGGGAGAGTACAAGATAGGGAAATCTCCGACACCCGAGGGTAAGATTTCAATCGTTCTCTTTACGAGGCTTGCCGAGTTAGAGAACGATTGTAATCTTACCCAAAGGTGTCGGAGATTTCCCTACTTGTACTTTTTCCGGTGTTTGATTTTATTTCTCACTAAACACCTAACTGTTTTTGTTTACATTCCATCGAGCGTTTTCCCACAATTTATTTTTCCATTGCTGAAGTAAATATTCGATTTATCCATATGCAACTGTATATCGGCAGTATTTCAAATGTATTTCATCATAAAGTACAATGTATTTAATAAATATATTATAAATGTTACTACAACAGAGATAAATACCTGTAAAAAAATATTTGAATTTGGTCAAAGGGAGGTAATTTCTTTCTTTATGTTAGTTACTAACAAGGGAGAGCACTGTATTATTTACTCAAAGTAAACAAACATTGACTGGAAGAGAGCCTGAAAAAAGAACCAAACACCGTGAAAGGTGCACGTTAGCTAGCAGAATATAATACATAAATGAATTTAAAAATACTTATGTAGTAGAATTGTGGTTAATTGTTTATTTTAAAAAGGAAACGCATGGAGAATTGGGGGGCAGTTGACAAAAACTGTACAGCATGCATTTGCCGGTAAAACGCACATGATTTTTTTGTCTGTCTCAAAAGTGAGAAAAGATGATCCATGCTTTGTACTAGACCAACATGCTGAGTGGATGTTTTATAAAGCATGCTCACTGAAACAACAGATGTGACGTCGTAAATATGTATTATCGATGATTTGTAAATTTCTTATATTTTCACACGATAATATCTGTCTGTTATCAGGCAACAAGTGTGATTCACTCATATTTTTGATTTCTGTGTGTAACTATGGGACATTATGTAAGACATAATTTTTTTCGGTTGAAATTTTATCCGGTGGAAAGAATTTTATGTTACGGTAAATATTTTATAATAAAATACTTTCCATTGCTATAAAAAAGTATCCTAGTGTACAATAAACAGGTACATAATATTATTTCCGACGCTGATTATTAAATCATGAGACGCATCTGTAATATTATTTCCGACGATTAATGATAAATCACCTGAACCATCAAATGAGATAATCCGGATAATATTTGATACTAAGGTATGTAATATTATGTCCGACGCTGATTATTAAATCACGAGACGCATCTATAATATTATTACCAACGCTGATTAATAAATCACCTGATCCATCACCACAGTTTATTAGTGAAGAAGATAATGAAACGGAGAGTGAAAATAAAATTTTGTGTACTCCTAAACCAAAGCGGCGGAGGAAAAGTAACAAAAGAAAGTCTTATGAATATTATTAAAATATTGTAATCGTATATATTTATTTAAAAAATATTGCAGTAATAAAGAAGTATTTCACTAGTATTAAGTACATATTTATTTGCAGCAATGTTAATTAATTAATTGAGAAAATTAGTAACTTATAAAATCAGATTATTTCTTCAATAATATGTTTTTCGGTTGAAAAGTTATAATGTGCAATGTTATCCACAGATATATTTTGATATTAAATTTCTTCCACCTCATCTGGAAAATATATAATAGCATTGGAAGAAATTTAATATTGAAATATTGTTCAAGGATAATATTTTATATTAAAAATAATCCACCGGAAAGAATATTATGGAGGATAAAATAAAATGTTACATATACACTGATGTCACCTTGATAAATCATCAATGAACATTCAATGTGTATCAAGAATTTTTCAAGGTGACGTCAGTAATCGTCACTGAGCAACAAATTAGAAATCAACAATTTTTTTATATGAAATATATTGGGAAATATTTCAGTACAGATAGACCTTTTACTGTAGATGCTAGGGTTGCCGTCCGTTTTCACGGCAAGTGATGCTTTAACCCTATTTTCATGTTTTTTTTCACTTTTGAGTTGATTTTATTTTAAACTTGTACAATTTTTTTTTCAGGTGGCGGTGAACCTGTGAAAACTGTATCATATATTATATTAAATCCTACTACCAACAGAAAACTTAAAAATGGTGATCTTGTGTAAGTATTTATTTAATAAAGGGCCACACTGAGCAAATCATGGTACGACTGGAGCATGTCGACAAGAGAGCGTTGAAAAATGCATATAAAAAGCAAGTTTGAACACAGTATTTTGCTTGACACCATCATGTTAGACACAATAATTTGCTTGACACCATCATGTTAGACACAATAATTTGCTTGACACCATCATGTTAGACACAATAATTTTCTTGACACCATCATGTTAGACACAATAATTTTCTTGACACCATCATGTTAGACACAATAATTTGCTTGACACCATCATGTTAGACACAATAATTTGCTTGACACCATCATGTTAGACACAATAATTTGCTTGACACCATCATGTTAGACACAATAATTTGCTTGACACCATCATGTTAGACACAATAATTTGCTTGACACCATCATGTTAGACACAATAATTTGCTTGACACCATCATGTTAGACACAATAATTTGCTTGACACCATCATTGTTAGACACAATAATTTGCTTGACACCATCATTGTTAGACACAATAATTTGCTTGACACCATCATGTTAGACACAATAATTTGCTTGACACCATCATGTTAGACACAATAATTTGCTTGACACCATCATGTTAGACACAATAATTTGCTTGACACCATCATGTTAGACACAATAATTTGCTTGACACCATCATTGTTAGACACAATAATTTGCTTGACACCATCATTGTTAGACACAATAATTTGCTTGACACCATCATTGTTAGACACAATAATTTGCTTGACACCATCATGTTAGACACAATAATTTGCTTGACACCATCATGTTAGACACAATAATTTGCTTGACACCATCATTGTTAGACACAGTAATTTGCTTGACACCATCATTGTTAGACACAATAATTTGCTTGACACCATCATGTTAGACACAATAATTTGCTTGACACAATAATTTGCTTGACACCATCATGTTAGACACAATAATTTGCTTGACACCATCATTGTTAGACACAATAATTTGCTTGACACCATCATTGTTAGACACAATAATTTGCTTGACACCATCATGTTAGACACAATAATTTGCTTGACACCATCATGTTAGACAATAATTTGCTTGACACCATCATTGTTAGACACAATAATTTGCTTGACACCATCATTGTTAGACACAATAATTTGCTTGACACCATCATGTTAGACACAATAATTTGCTTGACACCATCATGTTAGACACAATAATTTGCTTGACACCATCATTGTTAGACACAATAATTTGCTTGACACCATCATTGTTAGACACAATAATTTGCTTGACACCATCATTGTTAGACACAATAATTTGCTTGACACCATCATGTTAGACACAATAATTTGCTTGACACCATCATGTTAGACACAATAATTTGCTTGACACCATCATGTTAGACACAATAATTTGCTTGACACCATTGTAATTTTGGGCATTGTCTCATTTTACAATTTCAATCATTTTATCCCTTTAGCCCCTTTTTAACTACTTTAATTTCGGAATCTTTGGAATTTAGCTTTGTTGTAGATGTAAAAGATAGAGGAATTCTGTGAACAATCAGCTGGAAGCTCTTTTGTTGTAGATGTAAAAGATAGAGGAATTCTGTGAACAATCAGCTGGAAGCTCTTTTGTTGTAGATGTAAGAGATAGAGTAATTCTGTGAACAATCAGCTGGAAGCACTTTTGTTGTAGGTGTAAGAGATAGAGTAATTCTGTGAACAATCAGCTGGAAGCTCTTTTGTTGTAGGTGTAAGAGATAGAGTAATTCTGTGAACAATCAGCTGGAAGCAATTTTGTTGTAGATGTAAAAGATAGAGTAATTCTGTGAACAATCAGCTGGAAGCTCTTTTGTTGTAGATGTAAAAGATAGAGTAATTCTGTGAACAATCAGCTGGAAGCTCTTTTGTTGTAGATGTAAAAGATAGAGTAATTCTGTGAACAATCAGCTGGAAGCTCTTTTGTTGTAGATGTAAAAGATAGAGTAATTCTGTGAACAATCAGCTGGAAGCTCTTTTGTTGTAGATGTAAAAGATAGAGTAATTCTGTGAACAATCAGCTGGAAGCTCTTTTGTTGTAGATGTAAGAGATAGAGTAATTCTGTGAACAATCAGCTGGAAGCTCTTTTGTTGTAGATGTAAAAGATAGAGGAATTCTGTGAACAATCAGCTGGAAGCTCTTTTGTTGTAGGTGTAAGAGATAGAGTAATTCTGTGAACAATCAGCTGGAAGCTCTTTTGTTGTAGATGTAAAAGATAGAGTAATTCTGTGAACAATCAGCTGGAAGCTCTTTTGTTGTAGATGTAAGAGATAGAGTAATTCTGTGAACAATCAGCTGGAAGCTCTTTTGTTGTAGATGTAAAAGATAGAGGAATTCTGTGAACAATTAGCTGGAAGCTCTTTTGTTGTAGGTGTAAGAGATAGAGTAATTCTGTGAACAATCAGCTGGAAGCTCTTTTGTTGTAGGTGTAAGAGATAGAGTAATTCTGTGAACAATCAGCTGGAAGCTCTTTTGTTGTAGGTGTAAGAGATAGAGTAATTCTGTGAACAATCAGCTGGAAGCTCTTTTGTTGTAGGTGTAAGAGATAGAGTAATTCTGTGAACAATCAGCTGGAAGCTCTTTTGTTGTAGGTTTAAGAGATAGAGTAATTCTGTGAACAATCAGCTGGAAGCTCTTTTGTTGTAGGTGTAAGAGATAGAGTAATTCTGTGAACAATCAGCTGGAAGCTCTTTTGTTGTAGATGTAAGAGATAGAGTAATTCTGTGAACAATCAGCTGGAAGCTCTTTTGTTGTAGATGTAAGAGATAGAGTAATTCTGTGAACAATCAGCTGGAAGCTCTTTTGTTGTAGATGTAAGAGATAGAGTAATTCTGTGAACAATCAGCTGGAAGCTCTTTTGTTGTAGATGTAAGAGATAGAGTAATTCTGTGAACAATCAGCTGGAAGCTCTTTTGTTGTAGATGTAAGAGATAGAGTAATTCTGTGAACAATCAGCTGGAAGCTCTTTTGTTGTAGATATAAGATCAGAGATAGAGGAATTCTGTGAACAATCAGCTGGAAGCTCTTTTGTTGTAGATGTAAGAGATAGAGTAATTCTGTGAACAATCAGCTGGAAGCTCTTTTGTTGTAGATATAAGATCAGAGATAGAGGAATTCTGTGAACAATCAGCTGGAAGCTCTTTTGTTGTAGATGTAAGAGATAGAGTAATTCTGTGAACAATCAGCTGGAAGCTCTTTTGTTGTAGGTGTAAGAGATAGAGTAATTCTGTGAACAATCAGCTGGAAGCTCTTAACACAATCATTTCACAGAAAAAAACTGCATCAACATTGGATGAAAATTCTATATGCTTTCTAAATATGCAAAAATAAATGTGCAGCTTAGAGCCTCTTCTTTGGAAATGGATAAGGTTACAATACCCCAAATCAATACCAACCTTTATTGTGTGCAAAGGGTCATTGTGTTCAAAATTCAGAAGAATCTGTTCACTAGAACTTAAGTTATCACACGGAAACCATTCTGTCTACAGACTGAGGACTGCCATAACATAATATGATCGCCAGATATTTGTGGTCGTATAAAAAGTTTATCAATGGGACAACATAGATTAAAGTTATCTCTCCAATTTATTTTCTAGACCAAACTGAAAAAAGATTTTATCTGACAGTCATTTACAAATGTTTACATTTTTCCTATCATCTCACCGAGGGATATTCTTAGCATAAACGGACTGACTCTGATACTGCAATTTATTGAACGGTGGGATTTCAAACAAATTACGACGTTATGGAACTGTTGTATAAACAAATAATAACATGCTACGCTAGGGGTCATGATTTATTGTGTTCAATACCACTTTTAACAATATTTCAGTTATATCATGGCTGTCATATTTATTGGTAAAGAAAACCAGCAACCTGCTGCTAGTCACTGAAAAACTTTATCACAAAAAGTTGTATCAAGTACACCTTGCCATGAGAAGGATTCAAACTCACATCTTTAGAGGTGATAGGAACTGATTGCATCTGTAATGGTAAATCCAACTACCATATGGTCAGGAACATGACAGCCTCTCTGCTGCAATAGGCAATCAAGTAAATCTTCTTACCTGATGAGCGATACAGACTCATGTGAGCCTCTAGTTTATTTAAGTTAAAACAAAAATAAAAAAATAATCTTTTATTTACAGATATGTGATACAGCCATGTTCTATGTTTGCTGTACCTAGTCGTCTCAATAAAAAACCAATACGTAGAAAGTCGTGGTCCTCACTCGCAGATGCTGCTCACCTGAATCATCCTGGCGCTCGTGGCCGGAGTCAATCAGTTAACCCAGACCTTGTATCACAGACTATTCATGAAATATCATACAAGGCTCCCCCATTGAACCCGGATAATAATAAGACAATCGATCATGAACTCACGCCAGTTGGAGTAGTAAAGAAAATCTCCAGCAAATTGTTTGTGACAGAGAAAGTTAAAGATTTTACCCCGTAGCACATGTACAATGTCTTAGCGATTTTGCTGAGTAGCACATGTACAATGTGTTAATAATTTTACTGTGTAGCACATATACTATGTGTTAACGATTTTACTGTGTAGCACATATACTATGTGTTAATGATTTTACTGTGCAGCACATGTACAATGTGTTAATAATTTTACTGTGTAGCACATGTACAATGTGTTAATAATTTTACTGTGCAGCACATGTACAATGTGTTAATGATTTTACTGTGCAGCACATGTACAATGTGTGAACAATTTTACTGTGTAGCACATGTACAATGTGTGAACAATTTTACTGTGTAGCACATATACTATGTGTTAACAATTTTACTGTGCAGCACATGTACAATGTGTTAATAATTTTACTGTGCAGCACATGTACAATGTGTTAATGATTTTACTGTGCAGCACATGTACAATGTGTGAACAATTTTACTGTGCAGCACATGTACAATGTGTTAATAATTTTACTGTGTAGCACATGTACAATGTGTTAGCGATTTTACTGTGTATCACAAATACAATGTGTTAACCATTTTACTGTGTAGCACATGTACATATACAATGTGTTAATGATTTTACTGTGTAGCACATGTACAATGTGTTAATGATTTTTACTGTGTAGCACATGTACAATGTGTTAATGATTTTACTGTGTAGCACATGTACAATGTGTTAACCATTTTACTGTGTAGCACATGTACATATACAATGTGTTAATGATTTTACTGTGTAGCACATATACAATGTGTTAATGATTTTTACTGTGTAGCACATGTACAATGTGTTAATGATTTTACTGTGAAGCACATGTACAATGTGTTAACCATTTTACTGTGCAGCACATGTACATATACAATGTGTTAATGATTTTACTGTGTAGCACATGTACAATGTGTTAATGATTTTTACTGTGTAGCACATGTACAATGTGTAAATGATTTTACTGTGTAGCACATGTACAATGTGTTAACCATTTTACTGTGTAACACATGTACATATACAATGTGTTAATGATTTTACTGTGTAGCACATATACAATGTGTTAATGATTTTTACTGTGTAGCACATGTACAATGTGTGAACAATTTTACTGTGTAGCACATGTACAATGTGTTAATGATTTTACTGTGTAGCACATATACAATGTGTTAATAATTTTACTGTGTATCACATATACAATGTATTATGTAAACTGTTGGCTTCAATGTTGTTGTTGTTGTTGTTGTTTAATCAATTAGTTACAGATTTTATTATACATGTTACAGAGATTGACCATGTGAAATTAAATATTTTTAGAACATCTTTATGTGTTACACTTACAGCAAGTCAATTTGATTTTTAGAACATGCATGCAGGCTTAATGTTGGATTAGATGCCTAATTATTTCCCCCATCATCCTATGAAGGAGGGTATCTGAGATTATCTTTTAAACACCAACTGAGCAATGTTTTCATGGCGATAACAAGTTGATTTTCAATGAAATGATGAAGATGTCCGCTTTGTACAAGACCAACCAGCTTTGTTGTATTTTTATAGTGCTACCTCACTGCAATGAAAGTTGGTGGGTAAACATGTTGCCACTCAAACACACTGTCTTGATTCTGAGCCAGCCAGACTTTGCTCTTACTCCTTAATGCTGTGTTCTTAGTGGAGAAGCAGCAAATACCAATTTTATAGTCTTTGGTTTGACCCGACCATGGATCGACCCCACAATCTACCACACTTGAGGGAGGCATGCTTATCATCATACCACTGACACAGTCAGAGAAAATGACAGGCTTTTACTTCTTGTAAGGTGCTGATGTTGTTGTGTATATCCTATTGACAGGCTTGTACTTCTTGTAAGGTGCTGATGTTGTTCTGTATATCCTATACTATGGTTCCTCATAGAATTGTGTTAGGTCACCTGGCCTGCAAGGCCATATCAGGGAATATCATAATAATAATAATAATAATAATAATATTTTATTTTATGAGTGTAAACTTGGTTAGCTACACTAATCTTCCCTGAGACCCTCAGATTACACAATAGAGGATATGATATGACATTACATTACAATCATACAAATCAAACATAATACAAAACAAATTCATCAAGATTGTAACACAATAACATACTAGAAAAATAGATCATATGTCATAATAATATAGTTGAAAATGAATTATCAATAGATGACTTTATTCCTAATCGTCATTATCTGTCTGTCTGTCTGTCTGTCTGTCTGTCTTTTATTGTTGACCTTTCTACATTCATCTCTCAATCTATTGGACCAGATTGCAATCTGATTAGAATCAACTGTTATAATGTCTTATCCTCCCTGTAACATCTTGGACCAGATTGCAATCTGATTAGAATCAACTGTTATAATGTCTTATCCTCCCTGTAACATCTAACAGACCCCAATTAGAGGTCGTGTCCAAATGAACTCTTGATCAGCCAATGAAAACACTGCTGGCAAAATATTAACACCTTTTAAGCTTTTTGGATGGGTTATCTATCGGAAGGATACACTACAAAGTCAAGAAATTCTGAATAGACCAGTTTTTGTGCTAGAAATTCTGAAAAAGTCTGAACATTGACTGAAAATTCTGAACAGATTCTGAACATTCTGAGCATTGACTGAAAATTCTGAACAGATTCTGAACATTCTAAACATTGTATGATGCTATAAAAGTAACAAAGCAACTACTCTAGCCTTTTCCCTGCTACCTGGGATAAAGAAGGGTGAGGATTATGAAATTTTGGTTAGCCACGTGATGTCAACAGAGCTACTTCTTTTTAAATGCCTTCCAAAGAAAGTAGTCTAACCTAGTTTTAGTAAACACCTCTACTAAGCAATAACTTGTTTGATGTGACCTTAATTTTAATTTCACATTACAGTGCATTTCATATTTTAATTAAACCTGTATTTAGAGACCACCTGTTTAATGTGACCGTATTTCTACATTCCATTGGAAAGTCACATAAGGCAAGTTTGACTATAGTGTACATAAACATGCTGTAAGGTTGTTTTTCAGTAATATACGTACATGTATGCATTTACATTCAATATTTTATGTAAAATTTTATTAGAAATAAGTTAAACTTTCATAATTGTAACACAACTGGCTGGATCTATAAATGAACTTGACGATCCTCTGATTGATATAATATCACCAGGTGACATTTTCATGAACGCTGACGTTGAAGCCGTGTGGTAACCGTTAGATGACCCTGAATAGTGAACCCATGCGCTTGATATGCGTCTCTTATTAAGAAAAATGTAAAATCCTTCTTGACTGCCAGATAAAATATTCGCTGTTACGAAATAAAATCCACCATCTCTTACAATGAATTTTCCATTACGGTATGAATTTCTCATATCAAGACCATAGGATGTTTTTATTTCTGCAAAATGAATGTAACCGGATATCTTGCTTCCTCCACACGCAGTAAAACCAGCTGAAATATAAATTTGTTAAACATGTAAATAATTGGATAAATTGTGGAAGAACTATTTTGTGAAATGAATGTAGCTGGATATATTGCTTCTTCCACATAACAGGGCCAAAATATTACATTTTGGAGCCCCTAGGCAATTGAAATTATAGGGTTTCCTCACCATCTAACTCGCCCACACCCATCTTGGATTTTTTTTACTCATGATATATTTAAGTGACATTGCAAATTCAATAAATAAACTAGCTTGATAGGCCCTAGGCTGCAGCCTATACTAGCCTAAAGGATAAGCTGGCCTTGTCCACATGCGGTAAAACCAGCTGAAATATAAATGTTGGTAAGCATGTAAATTATCTTGATTACTGTACGTGTTTTAGCATACCTCTCTGTTTATCTCTTGCGTTAATCTGATCAAGTTGGTTTTCTGTTACATTTTGTAAAGCTATTAATTTAAGGATCTGTTCTTCATAATTCCTTATTTTTGTTTCTATTGTTGATTCTGAAACATTAAATAAACCACTTATATATAGATAGACTGCTTACCCCTTACATATAGATTAGCATTTGTATACAGAGCTGATCTCAAAAATGATATGATGGAATCATTGAGCACTGAATATTGTTTGAATTATATGCACTAATCAATAGATAATAATAAAAACTACCATACAAATAGACAAAACGAGAGAGGATATCAATATTCATGAGTGTTTGAGGATATCAATATTCATGAGTGTTTTGAGGATATCAATATTCATGGGTGTTTGAGGATATCAATATTCATGAGTGTTTTGAGGATATCAATATTCATGAGTGTTTGAGGATATCGATATTCATGAGTGTTTGAGGATATCAATATTCATGAGTGTTTGAGGATATCAATATTCATGAGTGTTTTGAGGATATCGATATTCATGAGTGTTTGAGAATATCAATATTCATGAGTGTTTGAGGATATCAATATTCATGAGTGTTTTGAGGATATCGATATTCATGAGTGTTTGAGAATATCGATATTCATGAGTATTTGAGGATATCAATATTCATGAGTGTTTTGAGGATATCGATATTCATGAGTGTTTGAGGATATCAATATTCATGAGTGTTTGAGGATATCAATATTCATGAGTGTTTGAGGATATCGATATTCATGAGTGTTTGAGGATATCGATATTCATGAGTGTTTGAGGATATCGATATTCATGAGTGTTTTGAGGATATCGATATTCATGAGTGTTTGAGGATATCGATATTCATGAGCGTTTGAGGATATCAATATTCATGAGTGTTTTGAGGATATCGATATTCATGAGTGTTTGAGGATATCGATATTCATGAGTGTTTTGAGGATATCAATATTCATGAGTGTTTGAGAATATCAATATTCATGAGTGTTTGAGGATATCAATATTCATGAGTGTTTTGAGGATATCGATATTCATGAGTGTTTTGAGGATATCGATATTCATGAGTGTTTTGAGGATATCGATATTCATGAGTGTTTGAGGATATCAATATTCATGAGTGTTTTGAGGATATCGATATTCATGAGTGTTTGAGAATATCAATATTCATGAGTGTTTGAGGATATCAATATTCATGAGTGTTTTGAGGATATCGATATTCATGAGTGTTTTGAGGATATCAATATTCATGAGTGTTTGAGGATATCAATATTCATGAGTGTTTTGAGGATATCGATATTCATGAGTGTTTTGAGGATATCAATATTCATGAGTATTTGAGAATATCAATATTCATGAGTGTTTGAGGATATCAATATTCATGAGTGTTTTGAGGATATCGATATTCATGAGTGTTTTGAGGATATCGATATTCATGAGTGTTTTGAGGATATCGATATTCATGAGTGTTTTGAGGATATCGATATTCATGAGTGTTTGAGGATATCAATATTCATGAGTGTTTTGAGGATATCGATATTCATGAGTGTTTTGTAAATCGCTGTTTGTCCTTTTTCTTTTTCATTGTATTGTCTGTCCTTCTTCGATTTATGGCTTCTGATTACCTCATCATTACTTCAAACCTTTCTAACGATAAACAATTGAGTTTACAGTTATATAAACTGTCCAGTTAGATGGATATCAACTCCATAAATAAAATACAAAACAAAAATATTTTAGTACAAGCACAAGAATGTACCATAACTTTCATAAAGGCAAAATGTCTTTATTTATTTAAAGTGCATTATCCTACATTTGTATATAAGAAGAGATGGAAGTTACCAAAGGGATAATCAGAATCTGTAAATCGAAGAATGGCAGACAACACAATGGCCAAAAGACTTTCTACAAAACACTACACAGAAAACTAAAGATCTAGTAACATAAACCCAACTAAAAGCAGAGGGATGAACTCAGGTGCTCCGGTCGGATTAGAAGTTCCTGCTTGACTAGTGACACCCCTTTGGTGTTGGACACCAGTATATGTAAATAAATGCAAAACACTTTAATAAAACTCTTCATTACTCTATCTTAATATACCTCTCTGTCTATATCTTGATTACTCTGTTTTAACATACATGTATACCTCTCGGTCTAGCTCTTGAGATGTTGCTCTATTTTAGCATACCTCTCGGTCTAGCTCTTGAGATGTTGCTCTATTTTAGCATACCTTTCGGTCTAGCTCTTGAGATGTTGCTCTATTTTAGCATACCTCTCGGTCTAGCTCTTGAGATGTTGCTCTATTTTAGCATACCTCTCGGTCTAGCTCTTGAGATGTTGCTCTATTTTAGCATACCTCTCGGTCTAGCTCTTGAGATGTTGCTCTATTTTAACATACCTCTCTGTTTATCTCTTGAGATGTTGCTCTATTTTAGCATACCTCTCGGTCTAGCTCTTGAGATGTTGCTCTTTTAACATACCTCTCTGTTTATCTCTTGAAATGTTGCTCTATTTTAACATACCTCTCGGTCTAGCTCTTGAGATGTTGCTCTATTTTAACATACCTCTCTGTTTATCTCTTGAGATGTTGCTCTATTTTAACATACCTCTCGGTCTAGCTCTTGAGATGTTGCTCTATTTTAGCATACCTCTCTGTTTATCTCTTGGGATGTTGCTCTATTTTAACATACCTCTCTGTTTATCTCTTGAGATGTTGCTCTATTTTAACATACCTCTCTGTTTATCTCTTGAGATGGTGCTCTATTTTAACATACCTCTGTTTATCTCTTGAGATGTTGCTCTATTTTAACATACCTCTCGGTCTAGCTCTTGAGATGTTGCTCTATTTTAGCATACCTCTCGGTCTAGCTCTTGAGATGTTGCTCTATTTTAGCATACCTCTCGGTCTAGCTCTTGAGATGTTGCTCTATTTTAACATACCTCTCTGTTTATCTCTTGAGATGTTGCTCTATTTTAGCATACCTCTCGGTCTAGCTCTTGAGATGTTGCTCTTTTAACATACCTCTCTGTTTATCTCTTGAAATGTTGCTCTATTTTAACATACCTCTCGGTCTAGCTCTTGAGATGTTGCTCTATTTTAACATACCTCTCTGTTTATCTCTTGAGATGTTGCTCTATTTTAACATACCTCTCGGTCTAGCTCTTGAGATGTTGCTCTATTTTAACATACCTCTCTGTTTATCTCTTGAGATGTTGCTCTATTTTAACATACCTCTCTGTTTATCTCTTGAGATGTTGCTCTATTTTAACATACCTCTCTGTTTATCTCTTGAGATGTTGCTCTATTTTAGCATACCTCTCGGTCTAGCTCTTGAGATGTTGCTCTTTTAACATACCTCTCTGTTTATCTCTTGAAATGTTGCTCTATTTTAACATACCTCTCGGTCTAGCTCTTGAGATGTTGCTCTATTTTAACATACCTCTCTGTTTATCTCTTGAGATGTTGCTCTATTTTAACATACCTCTCGGTCTAGCTCTTGAGATGTTGCTCTATTTTAACATACCTCTCTGTTTATCTCTTGAGATGTTGCTCTATTTTAACATACCTCTCTGTTTATCTCTTGAGATGTTGCTCTATTTTAGCATACCTCTCGGTCTAGCTCTTGAGATGTTGCTCTTTTAACATACCTCTCTGTTTATCTCTTGAAATGTTGCTCTATTTTAACATACCTCTCGGTCTAGCTCTTGAGATGTTGCTCTATTTTAACATACCTCTCTGTTTATCTCTTGAGATGTTGCTCTATTTTAACATACCTCTCGGTCTAGCTCTTGAGATGTTGCTCTATTTTAACATACCTCTCTGTTTATCTCTTGAGATGTTGCTCTATTTTAACATACCTCTCTGTTTATCTCTTGAGATGTTGCTCTACTTTAACATACCTCTCGGTCTAGCTCTTGAGATGTTGCTCTATTTTAGCATACCTCTCTGTTTATCTCTTGGGATGTTGCTCTATTTTAACATACCTCTCTGTTTATCTCTTGAGATGTTGCTCTATTTTAACATACCTCTCTGTTTATCTCTTGAGATGGTGCTCTATTTTAACATACCTCTCTGTTTATCTCTTGAGATGTTGCTCTATTTTAACATACCTCTCTGTTTATCTCTTGAGATGTTGCTCTATTTTAACATACCTCTCTGTTTATCTCTTGAGATGGTGCTCTATTTTAACATACCTCTGTTTATCTCTTGAGATGTTGTTCTATTTTAACATACCTCTCTGTTTATCTCTTGAGATGTTACTCTATTTTAACATACCTCTCTGTTTATCTCTTGAGATGTTGCTCTATTTTAGCATACCTCTCGGTCTAGCTCTTGAGATGTTGCTTTTTAGCATACCTCTCTGTTTATCTCTTGAGATGTTGCTCTATTTTAACATACCTCTCTGTTTATCTCTTGGGATGTTGCTGTATTTTAACATACCTCTCTGTTTATCTCTTGAGATGTTGCTCTATTTTAACATACCTCTCGGTCTAGCTCTTGAGATGTTGCTCTTTTAATATACCTCTCTGTTTATCTCTTGAGATGTTGCTCTATTTTAACATACCTCTCGGTCTAGCTCTTGAGATGTTGCTCTTTTAACATACCTCTCTGTTTATCTCTTGAGATGTTGCTCTATTTTAACATACCTCTCGGTCTAGCTCTTGAGATGTTGCTCTATTTTAACATACCTCTCTGTTTATCTCTTGAGATGTTGCTCTATTTTAACATACCTCTCTGTTTATCTCTTGAGATGTTGCTCTATTTTAACATACCTCTCTGTTTATCTCTTGAGATGGTGCTCTATTTTAACATACCTCTCTGTTTATCTCTTGTGATGTTGCTCTATTTTAACATACCTCTCTGTTTATCTCTTGAGATGTTGCTCTATTTTAACATACCTCTCTGTTTATCTCTTGAGATGGTGCTCTATTTTAATATACCTCTCTGTTTATCTCTTGAGATGTTGTTCTATTTTAACATATCTCTCGGTCTAGCTCTTGAGATGTTGTTCTTATAACATACCTCTCTGTTTATCTCCTGAGATGTTGCTCTATTCTAACATACCCCTCGATCTAGCTCTTGAGATGTTGCTCTATTTTAACATACCTCTCTGTTTATCTCTTTAGATGTTGCTCTATTTTAACATACCTCTCTGTTTATCTCTTGAGATGTTGCTCTATTTTAACATACCTCTCTGTTTATCTCTTGAGATGTTGCTCTATTTTAACATACCTCTCGGTCTAGCTCTTGAGATGTTGCTCTATTTTAACATACCTCTCTGTTTATCTCTTGAGATGGTGCTCTATTTTAATATATCTCACTGTTTATCTCTTGAGATGTTGTTCTATTTTAACATACCTCTCGGTCTAGCTCTTGAGATGTTGTTCTTATAACATACCGCTCTGTTTATCTCCTGAGATATTGCTCTATTTTAACATACCCCTCGGTCTAGCTCTTGAGATGTTGCTCTATTTTAACATACCTCTCTGTTTTTCTCTTGAGATGTTGCTGTATTTTAACATACCTCTCTGTTTATCTCTTGAGATGTTGCTCTATTTTAACATACCTCTCGGTCTAGCTCTTGAGATGTTGCTCTATTTTAACATACCTCTCTGTTTATCTCTTGAGATGTTGCTCTATTTTAACATACCTCTCGGTCTAGCTCTTGCGATGTTGCTCTATTTTAACATACCTCTCTGTTTATCTCTTGAGATGTTGTTCTATTTTAACATACCCCTCTGTTTATCTCTTGAGATGTTGCTCTATTTTAACATACCTCTCTGTTTATCTCTTGAGATGGTGCTCTATTTTAACATACCTCTCGGTCTAGCTCTTGAGATGTTGCTCTATTTTAACATACCTCTCTGTTTATCTCTTGAGATGTTGCTCTATTTTAACATACCTCTCTGTTTATCTCTTGAGATGTTGCTCTATTTTAACATACCTCTCTGTTTATCTCTTGAGATGTTGCTCTATTTTAACATACCTCTCTGTTTATCTCTTGAGATGTTGCTCTATTTTAACATACCTCTCGGTCTAGCTCTTGCGATGTTGCTCTATTTAAACATACCTCTCTGTTTATCTCTTGAGATGTTGCTCTATTTTAACATACCCCTCTGTTTATCTCTTGAGATGTTGCTCTATTTTAACATACCTCTCTGTTTATCTCTTGAGATGGTGCTCTATTTTAACATACCTCTCGGTCTAGCTCTTGAGATGTTGCTCTATTATAACATACCTCTCTGTTTATCTCTTGAGATGTTGCTCTATTTTAACATACCTCTCTGTTTATCTCTTGAGATATTGCTCTATTTTAACATACCTCTCTGTTTATCTCTTGAGATGTTGCTCTATTTTAACATACCTCTCGGTCTAGCTCTTGAGATGTTGCTCTATTTTAACATACCTCTCTGTTTATCTCTTGAGATGTTGCTCTATTTTAACATACCTCTCTGTTTATCTCTTGAGATGTTGCTCTATTTTAACATACCTCTCTGTTTATCTCTTGAGATGTTGCTCTATTTTAGCATACCTCTCGGTCTAGCTCTTGAGATGTTGCTCTTTTAACATACCTCTCTGTTTATCTCTTGAAATGTTGCTCTATTTTAACATACCTCTCGGTCTAGCTCTTGAGATGTTGCTCTATTTTAACATACCTCTCTGTTTATCTCTTGAGATGTTGCTCTATTTTAACATACCTCTCGGTCTAGCTCTTGAGATGTTGCTCTTTTAACATACCTCTCTGTTTATCTCTTGAGATGTTGCTCTATTTTAACATACCTCTCGGTCTAGCTCTTGAGATGTTGCTCTATTTTAACATACCTCTCTGTTTATCTCTTGAGATGTTGCTCTATTTTAACATACCTCTCTGTTTATCTCTTGAGATGTTGCTCTATTTTAACATACCTCTCTGTTTATCTCTTGAGATGGTGCTCTATTCTAACATACCTCTCTGTTTATCTCTTGTGATGTTGCTCTATTTTAACATACCTCTCTGTTTATCTCTTGAGATGTTGCTCTATTTTAACATACCTGTCTGTTTATCTCTTGAGATGGTGCTCTATTTTAATATACCTCTCTGTTTATCTCTTGAGATGTTGTTCTATTTTAACATATCTCTCGGTCTAGCTCTTGAGATGTTGTTCTTATAACATACCTCTCTGTTTATCTCCTGAGATGTTGCTCTATTCTAACATACCCCTCGGTCTAGCTCTTGAGATGTTGCTCTATTTTAACATACCTCTCTGTTTATCTCTTGAGATGTTGCTCTATTTTAACATACCTCTCTGTTTATCTCTTGAGATGTTGCTCTATTTTAACATACCTCTCTGTTTATCTCTTGAGATGTTGCTCTATTTTAACATACCTCTCGGTCTAGCTTTTGAGATGTTGCTCTATTTTAACATACCTCTCTGTTTATCTCTTGAGATGGTGCTCTATTTTAATATATCTCACTGTTTATCTCTTGAGATGTTGTTCTATTTTAACATACCTCTCGGTCTAGCTCTTGAGATGTTGTTCTTATAACATACCGCTCTGTTTATCTCCTGAGATGTTGCTCTATTCTAACATACCCCTCGGTCTAGCTCTTGAGATGTTGCTCTATTTTAACATACCTCTCTGTTTTTCTCTTGAGATGTTGCTGTATTTTAACATACCTCTCTGTTTATCTCTTGAGATGTTGCTCTATTTTAACATACCTCTCGGTCTAGCTCTTGAGATGTTGCTCTATTTTAACATACCTCTCTGTTTATCTCTTGAGATGTTGCTCTATTTTAACATACCTCTCTGTTTATCTCTTGAGATGTTGCTCTATTTTAACATACCTCTCTGTTTATCTCTTGAGATGGTGCTCTATATTAACATACCTCTCTGTTTATCTCTTGTGATGTTGCTCTATTTTAACATACCTCTCTGTTTATCTCTTGAGATGTTGCTCTATTTTAACATACCTCTCTGTTTATCTCTTGAGATGGTGCTCTATTTTAATATACCTCTCTGTTTATCTCTTGAGATGTTGTTCTATTTTAACATATCTCTCGGTTTAGCTCTTGAGATGTTGTTCTTATAACATACCTCTCTGTTTATCTCCTTAGATGTTGCTCTATTCTAACATACCCCTCGGTCTAGCTCTTGAGATGTTGCTCTATTTTAACATACCTCTCTGTTTATCTCTTGAGATGTTGCTCTATTTTAACATACCTCTCTGTTTATCTCTTGAGATGTTGCTCTATTTTAACATACCTCTCTGTTTATCTCTTGAGATGTTGCTCTATTTTAACATACCTCTCGGTCTAGCTCTTGAGATGTTGCTCTATTTTAACATACCTCTCTGTTTATCTCTTGAGATGGTGCTCTATTTTAATATATCTCACTGTTTATCTCTTGAGATGTTGTTCTATTTTAACATACCTCTCGGTCTAGCTCTTGAGATGTTGTTCTTATAACATACCGCTCTGTTTATCTCCTGAGATGTTGCTCTATTCTAACATACCCCTCGGTCTAGCTCTTGAGATGTTGCTCTATTTTAACATACCTCTCTGTTTTTCTCTTGAGATGTTGCTGTATTTTAACATACCTCTCTGTTTATCTCTTGAGATGTTGCTCTATTTTAACATACCTCTCGGTCTAGCTCTTGAGATGTTGCTCTATTTTAACATACCTCTCTGTTTATCTCTTGAGATGTTGCTCTATTTTAACATACCTCTCGGTCTAGCTCTTGCGATGTTGCTCTATTTTAACATACCTCTCTGTTTATCTCTTGAGATGTTGCTCTATTTTAACATACCCCTCTGTTTATCTCTTGAGATGTTGCTCTATTTTAACATACCTCTCTGTTTATCTCTTGAGATGGTGCTCTATTTTAACATACCTCTCGGTCTAGCTCTTGAGATGTTGCTCTATTTTAACATACCTCTCTGTTTATCTCTTGAGATGTTGCTCTATTTTAACATACCTCTCTGTTTATCTCTTGCGATGGTGCTCTATTTTAGCATACCTCTCTGTTTATCTCTTGAGATGTTGCTCTATTTTAACATACCTCTCTGTTTATCTCTTGAGATGTTGCTCTATTTTAACATACCTCTCGGTCTAGCTCTTGCGATGTTGCTCTATTTTAACATACCTCTCTGTTTATCTCTTGAGATGTTGCTCTATTTTAACATACCTCTCTGTTTATCTCTTGAGATGTTGCTCTATTTTAACATACCTCTCTGTTTATCTCTTGAGATGGTGCTCTATTTTAACATACCTCTCGGTCTAGCTCTTGAGATGTTGCTCTATTTTAACATACCTCTCTGTTTATCTCTTGAGATGTTGCTCTATTTTAACATACCTCTCTGTTTATCTCTTGAGATATTGCTCTATTTTAACATACCTCTCTGTTTATCTCTTGAGATGTTGCTCTATTTTAACATACCTCTCGGTCTAGCTCTTGAGATGTTGCTCTATTTTAACATACCTCTCTGTTTATCTCTTGAGATGTTGCTCTATTTTAAAATACCTCTCTGTTTATCTCTTGAGATGTTGCTCTATTTTAACATACCTCTCTGTTTATCTCTTGAGATGTTGCTCTATTTTAGCATACCTCTCGGTCTAGCTCTTGAGATGTTGCTCTTTTAACATACCTCTCTGTTTATCTCTTGAAATGTTGCTCTATTTTAACATACCTCTCGGTCTAGCTCTTGAGATGTTGCTCTATTTTAACATACCTCTCTGTTTATCTCTTGAGATGTTGCTCTATTTTAACATACCTCTCGGTCTAGCTCTTCAGATGTTGCTCTACTTTAACATACCTCTCTGTTTATCTCTTGAGATGTTGCTCTATTTTAACATACCTCTCTGTTTATCTCTTGAGATGTTGCTCTATTTTAGCATACCTCTCGGTCTAGCTCTTGAGATGTAGCTCTTTTAACATACCTCTCTGTTTATCTCTTGAAATGTTGCTCTATTTTAACATACCTCTCGGTCTAGCTCTTGAGATGTTGCTCTATTTTAACATACCTCTCTGTTTATCTCTTGAGATGTTGCTCTATTTTAACATACCTCTCGGTCTAGCTCTTGAGATGTTGCTCTATTTTAACATACCTCTCTGTTTATCTCTTGAGATGTTGCTCTATTTTAACATACCTCTCTGTTTATCTCTTGAGATGTTGCTCTACTTTAACATACCTCTCGGTCTAGCTCTTGAGATGTTGCTCTATTTTAGCATACCTGTCTGTTTATCTCTTGGGATGTTGCTCTATTTTAACATACCTCTCTGTTTATCTCTTGAGATGGTGCTCTATTTTAACATACCTCTCTGTTTATCTCTTGAGATGGTGCTCTATTTTAACATACCTCTCTGTTTATCTCTTGAGATGTTGCTCTATTTTAACATACCTCTCTGTTTATCTCTTGAGATGTTGCTCTATTTTAACATACCGCTCTGTTTATCTCTTGAGATGGTGCTCTATTTTAACATACCTCTGTTTATCTCTTGAGATGTTGTTCTATTTTAACATACCTCTCTGTTTATCTCTTGAGATGTTACTCTATTTTAACATACCTCTCTGTTTATCTCTTGAGATGTTGCTCTATTTTAGCATACCTCTCGGTCTAGCTCTTGAGATGTTGCTCTTTTAGCATACCTCTCTGTTTATCTCTTGAGATGTTGCTCTATTTTAACATACCTCTCTGTTTATCTCTTGGGATGTTGCTGTATTTTAACATACCTCTCTGTTTATCTCTTGAGATGTTGCTCTATTTTAACATACCTCTCGGTCTAGCTCTTGAGATGTTGCTCTTTTAATATACCTCTCTGTTTATCTCTTGAGATGTTGCTCTATTTTAACATACCTCTCGGTCTAGCTCTTGAGATGTTGCTCTTTTAACATACCTCTCTGTTTATCTCTTGAGATGTTGCTCTATTTTAACATACCTCTCGGTCTAGCTCTTGAGATGTTGCTCTATTTTAGCATACCTCTCTGTTTATCTCTTGAGATGTTGCTCTATTTTAACATACCTCTCTGTTTATCTCTTGAGATGGTGCTCTATTTTAACATACCTCTCTGTTTATCTCTTGTGATGTTGCTCTATTTTAACATACCTCTCTGTTTATCTCTTGAGATGTTGCTCTATTTTAACATACCTCTCTGTTTATCTCTTGAGATGGTGCTCTATTTTAATATACCTCTCTGTTTATCTCTTGAGATGTTGTTCTATTTTAACATATCTCTCGGTCTAGCTCTTGAGATGTTGTTCTTATAACATACCTCTCTGTTTATCTCCTGAGATGTTGCTCTATTCTAACATACCCCTCGGTCTAGCTCTTGAGATGTTGCTCTATTTTAACATACCTCTCTGTTTATCTCTTGAGATGTTGCTCTATTTTAACATACCTCTCTGTTTATCTCTTGAGATGTTGCTCTATTTTAACATACCTCTCTGTTTATCTCTTGAGATGTTGCTCTATTTTAACATACCTCTCGGTCTAGCTCTTGAGATGTTGCTCTATTTTAACATACCTCTCTGTTTATCTCTTGAGATGGTGCTCTATTTTAATATATCTCACTGTTTATCTCTTGAGATGTTGTTCTATTTTAACATACCTCTCGGTCTAGCTCTTGAGATGTTGTTCTTATAATATACCGCTCTGTTTATCTCCTGAGATGTTGCTCTATTCTAACATACCCCTCGGTCTAGCTCTTGAGATGTTGCTCTATTTTAACATACCTCTCTGTTTTTCTCTTGAGATGTTGCTGTATTTTAACATACCTCTCGGTCTAGCTCTTGAGATGTTGCTCTATTTTATCATACCTCTCTGTTTATCTCTTGAGATGTTGCTCTATTTTAACATACCTCTCGGTCTAGCTCTTGCGATGTTGCTCTATTTTAACATACCTCTCTGTTTATCTCTTGAGATGTTGCTCTATTTTAACATACCCCTCTGTTTATCTCTTGAGATGTTGCTCTATTTTAACATACCTCTCTGTTTATCTCTTGAGATGGTGCTCTATTTTAACATACCTCTCGGTCTAGCTCTTGAGATGTTGCTCTATTTTAACATACCTCTCTGTTTATCTCTTGAGATGTTGCTCTATTTTAACATACCTCTCTGTTTATCTCTTGCGATGGTGCTCTATTTTAACATACCTCTCTGTTTATCTCTTGAGATGTTGCTCTATTTTAACATACCTCTCTGTTTATCTCTTGAGATGTTGGTCTATTTTAACATACCTCTCGGTCTAGCTCTTGCGATGTTGCTCTATTTTAACATACCTCTCTCTTTATCTCTTGAGATGTTGCTCTATTTTAACATACCCCTCTGTTTATCTCTTGAGATGTTGCTCTATTTTAACATACCTCTCTGTTTATCTCTTGAGATGGTGCTCTATTTTAACATACCTCTCGGTCTAGCTCTTGAGATGTTGCTCTATTTTAACATACCTCTCTGTTTATCTCTTGAGATGTTGCTCTATTTTAACATACCTCTCTGTTTATCTCTTGAGATATTGCTCTATTATAACATACCTCTCTGTTTATCTCTTGAGATGTTGCTCTATTTTAACATACCTCTCTGTTTATCTCTTGAGATGTTGCTCTATTTTAACATACCTCTCGGTCTAGCTCTTGAGATGTTGCTCTATTTTAACATACCTCTCGGTCTAGCTCTTGCGATGTTGCTCTATTTTAACATACCTCTCTGTTTATCTCTTGGGATGTTGCTCTATTTTAACATACCTCTCTGTTTATCTCTTGAGATGTTGCTCTATTTTAACATACCTCTCTGTTTATCTCTTGAGATGGTGCTCTATTTTAACATACCTCTGTTTATCTCTTAAGATGTTGCTCTATTTTAACATACCTCTCGGTCTAGCTCTTGAGATGTTGCTCTATTTTAGCATACCTCTCCGTCTAGCTCTTGAGATGTTGCTCTATTTTAGCATACCTCTCGGTCTAGCTCTTGAGATGTTGCTCTATTTTAACATACCTCTCTGTTTATCTCTTGAGATGTTGCTCTATTTTAGCATACCTCTCGGTCTAGCTCTTGAGATGTTGCTCTTTTAGCATACCTCTCTGTTTATCTCTTGAAATGTTGCTCTATTTTAACATACCTCTCGGTCTAGCTCTTGAGATGTTGCTCTATTTTAACATACCTCTCTGTTTATCTCTTGAGATGTTGCTCTATTTTAACATACCTCTCGGTCTAGCTCTTGAGATGTTGCTCTATTTTAACATACCTCTCTGTTTATCTCTTGAGATGTTGCTCTATTTTAACATACCTCTCTGTTTATCTCTTGAGATGTTGCTCTATTTTAACATACCTCTCTGTTTATCTCTTGAGATGTTGCTCTATTTTAGCATACCTCTCGGTCTAGCTCTTGAGATGTTGCTCTTTTAACATACCTCTCTGTTTATCTCTTGAAATGTTGCTCTATTTTAACATACCTCTCGGTCTAGCTCTTGAGATGTTGCTCTATTTTAACATACCTCTCTGTTTATCTCTTGAGATGTTGCTCTATTTTAACATACCTCTCGGTCTAGCTCTTCAGATGTTGCTCTATTTTAACATACCTCTCTGTTTATCTCTTGAGATGTTGCTCTATTTTAACATACCTCTCTGTTTATCTCTTGAGATGTTGCTCTATTTTAGCATACCTCTCGGTCTAGCTCTTGAGATGTTGCTCTTTTAACATACCTCTCTGTTTATCTCTTGAAATGTTGCTCTATTTTAACATACCTCTCGGTCTAGCTCTTGAGATGTTGCTCTATTTTAACATACCTCTTTGTTTATCTCTTGAGATGTTGCTCTATTTTAACATACCTCTCGGTCTAGCTCTTGAGATGTTGCTCTATTTTAACATACCTCTCTGTTTATCTCTTGAGATGTTGCTCTATTTTAACATACCTCTCTGTTTATCTCTTGAGATGTTGCTCTACTTTAACATACCTCTCGGTCTAGCTCTTGAGATGTTGCTCTATTTTAGCATACCTCTCTGTTTATCTCTTGGGATGTTGCTCTATTTTAACATACCTCTCTGTTTATCTCTTGAGATGTTGCTCTATTTTAACATACCTCTCTGTTTATCTCTTGAGATGGTGCTCTATTTTAAGATACCTCTCTGTTTATCTCTTGAGATGTTGCTCTATTTTAACATACCTCTCTGTTTATCTCTTGAGATGGTGCTCTATTTTAACATACCTCTCTGTTTTTCTCTTGAGATGTTGTTCTATTTTAACATACCTCTCTGTTTATCTCTTGAGATGTTACTCTATTTTAACATACCTCTCTGTTTATCTCTTGAGATGTTGCTTTATTTTAGCATACCTCTCGGTCTAGCTCTTGAGATGTTGCTCTTTTAGCATACCTCTCTGTTTATCTCTTGAGATGTTGCTCTATTTTAACATACCTCTCTGTTTATCTCTTGGGATGTTGCTGTATTTTAACATACCTCTCTGTTTATCTCTTGAGATGTTGCTCTATTTTAACATACCTCTCGGTCTAGCTCTTGAGATGTTGCTCTTTTAATATACCTCTCTGTTTATCTCTTGAGATGTTGCTCTATTTTAACATACCTCTCGGTCTAGCTCTTGAGATGTTGCTCTTTTAACATACCTCTCTGTTTATCTCTTGAGATGTTGCTCTATTTTAACATACCTCTCGGTCTAGCTCTTGAGATGTTGCTCTATTTTAACATACCTCTCTGTTTATCTCTTGAGATGTTGCTCTATTTTAACATACCTCTCTGTTTATCTCTTGAGATGTTGCTCTATTTTAACATACCTCTCTGTTTATCTCTAGAGATGGTGCTCTATTTTAACATACCTCTCTGTTTATCTCTTGTGATGTTGCTCTATTTTAACATACCTCTCTGTTTATCTCTTGAGATGTTGCTCTATTTTAACATACCTCTCTGTTTATCTCTTGAGATGGTGCTCTATTTTAATATACCTCTCTGTTTATCTCTTGAGATGTTGTTCTATTTTAACATATCTCTCGGTCTAGCTCTTGAGATGTTGTTCTTATAACATACCTCTCTGTTTATCTCCTGAGATGTTGCTCTATTCTAACATACCCCTCGGTCTAGCTCTTGAGATGTTGCTCTATTTTAACATACCTCTCTGTTTATCTCTTGAGATGTTGCTCTATTTTAACATACCTCTCTGTTTATCTCTTGAGATGTTGCTCTATTTTAACATACCTCTCTGTTTATCTCTTGAGATGTTGCTCTATTTTAACATACCTCTCGGTCTAGCTCTTGAGATGTTGCTCTATTTTAACATACCTCTCTGTTTATCTCTTGAGATGGTGCTCTATTTTAATATATCTCACTGTTTATCTCTTGAGATGTTGTTCTATTTTAACATACCTCTCGGTCTAGCTCTTGAGATGTTGTTCTTATAACATACCGCTCTGTTTATCTCCTGAGATATTGCTCTATTCTAGCATACCCCTCGGTCTAGCTCTTGAGATGTTGCTCTATTTTAACATACCTCTCTGTTTTTCTCTTGAGATGTTGCTGTATTTTAACATACCTCTCTGTTTATCTCTTGAGATGTTGCTCTATTTTAACATACCTCTCGGTCTAGCTCTTGAGATGTTGCTCTATTTTAACATACCTCTCTGTTTATCTCTTGAGATGTTGCTCTATTTTAACATACCTCTCGGTCTAGCTCTTGCGATGTTGCTCTATTTTAACATACCTCTCTGTTTATCTCTTGAGATGTTGTTCTATTTTAACATACCCCTCTGTTTATCTCTTGAGATGTTGCTCTATTTTAACATACCTCTCTGTTTATCTCTTGAGATGGTGCTCTATTTTAACATACCTCTCGGTCTAGCTCTTGAGATGTTGCTCTATTTTAACATACCTCTCTGTTTATCTCTTGAGATGTTGCTCTATTTTAACATACCTCTCTGTTTATCTCTTGAGATGTTGCTCTATTTTAACATACCTCTCTGTTTATCTCTTGAGATGTTGCTCTATTTTAACATACCTCTCTGTTTATCTCTTGAGATGTTGCTCTATTTTAACATACCTCTCGGTCTAGCTCTTGCGATGTTGCTCTATTTTAACATACCTCTCTGTTTATCTCTTGAGATGTTGCTCTATTTTAACATACCCCTCTGTTTATCTCTTGAGATGTTGCTCTATTTTAACATACCTCTCTGTTTATCTCTTGAGATGGTGCTCTATTTTAACATACCTCTCGGTCTAGCTCTTGAGATGTTGCTCTATTTTAACATACCTCTCTGTTTATCTCTTGAGATGTTGCTCTATTTTAACATACCTCTCTGTTTATCTCTTGAGATATTGCTCTATTTTAACATACCTCTCTGTTTATCTCTTGAGATGTTGCTCTATTTTAACATACCTCTCGGTCTAGCTCTTGAGATGTTGCTCTATTTTAACATACCTCTCTGTTTATCTCTTGAGATGTTGCTTTATTTTAACATACCTCTCTGTTTATCTCTTGAGATGTTGCTCTATTTTAACATACCTCTCTGTTTATCTCTTGAGATGTTGCTCTATTTTAGCATACCTCTCGGTCTAGCTCTTGAGATGTTGCTCTTTTAACATACCTCTCTGTTTATCTCTTGAAATGTTGCTCTATTTTAACATACCTCTCGGTCTAGCTCTTGAGATGTTGCTCTATTTTAACATACCTCTCTGTTTATCTCTTGAGATGTTGCTCTATTTTAACATACCTCTCGGTCTAGCTCTTGAGATGTTGCTCTTTTAACATACCTCTCTGTTTATCTCTTGAGATGTTGCTCTATTTTAACATACCTCTCGGTCTAGCTCTTGAGATGTTGCTCTATTTTAACATACCTCTCTGTTTATCTCTTGAGATGTTGCTCTATTTTAACATACCTCTCTGTTTATCTCTTGAGATGTTGCTCTATTTTAACATACCTCTCTGTTTATCTCTTGAGATGGTGCTCTATTTTAACATACCTCTCTGTTTATCTCTTGTGATGTTGCTCTATTTTAACATACCTCTCTGTTTATCTCTTGAGATGTTGCTCTATTTTAACATACCTGTCTGTTTATCTCTTGAGATGGTGCTCTATTTTAATATACCTCTCTGTTTATCTCTTGAGATGTTGTTCTATTTTAACATATCTCTCGGTCTAGCTCTTGAGATGTTGTTCTTATAACATACCTCTCTGTTTATCTCCTGAGATGTTGCTCTATTCTAACATACCCCTCGGTCTAGCTCTTGAGATGTTGCTCTATTTTAACATACCTCTCTGTTTATCTCTTGAGATGTTGCTCTATTTTAACATACCTCTCTGTTTATCTCTTGAGATGTTGCTCTATTTTAACATACCTCTCTGTTTATCTCTTGAGATGTTGCTCTATTTTAACATACCTCTCGGTCTAGCTTTTGAGATGTTGCTCTATTTTAACATACCTCTCTGTTTATCTCTTGAGATGGTGCTCTATTTTAATATATCTCACTGTTTATCTCTTGAGATGTTGTTCTATTTTAACATACCTCTCGGTCTAGCTCTTGAGATGTTGTTCTTATAACATACCGCTCTGTTTATCTCCTGAGATGTTGCTCTATTCTAACATACCCCTCGGTCTAGCTCTTGAGATGTTGCTCTATTTTAACATACCTCTCTGTTTTTCTCTTGAGATGTTGCTGTATTTTAACATACCTCTCTGTTTATCTCTTGAGATGTTGCTCTATTTTAACATACCTCTCGGTCTAGCTCTTGAGATGTTGCTCTATTTTAACATACCTCTCTGTTTATCTCTTGAGATGTTGCTCTATTTTAACATACCTCTCTGTTTATCTCTTGAGATGTTGCTCTATTTTAACATACCTCTCTGTTTATCTCTTGAGATGGTGCTCTATTTTAACATACCTTTCTGTTTATCTCTTGTGATGTTGCTCTATTTTAACATACCTCTCTATTTATCTCTTGAGATGTTGCTCTATTTTAACATACCTCTCTGTTTATCTCTTGAGATGGTGCTCTATTTTAATATACCTCTCTGTTTATCTCTTGAGATGTTGTTCTATTTTAACATATCTCTCGGTCTAGCTCTTGAGATGTTGTTCTTATAACATACCTCTCTGTTTATCTCCTGAGATGTTGCTCTATTCTAACATACCCCTCGGTCTAGCTCTTGAGATGTTGCTCTATTTTAACATACCTCTCTGTTTATCTCTTGAGATGTTGCTCTATTTTAACATACCTCTCTGTTTATCTCTTGAGATGTTGCTCTATTTTAACATACCTCTCTGTTTATCTCTTGAGATGTTGCTCTATTTTAACATACCTCTCGGTCTAGCTCTTGAGATGTTGCTCTATTTTAACATACCTCTCTGTTTATCTCTTGAGATGGTGCTCTATTTTAATATATCTCACTGTTTATCTCTTGAGATGTTGTTCTATTTTAACATACCTCTCGGTCTAGCTCTTGAGATGTTGTTCTTATAACATACCGCTCTGTTTATCTCCTGAGATGTTGCTCTATTCTAACATACCCCTCGGTCTAGCTCTTGAGATGTTGCTCTATTTTAACATACCTCTCTGTTTTTCTCTTGAGATGTTGCTGTATTTTAACATACCTCTCTGTTTATCTCTTGAGATGTTGCTCTATTTTAACATACCTCTCGGTCTAGCTCTTGAGATGTTGCTCTATTTTAACATACCTCTCTGTTCATCTCTTGAGATGTTGCTCTATTTTAACATACCTCTCGGTCTAGCTCTTGCGATGTTGCTCTATTTTAACATACCTCTGTTTATCTCTTGAGATGTTGCTCTATTTTAACATACCCCTCTGTTTATCTCTTGAGATGTTGCTCTATTTTAACATACCTCTCTGTTTATCTCTTGAGATGGTGCTCTATTTTAACATACCTCTCGGTCTAGCTCTTGAGATGTTGCTCTATTTTAACATACCTCTCTGTTTATCTCTTGAGATGTTGCTCTATTTTAACATACCTCTCTGTTTATCTCTTGCGATGGTGCTCTATTTTAACATACCTCTCTGTTTATCTCTTGAGATGTTGCTCTATTTTAACATACCTCTCTGTTTATCTCTTGAGATGTTGCTCTATTTTAACATACCTCTCGGTCTAGCTCTTGCGATGTTGCTCTATTTTAACATACCTCTCTGTTTATCTCTTGAGATGTTGCTCTATTTTAACATACCCCTCTGTTTATCTCTTGAGATGTTGCTCTATTTTAACATACCTCTCTGTTTATCTCTTGAGATGGTGCTCTATTTTAACATACCTCTCGGTCTAGCTCTTGAGATGTTGCTCTATTTTAACATACCTCTCTGTTTATCTCTTGAGATGTTGCTCTATTTTAACATACCTCTCTGTTTATCTCTTGAGATATTGCTCTATTTTAACATACCTCTCTGTTTATATCTTGAGATGTTGCTCTATTTTAACATACCTCTCGGTCTAGCTCTTGAGATGTTGCTCTATTTTAACATACCTCTCTGTTTATCTCTTGAGATGTTGCTCTATTTTAACATACCTCTCTGTTTATCTCTTGAGATGTTGCTCTATTTTAACATACCTCTCTGTTTATCTCTTGAGATGTTGCTCTATTTTAGCATACCTCTCGGTCTAGCTCTTGAGATGTTGCTCTTTTAACATACCTCTCTGTTTATCTCTTGAAATGTTGCTCTATTTTAACATACCTCTCGGTCTAGCTCTTGAGATGTTGCTCTATTTTAACATACCTCTCTGTTTATCTCTTGAGATGTTGCTCTATTTTAACATACCTCTCGGTCTAGCTCTTCAGATGTTGCTCTATTTTAACATACCTCTCTGTTTATCTCTTGAGATGTTGCTCTATTTTAACATACCTCTCTGTTTATCTCTTGAGATGTTGCTCTATTTTAGCATACCTCTCGGTCTAGCTCTTGAGATGTTGCTCTTTTAACATACCTCTCTGTTTATCTCTTGAAATGTTGCTCTATTTTAACATACCTCTCGGTCTAGCTCTTGAGATGTTGCTCTATTTTAACATACCTCTCTGTTTATCTCTTGAGATGTTGCTCTATTTTAACATACCTCTCGGTCTAGCTCTTGAGATGTTGCTCTATTTTAACATACCTCTCTGTTTATCTCTTGAGATGTTGCTCTATTTTAACATACCTCTCTGTTTATCTCTTGAGATGTTGCTCTACTTTAACATACCTCTCGGTCTAGCTCTTGAGATGTTGCTCTATTTTAGCATACCTGTCTGTTTATCTCTTGGGATGTTGCTCTATTTTAACATACCTCTCTGTTTATCTCTTGAGATGTTGCTCTATTTTAACATACCTCTCTGTTTATCTCTTGAGATGGTGCTCTATTTTAACATACCTCTCTGTTTATCTCTTGAGATGTTGCTCTATTTTAACATACCTCTCTGTTTATCTCTTGAGATGTTGCTCTATTTTAACATACCGCTCTGTTTATCTCTTGAGATGGTGCTCTATTTTAACATACCTCTGTTTATCTCTTGAGATGTTGTTCTATTTTAACATACCTCTCTGTTTATCTCTTGAGATGTTACTCTATTTTAACATACCTCTCTGTTTATCTCTTGAGATGTTGCTCTATTTTAGCATACCTCTCGGTCTAGCTCTTGAGATGTTGCTCTTTTAGCATACCTCTCTGTTTATCTCTTGAGATGTTGCTCTATTTTAACATACCTCTCTGTTTATCTCTTGGGATGTTGCTGTATTTTAACATACCTCTCTGTTTATCTCTTGAGATGTTGCTCTATTTTAACATACCTCTCGGTCTAGCTCTTGAGATGTTGCTCTTTTAATATACCTCTCTGTTTATCTCTTGAGATGTTGCTCTATTTTAACATACCTCTCGGTCTAGCTCTTGAGATGTTGCTCTTTTAACATACCTCTCTGTTTATCTCTTGAGATGTTGCTCTATTTTAACATACCTCTCGGTCTAGCTCTTGAGATGTTGCTCTATTTTAACATACCTCTCTGTTTATCTCTTGAGATGTTGCTCTATTTTAACATACCTCTCTGTTTATCTCTTGAGATGTTGCTCTATTTTAACATACCTCTCTGTTTATCTCCTGAGATGGTGCTCTATTTTAACATACCTCTCTGTTTATCTCTTGTGATGTTGCTCTATTTTAACATACCTCTCTGTTTATCTCTTGAGATGTTGCTCTATTTTAACATACCTCTCTGTTTATCTCTTGAGATGTTGCTCTATTTTAACATACCTCTCTGTTTATCTCTTGAGATGTTGCTCTATTTTAACATACCTCTCGGTCTAGCTCTTGAGATGTTGCTCTATTTTAACATACCTCTCTGTTTATCTCTTGAGATGGTGCTCTATTTTAATATATCTCACTGTTTATCTCTTGAGATGTTGTTCTATTTTAACATACCTCTCGGTCTAGCTCTTGAGATGTTGTTCTTATAACATACCGCTCTGTTTATCTCCTGAGATGTTGCTCTATTCTAACATACCCCTCGGTCTAGCTCTTGAGATGTTGCTCTATTTTAACATACCTCTCTGTTTTTCTCTTGAGATGTTGCTGTATTTTAACATACCTCTCTGTTTATCTCTTGAGATGTTGCTCTATTTTAACATACCTCTCGGTCTAGCTCTTGAGATGTTGCTCTATTTTAACATACCTCTCTGTTTATCTCTTGAGATGTTGCTCTATTTTAACATACCTCTCGGTCTAGCTCTTGCGATGTTGCTCTATTTTAACATACCTCTCTGTTTATCTCTTGAGATGTTGCTCTATTTTAACATACCCCTCTGTTTATCTCTTGAGATGTTGCTCTATTTTAACATACCTCTCTGTTTATCTCTTGAGATGGTGCTCTATTTTAACATACCTCTCGGTCTAGCTCTTGAGATGTTGCTCTATTTTAACATACCTCTCTGTTTATCTCTTGAGATGTTGCTCTATTTTAACATACCTCTCTGTTTATCTCTTGCGATGGTGCTCTATTTTAACATACCTCTCTGTTTATCTCTTGAGATGTTGCTCTATTTTAACATACCTCTCTGTTTATCTCTTGAGATGTTGCTCTATTTTAACATACCTCTCGGTCTAGCTCTTGCGATGTTGCTCTATTTTAACATACCTCTCTGTTTATCTCTTGAGATGTTGCTCTATTTTAACATACCCCTCTGTTTATCTCTTGAGATGTTGCTCTATTTTAACATACCTCTCTGTTTATCTCTTGAGATGGTGCTCTATTTTAACATACCTCTCGGTCTAGCTCTTGAGATGTTGCTCTATTTTAACATACCTCTCTGTTTATCTCTTGAGATGTTGCTCTATTTTAACATACCTCTCTGTTTATCTCTTGAGATATTGCTCTATTTTAACATACCTCTCTGTTTATCTCTTGAGATGTTGCTCTATTTTAACATACCTCTCTGTTTATCTCTTGAGATGTTGCTCTATTTTAACATACCTCTCGGTCTAGCTCTTGAGATGTTGCTCTATTTTAACATACCTCTCTGTTTATCTCTTGAGATGGTGCTCTATTTTAACATACCTCTCTGTTTATCTCTTGAGATGTTATTTTATTTTAACATACCTCTCGGTCTAGCTCTTGAGATGTTGTTCTTATAACATACCTCTCTGTTTATCTCCTGAGATGTTGCTCTATTCTAACATACCCCTCGGTCTAGCTCTTGAGATGTTGCTCTATTTTAACATACCTCTCTGTTTATCTCTTGAGATGTTGCTCTATTTTAACATACCTCTCTGTTTATCTCTTGAGATGTTGCTCTATTTTAACATACCTCTCGGTCTAGCTCTTGAGATGTTGCTCTATTTTAACATACCTCTCTGTTTATCTCTTGAGATGTTGCTCTATTTTAACATACCTCTCTGTTTATCTCTTGAGATGTTGCTCTATATTAACATACCTCTCGGTCTAGCTCTTGAGATGTTGCTCTATTTTAACATACCTCTCTGTTTATCTCTTGAGATGGTGCTCTATTTTAATATACCTCTCTGTTTATCTCTTGAGATGTTGTTCTATTTTAACATACCTCTCGGTCTAGCTTTTGAGATGTTGTTCTTATAACATACCTTTCTGTTTATCTCCTGAGATGTTGCTCTATTTTAACATACCCCTCGGTCTAGCTCTTGAGATGTTGCTCTATTTTAACATACCTCTCTGTTTATCTCTTGAGATGTTGCTCTATTTTAACATACCTCTCTGTTTATCTCTTGAGATGTTGCTCTATTTTAACATACCTCTCGGTCTAACTCTTGAGATGTTGCTCTATTTTAACATACCTCTCTGTTTATCTCTTGAGATGTTGCTCTATTTTAACATACCTCTCTGTTTATCTCTTGAGATGGTGCTCTTAATCTGATCAAGTTGGTTTTCAGTTACATTTTGTAGAGCTGTTAATTTATGGATCTGTTCTTCATAATTCCTTATTTTTGTGTCTGTCTTTAATTCTAAATAAACCACGTATAAGTAGATAGACTGCTAACCTCTTACATATAGATTAGCATTTGTAGATAGAGCTGAACAAAAAAGCATATGATGGATTGAGTGCTGAATATTGAATTATGCATCTTAAATGTGTCATATTAGTTAATACATTTTGTACTAATTTGTATCCCCTACAAACAAACAAGCGGCAATAGCACATATCTAGTTTATGCTGTATTACGTTTATCGTGTCATCTCGCAAATATCTAGAAGATTGAAAATACCAAAAGGGTAATCAGAAGCCATAAATCGCAGAAAAGTAGACAATGCAATGGCAAAAAGAAAAAGTACAAAAGAACAAACAGCGATCTACAAAACATATACATAAAAGTAATTATAAAGATCGAGTAACAGGAACCCCACTAAGAAAAAAGACGAGCAATTGACTATTAACTCCGAATACAAAACGATTCCTTCCGATCCATTCACTTCAAGGTAACCATTCCGAATTCTGACTATCGGTTGAAAAACCCAAAGCCGTCAATAGAACAGATAACACAATTTCCAAAATGGACAAAAAGACAAACAATGGTCCGCAAAATACTACACAGAAAACTGAAGACAAAGAACCATAAACCCCAGAGGGTGAACTCATGTGCTCCACTTACGGCACCCGTCTTGACCATTGTGTTGTCTGTTCTTCGATATGCGGATTCTGATTACCTACCTTTGGTATCTTCAAACTCTTCTTTCTCGAACGTCTATTTAAAATGTTCAAAAACACCAACCCCCGTACGGCGTAGTATGGTTCGTGTTGCTCAATCTTTAGTTTGCTGTGTAGTGTTTCGTATATCATTGTTTGTCCTATTTTCTTTTGGTCATTGTATTGTCTGTCCTTTATCGATCTACGGGCGCTTCTGATTACCCCTTTTGTGTCTTCAGATCTTTCTGACATGGAGTTACTTATTCGGTTTTACCGTCCTGCTATCATCTACAGGCATTGCAGACTCATGACATCCGTTGAAACTAGTGCACCGTCTGTTTTCTTCTAGCTTTTCACATATGACGCTCCTAACATGGTTGAGTCTGCGTTGTTGGTCGGTCGCCAAAGTCTATATCTATGTCGTATGTTGGGTACCGGTCCATTAGTATAGGGTCATCTTGGTTGAAGGCTCCGTTTACACATCAGTTCTGGTATGTATGATCTACATTCTGTAGCAACTGTGTTCCATGGATTCATGGGCTCACTACGATACATGCTATGATATTTGGTAGGCGTTAACGGTCTGTCACTAATGTGTTATCAGCTTTGTGTGGACCACTCGTTCTTTTGTACTACTTCACTGGGAAGTGTGTTCTGGCTCTGATCTTGACTGTCATGCTGGTCAGTTTGTGTTGTGACGCCCGTCTGATTGTATTGATTGTCTGTCTGTCTGTACACCTGCTATTAAACCAACAACGGCTTGATTCATTTGTGCCTTCTACTGGTTTGAACGCTCTACACCTCTTCTGCATGTGTGGGAGAAGACAGGTATTTCTGTTGTTGCCATGGTAGTTACCTTTCCAATTGTAGCAGTGGCCGGGGTTCTCAGACATGATCCACACCACTTTGATTGTGACTGTGTCAGCGTTAACATGGAGATTACGGTCTGCTTTTAAGTTGTTGATTTTTGTGTGTTGTCCTATTATATGTCTTTATGTTCTGAGTTCCGTGTTGTGATTGTCCTTTACGATTTCCCACATAAAAACGATGTTCGATTCGTCTTTACCTCCAGTTGTTATGGGATATCTGTGTCACAAATGACCACGAATATGTTCCACTTGTCGAAAACACTTCCCGGTCCTTTCCTCATTCATGACTTATCACCGGGTTTGTAACTAGATTAACATGATGTGTGTAGCTATTGGAGCAGGAACTGCTTACCCTATCCGGAGCACCTGAGTTCACCCCCGGTTTTCAGTGTGGTTCGTGTTACTCCATCTTTAGTTTTATGATTTGTAGATCGTTGTTTGTCCTTTTTTCTTTTATTTTGACCATTGTGTTGTCTGTTCTTCGATATACGGATTCTGATTACCTCCCTTTGGTATCTTCAAACTCGTCTTTCTCGAACGTCTATTTAAGATAAATAAATCTATGACACATACCTTTTACTGTGTTTTCTTTCAATTGTTTTGATGTTATATCAAGAGAGTGTTCTAACTTCTTTAACCTTTCCTCAATATCTGCATTCGTTTTGTTAATTGCTGAATCTGAAAATATTCAAGTTAGAAATGGCTTCAGTTTGTTTACTCAAGTATGCACAAAACGATACTGGAATAAATATAATCAAAATAAGACACAAGTTAGAACTTACATTTCAGTGGGTCTTTCGTGGTAGTAATCGTATGGTAGTTGGATTTACAACTACCTGTGCAATCAGTGCATATCACCACTGAAGTTGTCAGTTCAAATCCCGGTCATGACGAGGTGTATTCGATAAAACATTATGTGATAAAGTTTGTCAGTGACTTCCGACAGGTCGGTGGTTTTCTCCGGATACTCCGGTTTCCTCCACCAATACAACGGACCACCACGATATAACTGAAATATTTTTGAAAGTGGCGTTAAGCACCATTACCCTAACCCTACTTTTCAGAGCTTTGCAAACCATGGAAAATGGTGATAGATATATACTTGAGCTAATTTTATATGTCAAGTGAAAACAATTCCTGACCAATTGATAGATTTAAGGAAGGCTATTTAATAAAATCTTGCTTAGCATATATAAGGAAGGGAAAAAAAACTTATTTTGTAAAAATAAACACTCCAAATAATTCTCTGAAACTGATACAATTGTATCATCAAAATTCTTGAGTTTTCTATTGATGTTTGGTGGACGCGTTTTTCAATAGACAGTCGACATTCTTATGGGTATCAACTGCGCTCCTCAGCTGGCCGACTTGTTCATTTATTCACACGAGGCAAGGTTAAAGTATGGTTATTTTGTTGATCACATCTATCCCCTTGAGCTTGAAATATAGGATATCACCGATACCACTAGGTCTGCTTAATACCTTGGTTTTCACCTCGAAATTGACAATGACACCTTACGACAAAAGAGATGATTTCAATTTTCCCATTGTGAACTTTCCATTTATATGTAGCAACATTCCAGTAGCACCAGCATATGGGGTATATTTCTCTCGGTTGATACGATATTACAGAGCTTGTTCTTCTTATCATGATTTTCTTAATAGAGGGTTGCTGCTAACAACAAAAATAGTGAACCAAGTCATCACTTCGAAAGTTTTATGGTCACCACTCTGACTTTGTTAACGTTACGGAATATCAATGTCAGAAATGACATCGGATATGTTCCGTTTTTCGTAATCACCATCCATTCTTTTCCTCATTCATGACTTATCACTAGGTTTGTAGCAAGACGGGTGCCACTTGTGGAGCACGAACTGATACTCTTTCGGGGCACCTGCTTTAATTCACATTTTTAGTGGGGTTCATATATTGGTCAATCTTTAGTTTTCTGTGCAGTGTTTTGTAGATGATTGTTTGTCCTTTTGTTCTTTTTTCTTTTGGCCACTGTAATATCGGCCTTTCTTTGATTTACGGTTTCTGATTAGTGATTAACACTTCGGTATCTTCAAACTTTTCTTAGATTGATAGAAAGATTGGTGCTTAACGCCAACATGAGTAGTATCTTAGCTATATCGTTGTTATGTATTTTAGAAAATCGGAATTATGTATAAGCCTACATTTAACAATTTTCAATTTCATTCAAACTTATCACACCACAAAACATCACAATAACTTAATCAACCTACATTTGTCTGTGTTTTCCTCTGATTTCAGCTCAGTAGAAGTTGCTAAGTGACTTAGTTTTTCTTCCAGATTCTTCACTTTGCTGTATAATTCAAAATCTGTAATTGTAAATAATACAGCACATATTACATACTAACTAAGTGAACGACCATTTAACTTTTAGGAGTGCTATGACGTTTACTGTATAAAACTTTTCTTACATCTAATTTTATAGATAAAAAGATATTAACATGAAAGGTGCAACCATATAATCATATGGCCATGAATACGCTAGGCTTGTCGTCATAACAACCCTGTCATTTCCTTAAAAAGCGATGTTCGGTTCGTCTTTACTCTCATTTGTTTGTAAGGGTTCATGCTATATATACATGTTATTAGTATATATAATTACGTATAAGTACTGATGTCCAACACCAGAGGCGTAGCTGCATATACGCTGTCACGTCATGGCGTGCACATCGGCAGGTTAAAAAAAGGAAATAAAATTAAAAAAAAATGTATTGTTACTTTTAACAGTCTTATTAAATCAGTCTAATTAATATATCGCTGATAAGACGTACTAGTAACTTTTGTATGGTAATTATGTGATGGACAAGTCGAGCGGACGCATTGTATACCTTTAAGACGTCATATCCAGTTGTGGTCCATGCGTTAAAACGCTTACAAAACCAAGGCGATGACAAAGCCGGGCAGATTCTTGCTTCAGCATGCGGTTTCAGTTTATCATAGCTTTGGTAATAGCGGAACATATTTTACATAACATTGTTTAGCTATCCTCCAAGATACCGATTACGACATTCTTGAAGCAATCAAAGAATCCAAGACCGTGATTGAAATGCTAAGAGCTGAACGACAGGACGAATCGATTTAGGATGAGTTGTATCAGTCTACACTTAACTTAGCCAAATCTTTCGAGGTGGTAGACAGACTACCAGAGCAAATCATCTCGCTGAAACGCCAAAACAGTAATGGCGAATTTCTTTGTACTATCCATTTTTTGACAATTTGATTACAAACTTGAAACACGTCTCCTTAAATCGGAAAACCGCTTCCATGCACAGCATCTACTGCCCCGTGCTGTAGAAAAATTAACCGATGATCATGTTGCTACAATATACGAGGCATATCAGGCTGACATGTATTTGCCATTAGAGGATTTCAGGAGAGAAGTAGCCAGATGGCGAACCCACTGGGTCATTACTAAACATAATGATTTGCCAACAGTACTTTGTACCACAATTGGTTCTGTAAATCCAGTTCTCTATCCTTCTATAGATACAATGTTGATACAACTATGTGTTTTGTTAACCATGCCAATAGCAAGCGCTACTGCTGAAAGGTCATTTAGTCTAGAGGTGTTTGAAAAAATATGCTAGGTCGACCATGAAGAATGACAGGCTATCTTCTCTTGGATTGGTGCATATTCATCGAAATTTTGAAGTGGACTTGTACAAAGCAATGAAGATGTTCGTATCTGCTAAGACACGAAGGGCAGATTTTGGACAATTTTAAGAAATTCTTGTCTATCAAAGTCATTAAAATTGTGCTTGATTCTATGTTATATGAAATCCTCGTCAAAAGAAAATCCCAGACCCCCTCCCCCTCTCAAGAATTATGGCGTGCATACTATTAAGCCTCAGCTACGCCCCTGAATACGATTTCATATCAGATGATGTTTGTGTTGTTTAACAGTAACAAAACGGGTGTCACTTACTTAACAAGAATTGCTAACCCCTCCGGAGAACATTCCCGGTTTTTAATGGCGCACGTGTTGCGCAATCTTTAGTTTTCTGTATTGTTTGTCGTTTTGTCCTTTACTGTCTACACTTCAATTTACGGTTTTGTGTTTTTCAAGAGAGTCGGTATTTCTATGGTTACCAACTGTGTTACTCTTCTCGCCGACTTATACTGTTTTTCTTCTTTGGTTTATTTCTTCTGATCATCCAACTTACCATCTTCAAACCTTTCTTAAATGATCGGCATATAAATTGTACTGATCCTAATAAGTTTTTCAAATATTGTTGAAAGTGGCGTTAAACACCATAACCCTCACTTATTTTTTATCAGAGTTACTTACCTTTTTCCGTCTTTCTTTTTGGTTGAATAGAAGTGAATGGTTCGAGAGAAATCATTTTGTCTCCGGTATTATTAGACATTTTCTCGTCTAGTCTTAAATCTAAAATTAGAAGTGAGTATTTGAAAGTTTATATATTATACATTGTTTACAAAATATTCACATTTCAAAATGGAAGCTAAAGTTTGTGAGCGACTTACAACAGGTCGGTTTCCTTCACCAATAAAACTGACTGCCGCGATATAGCTGAAATATTATTGAAAGTGGAGTTAAACATCATAAACCAAACCATCAAAATGGAAGGAATGTATAAATTTACACTTTAAGCATATGTTTATTTTTCTACAAGACAGTACTATGATAAACAGTAATATAAACCATATTTTGTATCAAACTTTTGTAGCTAAACCTATTTCAAGGACAAACCGGGCTTTCTTCTAGTAAACCGTGGAAGAGTCTCTCCGAGACAGGTATCGTTCCATTCTGCATGAACTTCATATTGCAATATATCCACAGAATGTCAAAGACTTAAATCATTTAAAATACTTCAGGTGACTCGGGGTTGTTGATGGAGATGGTTCATGATAGATGTTCCACCCTCCTCACTGAATTCGGTACTACTTTGACAACTATTTTACCTATTTTGTTCCAGTATTGTTATAAATACTGTTATAGTGACAGCCGGAACCTTTGAGCCGTAATGACAGCGGGAGGCTTGGCGCTTTAAAATCTGATTCAACCCATCATTTCTTTAGAAATGCCTGTACCAAGTCAGGGTCATTACGGTTTGCACAGTTTTCCGGTTGTTGACTGATTTTGTCTGTTTATATACTTATGAGTTTTGACTTTCCCTTTGGAAGATTGTTCGGAGTTCGGTAATTTTGTTATTACCTTTATTGGCTTTCCAATCTTTCGACTAGCTTCGACCTAATGAAGCTTTTCCTAGAAACGTGTCGTGTACACTAAATTAAATAACTACACATTTATTTTCCCATAAATATATCCACAACATTCATTCACATAATAGGGAAATCTTAACTCGATTCTATTTCACTCGATAGCTACATTATTGTTTTTCACTTAACAAACATTGATTAAAGTAACACTTATACGAATGAAATATTTGAATTATCAGAAAATAGTAGATAATTACCACAGGCCTACTTCATATTGAGACATATTTCTTGAAAATACAAACATACATGTATATCCCAATTTTAGTGCGCATGACGCGTTTCTGGAACAGCCTGCTTCGTGTACGCTCAGAGCCTAAAGTTTGGAAAGCAGTCAAAGAAAGGACTGTCGCCAAGTAAAACTGCATTTGCTACCGTCGAATTCCCAGTTGACAACGGCAACGCTTCAAATACAACACAAGTTTTCCTTGAATTTAATGTCCTTTAGTGGAAGACATAATTATTATAGTGTAAATGAGCAATTGTGTATACCAATCTATTCTATGACTTGAAACGGTTTCCTTTGACCAGATGATGATAGTGTCTGTTTTGTACTAGATAAACACAATTGGTGATAGTTCTAGCTCACTGAAACAACAGTCTGCCGTTAAGCATGCCGCTCCGCTCGGACACGTTATCCTGAATCCATGCCGGTGCTAGCTCACTGAATCAACAATCTCTCGGTAGACATGCCTCTCCACTCGGATACGTTATCTTGATTTATAGCCAACCACTTTTTTTTGGATTTAGTTCTTATTTTATTTTTACCCTATAATGGTGTGGACTTAGCGGAGAAATAACAAACACCAAATTTATAGTTTTTGGTTTGACTACCGGGGGTTGAACTCACGATCTATCACACTCGAGGCGAGTACACTGATCATTGCACCACAGGGAGACTCAATGTCGCTTAGAGTTGCTTTATTACATTGTATCCTATTCATACTGGTAAATGACCAATAATATTATATTGCGTTTTAGTTTGGATTCTTTGGTAATGGATATATTTACCACAAACTTTAATACAATATTCCTTACTCTCCTATGGTTTATCCGTTTCTTCATATTAAGTGAGTCAGGAGGTGGTTGTTGTTTAATGCCAAGTGAACAAGTCATTAGCTATATATGTAGCATGCCGATAGTAAGTTACATATCTATGAGATTATGATATCCGCTTTGTACTAGATCACTCCATGATCTACTACACTCGAGGCTAGTACGCTATGTACACCACCGATATCTCCTACACTCGAGGCTAGTACGCTATGTACATCACCGATATCTCCTACACTCGAGGCTAGTACGCTATGTACACCACCGATATCTACTACACTCGAGGCTAGTACGCTATGTACACCACCGATATCTACTACACTCGAGGCTAGTACGCTATGTACACCACCGATATCTACTACACTCGAGGCTAGTACGCTATGTACACCACCGATATCTCCTACACTCGAGGCTAGTACGCTATGTACATCACCGATATCTCCTACACTCGAGGCTAGTACGCTATGTACACCACCGATATCTACTACACTCGAGGCTAGTACGCTATGTACACCACCGATATCTACTACACTCGAGGCTAGTACGCTATGTACACCACCGATATCTACTACACTCGATGCTAGTACGCTATGTACACCACCGATATCTACTACACTCGAGGCTAGTACGCTATGTACACCACCGATATCTACTACACTCGCGGCTAGTACGCTATGTACACCACCGATGCGGGTTTCTTAATATTTATTGAGAGAAAGCACTTTAAATTTCTCACCTTCGTGAATACCTCCTCTCTTTAATTTATATTATCCATTAATTTGTTTTGTTTTTAAATATACATATTCACATTAACTACATACCTTGTATAATGTTTTCATTTTGTTGTTTTTGAGTTGAAGAAGGTAAATTCTCCATCAAGCTTCCATCTTGCTGAGTTTGAGTTAAAGAAGCGGAAAATTCCATTAAGCTTTCATTTTGTTGTTTTGGAGTTGAATGTGAATTTTCCATCCAGCTTTCATTTTGTTGTTTTTGAGTTGAATGTGAATTTTCCATCCATCTTTCACTTTGTTGTTTTGAGGTTGACCAAGGTAAACTTTCCATCACGCTTTCATTTTGTTGTTTTGGAGTTGACCAAGATAAATTTTCCATCATGCTTTCATTTTGTTGTTTTGGAGTTGAATGTGAAAATTCCATCCAGCTTTCATTTTGTTGTTTCGGAGATGAATGTGCATCTTCCTCCCAGCTTTCATTTTGTTGTTTTGGAGTTGACCAAGGTAAATTTTCCATCACGCTTTCATTTTGTTGTTTTTGAGTTGGAAAAGATAAATTTTCCATCACGCTTTCATTTTGTTGTTTTTGAGTTGAAAAAGATAAGTCTTCTATCATGCTTTCATTTTGTTGTTTTTGAGTTGAAAAGGGTAAATCTTCCATCCAGCTTTCATTTTGTTGTTTCGAAGTTGAATGTGAATTTTTCTCCCAGCTTTCATTTTGTTGTTTCGAAGTTGAATGTGAATTTTTCTCCCATCTTTCATTTTGTTGTTTTGGAGTTGACCAAGGCAAATTTTCCATCACACTTTCATTTTGTTGTTTTGGAGTTGAATGTGAATTTTCCATCCAGCTTTCATTTTGTTGTTTTAGAATTAAAGAAGGAGAAAATTCCATCAAGGTTTCATTTTGTTGTCTTAGAGTTGAAGAAGTTAAGTTTTCCATCAAGCTTTCCTTTTGTTGTTTTGGAGTTGTCGAATGTAAAAATCCAATCAAAATTCCATTTTGTTTTGGAGTTGCAAAAAGTGAATTTTCCATCCAGCTTTCATTTTGTTGTTTAGGAGTTGAATGTGAATTTTCTATCAAATTTTCACTTTGTTGTTTTTGAGTCGAAGAAAGTGAATGTTTCAAGTCTATTGGTCTATCACCAGAAGTCACAATCGGTTTATATCTTGCTGAATTTAAAAAAATAACCAACACTATTAATTATATAGAAACTAAGGTTCTCACCCCTTGGGCATATGTGACTTTGACCGATTGATTTAAGCCATTTGATATCCCTGCTTCAAAAACCCTTAAATTATTTGGCTTTTTGGACAATAATTTGACTTTAAGTGTACCTGATGATGGTTATTTTGAACGTACCTGATGATGGTTATTTTGAACGTACCTGATGATGGTTATTTTGAACGTACCTGATGATGGTTATTTTGAACGTACCTGATGATGGTTATTTTGAACGTACCTGATGATGGTTATTCCAGAAGCGCGTCGTGCGCACTAAATTAGATATCTATGTTTTTATTTATTACTATCAGTGTTACAATTTTAACATGTACCATTAATATATCCTATTTGACTGCATTAACCATTTTTTTTTCACGGTCGTTATATTTTTCAAATACATAAATGTATATCATGGGCACTATATCTTAATTATATACAAGCAATGAAAAATAATGGATAATTATGGCTGAATATTAAAACGTAAAATTAAATGACAGCGTCAGAAATGCTTACGCGAAAAATCGCAGAAACAGAAGCAAAATCAACACACTTAACACACTTAACACACATATCATAACCTTAACACACATATCATAACCGCGCACTCACATGGGTTGCACAGGCATTTAAAATATAGACACAAACGTTCCTTCTAAGTAACATGGTGCAAGTGTCTTCCACGTGGTAGCAAACTACAGACATTCGAATAATTGTGATAGTTTAACTGTCCTCTGCAATTGGGTGAGTGAGCGATTGATTGCTTAACGCTGATGAATAAACATTATTCAGCTGCAGCATGACGAGAACAAGCTGCCTTCAATGAAATGATAATATCCACTTTGTACATGACCAACACGCTAAGTTGGATTTTCATAGTGCTAGCTCACTGAAACAACAGTCCATGGGTAGACATGTCGCTCCACACATTATCTTGATTCCGAGCAATTCAGTCTTTACTCTTACTTCTTAATGCTGTGTCATTGACAGAGAAGCAACAGAAACCAATTTCATAGTTTGGATTGCCATGACCTGGACTCGAACCAACGATCTACTGCACTCGATGTGAGCACATTAACCGTACACCATCGATGTGTTACACATCCGTTGTATATTACAATTATATATTGCATGTTACAATACATGACCAACATGCTAAGTTGGATTTTCATAGTGCTAGCTCACTGACACGACAGTCCATGCGTAGACATGTCGCTCCATTGGGGACACAATAACATGATTAGGAGTCAATCAGTCTTCCCTTTTACTTCTTAAAGCTGTGTGCTTGGCAGAGAAGCAACATACATAATGTATATCAATTTCATAGTCTTTGGACTCTAACCCACGACTTACCGCACTCGAGGCGAGCCCATTAACAATTACACCGCCGATGTAGAACGTATCTGTTGCATATTGCTATTATAGATTGCATGTTAGAATATCATTATAGGTTTGCTATTAATTAGGTTAAAATTAGTCAAGGGTGAATTTCTATTTAAAACAATAATATACATTTGCCAAAAATCTGAAGAGTTACTGACCTTGTTCTTTAATTTGGATTAGTTTTGCCAAGATTAAATTTAGTGATTTGTCGATGTCTGTCACCCTGTTCTCCAAAATGGCGATGTTTGTGCTCATCCTGGATTCTGTAAGTAAATGGAATTGATTATAACACTCACAATTTATGTTGGTTTAATGTGAAGAAAAAACACCTATTTATTTAGCATGTATGACCTTTTGTTTTTCACGTACCTTGTTGTGTATTATTGTCATCTTTCATTTTTTCTTTTTTCTGTTCCAAGATTAAATTGTATAATTTTTCCAAGTCTGTAACCCTGTTCACCAAAATGGCGATATTTTTGGTCATCCTAGATTCTGGAAGTAAATAACAATTATCATAGGACTTACAATGCGATATCTAACACCACCTTGAAAAATATATGACTGATTGATTGATTGATTGTTGCTTAACGTCCTTCGCAGCTATATTCAGTACTAGAACACATTCAATAATAAATAAAACCTATATAGAAATAAGGGAAGGGATCGGTTAATCAGGTCAAAGGTTAATCGGGTCAAAGACTTGTGACTGCCACTGAAAAAGTACATCTGTATATGGAGAGTTTGGAAGGGTCGAAAAGAGTAGTCTTTTGTGGTGGCCACAATACGCCTACTCTTTTTCTAAATCGACAAAAGAGGTTTTGAGTGTACAGAGAGTACTATATCCGAAAGTTGTATGTCCTCAAAGTCATGACCTTCGAAAGGTTATCTTGAATGGTACCAGTCAAGTCAGGGCCGGCCTTAAGCCGATTAATGGTACCAGTCGAGTCAGGGCCGGCCTTAAGCCGATTAATGGTACCAGTCGAGTCAGGGCCGGCCTTAAGCCGATTAATGGTACCAGTCGAGTCAGGGCCGGCCTTAAGCCGATTAATGGTACCAGTCGAGTCAGGGCCGGTATTAAGCCGATTAATGGTACCAGTCGAGTCAGGGCCGGCCTTAAGCCGATTAATGGTACCAGTCGAGTCAGGGCCGGCCTTAAGCCGATTAATGGTACCAGTCGAGTCAGGGCCGGTCTTAAGCCGATTAATGGTACCAGTCGAGTCAGGGCCGGCCTTAAGCCGATTGATGGTACCAGTCGAGTCAGGGCCGCCTTAAGCCGATTAATGGTACCAGTCGAGTCAGGGCCGGCCTTAAGCCGATTAATGGTACCAATCGAGTCAGGGCCGGCCTTAAGCCGATTGGACTAATTGCTCCCAATTGAACCCGGCGCTTGAAGGGCCCGCTCTGGGGTTATCTACTCTTCACTGTTCAAGTACACACAACACTGAACACTCTGCAGGTTTTACAGAGAACAACATTGGGACCCACACCTCCTTAGACCGGCCCTGAGACAAGTCGTCCTTAAATCAAAGACGGCGAGTTGTTTCTGATATTATATGTTAAGAAAAATAATATGCAGCACATAGTGTTTGTCACGGACATGTTTGTTTAATGCTAAGAAAAAAAGCTATTTATTTAGCATGTATAACCTTTTGTTTTTCACGTACCTTTTTGTGTATTATTCTCATCTTTCATTTTTTCTTTATTCTGTTCCAATATTAAATTGTATGATTTTTCTATGTCTGTCACCCTTTTCTCCAAAATGGCGATATTTGTGCTCATCCTGGATTCTGTAAGTAAATAGAATTGATGATAACACTCACAATTTATGTTGGTTTAATGTGAAGAAAAAAAACACCTATTTATTTAGCATGTATAACCTTTTGCTTTTCACGTACCTTGTTGTGTATTATTCTTGTCGTTCATGTTTTCTTTTTTCTGTTCCAAGATTAAATTGTATAATTTTTCCAAGTCTGTAACCCTATTCACCAAAATGGCGATATTTTTGGTCATCCTAGATTCTCGAAGTAAATAACAATTATTATAGGACTTACAATGCGATATCTAACACCACCTTGAAAAATATATGACTGATTGATTGATTGTTGCTTAACGTCCAGCGCAGCTATATTCAGTACTAGAACACATTCAATAATAAATAAAACATATATAGAAATAAGGGAAGGGATGGGTTAATCGGGTCAAAGGTTAATCGGGTCAAAGACTTGTGACTGCCACTGAAAAAGTACATCTATATATGGAGAGTTTGGAAGGGTCGAACACATTAGTTTTTTGTGGTGGCCACAATACGCCTACTCTTTTTTTAAATCGACAAAAGAGGTTTTGAGTGTACAGAGAGTGTGGCACTCTTTAAGCACTTAAAATTCAAAACGGTAGGTTTTTCTACGTGGAATTTTAAAATAGTGCGATCACACAAAATATCGTAACAGTTTTAAATTGATCGTCCATATAATTGATTTATCTGTAAAGATAATTATTGCGAAATATAAACTCTATATATAATTGCAAACGTAGCCCTTTTCTTTATCAATCTAATTTTACCATCAATATCTTGTTGATTGACAAATTTCCAACATGGCGGTTATCGCTTCGTTAATCACACCTGAACTTACGAGTACGAATGAAAGGGTATTGGTTTGAGTCAAGGCGTTTAACGTAACTTACAACAATATTTCAGCTGTATCGTGGCGGTCAGTTTTATTGGTGGAGGAAACCGGAGTACGCGGAGAAAACCACCGACTTGCCGCAACTCACTGACAAACGAAAGGGGAATGTGACAAGCCTTATTGTCATTACACACATACATTACTATATCCGAAAGTTGTATGTCCTCAAAGTCATGACCTTCGAAAGGTTATATTGAATGGTACCAGTCGAGTCAGGGCCGGTATTAAGCCGATTAATGGTACCAGTCGAGTCAGGGCCGGCCTTAAGCCGATTAATGGTACCAGTCGAGTCACGGCCGGCCTTAAGCCGATTAATGGTACCAGTCGAGTCACGGCCGGCCTTAAGCCGATTAATGGTACCAGTCGAGTCAGGGCCGGCCTTAAGCCGATTAATGGTACCAGTCGAGTCAGGGCCGGCCTTAAGCCGATTAATGGTACCAGTCGAGTCAGGGCCGGCCTTAAGCCGATTAATGGTACCAGTCGAGTAAGGGCTGGCCTTAAGCCGATTAATGGTACCAGTCGAGTTAGGGCCGGCCTTAAGCCGATTAATGGTACCAGTCGAGTCAGGGCCGGCCTTAAGCCGATTAATGGTACCAGTCGAGTCAAGGCCGGTCTTAAGCCGATTAATGGTACCAGTCGAGTCAGGGCCGGCCTTAAGCCGATTAATGGTACCAGTCGAGTCAGGGCCGACCTTAAGCCGATTGGACTAATTGCTCCCAATTGAACCCGGCGCTTGAAGGGCCCGCACTGGGGTTATCTACTCTTCACTGTTCAAGTACACACAACACTGAACACTCTGCAGGTTTTACAGAGAACAACATTGGGACCCACACCTCCTTAGACCGGCCCTGAGACAAGTCGTCCTTAAATCAAAGACGGCGAGTTGTTTCTGATATTATATGTTAAGAAAGAAAAACTATGCAGCATACAATGTTCTGTTTGTCACAGACCCTTTTTATTTAATGTTAAGAACAAATACCAACTACATGTATTATTTAGCTTGTATAACCTTTCATTTTCACGTACCTTGTTGTGTATCATTCTTGTCGTTCATGTTTTCTTTTTTCTGTTCCAATATTAAATTATATAATTTTTCCAAGTCTGTAACCCTGTTCACCAAAATGGCGATATTTTTGCTCATCCTGGATTCTGGAAGTAATTGATATTTATCATAGCACTCACAATGAGATATTTAACACCACCTTGAAAATATATGACTGACTGATTGATTATTGCTTAATTGTCTAGTGCAGCTATATTCATGACGAAGGCAAATTCAAAAATACATAAAATCTATATAGAAATGAGGAGAGGAGTTGGCCAATCGGGTCGACGACTTCTGAATGTCATTGAAAAGGCATATGGAGAGTTGGGAAGGAACGAAAAAAAAGGTTTTTGTGGTGGCCACAATGCCCCTACACTTTTTCAATATCGATAAAAGAGGTCTTTAGTGTACATAGAGTGTGGCACTCTTCAAACACTTTACCCATTATGGTTCACAATCAGATTTTTCCTATCATAACCTGACAACCCTCTCCATATACTCGTTATATAATTGCACACCTCAATTTTTGTATCCGGAGAAAACCACCGACCTGCCACAAGTCACTGACAAACTAAAGGGGAATGCGACAGACCTTATTGTCATTACACATACATTACTGTATCCGAAAGTCTTATGTCCTCAAAGGTATCGAAAGGTTCTCATGAATGGTGCCTGGCGAGTAGTCTTTAAATTCAAAGTTAAAAAAAACTATGTCCCATTAATAGTCATTTGTCCGTCACGGACTCATTTATTTAATGTTAAGGAAAACAACTATTTATTTAGCATGCATAACCTTTTGTTTTTCACGTACCTTGGTGTTTATTATTGCGGCCATTCATTTTTTCTTCCAGGTTGGTCATCACCATGTCTTTTATTACATCGCGAGTCTCTGAGATAGAAAAAGATTGATTTTATGTTTGTTTGTTTCATTTTTTATCTTTTTTTTCTTTTTCTTTTTTAAACAACATAATAGTTTATTCACACAGGCACTTGTTTCATTAAACACAATATATGCCCCCTCCCCTTCCTTACTTCAAGGTAAACATCTGCCCTTTATCCCTTCCCCACTTCGCCTCAATATGTTTCGCTTATTTGTGATTCTTTCGCTGACCTAATTATAACGTGACACTCCCGAGATATTTCTCTTTTCGACTGTCACATTTAAATATAGCTCAGACGAATTGGACAAGAATATTCAGCGAACGTCGCATTTTCTATTTTTCAGTCACTGAAACGGATACAGTCACTTCCGGTCCGTTCTAAATTGATTTAGAAACTAAAAAAAAGGTGTTTTAAAAATCAAATGTCAGTAATTTGGAGTTGAACATATTTCTATAATCTGCATAGGAACAATTATCTGTGTTTTAAAGGCTTACTTTACATTTGAGAGGAGATTATCATGATGGCATTGTTACCCATGGTCGGTCTAGATAATTCCGAATGCATATGAAAAATCCAGCGCAAATTGGAAGTGGTTGTATCCGTTTCAATGACTTAAATTTTCACCAAGCCACTTTCGCTGGATATTCTGGTCCAATTCGTCTGAGGGGGGCCCGGTAGATATATTTAAATGTAGCAGTCGAAAAGAGAAATATCTCGGGAATGTAACGATATAATTGGGTCAGCGAAAGGATCACAAATAAGCGAAAAATATTGAGGCGAAGTGGGGAAGGGGTAAAGGGCAGATGTTTACCTTGAAGTAAGGAAGAGGAGGGGGCATATATTTTTTGAATGAAACAAGTGCCTGTGTTTATTCAGCATAGCTTGTTACGTTGTTACTGCATAGTCCAAGCACCTCTGAAGTATCCATTATTTTCTTTAATTTTGTTTGTTGTTGTTTTTCTGTTTAAGTACTTCTATTTCCTCCATCAGTAAAACTACTACTATCTAACAACAGACATGCGGTCATCAATTTTTAGATGAGAGAGCACCGAGATGGTCTCCGTCTAAATCCACATTGGGACACATTATAACTGAATTGTTACTGAAAGTGGTGTTAAGCGAACACATTCTTAGCCTATACTTTAAGAATTAATTGCTTGAAAAGAAACATTTTAACCGGTTTAACACCGCCACATTTTCTTTACCTGTCACCAGGATCTATAAACCATGACTTGGTTGACCGTTATGGAATATCTGTATCACAAATGACCACGGATATATTCCATTTGTTGTAAACAATTCCCAATCCTTTCCTCATTGATGACTTATCACCGGGTTTGTAATTAGATTGACACGACGGGTGTCTCTAGTGGAGCAGAAAATGCCTACATTTCCGGTGCACCTGAGTTCACCTCCGATTTTTAGTGAGGTTTGTGTTACTCGATCTTTAGTTTTATGTGTATGTTTTGTAGATCGTTGTTTGTCCTTTGTGCTTTTTCTTTTGACCATGGTGTTCTTCTTCAATTTACGGATTCTGATTACTCCTTTGGTATCTTTAAACTCTTCATATGTCGTAGTCTTCTTGTGTTCAGTGAGTGAAGGTGAAGGTGAGAGTTTATTATTCGTTTTGTCGATATTAGTGGAATTGTTGACCATCACTGTTTAAATGTTCTTTTCATGATAATTTGTATAAAGGAAAGTCGAGAAGACCGCTTATCACACTGCCTGAAACATATAATAGAAATTATCAATAATTCTGATAAAACTAAGAAATATAGGTATATGAAGATCTCTCTTATTTCTTATGCTTTATTCATATGGAAATAATTGTCATACCTTTCTGTGTATGTTCAGTAGTGTTTACATGTAAAATGGCTTGTTTCAATTCAAAAAACATGTTTGCCAACTTTGACAAGCTGGTCTCCAACATTGAACCTGAAGAGACATAATAAATGCTTTTAAAACAAACTATATATATATGTCACGTGTGTAAATCGTTGTACCTTTTGCTGTACATTTTGAAATACTTTTTAAACTGAAAATACAATCATATAGGAAAACACACTCTGAAATGATTGGTAAACCTAACTTGATATTGTCCATCTTTTAAATCATTGGCCGTGAGATTTCACGAGATGTCGGGAAGTTACTTGCCAATCTCTATTCAGGGGGTATGGTGTTTAATGCCACTTTCAACAAAATTTCAATTATATCGTGGCGGTCATTTTTATTGGTGGAGAAAACCGGAGAAAACCACCAACCAGTCGCAAGTCACTGAACAACTTTATCACATAGTGATGTGTCGAATACACCTCGCCCGAACAGGATTCGAACTCACAACCTCAGTGGTGATAGACACTGATCGGATATATAGTTGTAAATGCAACTACCATAAGATCACGACTACGTTGGGCCCCGATTGGACGGTCAAAGACGAATGAAAGGTTACATTACATGACCCCAACCAGGATGTTGTTAGTGTAACGGCAAAATAAAATACAAGTACCTGTACATAACCAGTGTTATTGCATGGGGAAACTGTTGTTAACTCTTCTGGAGCGCTTACTTTCACATCCTGGTTTTAAGAGAGTTCGTCTTCTTCAATATTTCGTTCTGTCTTTGTATTTGTATTTTGTTGTTGTGCATCGTAAAATCATGGTTGTTTTGTTCTATCACTCAAACCTCTTTAGTTGAGTATTGTCTGGTCGTTTTAGCAAGGGATTAGGGTTATGGTGTTTAACTCCACTTTCAACAATATTTCAGTTATATCATTGTGGTCAGTTTTATTGGTGAAGGAAACCGGAGTATCCGGAGAAAACCACCGACCTGTCGCAAGTCACTAACAAACTTTATCACATAATATTGTGTCGAGTACACTTCGCCATGAACGGGACTTGAACTCACAACTTTAGTGGTGATAGACACTGATTACACACGTAGTTGTCAATCCAACTACAATATGATCACGACCACGACGGTCCCGTTTCATTAAAAATATACAAGGTGTAAACAATAGATGTTATTTCTCGACATTAATATAAATTTTGAACAGCAGCCAAGCATAATAAATAATGCCATAAATTGTCTCCCTCAAGGCCAAATATCACATGATGAAATATTATTTTTATTTCAGATGCAGATTAGTGACAATACTAGTTTTTTGTAATATCATTAGGAGGGTGACATAGAACAGTATTTCTCCCATTATTACGGCGTCTTAACCCCGCTGAACCAGTGGTTGCAAAATCTGTAATCCTCTAGAGGATTAAAATGTCTCGTGCCTTTCCCCGCATGTTGTCAAATCGGTAATTTTGAAGGATTTTGAAATAAAGTTCGTGTTAAATAATGGGAGAAACAAATTCTCCTTCAGTTGCCCATGTAGGTTACGATATTTCTCCACTCTCGCTTGTGGTTCAAATTTTAAACTTAACTCTCTTGAGTAGAGAAATATCGTAACCCACGGGAAACTGAAGGAGAATCTATATATATACCGTAATTGCCGTGTCAAAACTAAGGTTCTCCTGCCCAATACATAGGTGGTCTGAGCCGATTAGGACTATTCTATTTGGGTCTTTTTTAATTTTCTTGCTCCAAAAGTCTTTTATACAGGACTGGTCTTAAGCCAATTGGACCAATTTCTCCAAATTGGACACCGCGCATAAGGGGCCCCTCGCTAGAGTCATCGTCTATCGGCTGTTCAGGTACACACAACAACACACTGCAGGTTTAATAGAGAACAACATTGGGCCCTTCACCTCCTAAAACCGGTCCTGATTTTAAATTATTTGGCTTTCCAATCTTTCAATTCTGATAGTACCTGATGACGGTTATTCTAGAAAGGCGTGGTACTTAGTACTTTATATTTATGGCTAAATCAAATTAAAGCTGCCACTTACCATTACGTATGTGCTCCAGCTCCTTTGATATCCGATCCATATTTCTCTTCATTGATGACGTCATCTGATATAGCATAAGATAGTTTTCATTGGTCGCATCAGTACTAGCCTTTATTATACTTAGATCCCTCAGAATTGATTGGAGTGTGTTCCTTTTAGGTCTCTTCTTATTCGTGTTTGTCAACGGGTCTACATGTTGTTCTGATATCGTGTTGTTCCATTCTGTTTCAAATATTGCATTCTGTTGTTGTTCTATCATTTCGTCCTGTAACATCGCGGTATCACTGTTCCTGTTTTGTGACATCGCGGTGTCACCGTTCTTGTTCTGTAGCATCGCGTTATCTGTGTTCTTGCTCTGTAGCATCGCGGCGTCACCGTTCTTGTTCTGTAGCATCGCGTTATCGGTGTTCTTGTTCTGTGCCATCGCGGTGTCACTGTTCTTGTTCTGTAGTATCCCGTTATCGCTGTTCTTGTTCTGAAATTCCTTCTTGTGTATTTGTACCCTGTCAATACATTTTAAATTCTGAATACATTCCGTAGGTTTGAAATTCAGCACATTCACTTTGTGTTGAAGTTCTTTGACATCTTGTTCTAACAGCCGTCGTTGACGTCTTTCTTCCAGCAAGATGTCCATGATCTGGATGTAGTGTCTTGACGTGAGATACGGCAATTCATCAACATTTTTAGAAACTGTGATCGTATTAGTTTTGTTCCTAATATTCCCTTCTACACTACTAAGTATAAATATTATCAAAACAGAAAATGAAAACATTCCGTAGAAATAAATATAAGTAAATAAATAATAGTTTTCTTAGTTCCGTTATAATGAATGAACCATGCGGTGGTCACATCACAATGTATTTACATGTACGTGTATATATCATAAACAAATGTTACGTTACATAATGGTCAAGGGAGAAACATAACGTCTGGACTATACTATTTATTGTGAATTGTCGTAAAACAAATTAATACTAACTATTAATTGTCAGGATATATAATATAAAATGTCAAGATTAACACTCTGTTCGTCAGACATTTTGTATATCAATCATAAGTAAATCAGTGAAGCGTGACATTATTTATCACTTTCATAGTTATCATTAGCCACTGTCATGGTGTCTATTCTTAAATATGATAAATAAATATGTTAAAAAGTTGTTAATTCTTTAGAGTAGTAATACAATATACTATTGTGATAGTAATAATGATAATGGTCTTTAAAGGGGATTTCTTGCGCTTCACAGCAATCCATATCCACAGGTTGGTTTATATACCTTTAAAATTTATAACGAATTAGGGCCCATGAAGCTAGTTTAACACCGTTACTTCTTATTGAAGTGTCTGTACCAAGCCATTTTGTATATAAATCATAAGTAAATTAGTGAAGCGTGATATTGTTTATCACTTTCATATTAACCATTAGCCCCTGTCTATTCTTAAGTATGATAAATAAATTTGTTAAAAAGTTGGTAATTTTTCAGAGTAATAATACAATAACTATTGTTTTAGTATAATCTTAATTATGATAATGAATTTCTTGTGCTTCACACCAAACCAGTTCGACAGCTACTGAGGTTTATAGTGCATTACAATTTTATAAGAAGGGGGAATTTTGAGCCCATGAAACTAGTCTAACCCACTACTTTTTATTGACGTGTCTGTATCAAGCCAGGAAAGTGAGGGGTCATGTTCCAGGCTCCTACGTCCCTGATATTTTCATTTTACCTGACTAACGTTATAACCCAGCATCTGGTCGTGCACACTAAATCTAATATATCTAGTATAGTATAGTATAGTATAGTATACTGCCAGTGGCGTAACTATGTTAGGCTCAAGTAGGCACGTACTTATGCATAAATTTGACAATTTTTATTTTATAAATCAATGTTCCACTTTCCTACTGGAATACGTATGTAAATATGTCCCATGATTAAATCTATATAATGTATGTAATACAAATGTACAGAGCGAATTATCTTGTAGACAACCCATCTGACTACTGGAAACTATCCCTATGTCTTGTCTTCTTGGATCAGTTAGTAGAAGAGAAATCATAAGTTAATAGTACGCAACAAGGAGCAGTTTTTGTTTGGGGGGGGGGGGGCATTTTACAAAAACCCTGCAAGTCTTCTAAACCTAATACCTGAATCTAGTTGATAGATTGTTCAATGTCTATCAGAGAGGTTTACCAAGGAAAGTAGATTTTGTGGATGAGGTTGAGCGTTGGAAAATCAGGTGGGCTCTCGTAGATGATAAGCCAGAGTCTACTCGACACTCTGCAATGCAACAAACCGTGACTTATATCTGGCTATATATACCATCATCAGTATCTTACTGACAATGCCGGTGTCATCGACAACAAGCGAGAGATCTTTCAGTGCAATGAGACTCGAGAAATCCTACTTAAGGTCGACTATTGGCGATGAACGACTGTCCAACTTATCACTGATGCACATACACAGACATGTGCAAGTCGACTTGAATGTGATTACTGATGACTGTTCTATAAACTTGTGCAAGTGAAAACAATGAATAACTCATGATGAATAAAAGTTCAGAGAGTAACCTCTATCAGACATGTATTTTGTTATTCCATTCGTCATTAAGGTTTCGAAGGGTATAAAGTAACGTGACAATCCGTCCGTCCGCGAGAGGTATGTCTGCGTAGTCAAGGACGTTAAAGTTCTACGCTAGTCCGTAGTGGCATTGTCGAAAAGGGACAAACTAATCTGAATTTCATGTTGTTATAAGCACTTCCAAAATGCTCAAAAACGTCACCCTTTCTGTTGTATAACCCGTGGGCTTCCAGAGGCTTCGCCCCATGGATCCACTTGAACGGCCCCAGTCCCCTCGCCGCAGCAGCTTGTGCCTATACTTCTCCATTATTCTGGTTACGCCCCTTACTGCACTAGTTAACCTGAAACACATCAGTTCTACTTTGGGCGGATTTCCAAAATTGTTGTTTTTTTCCATTTCAGCGGAATAGACAAGATCATACTCTTACTGGAACAGTACAGATCTGACGTCGGGAAACATCAGCAGAACATATTGTATTAAATGTGTTGGTTATAAAGTCCCAGGAAAAACTTATATGTAATTGATAAGTGACGTCTCAGTAAGCTGTTCTATTTATGTTTTTAATTGAATTGACAGATTTTATTTAAGTTGTTCTTGATTATTTCAACTTTTACATACATGTAATTATTAAAGTTAATATGCTTAGTATTTTGTTTAAATAGATGCATATATGTAGGACCATACAGGTAAAACTACCAAAGTTCACTCTTTTGATGTATTCTATATATATCCACCCAAATGAAGTGCAATTTTCCGCTCAAGTGAAATATTTTCCCGCCAAAATGAAAAACGCCGCTACTTTGACTTTGCTGTTAAATGTTATCTCTGAATGACTTTGATAAGATGCAGAAATTATGAAGCAAATATATTAATATTTTTTTTATGTTGCATCTATTTTTCACTTAAATTATCATGATAAAGACTTGCATGTTTATTATGAGCGAGTTGTATAACGACAAATGAACAATAATTCAGCCATATCATGGCGAGAACAAGTTATAACAGATAAGATGATAATGATGTCCACTTTGTACTAGACCAACAGCTTAATTGAATATTTATAGTGCCAGCTCACTGAAACAACTCTCCACAAGTAGACATGTCTCGCCTATCTGTATTGCGTTTTAGCTTTGTTTTGTTTGTATTCGTAATGTGTCTTAAGCTTGTGTACCCAATGTGTCTTGTGTCTCTGGATTGTTCATACTTGATTGCTGGTTCTCTGGATTGTTCATACTTGATTGCTGGTTCTCTGGATTGTTCATACTTGATTGCCGGTTCTCTGGATTGTTCATACTTGATTGCTGGTTCTCTGGATTGTTCATACTTGATTGCCGGTTCTCTGGATTGTTCATACTTGATTGCTGGTTCTCTGGATTGTTCATACTTGATTGCTGGTTCTCTGGATTGTTCATACTTGATTGCTGGTTCTCTGGATTGTTCATACTTGATTGCCGGTTCTCTGGATTGTTCATACTTGATTGCCGGTTCTCTGGATTGTTCATACTTGATTGCCGGTTCTCTGGATTGTTCATACTTGATTGCCGGTTCTCTGGATTGTTCATACTTGATTGCCGGTTCTCTGGATTGTTCATACTTGATTGTCGGTTCTCTGGATTGTTCATACTTGATTGCCGGTTTTCTCTGGATTGTTCATACTTGATTGTCGGTTCTCTGGATTGTTCATACTTGATTGCCGGTTTTCTCTGGATTGTTCATACTTGATTGCCGGTTTTCTCTGGATTGTTTATACTTGATTGCCGGTTTTCTCTGGATTGTTTATACTTGATTGCCGGTTTTCTCTGGATTGTTCATATTTGATTGCCGGGTGTCTCTGGATTGTTCATACTTGATTGCCGGTTTTCTCTGGATTGTTCATACTTGATTGCCGGTTTTCTCTGGATTGTTCATACTTGATTGCCGGTTCTCTGGATTGTTCATACTTGAATGCCGGTTCTCTGGATTGCTCATACTTGATTACTGGTTCTCTGGATTGTTCATACTTGATTGCCGGTTCTCTGGATTGCTCATACTTGATTGCCGGGTTTCTCTGGATTGTTCATACTTGATTGCCGGTTCTCTGGATTGTTCATACTTGATTGCCGGTTCTCTGGATTGTTCATACTTGATTGCCGGTTTTCTCTGGATTGTTCATACTTGATTGCCGGTTTTCTCTGGATTGTTCATACTTGATTGCCGGTTTTCGCTGGATTGTTCATACTTGATTGCTGGTTCTCTGGATTGTTAATACTTGATTGCCGGTTTTCTCTGGATTGTTCATACATGATTGCCGGTTCCCTGGATTGTTCATACTTGATTGCCGGGTGTCTCTGGATTGTTCATACTTGATTGCTGGGTTTCTCTGGATTGTTCATACTTGATTGCTGGTTCTCTGGATTGTTCATACTTGATTGCCGGGTTTCTGTGGATTGTTCATACTTGATTGCTGGGTTTCTCTGGATTGTTCATACTTGATTGCCGGTTTTCTCTGGATTGTTCATACTTGATTGCCGGGTTTCTCTGGATTGTTCATACTTGATTACTGGGTTTCTCTGGATTGTTCATACTTGATTGCCGGGTTTCTCTGGATTGTTCATACTTGATTGCCGTTTTCTCTGGATTGTTCATACTTGATTGCCGGGTTTCTCTGGATTGTTCATACTTGATTGCCGGTTTTCTCTGGATTGTTCATACTTGATTGCCGGGTTTCTCTGGATGGTTCATACTTGATTGCCGAGTTTCTCTGGATTGTTCATACTTGATTGCCGGGTTTCTCTGGATTGTTCATACTTGATTGCCGGGTTTCTCTGGATTGTTCATACTTGATTTCCGGGTGTCTCTGGATTGTTCATACTTGATTTCCGGGTTTCTCTGGATTGTTCATACTTGATTGGCGGGTTTCTCTGGATTGTTCATACTTGATTGCCGGGTTTCTCTGGATTGTTCATACTTGATTGCCGGGTTTCTCTGGATTGTTCATACTTGATTGTCGGGTTTCTCTGGATTGTTCATACTTGATTGCCGGGTTTCTCTGGATTGTTCATACTTGATTGCCGGGTTTCTCTGGATTGTTCATACTTGATTGCCGGTTTTCTCTGGGTTGTGCATACTTGATTGCCGGGTGTCTCTGGATTGTTCATACTTGATTGCCGGGTTTCTCTGGATTGTTCATACTTGATTGCCGGGTTTCTCTGGATTGTTCATACTTGATTGCCGGGGTTCTCTGGATTGTTCATACTTGATTGCCGGTTTTCTCTGGATTGTTCATACTTGATTGCCGGGTGTCTCTGGATTGTTCATACTTGATTGCCGGGTTTCTCTGGATTGTTCATACTTGATTGCTGGTTCTCTGGATTGTTCATGCTTGATTGCCGGGTTTCTCTGCATTGTTCATACTTGATTGCCGGGTTTCTCTTGATTGTTCATACTTGATTGCCGGGTTTCTCTGGATTGTTCATACTTGATTGCGGTTTTCTCTGGATTGTTCATACTTGATTGCCTGGTGTCTCTGGATTGTTCATACTTGATTGCCGGGTTTCTCTGGATTGTTCATATTTGATTGCTGGTTCTCTGGATTGTTCATACTTGATTGCCGGGTTTCTCTGGATTGTTCACACTTGATTTGTGGGTTTCTCTGGATTGTTCATACTTGATTGCCGGGTGTCTCTGGATTGTTCATACTTGATTGCCGGGTTTCTCTGGATTGTTCATACTTGATTGCTGGTTCTCTGGATTGTTCATACTTGATTGCCGGGTTTCTCTGGATTGTTCACACTTGATTGCTGGGTTTCTCTGGATTGTTCATACTTGATTGCCGGTTTTCTCTGGACTGTTCATACTTGATTGCCGGTTTTCTCTGGATTGTTCATACTTGATTGCTGGTTCTCTGGATTGTTCATACTTGATTGCCGGGTGTCTCTGGATTGTTCCTACTTGATTGCCGGGTGTTTCTGGATTGTTCATACTTGATTGCCGGGTGTCTCTGGATTGTTCATACTTGATTGCCGGGTGTCTCTGGATTGTTCATACTTGATTGCCGGTTTTCTCTGGATTGTTCATACTTGATTGCCGGGTGTCTCTGGATTGTTCATACTTGATTGCTGGGTTTCTCTGGATTGTTCATACTTAATTGCCGGTTTTCTCTGGATTGTTCATACTTGATTGCCGGGTGCCTCTGGATTGTTCATACTTGATTGCTGGTTCTCTGGATTGTTCATACTTGATGGCCGGTTTTCTCTGGATTGTTCATACATGATTGCTGGTTCTCTGGATTGTTCATACTTGATTGCCGGGTGTCTCTGGATTGTTCATACTTGATTGGCGGGTTTCTCTGGATTGTTCATACTTGATTGCTGGTTCTCTGGATTGTTCATACTTGATTGCCGGGTTTCTCTGGATTGTTCATACTTGATTGCTGGGTTTCTCTTGATTGTTCATACTTGATTGCCGGTTTTCTCTGGATTGTTCATACTTGATTGCCGGGTTTCTCTGGATTGTTCATACTTGATTGCCGGGTTTCTCTGGATTGTTCATACTTGATTGCCGGGTTTCTCTGGATTGTTCATACTTGATTGCCGGTTTTCTCTGGATTGTTTATACTTGATTGCCGGGTGTCTCTGGATTGTTCATACTTGATTGCAGGGTGTCTCTGGATTGTTCATACTTGATTTCCGGGTTTCTCTGGATTGTTCATACTTGATTGCCGGGTTTCTCTGGATTGTTCATACTTGATTGCCATGTTTCTCTGGATTGTTCATACTTGATTGCCGGGTTTCTCTGGATTGTTCATACTTGATTGCCGGGTTTCTCTGGATTGTTCATACTTGATTGCCCGGTTTCTCTGGATTGTTCATACTTGATTGCCGGGTTTCTCTGGATTGTTCATAATTGATTGCCGGGTTTCTCTGGATTGTTCATACTTGATTGCCGGTTTTCTCTGGGTTGTGCATACTTGATTGCCGGGTGTCTCTGGATTGTTCATACTTGATTGCCGGGTTTCTCTGGATTGTTCATACTTGATTGCCGGGTTACTCTGGATTGTTCATACTTGATTGCTGGGGTTCTCTGGATTGTTCATACTTGATTGCCGGTTTTCTCTGGATTGTTCATACTTGATTGCCGGGTGTCTCTTGATTGTTCATACTTGATTGCCGGGTTTCTCTGGATTGTTCATACTTGATTGCTGGTTCTCTGGATTGTTCATACTTGATTGCCGGGTTTCTCTGGATTGTTCATACTTGATTGCCGGTTTTCTCTGGATTGTTCATACTTGATTGCCGGGTTTCTCTTGATTGGTCATACTTGATTGCCGGTTTTCTCTGAATTGTTCATACTTGATTGCCGGGTGTCTCTGGATTGTTCATACTTGATTGCCGGGTTTCTCTGGATTGTTCATACTTGATTGCTGGTTCTCTGGATTGTTCATACTTGATTGCCTGGTTTCTCTGGATTGTTCACACTTGATTGCTGGGTTTCTCTGGATTGTTCATACTTGATTGCCGGTTTTCTCTGGACTGTTCATACTTGATTGCCGGTTTTCTCTGGATTGTTCATACTTAATTGCTGGTTCTCTGGATTGTTCATACTTGATTGCAGGGTGTCTCTGGATTGTTCATACTTGATTGCCGGGTGTTTCTGGATTGTTCATACTTGATTGCCGGGTGTTTCTGGATTGTTCATACTTGATTGCCGGGTGTCTCTGGATTGTTCATGCTTGATTGCCGGGTGTCTCTGGATTGTTTATACTCGATTGCCGGTTTTCTCTGGATTGTTCATGCTTGATTGCCGGGTGTCTCTGGATTGTTCATACTTGATTGCCGGGTTTTTCTGGATTGTTCATACTTGATTGCTGGTTTTCTCTGGATTGTTCATACTTGATTGCCGGTTTTCTCTGGATTGTTCATACTTGATTGCCGGGTTTCTCTGGATTGTTCATACTTCATTACTGGGTTTCTCTGGATTGTTCATACTTGATTGCCGGGTTTCTCTGGATTGTTCATACTTGATTGCCGGGTTTCTCTGGATTGTTCATACTTGATTGCCGGTTTTCTCTGGATTGTTCATACTTGATTGCCGGGTTTCTCAGGATTGTTCATACTTGATTGCCGGGTTTCTCTGGATTGTTCATACTTGATTGCCGGGTTTCTCTGGATTGTTCATACTTGATTGCCGGTTTTCTCTGGATTGTTTATACTTGATTGCCGGGTGTCTCTGGATTGTTCATACTTGATTGCAGGGTGTCTCTGGATTGTTCATTCTTGATTTCCGGGTTTCTCTGGATTGTTCATACTTGATTGCCGGGTTTCTCTGGATTGTTCATACTTGATTGCCGGGTTTCTCTGGATTGTTCATACTTGATTGCCGGGTTTCTCTGGATTGTTCATACTTGATTGCCAGGTTTCTCTGGATTGTTCATGCTTGATTGCCGGGTGTCTCTGGATTGTTCATACTTGATTGCCGGATTTCTCTGGATTGTTCATACTTGATTGCCGGGTGTCTCTGGATTGTTCATACTTGATTGCTGGGTTTCTCTGGATTGTTCATACTTAATTGCCGGTTTTCTCTGGATTGTTCATACTTGATTGCCGGGTGCCTCTGGATTGTTCATACTTGATTGCTGGTTCTCTGGATTGTTCATACTTGATGGCCGGTTTTCTCTGGATTGTTCATACATGATTGCTGGTTCTCTGGATTGTTCATACTTGATTGCCGGGTGTCTCTGGATTGTTCATACTTGATTGCCGGGTTTCTCTGGATTGTTCATACTTGATTGCTGGTTCTTTGGATTGTTCATACTTGATTGCCGGGTTTCTCTGGATTGTTCATACTTGATTGCTGGGTTTCTCTGGATTGTTCATACTTGATTGGCGGTTTTCTCTGGATTGTTCATACTTGATTGCCGGGTTTCTCTGGATTGTTCATACTTGATTACTGGGTTTCTCTGGATTGTTCATACTTGATTGCCGGGTTTCTCTGGATTGTTCATACTTGATTGCCGGTTTTCTCTGGATTGTTCATACTTGATTGCCGGGTTTCTCTGGATTGTTCATACTTGATTGCCGGGTTTCTCTGGATTGTTCATACTTGATTGCCAGGTTTCGCTGGATTGTTCATACTTGATTGCCGGTTTTCTCTGGATTGTTCATACTTGATTGCCGGGTGTCTCTGGAATGTTCATACTTGATTGCAGGGTGTCTCTGGATTGTTCATACTTGATTTCCGGGTTTCTCTGGATTGTTCATACTTGATTGCCGGGTTTCTCTGGATTGTTCATACTTGATTGCCGGGTTTCTCTGGATTGTTCATACTTGATTGCCGGGTTTCTCTGGATTGTTCATACTTGATTGCAGGGTGTCTCTGGATTGTTCATACTTGATTGCCCGGTTTCTCTGGATTGTTCATACTTGATTGCCGGGTTTCTCTGGATTGTTCATACTTGATTGCCGGGTTTCTCTGGATTGTTCATACTTGATTGCCGGGTTTCTCTGGATTGTTCATACTTGATTGCCAGGTTTCTCTGGATTGTTCATACTTGATTGCCGGGTTTCTCTGGATTGTTCATACTTGATTGCCGGGTTACTCTGGATTGTTCATACTTGATTGCCGGGTTTCTCTGGATTGTTCATACTTGATTGCCGGTTTTCTCTGGATTGTTCATACTTGATTGCGGGTGTCTCTGGATTGTTCATACTTGATTGCCGGGTTTCTCTGGATTGTTCATACTTGATTGCTGGTTCTCTGGATTGTTCATACTTGATTGCCGGGTTTCTCTGGATTGTTCATACTTGATTGCCGGGTTTCTCTGGATTGTTCATACTTGATTGCCGGGTTTCTCTTGATTGGTCATACTTGATTGCCGGGTTTCTCTGGATTGTTCATACTTGATTGCCGGTTTTCTCTGGATTGTTCATACTTGATTGCCGGGTGTCTCTGGATTGTTCATACTTGATTGCCGGGTTTCTCTGGATTGTTCATACTTGATTGCTGGTTCTCTAGATTGTTCATACTTGATTGCCGGGTTTCTCTGGATTGTTCAAACTTAATTGCTGGATTTCTCTGGATTGTTCATACTTGATTGCCGGTTTTCTCTGGACTGTTCATACTTGATTGCCGGTTTTCTCTGGATTGTTCATACTTGATTGCTGGTTCTCTGGATTGTTCATACTTGATTGCCGGGTGTCTCTGGATTGTTCATACTTGATTGCCGGGTGTTTCTGGATTGTTTATACTTGATTGCCGGGTGTCTCTGGATTGTTCATACTTGATTGCAGGGTGTCTCTGGATTGTTCATACTTGATTTCCGGGTTTCTCTGGATTGTTCATACTTGATTGCCGGGTTTCTCTGGATTGTTCATACTTGATTGCCATGTTTCTCTGGATTGTTCATACTTGATTGCCGGGTTTCTCTGGATTGTTCATACTTGATTGCCGGGTTTCTCTGGATTGTTCATACTTGATTGCCCGGTTTCTCTGGATTGTTCATACTTGATTGCCGGGTTTCTCTGGATTGTTCATAATTGATTGCCGGGTTTCTCTGGATTGTTCATACTTGATTGCCGGTTTTCTCTGGGTTGTGCATACTTGATTGCCGGGTGTCTCTGGATTGTTCATACTTGATTGCCGGGTTTCTCTGGATTGTTCATACTTGATTGCCGGGTTACTCTGGATTGTTCATACTTGATTGCTGGGGTTCTCTGGATTGTTCATACTTGATTGCCGGTTTTCTCTGGATTGTTCATACTTGATTGCCGGGTGTCTCTGGATTGTTCATACTTGATTGCCGGGTTTCTCTGGATTGTTCATACTTGATTGCTGGTTCTCTGGATTGTTCATACTTGATTGCCGGGTTTCTCTGGATTGTTCATACTTGATTGCCGGTTTTCTCTGGATTGTTCATACTTGATTGCGGGGTTTCTCTTGATTGGTCATACTTGATTGCCGGTTTTCTCTGGATTGTTCATACTTGATTGCCGGGTGTCTCTGGATTGTTCATACTTGATTGCCGGGTTTCTCTGGATTGTTCATACTTGATTGCTGGTTCTCTGGATTGTTCATACTTGATTGCCTGGTTTCTCTGGATTGTTCACACTTGATTGCTGGGTTTCTCTGGATTGTTCATACTTGATTGCCGGTTTTCTCTGGACTGTTCATACTTGATTGCCGGTTTTCTCTGGATTGTTCATACTTAATTGCTGGTTCTCTGGATTGTTCATACTTGATTGCCGGGTGTTTCTGGATTGTTCATACTTGATTGCCGGGTGTTTCTGGATTGTTCATACTTGATTGCCGGGTGTTTCTGGATTGTTCATACTTGATTGCCGGGTGTCTCTGGATTGTTCATGCTTGATTGCCGGGTGTCTCTGGATTGTTTATACTCGATTGCCGGTTTTCTCTGGATTGTTCATGCTTGATTGCCGGGTGTCTCTGGATTGTTCATACTTGATTGCCGGGTTTTTCTGGATTGTTCATACTTGATTGCTGGTTTTCTCTGGATTGTTCATACTTGATTGCCGGTTTTCTCTGGATTGTTCATACTTGATTGCCGGGTTTCTCTGGATTGTTCATACTTCATTACTGGGTTTCTCTGGATTGTTAATACTTGATTGCCGGGTTTCTCTGGATTGTTCATACTTGATTGCCGGGTTTCTCTGGATTGTTCATACTTGATTGCCGGTTTTCTCTGGATTGTTCATACTTGATTGCCGGGTTTCTCAGGATTGTTCATACTTGATTGCCGGGTTTCTCTGGATTGTTCATACTTGATTGCCGGGTTTCTCTGGATTGTTCATAATTGATTGCCGGTTTTCTCTGGATTGTTTATACTTGATTGCCGGGTGTCTCTGGATTGTTCATACTTGATTGCAGGGTGTCTCTGGATTGTTCATTCTTGATTTCCGGGTTTCTCTGGATTGTTCATACTTGATTGCCGGGTTTCTCTGGATTGTTCATACTTGATTGCCGGGTTTCTCTGGATTGTTCATACTTGATTGCCGGGTTTCTCTGGATTGTTCATACTTGATTGCCAGGTTTCTCTGGATTGTTCATGCTTGATTGCCGGGTGTCTCTGGATTGTTCATACTTGATTGCCGGATTTCTCTGGATTGTTCATACTTGATTGCCGGGTGTCTCTGGATTGTTCATACTTGATTGCTGGGTTTCTCTGGATTGTTCATACTTAATTGCCGGTTTTCTCTGGATTGTTCATACTTGATTGCCGGGTGCCTCTGGATTGTTCATGCTTGATTGCTGGTTCTCTGGATTGTTCATACTTGATGGCCGGTTTTCTCTGGATTGTTCATACATGATTGCTGGTTCTCTGGATTGTTCATACTTGATTGCCGGGTGTCTCTGGATTGTTCATACTTGATTGCCGGGTTTCTCTGGATTGTTCATACTTGATTGCTGGTTCTTTGGATTGTTCATACTTGATTGCCGGGTTTCTCTGGATTGTTCATACTTGATTGCTGGGTTTCTCTGGATTGTTCATACTTGATTGGCGGTTTTCTCTGGATTGTTCATACTTGATTGCCGGGTTTCTCTGGATTGTTCATACTTGATTACTGGGTTTCTCTGGATTGTTCATACTTGATTGCCGGGTTTCTCTGGATTGTTCATACTTGATTGCCGGTTTTCTCTGGATTGTTCATTCTTGATTGCCGGGTTTCTCTGGATTGTTCATACTTGATTGCCGGGTTTCTCTGGATTGTTCATACTTGATTGCCAGGTTTCGCTGGATTGTTCATACTTGATTGCCGGTTTTCTCTGGATTGTTTATACTTGATTGCCGGGTGTCTCTGGAATGTTCATACTTGATTGCAGGGTGTCTCTGGATTGTTCATACTTGATTTCCGGGTTTCTCTGGATTGTTCATACTTGATTGCCGGGTTTCTCTGGATTGTTCATACTTGATTGCCGGGTTTCTCTGGATTGTTCATACTTGATTGCCGGGTTTCTCTGGATTGTTCCTACTTGATTGCAGGGTGTCTCTGGATTGTTCATACTTGATTGCCCGGTTTCTCTGGATTGTTCATACTTGATTGCCGGGTTTCTCTGGATTGTTCATACTTGATTGCCGGGTTTCTCTGGATTGTTCATACTTGATTGCCGGGTTTCTCTGGATTGTTCATACTTGATTGCCAGGTTTCTCTGGATTGTTCATACTTGATTGCCGGGTTTCTCTGGATTGTTCATACTTGATTGCCGGGTTACTCTGGATTGTTCATACTTGATTGCCGGGTTTCTCTGGATTGTTCATACTTGATTGCCGGTTTTCTCTGGATTGTTCATACTTGATTGCGGGTGTCTCTGGATTGTTCATACTTGATTGCCGGGTTTCTCTGGATTGTTCATACTTGATTGCTGGTTGTCTGGATTGTTCATACTTGATTGCCGGGTTTCTCTGGATTGTTCATACTTGATTGCCGGGTTTCTCTGGATTGTTCATACTTGATTGCCGGGTTTCTCTTGATTGGTCATACTTGATTGCCGGGTTTCTCTGGATTGTTCATACTTGATTGCCGGTTTTCTCTGGATTGTTCATACTTGATTGCCGGGTGTCTCTGGATTGTTCATACTTGATTGCCGGGTTTCTCTGGATTGTTCATACTTGATTGCTGGTTCTCTAGATTGTTCATACTTGATTGCCGGGTTTCTCTGGATTGTTCACACTTAATTGCTGGATTTCTCTGGATTGTTCATACTTGATTGCCGGTTTTCTCTGGACTGTTCATACTTGATTGCCGGTTTTCTCTGGATTGTTCATACTTGATTGCTGGTTCTCTGGATTGTTCATACTTGATTGCCGGGTGTCTCTGGATTGTTCATACTTGATTGCCGGGTGTTTCTGGATTGTTCATACTTGATTGCCGGGTGTTTCTGGATTGTTCATACTTGATTGCCGGGTGTCTCTGGATTGTTCATACTTGATTGCCGGTTTTTTCTGGATTGTTCATGCTTGATTGCCGGGTGTCTCTGGATTGTTTATACTCGATTGCCGGTTTTCTCTGGATTGTTCATACTTGATTGCCGGGTGTCTCTGGATTGTTCATACTTGATTGCCGGGTTTCTCTGGATTGTTCATACTTGATTGCTGGGTTTCTCTGGATTGTTCATACTTGATTGCCGGTTTTCTCTGGATTGTTCATACTTGATTGCCGGTTTCTCTGGATTGTTCATACTTGATTACTGGGTTTCTCTGGATTGTTCATACTTGATTGCCGGGTTTCTCTGGATTGTTCATACTTGATTGCCGGTTTTCTCTGGATTGTTCATACTTGATTGCCGGTTTTCTCTGGATTGTTCATACTTGATTGCCGGGTTTCTCTGGATTGTTCATACTTGATTTCCGGGTTTCTCTGGATTGTTCATACTTGATTGCCGGGTTTCTCTGGATTGTTCATACTTGATTGCCATGTTTCTCTGGATTGTTCATACTTGATTGCCGGGTTTCTCTGGATTGTTCATACTTGATTGCCGGGTTTCTCTGGATTGTTCATACTTGATTGCCCGGTTTCTCTGGATTGTTCATACTTGATTGCCGGGTTTCTCTGGATTGTTCATAATTGATTGTCGGGTTTCTCTGGATTGTTCATACTTGATTGCCGGTTTTCTCTGGGTTGTGCATACTTGATTGCCGGGTGTCTCTGGATTGTTCATACTTGATTGCCGGGTTTCTCTGGATTGTTCATACTTGATTGCCGGGTGTCTCTGGATTGTTCATACTTGATTGCCGGGTTTCTCTGGATTGTTCATACTTGATTGCTGGTTCTCTGGATTGTTCATACTTGATTGCCGGGTTTCTCTGGATTGTTCATACTTGATTGCCGGTTTTCTCTGGATTGTTCATACTTGATTGCCGGGTTTCTCTTGATTGGTCATACTTGATTGCCGGGTTTCTCTGGATTGTTCATACTTGATTGCCGGTTTTCTCTGGATTGTTCATACTTGATTGCCGGGTGTCTCTGGATTGTTCATACTTGATTGCCGGGTTTCTCTGGATTGTTCATACTTGATTGCTGGTTCTCTGGATTGTTCATACTTGATTGCCTGGTTTCTCTGGATTGTTCACACTTGATTGCTGGGTTTCTCTGGATTGTTCATACTTGATTGCCGGTTTTCTCTGGACTGTTCATACTTGATTGCCGGTTTTCTCTGGATTGTTCATACTTAATTGCTGGTTCTCTGGATTGTTCATACTTGATTGCAGGGTGTCTCTGGATTGTTCATACTTGATTGCCGGGTGTTTCTGGATTGTTCATACTTGATTGCCGGGTGTTTCTGGATTGTTCATACTTGATTGCCGGGTGTCTCTGGATTGTTCATACTTGATTGCCGGGTTTCTCTGGATTGTTCATACTTGATTGCCGGGTTTCTCTGGATTGTTCATACTTGATTGCCGGGTTTCTCTGGATTGTTCCTACTTGATTGCAGGGTGTCTCTGGATTGTTCATACTTGATTGCCCGGTTTCTCTGGATTGTTCATACTTGATTGCCGGGTTTCTCTGGATTGTTCATACTTGATTGCCGGGTTTCTCTGGATTGTTCATACTTGATTGCCGGGTTTCTCTGGATTGTTCATACTTGATTGCATGGTTTCTCTGGATTGTTCATACTTGATTGCCGGGTTTCTCTGGATTGTTCATACTTGATTGCCGGGTTACTCTGGATTGTTCATACTTGATTGCCGGGTTTCTCTGGATTGTTCATACTTGATTGCCGGTTTTCTCTGGATTGTTCATACTTGATTGCGGGTGTCTCTGGATTGTTCATACTTGATTGCCGGGTTTCTCTGGATTGTTCATACTTGATTGCTGGTTCTCCGGATTGTTCATACTTGATTGTCGGGTTTCTCTGGATTGTTCATACTTGATTGCCGGGTTTCTCTGGATTGTTCATACTTGATTGCCGGGTTTCTCTTGATTGGTCATACTTGATTGCCGGGTTTCTCTGGATTGTTCATACTTGATTGCCGGTTTTCTCTGGATTGTTCATACTTGATTGCCGGGTGTCTCTGGATTGTTCATACTTGATTGCCGGGTTTCTCTGGATTGTTCATACTTGATTGCTGGTTCTCTAGATTGTTCATACTTGATTGCCGGGTTTCTCTGGATTGTTCACACTTAATTGCTGGATTTCTCTGGATTGTTCATACTTGATTGCCGGTTTTCTCTGGACTGTTCATACTTGATTGCCGGGTGTTTCTGGATTGTTCATACTTGATTGCCGGGAGTCTCTGGATTGTTCATACTTGATTGCCGGGTGTCTCTGGATTGTTCATACTTGATTGCCGGTTTTTTCTGGATTGTTCATGCTTGATTGCCGGGTGTCTCTGGATTGTTTATACTCGATTGCCGGTTTTCTCTGGATTGTTCATACTTGATTGCAGGGTGTCTCTGGATTGTTCATACTTGATTGCCGGGTTTCTCTGGATTGTTCATACTTGATTGCTGGGTTTCTCTGGATTGTTCATACTTGATTGCCGGTTTTCTCTGGATTGTTCATACTTGATTGCCGGTTTCTCTGGATTGTTCATACTTGATTACTGGGTTTCTCTGGATTGTTCATACTTGATTGCCGGGTTTCTCTGGATTGTTCATACTTGATTGCCGGTTTTATCTGGATTGTTCATACTTGATTGCCGGTTTTCTCTGGATTGTTCATACTTGATTGCCGGGTTTCTCTGGATTGTTCATACTTGATTGCCGGGTTTCTCTGGATTGTTCATACTTGATTGCCGGGTTTCTCTGGATTGTTCATACTTGATTGCCGGTTTTCTCTGGATTGTTTATACTTGATTGGCGGGTGTCTCTGGATTGTTCATACTTGATTGCAGGGTGTCTCTGGATTGTTCATACTTGATTTCCGGGTTTCTCTGGATTGTTCATACTTGATTGCCGGGTTTCTCTGGATTGTTCATACTTGATTGCCGGGTTTCTCTGGATTGTTCATACTTGATTGCCGGGTTTCTCTGGATTGTTCATACTTGATTGCCAGGTTTCTCTGGATTGTTCATACTTGATTGCCCGGTTTCTCTGGATTGTTCATACTTGATTGCCGGGTTTCTCTGGATTGTTCATACTTGATTGCCGGTTTTCTCTGGATTGTTCATACTTGATTGCCGGGTGTCTCTGGATTGTTCATACTTGATTGCCGGGTTTCTCTGGATTGTTCATACTTGATTGCCGGGTTACTCTGGATTGTTCATACTTGATTGCCGGGGTTCTCTGGATTGTTCATACTTGATTGCCGGTTTTCTCTGGATTGTTAATACTTGATTGCCGGGTGTCTCTGGATTGTTCATACTTGATTGCCGGGTTTCTCTGGATTGTTCATACTTGATTGCTGGTTCTCTGGATTGTTCATACTTGATTGCCGGGTTTCTCTGGATTGTTCATACTTGATTGCCGGGTTTCTCTGGATTGTTCATACTTGATTGCCGGGTTTCTCTTGATTGGTCATACTTGATTGCCGGGTTTCTCTGGATTGTTCATACTTGATTGCCGGGTTACTCTGGATTGTTCATACTTGATTGCCGGGGTTCTCTGGATTGTTCATACTTGATTGCCGGTTTTCTCTGGATTGTTAATACTTGATTGCCGGGTGTCTCTGGATTGTTCATACTTGATTGCCGGGTTTCTCTGGATTGTTCATACTTGATTGCTGGTTCTCTGGATTGTTCATACTTGATTGCGGGTGTCTCTGGATTGTTCATACTTGATTGCCGGGTTTCTCTGGATTGTTCATACTTGATTGCTGGTTCTCTGGATTGTTCATACTTGATTGCGGGTTTCTCTGGATTGTTCATACTTGATTGCCGGGTTTCTCTGGATTGTTCATACTTGATTGCCGGGTTTCTCTTGATTGGTCATACTTGATTGCCGGGTTTCTCTGGATTGTTCATACTTGATTGCCGGTTTTCTCTGGATTGTTCATACTTGATTGCCGGGTGTCTCTGGATTGTTCATACTTGATTGCCGGGTTTCTCTGGATTGTTCATACTTGATTGCTGGTTCTCTAGATTGTTCATACTTGATTGCCGGGTTTCTCTGGATTGTTCACACTTAATTGCTGGATTTCTCTGGATTGTTCATACTTGATTGCCGGTTTTCTCTGGACTGTTCATACTTGATTGCCGGTTTTCTCTGGATTGTTCATACTTGATTGCTGGTTCTCTGGATTGTTCATACTTGATTGCCGGGTGTCTCTGGATTGTTCATACTTGATTGCCGGGTGTTTCTGGATTGTTCATACTTGATTGCCGGGTGTTTCTGGATTGTTCATACTTGATTGCCGGGTGTCTCTGGATTGTTCATACTTGATTGCCGGTTTTTTCTGGATTGTTCATGCTTGATTGCCGGGTGTCTCTGGATTGTTTATACTCGATTGCCGGTTTTCTCTGGATTGTTCATACTTGATTGCCGGGTGTCTCTGGATTGTTCATACTTGATTGCCGGGTTTCTCTGGATTGTTCATACTTGATTGCTGGGTTTCTCTGGATTGTTCATACTTGATTGCCGGTTTTCTCTGGATTGTTCATACTTGATTGCCGGTTTCTCTGGATTGTTCATACTTGATTACTGGGTTTCTCTGGATTGTTCATACTTGATTGCCGGGTTTCTCTGGATTGTTCATACTTGATTGCCGGTTTTCTCTGGATTGTTCATACTTGATTGCCGGTTTTCTCTGGATTGTTCATACTTGATTGCCGGGTTTCTCTGGAATGTTCATACTTGATTTCCGGGTTTCTCTGGATTGTTCATACTTGATTGCCGGGTTTCTCTGGATTGTTCATACTTGATTGCCATGTTTCTCTGGATTGTTCATACTTGATTGCCGGGTTTCTCTGGATTGTTCATACTTGATTGCCGGGTTTCTCTGGATTGTTCATACTTGATTGCCCGGTTTCTCTGGATTGTTCATACTTGATTGCCGGGTTTCTCTGGATTGTTCATAATTGATTGTCGGGTTTCTCTGGATTGTTCATACTTGATTGCCGGTTTTCTCTGGGTTGTGCATACTTGATTGCCGGGTGTCTCTGGATTGTTCATACTTGATTGCCGGGTTTCTCTGGATTGTTCATACTTGATTGCCGGGTGTCTCTGGATTGTTCATACTTGATTGCCGGGTTTCTCTGGATTGTTCATACTTGATTGCTGGTTCTCTGGATTGTTCATACTTGATTGCCGGGTTTCTCTGGATTGTTCATACTTGATTGCCGGTTTTCTCTGGATTGTTCATACTTGATTGCCGGGTTTCTCTTGATTGGTCATACTTGATTGCCGGGTTTCTCTGGATTGTTCATACTTGATTGCCGGTTTTCTCTGGATTGTTCATACTTGATTGCCGGGTGTCTCTGGATTGTTCATACTTGATTGCCGGGTTTCTCTGGATTGTTCATACTTGATTGCTGGTTCTCTGGATTGTTCATACTTGATTGCCTGGTTTCTCTGGATTGTTCACACTTGATTGCTGGGTTTCTCTGGATTGTTCATACTTGATTGCCGGTTTTCTCTGGACTGTTCATACTTGATGGCCGGTTTTCTCTGGATTGTTCATACTTAATTGCTGGTTCTCTGGATTGTTCATACTTGATTGCAGGGTGTCTCTGGATTGTTCATACTTGATTGCCGGGTGTTTCTGGATTGTTCATACTTGATTGCCGGGTGTTTCTGGATTGTTCATACTTGATTGCCGGGTGTCTCTGGATTGTTCATGCTTGATTGCCGGGTGTCTCTGGATTGTTTATACTCGATTGCCGGTTTTCTCTGGATTGTTCATGCTTGATTGCCGGGTGTCTCTGGATTGTTTATACTTGATTGCCGGGTTTTTCTGGATTGTTCATACTTGATTGCTGGTTTTCTCTGGATTGTTCATACTTGATTGCCGGTTTTCTCTGGATTGTTCATACTTGAATGCCGGGTTTCTCTGGATTGTTCATACTTCATTACTGGGTTTCTCTGGATTGTTCATACTTGATTGCCGGGTTTCTCTGGATTGTTCATACTTGATTGCCGGGTTTCTCTGGATTGTTCATACTTGATTGCCGGTTTTCTCTGGATTGTTCATACTTGATTGCCGGGTTTCTCTGGATTGTTCATACTTGATTGCCGGGTTTCTCTGGATTGTTCATACTTGATTGCCGGGTTTCTCTGGATTGTTCATACTTGATTGCCGGTTTTCTCTGGATTGTTTATACTTGATTGCCGGGTGTCTCTGGATTGTTCATACTTGATTGCAGGGTGTCTCTGGATTGTTCATTCTTGATTTCCGGGTTTCTCTGGATTGTTCATACTTGATTGCCGGGTTTCTCTGGATTGTTCATACTTGATTGCCGGGTTTCTCTGGATTGTTCATACTTGATTGCCGGGTTTCTCTGGATTGTTCATACTTGATTGCCAGGTTTCTCTGGATTGTTCATGCTTGATTGCCGGGTGTCTCTGGATTGTTCATACTTGATTGCCGGATTTCTCTGGATTGTTCATACTTGATTGCCGGGTGTCTTTGGATTGTTCATACTTGATTGCTGGGTTTCTCTGGATTGTTCATACTTAATTGCCGGTTTTCTCTGGATTGTTCATACTTGATTGCCGGGTGCCTCTGGATTGTTCATACTTGATTGCTGGTTCTCTGGATTGTTCATACTTGATGGCCGGTTTTCTCTGGATTGTTCATACATGATTGCTGGTTCTCTGGATTGTTCATACTTGATTGCCGGGTGTCTCTGGATTGTTCATACTTGATTGCCGGGTTTCTCTGGATTGTTCATACTTGATTGCTGGTCCTTTGGATTGTTCATACTTGATTGCCGGGTTTCTCTGCATTGTTCATACTTGATTGCTGGGTTTCTCTGGATTGTTCATACTTGATTGGCGGTTTTCTCTGGATTGTTCATACTTGATTGCCGGGTTTCTCTGGATTGTTCATACTTGATTACTGGGTTTCTCTGGATTGTTCATACTTGATTGCCGGGTTTCTCTGGATTGTTCATACTTGATTGCCGGTTTTCTCTGGATTGTTCATACTTGATTGCCGGGTTTCTCTGGATTGTTCATACTTGATTGCCGGGTTTCTCTGGATTGTTCATACTTGATTGCCAGGTTTCGCTGGATTGTTCATACTTGATTGCCGGTTTTCTCTGGATTGTTTATACTTGATTGCCGGGTGTCTCTGGAATGTTCATACTTGATTGCAGGGTGTCTCTGGATTGTTCATACTTGATTTCCGGGTTTCTCTGGATTGTTCATACTTGATTGCCGGGTTTCTCTGGATTGTTCATACTTGATTGCCGGGTTTCTCTGGATTGTTCATACTTGATTGCCGGGTTTCTCTGGATTGTTCCTACTTGATTGCAGGGTGTCTCTGGATTGTTCATACTTGATTGCCCGGTTTCTCTGGATTGTTCATACTTGATTGCCGGGTTTCTCTGGATTGTTCATACTTGATTGCCGGGTTTCTCTGGATTGTTCATACTTGATTGCCGGGTTTCTCTGGATTGTTCATACTTGATTGCATGGTTTCTCTGGATTGTTCATACTTGATTGCCGGGTTTCTCTGGATTGTTCATACTTGATTGCCGGGTTACTCTGGATTGTTCATACTTGATTGCCGGGTTTCTCTGGATTGTTCATACTTGATTGCCGGTTTTCTCTGGATTGTTCATACTTGATTGCGGGTGTCTCTGGATTGTTCATACTTGATTGCCGGGTTTCTCTGGATTGTTCATACTTGATTGCTGGTTCTCTGGATTGTTCATACTTGATTGTCGGGTTTCTCTGGATTGTTCATACTTGATTGCCGGGTTTCTCTGGATTGTTCATACTTGATTGCCGGGTTTCTCTTGATTGGTCATACTTGATTGCCGGGTTTCTCTGGATTGTTCATACTTGATTGCCGGTTTTCTCTGGATTGTTCATACTTGATTGCCGGGTTTCTCTGGATTGTTCACACTTAATTGCTGGATTTCTCTGGATTGTTCATACTTGATTGCCGGTTTTCTCTGGACTGTTCATACTTGATTGCCGGGTGTTTCTGGATTGTTCATACTTGATTGCCGGGTGTCTCTGGATTGTTCATACTTGATTGCCGGGTGTCTCTGGATTGTTCATACTTGATTGCCGGTTTTTTCTGGATTGTTCATGCTTGATTGCCGGGTGTCTCTGGATTGTTTATACTCGATTGCCGGTTTTCTCTGGATTGTTCATACTTGATTGCAGGGTGTCTCTGGATTGTTCATACTTGATTGCCGGGTTTCTCTGGATTGTTCATACTTGATTGCTGGGTTTCTCTGGATTGTTCATACTTGATTGCCGGTTTTCTCTGGATTGTTCATACTTGATTGCCGGTTTCTCTGGATTGTTCATACTTGATTACTGGGTTTCTCTGGATTGTTCATACTTGATTGCCGGGTTTCTCTGGATTGTTCATACTTGATTGCCGGTTTTATCTGGATTGTTCATACTTGATTGCCGGTTTTCTCTGGATTGTTCATACTTGATTGCCGGGTTTCTCTGGATTGTTCATACTTGATTGCCGGGTTTCTCTGGATTGTTCATACTTGATTGCCGGGTTTCTCTGGATTGTTCATACTTGATTGCCGGTTTTCTCTGGATTGTTTATACTTGATTGGCGGGTGTCTCTGGATTGTTCATACTTGATTGCAGGGTGTCTCTGGATTGTTCATACTTGATTTCCGGGTTTCTCTGGATTGTTCATACTTGATTGCCGGGTTTCTCTGGATTGTTCATACTTGATTGCCGGGTTTCTCTGGATTGTTCATACTTGATTGCCGGGTTTCTCTGGATTGTTCATACTTGATTGCCAGGTTTCTCTGGATTGTTCATACTTGATTGCCCGGTTTCTCTGGATTGTTCATACTTGATTGCCGGGTTTCTCTGGATTGTTCATACTTGATTGCCGGTTTTCTCTGGATTGTTCATACTTGATTGCCGGGTGTCTCTGGATTGTTCATACTTGATTGCCGGGTTTCTCTGGATTGTTCATACTTGATTGCCGGGTTACTCTGGATTGTTCATACTTGATTGCCGGGTTTCTCTGGATTGTTCATACTTGATTGCCGGTTTTCTCTGGATTGTTAATACTTGATTGCCGGGTGTCTCTGGATTGTTCATACTTGATTGCCGGGTTTCTCTGGATTGTTCATACTTGATTGCTGGTTCTCTGGATTGTTCATACTTGATTGCCGGGTTTCTCTGGATTGTTCATACTTGATTGCCGGGTTTCTCTGGATTGTTCATACTTGATTGCCGGGTTTCTCTTGATTGGTCATACTTGATTGCCGGGTTTCTCTGGATTGTTCATACTTGATTGCCGGGTTACTCTGGATTGTTCATACTTGATTGCCGGGGTTCTCTGGATTGTTCATACTTGATTGCCGGTTTTCTCTGGATTGTTAATACTTGATTGCCGGGTGTCTCTGGATTGTTCATACTTGATTGCCGGGTTTCTCTGGATTGTTCATACTTGATTGTTGTTCTCTGGATTGTTCATACTTGATTGCCGGGTTTCTCTGGATTGTTCATACTTGATTGCCGGGTTTCTCTGGATTGTTCATACTTGATTGCCGGGTTTCTCTTGATTGGTCATACTTGATTGCCGGGTTTCTCTGGATTGTTCATACTTGATTGCCAGGTTTTCTCTGGATTGTTCATACTTGATTTCCGGGTGTCTCTGGATTGTTCATACTTGATTGCCGGGTTTCTCTGGATTGTTCATACTTGATTGCTGGTTCTCTGGATTGTTCATACTTGATTGCCGGGTGTCTCTGGATTGTTCATACTTGATTGCCGGGTGTTTCTGGATTGTTCATACTTGATTTCCGGGTGTTTCTGGATTGTTCATACTTGATTTCCGGGTGTCTCTGGATTGTTCATACTTGATTGCCGGTTTTTTCTGGATTGTTCATGCTTGATTGCCGGGTGTCTCTGGATTGTTTATACTCGATTGCCGGTTTTCTCTGGATTGTTCATACTTGATTGCCGGGTGTCTCTGGATTGTTCATACTTGATTGCTGGGTTTCTCTGGATTGTTCATACTTGATTGCCGGTTTTCTCTGGATTGTTCATACTTGATTGCCGGGTGCCTTTGGATTGTTCATACTTGATTGCCAGGTTTCTCTGGATTGTTCATACTTGATTGCCGGGTTTTCTGGATTGTTCATACTTGATTGCCGGGTTTCTCTGGATTGTTCATACTTGATTGCCGGGTTTCTCTGGATTGTTCATACTTGATTGCCGGGTTTCTCTGGATTGTTCATATTTGATTGCGGGTTTCTCTGGATTGTTCATACTTGATTGCTGGGTTTCTCTGGATTGTTCATACTTGATTGCCAGGTTTCTCTGGATTGTTCATACTTGATTGCCGGTTTTCTCTGGATTGTGCATACTTGATTGCCGGGTGTCTCTGGATTGTTCATACTTGATTGCCGGGTTTCTCTGGATTGTTCATACTTGATTGCCGGGTTTCTCTGGATTGTTCATACTTGATTGCCGGTTTTCTCTGGATTGTTCATACTTGATTGCCGGGTGTCTCTGGATTGTTCATACTTGATTGCCGGGTTTCTCTGGATTGTTCATACTTGATTGCTGGTTCTCTGGATTGTTCATACTTGATTGCCGGGTTTCTCTGGATTGTTCATACTTGATTGCCGGGTTTCTCTGGATTGTTCATACTTGATTGCCGGGTTTCTCTGGATTGTTCATACTTGATTGCCGGGATTCTCTGGATTGTTCATACTTGATTGCCGGGTTTCTCTGGATTGTTCATACTTGATTGCCGGGTTTCTCTGGATTGTTCATACTTGATTGCCGGGTTTCTCTGGATTGTTCATACTTGATTGCCGATTTTCTCTGGATTGTTCATACTTGATTGCCGGTTTTCTCTGGATTGTTTATACTTGATTGCCGGGTGTCTCTGGATTGTTCATACTTGATTGCAGGGTGTCTCTGGATTGTTCATACTTGATTTCCGGGTTTCTCTGGATTGTTCATACTTGATTGCTGGGTTTCTCTGGATTGTTCATACTTGATTGCCGGGTTTCTCTGGATTGTTCATACTTGATTGCCGGGTTTCTCTGGATTGTTCATACTTGATTGCCAGGTTTCTCTGGATTGTTCATACTTGATTGCCGGGTTTCTCTGGATTGTTCATACTTGATTGCTGGGTTTCTCTGGATTGTTCATACTTAATTGCCGGTTTTCTCTGGATTGTTCATACTTGATTGCCCGGTGCCTCTGGATTGTTCATACTTGATTGCTGGTTCTCTGGATTGTTCATACTTGATGGCCGGTTTTCTCTGGATTGTTCATACATGATTGCTGGTTCTCTGGATTGTTCATACTTGATTGCCGGGTGTCTCTGGATTGTTCATACTTGATTGCCGGGTTTCTCTGGATTGTTCATACTTGATTGCTGGTTCTCTGGATTGTTCATACTTGATTGCCGTGTTTCTCTGGATTGTTCATAATTGATTGCTGGGTTTCTCTGGATTGTTCATACTTGATTGCCGGGTTTCTCTGGATTGTTCATACTTGATTACTGGGTTTCTCTGGATTGTTCATACTTGATTGCCGGGTTTCTCTGGATTGTTCATACTTGATTGCCGGTTTTCTCTGGATTGTTCATACTTGATTGCCGGGTTTCTCTGGATTGTTCATACTTGATTGCCGGGTTTCTCTGGATTGTTCATACTTGATTGCAGGTTTCTCTGGATTGTTCATACTTGATTGCCAGTTTTCTCTGGATTGTTCATACTTGATTGCCGGGTGTCTCTGGATTGTTCATACTTGATTGCAGGGTGTCTCTGGATTGTTCATACTTGATTTCCGGGTTTCTCTGGATTGTTCATACTTGATTGCCGGGTTTCTCTGGATTGTTCATACTTGATTGCCGGGTTTCTCTGGATTGTTCATACTTGATTGCGGGTTTCTCTGGATTGTTCATACTTGATTGCAGGGTATCTCTGGATTGTTCATACTTGATTGCCCGGTTTCTCTGGATTGTTCATACTTGATTGCCGGGTTTCTCTGGATTGTTCATACTTGATTGCCGGGTTTCTCTGGATTGTTCATAATTGATTGCCGGGTTTCTCTGGATTGTTCATACTTGATTGCCAGGTTTCTCTGGATTGTTCATACTTGATTGCCGGGTTTCTCTGGATTGTTCATACTTGATTGCCGGGTGTCTCTGGATTGTTCATACTTGATTGCCGGGTTTCTCTGGATTGTTCATACTTGATTTCTGGTTCTCTGGATTGTTCATACTTGATTGCCGGGTTTCTCTGGATTGTTCATACTTGATTGCCGGGTTTCTCTGGATTGTTCATACTTGATTGCCGGGTTTCTCTTGATTGGTCATACTTGATTGCCGGGTTTCTCTGGATTGTTCATACTTGATTGCCGGTTTTCTCTGGATTGTTCATACTTGATTGCCGGGTGTCTCTGGATTGTTCATACTTGATTGCCGGGATTCTCTGGATTGTTCATACTTGATTGCTGGTTCTCTGGATTGTTCATACTTGATTGCCGGGTTTCTCTGGATTGTTCATACTTGATTGCCGGGTTTCTCTGGATTGTTCATACTTGATTGCCGGGTTTCTCTGGATTGTTCATACTTGATTGCCGGGATTCTCTGGATTGTTCATACTTGATTGCCGGGTTTCTCTGGATTGTTCATACTTGATTGCCGGGTTTCTCTGGATTGTTCATACTTGATTGCCGGGTTTCTCTGGATTGTTCATACTTGATTGCCGATTTTCTCTGGATTGTTCATACTTGATTGCCGGTTTTCTCTGGATTGTTTATACTTGATTGCCGGGTGTCTCTGGATTGTTCATACTTGATTGCAGGGTGTCTCTGGATTGTTCATACTTGATTTCCGGGTTTCTCTGGATTGTTCATACTTGATTGCTGGGTTTCTCTGGATTGTTCATACTTGATTGCTGGGTTTCTCTGGATTGTTCATACTTGATTGCCGGGTTTCTCTGGATTGTTCATACTTGATTGCCAGGTTTCTCTGGATTGTTCATACTTGATTGCCGGGTTTCTCTGGATTGTTCATACTTGATTGCTGGGTTTCTCTGGATTGTTCATACTTAATTGCCGGTTTTCTCTGGATTGTTCATACTTGATTGCCCGGTGCCTCTGGATTGTTCATACTTGATTGCTGGTTCTCTGGATTGTTCATACTTGATGGCCGGTTTTCTCTGGATTGTTCATACATGATTGCTGGTTCTCTGGATTGTTCATACTTGATTGCCGGGTGTCTCTGGATTGTTCATACTTGATTGCCGGGTTTCTCTGGATTGTTCATACTTGATTGCTGGTTCTCTGGATTGTTCATACTTGATTGCCGGGTTTCTCTGGATTGTTCATAATTGATTGCTGGGTTTCTCTGGATTGTTCATACTTGATTGCCGGGTTTCTCTGGATTGTTCATACTTGATTACTGGGTTTCTCTGGATTGTTCATACTTGATTGCCGGGTTTCTCTGGATTGTTCATACTTGATTGCCGGTTTTCTCTGGATTGTTCATACTTGATTGCCGGGTTTCTCTGGATTGTTCATACTTGATTGCCGGGTTTCTCTGGATTGTTCATACTTGATTGCAGGTTTCTCTGGATTGTTCATACTTGATTGCCGGTTTTCTCTGGATTGTTCATACTTGATTGCCGGGTGTCTCTGGATTGTTCATACTTGATTGCAGGGTGTCTCTGGATTGTTCATACTTGATTTCCGGGTTTCTCTGGATTGTTCATACTTGATTGCCGGGTTTCTCTGGATTGTTCATACTTGATTGCCGGGTTTCTCTGGATTGTTCATACTTGATTGCGGGTTTCTCTGGATTGTTCATACTTGATTGCAGGGTATCTCTGGATTGTTCATACTTGATTGCCCGGTTTCTCTGGATTGTTCATACTTGATTGCCGGGTTTCTCTGGATTGTTCATACTTGATTGCCGGGTTTCTCTGGATTGTTCATAATTGATTGCCGGGTTTCTCTGGATTGTTCATACTTGATTGCCAGGTTTCTCTGGATTGTTCATACTTGATTGCCGGGTTTCTCTGGATTGTTCATACTTGATTGCCGGGTGTCTCTGGATTGTTCATACTTGATTGCCGGGTTTCTCTGGATTGTTCATACTTGATTTCTGGTTCTCTGGATTGTTCATACTTGATTGCCGGGTTTCTCTGGATTGTTCATACTTGATTGCCGGGTTTCTCTGGATTGTTCATACTTGATTGCCGGGTTTCTCTTGATTGGTCATACTTGATTGCCGGGTTTCTCTGGATTGTTCATACTTGATTGCCGGTTTTCTCTGGATTGTTCATACTTGATTGCCGGGTGTCTCTGGATTGTTCATACTTGATTGCCGGGTTTCTCTGGATTGTTCATACTTGATTGCTGGTTCTCTGGATTGTTCATACTTGATTGCCGGGTTTCTCTGGATTGTTCACACTTGATTGCTGGGTTTCTCTGGATTGTTCATACTTGATTGCCGGTTTTCTCTGGACTGTTCATACTTGATTGCCGGTTTTCTCTGGATTGTTCATACTTGATTGCTGGTTCTCTGGATTGTTCATACTTGATTGCCGGGTGTCTCAGGATTGTTCATACTTGATTGCCGGGTGTTTCTGGATTGTTCATACTTGATTTCCGGGTGTTTCTGGATTGTTCATACTTGATTGCCGGGTGTCTCTGGATTGTTCATACTTGATTGCCGGTTTTTTCTGGATTGTTCATGCTTGATTGCCGGGTGTCTCTGGATTGTTTATACTCGATTGCCGGTTTTCTCTGGATTGTTCATACTTGATTGCCGGGTGTCTCTGGTTTGTTCATACTTGATTGCTGGGTTTCTCTGGATTGTTCATACTTGATTGCCGGTTTTCTCTGGATTGTTCATACTTGATTGCCGGGTGCCTCTGGATTGTTCATACTTGATTGCCAGCTTTCTCTGGATTGTTCATACTTGATTGCCGGGTTTTCTGGATTGTTCATACTTGATTGCCGGGTTTCTCTGGATTGTTCATACTTGATTGCCGGGTTTCTCTGGATTGTTCATACTTGATTGCCGGGTTTCTCTGGATTGTTCATATTTGATTGCGGGTTTCTCTGGATTGTTCATACTTGATTGCCGGGTGCCTCTGGATTGTTCATACTTGATTGCCAGCTTTCTCTGGATTGTTCATACTTGATTGCCGGGTTTTCTGGATTGTTCATACTTGATTGCCGGGTTTCTCTGGATTGTTCATACTTGATTGCCAGGTTTCTCTGGATTGTTCATACTTGATTGCCGGTTTTCTCTGGATTGTGCATACTTGATTGCCGGGTGTCTCTGGATTGTTCATACTTGATTGCCGGGTTTCTCTGGATTGTTCATACTTGATTGTCGGGTTTCTCTGGATTGTTCATACTTGATTGCCGGTTTTCTCTGGATTGTTCATACTTGATTGCCGGGTGTCTCTGGATTGTTCATACTTGATTGCCGGGTTTCTCTGGATTGTTCATATTTGATTGCGGGTTTCTCTGGATTGTTCATACTTGATTGCTGGGTTTCTCTGGATTGTTCATACTTGATTGCCAGCTATCTCTGGATTGTTCATACTTGATTGCCGGGTTTTCTGGATTGTTCATACTTGATTGCCGGGTTTCTCTGGATTGTTCATACTTGATTGCCAGGTTTCTCTGGATTGTTCATACTTGATTGCCGGTTTTCTCTGGATTGTGCATACTTGATTGCCGGGTGTCTCTGGATTGTTCATACTTGATTGCCGGGTTTCTCTGGATTGTTCATACTTGATTGTCGGGTTTCTCTGGATTGTTCATACTTGATTGCCGGTTTTCTCTGGATTGTTCATACTTGATTGCCGGGTGTCTCTGGATTGTTCATACTTGATTGCCGGGTTTCTCTGGATTGTTCATACTTGATTGCTGGTTCTCTGGATTGTTCATACTTGATTGCCGGGTTTCTCTGGGTTGTTCATACTTGATTGCCGGGTTTCTCTGGATTGTTCATACTTGATTGCCGGTTTTCTCTGGATTGTTCATACTTGATTGCCGGGTTTCTCTGGATTGTTCATACTTGATTGCCAGGTTTCTCTGGATTGTTCATACTTGATTGCCGGGTTTCTCTGGATTGTTCATACTTGATTGCCGGTTTTCTCTGGATTGTTTAAACTTGATTGCCGGTTTTCTCTGGATTGTTCATACTTGATTGCAGGGTGTCTCTGGATTGTTCATACTTGATTTCCGGGTTTCTCTGGATTGTTCATACTTGATTGCCGGGTTTCTCTGGATTGTTCATACTTGATTGCCGGGTTTCTCTGGATTGTTCATACTTGATTGCCGGGTTTCTCTGGATTGTTCATACTTAATTGCCAGGTTTCTCTGGATTGTTCATACTTGATTGCCGGGTTTCTCTGGATTGTTCATGCTTGATTGCCGGGTTTCTCTGGATTGTTCATACTTGATTGCCGGATTTCTCTGGATTGTTCATACTTGATTGCCGGGTGTCTCTGGATTGTTCATACTTGATTGCTGGGTTTCTCTGGATTGTTCATACTTAATTGCCGGTTTTCTCTGGATTGTTCATACTTGATTGCCGGGTGCCTCTGGATTGTTCATTCTTGATTGCTGGTTCTCTGGATTGTTCATACTTGATGGCCGGTTTTCTCTGGATTGTTCATACATGATTGCTGGTTCTCTGGATTGTTCATACTTGATTGTCGGGTGTCTCTGGATTGTTCATACTTGATTGCCGGGTTTCTCTGGGTTGTTCATACTTGATTGCCGGGTTTCTCTGGATTGTTCATACTTGATTGCCGGTTTTCTCTGGATTGTTCATACTTGATTGCCGGGTTTCTCTGGATTGTTCATACTTGATTGCCGGGTTTCTCTGGATTGTTCATACTTGATTGCCGGGTTTCTCTGGATTGTTCATACTTGATTGCCGGTTTTCTCTGGATTGTTTAAACTTGATTGCCGGTTTTCTCTGGATTGTTCATACTTGATTGCAGGGTGTCTCTGGATTGTTCATACTTGATTTCCGGGTTTCTCTGGATTGTTCATACTTGATTGCCGGGTTTCTCTGGATTGTTCATACTTGATTGCCGGGTTTCTCTGGATTGTTCATACTTGATTGCCGGGTTTCTCTGGATTGTTCATACTTAATTGCCAGGTTTCTCTGGATTGTTCATACTTGATTGCCGGGTTTCTCTGGATTGTTCATGCTTGATTGCCGGGTGTCTCTGGATTGTTCATACTTGATTGCCGGATTTCTCTGGATTGTTCATACTTGATTGCCGGGTGTCTCTGGATTGTTCATACTTGATTGCTGGGTTTCTCTGGATTGTTCATACTTAATTGCCGGTTTTCTCTGGATTGTTCATACTTGATTGCCGGGTGCCTCTGGATTGTTCATACTTGATTGCTGGTTCTCTGGATTGTTCATACTTGATGGCCGGTTTTCTCTGGATTGTTCATACATGATTGCTGGTTCTCTGGATTGTTCATACTTGATTGTCGGGTGTCTCTGGATTGTTCATACTTGATTGCCGGGTTTCTCTGGATTGTTCATACTTGATTGCTGGTTCTCTGGATTGTTCATACTTGATTGCCGGGTTTCTCTGGATTGTTCATACTTGATTGCCAGGTTTCTCTGGATTGTTCATACTTGATTGCCGGGTTTCTCTGGATTGTTCATGCTTGATTGCCGGGTGTCTCTGGATTGTTCATACTTGATTGCCGGATTTCTCTGGATTGTTCATACTTGATTGCTGGGTGTCTCTGGATTGTTCATACTTGATTGCTGGGTTTCTCTGGATTGTTCATACTTAATTGCCGGTTTTCTCTGGATTGTTCATACTTGATTGCCGGGTGCCTCTGGATTGTTCATACTTGATTGCTGGTTCTCTGGATTGTTCATACTTGATGGCCGGTTTTCTCTGGATTGTTCATACATGATTGCTGGTTCTCTGGATCGTTCATACTTGATTGTCGGGTGTCTCTGGATTGTTCATACTTGAATGCCGGGTTTCTCTGGATTGTTCATACTTGATTGCTGGTTCTCTGGATTGTTCATACTTAATTGCCGGGTGTCTCTGGATTGTTCATACTTGATTGCTGGGTTTCTCTGGATTGTTCATACTTAATTGCCGGTTTTCTCTGGATTGTTCATACTTGATTGCCGGGTGCCTCTGGATTGTTCATACTTGATTGCTGGTTCTCTGGATTGTTCATACTTGATGGCCGGTTTTCTCTGGATTGTTCATACATGATTGCTGGTTCTCTGGATTGTTCATACTTGATTGTCGGGTGTCTCTGGATTGTTCATACTTGATTGCCGGGTTTCTCTGGATTGTTCATACTTGATTGCTGGTTCTCTGGATTGTTCATACTTGATTGCCGGGTTTCTCTGGATTGTTCATACTTGATTGCCAGGTTTCTCTGGATTGTTCATACTTGATTGCCGGGTTTCTCTGGATTGTTCATGCTTGATTGCCGGGTGTCTCTGGATTGTTCATACTTGATTGCCGGATTTCTCTGGATTGTTCATACTTGATTGCCGGGTGTCTCTGGATTGTTCATACTTGATTGCTGGGTTTCTCTGGATTGTTCATACTTAATTGCCGGTTTTCTCTGGATTGTTCATACTTGATTGCCGGGTGCCTCTGGATTGTTCATACTTGATTGCTGGTTCTCTGGATTGTTCATACTTGATGGCCGGTTTTCTCTGGATTGTTCATACATGATTGCTGGTTCTCTGGATCGTTCATACTTGATTGTCGGGTGTCTCTGGATTGTTCATACTTGATTGCCGGGTTTCTCTGGATTGTTCATACTTGATTGCTGGTTCTCTGGATTGTTCATACTTGATTGCCGGGTTTCTCTGGATTGTTCATACTTGATTGCTGGGTTTCTCTGGATTGTTCATACTTGATTGCCGGTTTTCTCTGGATTGTTCATACTTGATTGCCGGGTTTCTCTGGATTGTTCATACTTGATTACTGGGTTTCTCTGGATTGTTCATACTTGATTGCCGGGTTTCTCTGGATTGTTCATACTTGATTGCCGGTTTTCTCTGGATTGTTCATAATTGATTGCCGGGTTTCTCTGGATTGTTCATACTTGATTGCCGGGTTTCTCTGGATTGTTCATACTTGATTGCGGGTTTCTCTGGATTGTTCATACTTGATTGCCGGTTTTCTCTGGATTGTTTATACTTGATTGCCGGGTGTCTCTGGATTGTTCATACTTGATTGCAGGGTGTCTCTGGATTGTTCATACTTGATTTCCGTGTTTCTCTGGATTGTTCATACTTGATTGCCGGGTTTCTCTGGATTGTTCATACTTGATTGCCGGGTTTCTCTGGATTGTTCATACTTGATTGCCGGGTTTCTCTGTATTGTTCATACTTGATTGCAGGGTGTCTCTGGATTGTTCATACTTGATTGCCCGGTTTCTCTGGATTGTTCATACTTGATTACCGGGTTTCTCTGGATTGTTCATACTTGATTGCCGGGTTTCTCTGGATTGTCCATACTTGATTGCCGGGTTTCTCTGGATTGTTCATACTTGATTGCCAGGTTTCTCTGGATTGTTCATACTTGATTGCCGGGTTTCTCTGGATTGTTCATACTTGATTGCCGGTTTTCTCTGGATTGTTCATACTTGATTGCCGGGTTTCTCTGGATTGTTCATACTTGATTGCCGGGTTTCTCTGGATTGTTCATACTTGATTGCCGGGTTTCTCTGGATTGTTCATACTTGATTGCCGGTTTTCTCTGGATTGTTTAAACTTGATTGCCGGTTTTCTCTGGATTGTTCATACTTGATTGCAGGGTGTCTCTGGATTGTTCATACTTGATTTCCGGGTTTCTCTGGATTGTTCATACTTGATTGCCGGGTTTCTCTGGATTGTTCATACTTGATTGCCGGGTTTCTCTGGATTGTTCATACTTGATTGCCGGGTTTCTCTGGATTGTTCATACTTAATTGCCAGGTTTCTCTGGATTGTTCATACTTGATTGCCGGGTTTCTCTGGATTGTTCATGCTTGATTGCCGGGTGTCTCTGGATTGTTCATACTTGATTGCCGGATTTCTCTGGATTGTTCATATTTGATTGCCGGGTGTCTCTGGATTGTTCATACTTGATTGCTGGGTTTCTCTGGATTGTTCATACTTAATTGCCGGTTTTCTCTGGATTGTTCATACTTGATTGCCGGGTGCCTCTGGATTGTTCATACTTGATTGCTGGTTCTCTGGATTGTTCATACTTGATGGCCGGTTTTCTCTGGATTGTTCATACATGATTGCTGGTTCTCTGGATTGTTCATACTTGATTGCCGGGTGTCTCTGGATTGTTCATACTTGATTGCCGGTTTATTCTGGATTGTTCATGCTTGATTGCCGGGTGTCTCTGGATTGTTTATACTCGATTGCCGGTTTTCTCTGGATTGTTCATACTTGATTGCTGGGTGTCTCTGGATTGTTCATACTTGATTGCCGGGTTTCTCTGGATTGTTCATACTTGATTGCTGGGTTTCTCTGGATTGTTCATACTTGATTGCCGGTTTTCTCTGGATTGTTCATACTTGATTGCCGGGTTTCTCTGGATTGTTCATACTTGATTACTGGGTTTCTCTTGATTGTTCATACTTGATTGCCGGGATTCTCTGGATTGTTCATACTTGATTGCCGGTTTTCTCTGGATTGTTCATACTTGATTGCCGGTTTTCTCTGGATTGTTCATACTTGATTGCCGGGTTTCTCTGGATTGTTCATACTTGATTGCCGGGTTTCTCTGGATTGTTCATACTTGATTGCCAGGTTTCTCTGGATTGTTCATACTTGATTGCCGGTTTTCTCTGGATTGTTTATACTTGATTGCCGGGTGTCTCTGGATTGTTCATACTTGATTGCAGGGTGTCTCTGGATTGTTCATACTTGATTTCCGGGTTTCTCTGGATTGTTCATACTTGATTGCCGGGTTTCTCTGGATTGTTCATACTTGATTGCCGGGTTTCTCTGGATTGTTCATACTTGATTGCCGGGTTTCCCTGGATTGTTCATACTTGATTGCCAGGTTTCTTTGGATTGTTCATACTTGATTGACGGGTTTCTCTGGATTGTTTATACTTGATTGCCGGGTGTCTCTGGATTGTTCATACTTGATTGCAGGGTGTCTCTGGATTGTTCATACTTGATTTCCGGGTTTCTCTGGATTGTTCATACTTGATTGCTGGGTTTCTCTGGATTGTTCATACTTGATTGCCGGGTTTCTCTGGATTGTTCATACTTGATTGCCGGGTTTCTCTGGATTGTTCATACTTGATTGCCAGGTTTCTCTGGATTGTTCATACTTGATTGCCGGGTTTCTCTGGATTGTTCATACTTGATTGCTGGGTTTCTCTGGATTGTTCATACTTAATTGCCGGTTTTCTCTGGATTGTTCATACTTGATTGCCCGGTGCCTCTGGATTGTTCATACTTGATTGCTGGTTCTCTGGATTGTTCATACTTGATGGCCGGTTTTCTCTGGATTGTTCATACATGATTGCTGGTTCTCTGGATTGTTCATACTTGATTGCCGGGTGTCTCTGGATTGTTCATACTTGATTGCCGGGTTTCTCTGGATTGTTCATACTTGATTGCTGGTTCTCTGGATTGTTCATACTTGATTGCCGGGTTTCTCTGGATTGTTCATAATTGATTGCTGGGTTTCTCTGGATTGTTCATACTTGATTGCCGGGTTTCTCTGGATTGTTCATACTTGATTACTGGGTTTCTCTGGATTGTTCATACTTGATTGCCGGGTTTCTCTGGATTGTTCATACTTGATTGCCGGTTTTCTCTGGATTGTTCATACTTGATTGCCGGGTTTCTCTGGATTGTTCATACTTGATTGCCGGGTTTCTCTGGATTGTTCATACTTGATTGCAGGTTTCTCTGGATTGTTCATACTTGATTGCCAGTTTTCTCTGGATTGTTCATACTTGATTGCCGGGTGTCTCTGGATTGTTCATACTTGATTGCAGGGTGTCTCTGGATTGTTCATACTTGATTTCCGGGTTTCTCTGGATTGTTCATACTTGATTGCCGGGTTTCTCTGGATTGTTCATACTTGATTGCCGGGTTTCTCTGGATTGTTCATACTTGATTGCGGGTTTCTCTGGATTGTTCATACTTGATTGCAGGGTATCTCTGGATTGTTCATACTTGATTGCCCGGTTTCTCTGGATTGTTCATACTTGATTGCCGGGTTTCTCTGGATTGTTCATACTTGATTGCCGGGTTTCTCTGGATTGTTCATAATTGATTGCCGGGTTTCTCTGGATTGTTCATACTTGATTGCCAGGTTTCTCTGGATTGTTCATACTTGATTGCCGGGTTTCTCTGGATTGTTCATACTTGATTGCCGGGTGTCTCTGGATTGTTCATACTTGATTGCCGGGTTTCTCTGGATTGTTCATACTTGATTTCTGGTTCTCTGGATTGTTCATACTTGATTGCCGGGTTTCTCTGGATTGTTCATACTTGATTGCCGGGTTTCTCTGGATTGTTCATACTTGATTGCCGGGTTTCTCTTGATTGGTCATACTTGATTGCCGGGTTTCTCTGGATTGTTCATACTTGATTGCCGGTTTTCTCTGGATTGTTCATACTTGATTGCCGGGTGTCTCTGGATTGTTCATACTTGATTGCCGGGTTTCTCTGGATTGTTCATACTTGATTGCTGGTTCTCTGGATTGTTCATACTTGATTGCCGGGTTTCTCTGGATTGTTCATACTTGATTGCCGGGTTTCTCTGGATTGTTCATACTTGATTGCCGGGTTTCTCTGGATTGTTCATACTTGATTGCCGGGATTCTCTGGATTGTTCATACTTGATTGCCGGGTTTCTCTGGATTGTTCATACTTGATTGCCGGGTTTCTCTGGATTGTTCATACTTGATTGCCGGGTTTCTCTGGATTGTTCATACTTGATTGCCGATTTTCTCTGGATTGTTCATACTTGATTGCCGGTTTTCTCTGGATTGTTTATACTTGATTGCCGGGTGTCTCTGGATTGTTCATACTTGATTGCAGGGTGTCTCTGGATTGTTCATACTTGATTTCCGGGTTTCTCTGGATTGTTCATACTTGATTGCTGGGTTTCTCTGGATTGTTCATACTTGATTGCCGGGTTTCTCTGGATTGTTCATACTTGATTGCCGGGTTTCTCTGGATTGTTCATACTTGATTGCCAGGTTTCTCTGGATTGTTCATACTTGATTGCCGGGTTTCTCTGGATTGTTCATACTTGATTGCTGGGTTTCTCTGGATTGTTCATACTTAATTGCCGGTTTTCTCTGGATTGTTCATACTTGATTGCCCGGTGCCTCTGGATTGTTCATACTTGATTGCTGGTTCTCTGGATTGTTCATACTTGATGGCCGGTTTTCTCTGGATTGTTCATACATGATTGCTGGTTCTCTGGATTGTTCATACTTGATTGCCGGGTTTCTCTGGATTGTTCATACTTGATTGCGGGTTTCTCTGGATTGTTCATACTTGATTGCAGGGTATCTCTGGATTGTTCATACTTGATTGCCCGGTTTCTCTGGATTGTTCATACTTGATTGCCGGGTTTCTCTGGATTGTTCATACTTGATTGCCGGGTTTCTCTGGATTGTTCATAATTGATTGCCGGGTTTCTCTGGATTGTTCATACTTGATTGCCAGGTTTCTCTGGATTGTTCATACTTGATTGCCGGGTTTCTCTGGATTGTTCATACTTGATTGCCGGGTGTCTCTGGATTGTTCATACTTGATTGCCGGGTTTCTCTGGATTGTTCATACTTGATTTCTGGTTCTCTGGATTGTTCATACTTGATTGCCGGGTTTCTCTGGATTGTTCATACTTGATTGCCGGGTTTCTCTGGATTGTTCATACTTGATTGCCGGGTTTCTCTTGATTGGTCATACTTGATTGCCGGGTTTCTCTGGATTGTTCATACTTGATTGCCGGTTTTCTCTGGATTGTTCATACTTGATTGCCGGGTGTCTCTGGATTGTTCATACTTGATTGCCGGGTTTCTCTGGATTGTTCATACTTGATTGCTGGTTCTCTGGATTGTTCATACTTGATTGCCGGGTTTCTCTGGATTGTTCACACTTGATTGCTGGGTTTCTCTGGATTGTTCATACTTGATTGCCGGTTTTCTCTGGACTGTTCATACTTGATTGCCGGTTTTCTCTGGATTGTTCATACTTGATTGCTGGTTCTCTGGATTGTTCATACTTGATTGCCGGGTGTCTCAGGATTGTTCATACTTGATTGCCGGGTGTTTCTGGATTGTTCATACTTGATTTCCGGGTGTTTCTGGATTGTTCATACTTGATTGCCGGGTGTCTCTGGATTGTTCATACTTGATTGCCGGTTTTTTCTGGATTGTTCATGCTTGATTGCCGGGTGTCTCTGGATTGTTTATACTCGATTGCCGGTTTTCTCTGGATTGTTCATACTTGATTGCCGGGTGTCTCTGGTTTGTTCATACTTGATTGCTGGGTTTCTCTGGATTGTTCATACTTGATTGCCGGTTTTCTCTGGATTGTTCATACTTGATTGCCGGGTGCCTCTGGATTGTTCATACTTGATTGCCAGCTTTCTCTGGATTGTTCATACTTGATTGCCGGGTTTTCTGGATTGTTCATACTTGATTGCCGGGTTTCTCTGGATTGTTCATACTTGATTGCCGGGTTTCTCTGGATTGTTCATACTTGATTGCCGGGTTTCTCTGGATTGTTCATATTTGATTGCGGGTTTCTCTGGATTGTTCATACTTGATTGCCGGGTGCCTCTGGATTGTTCATACTTGATTGCCAGCTTTCTCTGGATTGTTCATACTTGATTGCCGGGTTTTCTGGATTGTTCATACTTGATTGCCGGGTTTCTCTGGATTGTTCATACTTGATTGCCAGGTTTCTCTGGATTGTTCATACTTGATTGCCGGTTTTCTCTGGATTGTGCATACTTGATTGCCGGGTGTCTCTGGATTGTTCATACTTGATTGCCGGGTTTCTCTGGATTGTTCATACTTGATTGTCGGGTTTCTCTGGATTGTTCATACTTGATTGCCGGTTTTCTCTGGATTGTTCATACTTGATTGCCGGGTGTCTCTGGATTGTTCATACTTGATTGCCGGGTTTCTCTGGATTGTTCATATTTGATTGCGGGTTTCTCTGGATTGTTCATACTTGATTGCTGGGTTTCTCTGGATTGTTCATACTTGATTGCCAGCTATCTCTGGATTGTTCATACTTGATTGCCGGGTTTTCTGGATTGTTCATACTTGATTGCCGGGTTTCTCTGGATTGTTCATACTTGATTGCCAGGTTTCTCTGGATTGTTCATACTTGATTGCCGGTTTTCTCTGGATTGTGCATACTTGATTGCCGGGTGTCTCTGGATTGTTCATACTTGATTGCCGGGTTTCTCTGGATTGTTCATACTTGATTGTCGGGTTTCTCTGGATTGTTCATACTTGATTGCCGGTTTTCTCTGGATTGTTCATACTTGATTGCCGGGTGTCTCTGGATTGTTCATACTTGATTGCCGGGTTTCTCTGGATTGTTCATACTTGATTGCTGGTTCTCTGGATTGTTCATACTTGATTGCCGGGTTTCTCTGGGTTGTTCATACTTGATTGCCGGGTTTCTCTGGATTGTTCATACTTGATTGCCGGTTTTCTCTGGATTGTTCATACTTGATTGCCGGGTTTCTCTGGATTGTTCATACTTGATTGCCAGGTTTCTCTGGATTGTTCATACTTGATTGCCGGGTTTCTCTGGATTGTTCATACTTGATTGCCGGTTTTCTCTGGATTGTTTAAACTTGATTGCCGGTTTTCTCTGGATTGTTCATACTTGATTGCAGGGTGTCTCTGGATTGTTCATACTTGATTTCCGGGTTTCTCTGGATTGTTCATACTTGATTGCCGGGTTTCTCTGGATTGTTCATACTTGATTGCCGGGTTTCTCTGGATTGTTCATACTTGATTGCCGGGTTTCTCTGGATTGTTCATACTTAATTGCCAGGTTTCTCTGGATTGTTCATACTTGATTGCCGGGTTTCTCTGGATTGTTCATGCTTGATTGCCGGGTTTCTCTGGATTGTTCATACTTGATTGCCGGATTTCTCTGGATTGTTCATACTTGATTGCCGGGTGTCTCTGGATTGTTCATACTTGATTGCTGGGTTTCTCTGGATTGTTCATACTTAATTGCCGGTTTTCTCTGGATTGTTCATACTTGATTGCCGGGTGCCTCTGGATTGTTCATTCTTGATTGCTGGTTCTCTGGATTGTTCATACTTGATGGCCGGTTTTCTCTGGATTGTTCATACATGATTGCTGGTTCTCTGGATTGTTCATACTTGATTGTCGGGTGTCTCTGGATTGTTCATACTTGATTGCCGGGTTTCTCTGGGTTGTTCATACTTGATTGCCGGGTTTCTCTGGATTGTTCATACTTGATTGCCGGTTTTCTCTGGATTGTTCATACTTGATTGCCGGGTTTCTCTGGATTGTTCATACTTGATTGCCGGGTTTCTCTGGATTGTTCATACTTGATTGCCGGGTTTCTCTGGATTGTTCATACTTGATTGCCGGTTTTCTCTGGATTGTTTAAACTTGATTGCCGGTTTTCTCTGGATTGTTCATACTTGATTGCAGGGTGTCTCTGGATTGTTCATACTTGATTTCCGGGTTTCTCTGGATTGTTCATACTTGATTGCCGGGTTTCTCTGGATTGTTCATACTTGATTGCCGGGTTTCTCTGGATTGTTCATACTTGATTGCCGGGTTTCTCTGGATTGTTCATACTTAATTGCCAGGTTTCTCTGGATTGTTCATACTTGATTGCCGGGTTTCTCTGGATTGTTCATGCTTGATTGCCGGGTGTCTCTGGATTGTTCATACTTGATTGCCGGATTTCTCTGGATTGTTCATACTTGATTGCCGGGTGTCTCTGGATTGTTCATACTTGATTGCTGGGTTTCTCTGGATTGTTCATACTTAATTGCCGGTTTTCTCTGGATTGTTCATACTTGATTGCCGGGTGCCTCTGGATTGTTCATACTTGATTGCTGGTTCTCTGGATTGTTCATACTTGATGGCCGGTTTTCTCTGGATTGTTCATACATGATTGCTGGTTCTCTGGATTGTTCATACTTGATTGTCGGGTGTCTCTGGATTGTTCATACTTGATTGCCGGGTTTCTCTGGATTGTTCATACTTGATTGCTGGTTCTCTGGATTGTTCATACTTGATTGCCGGGTTTCTCTGGATTGTTCATACTTGATTGCCAGGTTTCTCTGGATTGTTCATACTTGATTGCCGGGTTTCTCTGGATTGTTCATGCTTGATTGCCGGGTGTCTCTGGATTGTTCATACTTGATTGCCGGATTTCTCTGGATTGTTCATACTTGATTGCTGGGTGTCTCTGGATTGTTCATACTTGATTGCTGGGTTTCTCTGGATTGTTCATACTTAATTGCCGGTTTTCTCTGGATTGTTCATACTTGATTGCCGGGTGCCTCTGGATTGTTCATACTTGATTGCTGGTTCTCTGGATTGTTCATACTTGATGGCCGGTTTTCTCTGGATTGTTCATACATGATTGCTGGTTCTCTGGATCGTTCATACTTGATTGTCGGGTGTCTCTGGATTGTTCATACTTGAATGCCGGGTTTCTCTGGATTGTTCATACTTGATTGCTGGTTCTCTGGATTGTTCATACTTAATTGCCGGGTGTCTCTGGATTGTTCATACTTGATTGCTGGGTTTCTCTGGATTGTTCATACTTAATTGCCGGTTTTCTCTGGATTGTTCATACTTGATTGCCGGGTGCCTCTGGATTGTTCATACTTGATTGCTGGTTCTCTGGATTGTTCATACTTGATGGCCGGTTTTCTCTGGATTGTTCATACATGATTGCTGGTTCTCTGGATTGTTCATACTTGATTGTCGGGTGTCTCTGGATTGTTCATACTTGATTGCCGGGTTTCTCTGGATTGTTCATACTTGATTGCTGGTTCTCTGGATTGTTCATACTTGATTGCCGGGTTTCTCTGGATTGTTCATACTTGATTGCCAGGTTTCTCTGGATTGTTCATACTTGATTGCCGGGTTTCTCTGGATTGTTCATGCTTGATTGCCGGGTGTCTCTGGATTGTTCATACTTGATTGCCGGATTTCTCTGGATTGTTCATACTTGATTGCCGGGTGTCTCTGGATTGTTCATACTTGATTGCTGGGTTTCTCTGGATTGTTCATACTTAATTGCCGGTTTTCTCTGGATTGTTCATACTTGATTGCCGGGTGCCTCTGGATTGTTCATACTTGATTGCTGGTTCTCTGGATTGTTCATACTTGATGGCCGGTTTTCTCTGGATTGTTCATACATGATTGCTGGTTCTCTGGATCGTTCATACTTGATTGTCGGGTGTCTCTGGATTGTTCATACTTGATTGCCGGGTTTCTCTGGATTGTTCATACTTGATTGCTGGTTCTCTGGATTGTTCATACTTGATTGCCGGGTTTCTCTGGATTGTTCATACTTGATTGCTGGGTTTCTCTGGATTGTTCATACTTGATTGCCGGTTTTCTCTGGATTGTTCATACTTGATTGCCGGGTTTCTCTGGATTGTTCATACTTGATTACTGGGTTTCTCTGGATTGTTCATACTTGATTGCCGGGTTTCTCTGGATTGTTCATACTTGATTGCCGGTTTTCTCTGGATTGTTCATAATTGATTGCCGGGTTTCTCTGGATTGTTCATACTTGATTGCCGGGTTTCTCTGGATTGTTCATACTTGATTTCGGGTTTCTCTGGATTGTTCATACTTGATTGCCGGTTTTCTCTGGATTGTTTATACTTGATTGCCGGGTGTCTCTGGATTGTTCATACTTGATTGCAGGGTGTCTCTGGATTGTTCATACTTGATTTCCGTGTTTCTCTGGATTGTTCATACTTGATTGCCGGGTTTCTCTGGATTGTTCATACTTGATTGCCGGGTTTCTCTGGATTGTTCATACTTGATTGCCGGGTTTCTCTGTATTGTTCATACTTGATTGCAGGGTGTCTCTGGATTGTTCATACTTGATTGCCCGGTTTCTCTGGATTGTTCATACTTGATTACCGGGTTTCTCTGGATTGTTCATACTTGATTGCCGGGTTTCTCTGGATTGTCCATACTTGATTGCCGGGTTTCTCTGGATTGTTCATACTTGATTGCCAGGTTTCTCTGGATTGTTCATACTTGATTGCCGGGTTTCTCTGGATTGTTCATACTTGATTGCCGGTTTTCTCTGGATTGTTCATACTTGATTGCCGGGTTTCTCTGGATTGTTCATACTTGATTGCCGGGTTTCTCTGGATTGTTCATACTTGATTGCCGGGTTTCTCTGGATTGTTCATACTTGATTGCCGGTTTTCTCTGGATTGTTTAAACTTGATTGCCGGTTTTCTCTGGATTGTTCATACTTGATTGCAGGGTGTCTCTGGATTGTTCATACTTGATTTCCGGGTTTCTCTGGATTGTTCATACTTGATTGCCGGGTTTCTCTGGATTGTTCATACTTGATTGCCGGGTTTCTCTGGATTGTTCATACTTGATTGCCGGGTTTCTCTGGATTGTTCATACTTAATTGCCAGGTTTCTCTGGATTGTTCATACTTGATTGCCGGGTTTCTCTGGATTGTTCATGCTTGATTGCCGGGTGTCTCTGGATTGTTCATACTTGATTGCCGGATTTCTCTGGATTGTTCATATTTGATTGCCGGGTGTCTCTGGATTGTTCATACTTGATTGCTGGGTTTCTCTGGATTGTTCATACTTAATTGCCGGTTTTCTCTGGATTGTTCATACTTGATTGCCGGGTGCCTCTGGATTGTTCATACTTGATTGCTGGTTCTCTGGATTGTTCATACTTGATGGCCGGTTTTCTCTGGATTGTTCATACATGATTGCTGGTTCTCTGGATTGTTCATACTTGATTGCCGGGTGTCTCTGGATTGTTCATACTTGATTGCCGGTTTATTCTGGATTGTTCATGCTTGATTGCCGGGTGTCTCTGGATTGTTTATACTCGATTGCCGGTTTTCTCTGGATTGTTCATACTTGATTGCTGGGTGTCTCTGGATTGTTCATACTTGATTGCCGGGTTTCTCTGGATTGTTCATACTTGATTGCTGGGTTTCTCTGGATTGTTCATACTTGATTGCCGGTTTTCTCTGGATTGTTCATACTTGATTGCCGGGTTTCTCTGGATTGTTCATACTTGATTACTGGGTTTCTCTGGATTGTTCATACTTGATTGCCGGGATTCTCTGGATTGTTCATACTTGATTGCCGGTTTTCTCTGGATTGTTCATACTTGATTGCCGGTTTTCTCTGGATTGTTCATACTTGATTGCCGGGTTTCTCTGGATTGTTCATACTTGATTGCCGGGTTTCTCTGGATTGTTCATACTTGATTGCCAGGTTTCTCTGGATTGTTCATACTTGATTGCCGGTTTTCTCTGGATTGTTTATACTTGATTGCCGGGTGTCTCTGGATTGTTCATACTTGATTGCAGGGTGTCTCTGGATTGTTCATACTTGATTTCCGGGTTTCTCTGGATTGTTCATACTTGATTGCCGGGTTTCTCTGGATTGTTCATACTTGATTGCCGGGTTTCTCTGGATTGTTCATACTTGATTGCCGGGTTTCCCTGGATTGTTCATACTTGATTGCCAGGTTTCTTTGGATTGTTCATACTTGATTGACGGGTTTCTCTGGATTGTTCATACTTGATTGCCGGGTTTCTCTGGATTGTTCATACTTGATTGCCGGTTTTCTCTGGGTTGTGCATACTTGATTGCCGGGTGTCTCTGGATTGTTCATACTTGATTGCCGGGTTTCTCTGGATTGTTCATACTTGATTGCCCGGTTACTCTGGATTGTTCATACTTGATTGCCGGGGTTCTCTGGATTGTTCATACTTGATTGCCGGTTTTCTCTGGATTGTTAATACTTGATTGCCGGGTGTCTCTGGATTGTTCATACTTGATTGCCGGGTTTCTCTGGATTGTTCATACTTGATTGCTGGTTCTCTGGATTGTTCATACTTGATTGCCGGGTTTCTCTGGATTGTTCATACTTGATTGCCGGGTTTCTCTGGATTGTTCATACTTGATTGCCGGGTTTCTCTTGATTGGTCATACTTGATTGCCGGGTTTCTCTGGATTGTTCATACTTGATTGCCGGTTTTCTCTGGATTGTTCATACTTGATTGACGGGTGTCTCTGGATTGTTCATACTTGATTGCCGGGTTTCTCTGGATTGTTCATACTTGATTGCTGGTTCTCTGGATTGTTCATACTTGATTGCCAGGTTTCTCTGGATTGTTCACACTTGATTGCTGGGTTTCTCTGGATTGTTCATACTTGATTGCCGGTTTTCTCTTGACTGTTCATACTTGATTGCCGGTTTTCTCTGGATTGTTCATACTTGATTGCAGGTTCTCTGGATTGTTCATACTTGATTGCCGGGTGTCTCTGGATTGTTCATACTTGATTGCCGGGTGTTTCTGGATTGTTCATACTTGATTTCCGGGTGTTTCTGGATTGTTCATACTTGATTGCCGGGTGTCTCTGGATTGTTCATACTTGATTGCCGGTTTTTTCTGGATTGTTCATGCTTGATTGCCGGGTATCTCTGGATTGTTTATACTCGATTGCCGGTTTTCTCTGGATTGTTCATACTTGATTGCCGGGTGTCTCTGGATTGTTCATACTTGATTACTGGGTTTCTCTGGATTGTTCATACTTGATTGCCGGTTTTCTCTGGATTGTTCATACTTGATTGCCGGGTGCCTCTGGATTGTTCATACTTTATTGCCAGGTTTCTCTGGATTGTTCATACTTGATTGCCGGGTTTCTCTGGATTGTTCATACTTGATTGCCGGGTTTCTCTGGATTGTTCATACTTGATTGCCAGCTTTCTCTGGATTGTTCATACTTGATTGCCGGGTTTCTCTGGATTGTTCATATTTGATTGCCGGTTTCTCTGGATTGTTCATACTTGATTGCCATGTTTCTCTGGATTGTTCATACTTGATTGCCAGGTTTCTCTGGATTGTTCATACTTGATTGCCGGTTTTCTCTGGATTGTGCATACTTGATTGCAGGGTGTCTCTGGATTGTTCATACTTGATTGCCGGGTTTCTCTGGATTGTTCATACTTGATTGCCGGGTTTCTCTGGATTGTTCATACTTGATTGCCGGGTTTCTCTGGATTGTTCATACTTGATTGCCAGGTTTCTCTGGATTGTTCATACTTGATTGACGGGTTTCTCTGGATTGTTCATACTTGATTGCCGGGTTTCTCTGGATTGTTCATACTTGATTGCCGGTTTTCTCTGGGTTGTGCATACTTGATTGCCGGGTGTCTCTGGATTGTTCATACTTGATTGCCGGGTTTCTCTGGATTGTTCATACTTGATTGCCGGGTTACTCTGGATTGTTCATACTTGATTGCCGGGGTTCTCTGGATTGTTCATACTTGATTGCCGGTTTTCTCTGGATTGTTAATACTTGATTGCCGGGTTTCTCTGGATTGTTCATACTTGATTGCCGGGTTTCTCTGGATTGTTCATACTTGATTGCTGGTTCTCTGGATTGTTCATACTTGATTTCAGGGTTTCTCTGGATTGTTCATACTTGATTGCCGGGTTTCTCTGGATTGTTCATACTTGATTGCCGGGTTTCTCTTGATTGGTCATACTTTATTGCCGGGTTTATCTGGATTGTTCATACTTGATTGCCGGTTTTCTCTGGATTGTTTATACTTGATTGCGGGTGTCTCTGGATTGTTCATACTTGATTGCCGGGTTTCTCTGGATTGTTCATACTTGATTGCTGGTTCTCTGGATTGTTCATACTTGATTGCCGGGTTTCTCTGGATTGTTCACACTTGATTGCTGGGTTTCTCTGGATTGTTCATACTTGATTGCCGGTTTTCTCTGGATTGTTCATACTTGATTGCTGGTTCTCTGGATTGTTCATACTTGATTGCCGGGTGTCTCTGGATTGTTCATACTTGATTGCCGGGTGTTTCTGGATTGTTCATACTTGATTTCCGGGTGTTTCTGGATTGTTCATACTTGATTGCCGGGTGTCTCTGGATTGTTCATACTTGATTGCCGGTTTTTTCTGGATTGTTCATGCTTGCTTGCCGGGTATCTCTGGATTGTTTATACTCGATTGCCGGTTTTCTCTGGATTGTTCATACTTGATTGCCGGGTGTCTCTTGATTGTTCATACTTGATTACTGGGTTTCTCTGGATTGTTCATACTTGATTGCCGGTTTTCTCTGGATTGTTCATACTTGATTGCCGGGTGCCTCTGGATTGTTCATACTTTATTGCCAGGTTTCTCTGGATTGTTCATACTTGATTGCCGGGTTTTCTGAATTGTTCATACTTGATTGCCGGGTTTCTCTGGATTGTTTATACTTGATTGCCAGCTTTCTCTGGATTGTTCATACTTGATTGCCGGGTTTCTCTGGATTGTTCATATTTGATTGCCGGTTTCTCTGGATTGTTCATACTTGATTGCCGGGTTTCTCTGGATTGTTCATACTTGATTGCCCGGTTTCTCTGGATTGTTCATACTTGATTGCCGGGTTTCTCTGGATTGTTCATACTTGATTGCCGGTTTTCTCTGGGTTGTGCATACTTGATTGCCGGGTGTCTCTTGATTGTTCATACTTGATTGCCGGGTTTCTCTGGATTGTTCATACTTGATTGCCGGGTTACTCTGGATTGTTCATACTTGATTGCCGGGGGTTTTCTGGATTGTTCATACTTGATTGCCGGTTTTCTCTGGATTGTTCATACTTGATTGCCGGGTGTCTCTGGATTGTTCATACTTGATTGCCGGGTTTCTCTGGATTGTTCATACTTGATTGCTGGTTCTCTGGATTGTTCATACTTGATTGCCGGGTTTCTCTGGATTGTTCATACTTGATTGCCGGGTTTCTCTGGATTGTTCATACTTGAATGCCGGGTTTCTCTTGATTGGTCATACTTGATTGCTGGGTTTCTCTGGATTGTTCATACTTGATTGCCGGTTTTCTCTGGATTGTTCATACTTGATTACCGGGTGTCTCTGGATTGTTCATACTTGATTGCCGGGTTTCTTTGGATTGTTCATACTTGATTGCTGGTTCTCTGGATTGTTCATACTTGATTGCCGGGTTTCTCTGGATTGTTCACACTTGATTGCTGGGTTTCTCTGGATTGTTCATACTTGATTGCCGGTTTTCTCTGGATTGTTCATACTTGATTGCCGGTTTTCTCTGGATTGTTCATACTTGATTGCTGGTTCTCTGGATTGTTCATACTTGATTGCCGGGTGTCTCTGGATTGTTCATACTTGATTGCCGGGTGTTTCTGGATTGTTCATACTTGATTGCCGGGTGTCTCTGGATTGTTCATACTTGATTTCCGGGTGTCTCTGGACTGTTCATACTTGATTGCCGGTTTTCTCTGGATTGTTCATACTTGATTGCTGGTTCTCTGGATTGTTCATACTTGATTGCCGGGTGTCTCTGGATTGTTCATACTTGATTGCCGGGTGTTTCTGGATTGTTCATACTTGATTGCCGGGTGTCTCTGGATTGTTCATACTTGATTGCCGGGTGTCTCTGGATTGTTCATACTTGATTGCCGGTTTTCTCTGGATTGTTCATGCTTGATTGCCGGGTGTCTCTGGATTGTTCATACTCGATTGCCGGTTTTCTCTGGATTGTTCATACTTGATTGCCGGGTGTCTCTGGATTGTTCATACTTGATTGCTGGGTTTCTCTGGATTGTTCATACTTGATTGCCGGTTTTCTCTTGATTGTTCATACTTGATTGCTGGGTGCCTCTGGATTGTTCATACTTGATTGCCAGGTTTCTCTGGATTGTTCATACTTGATTGCCGGGTTTTCTGGATTGTTCATACTTGATTGCCGGGTTTCTCTGGATTGTTCATACTTGATTGCCCGGTTTCTCTGGATTGTTCATACTTGATTGCCAGGTTTCTCTGGATTGTTCATATTTGATTGCGGGTTTCTCTGGATTGTTCATACTTGATTGCTGGGTTTCTCTGGATTGTTCATACTTGATTGCCAGGTTTCTCTGGATTGTTCATACTTGATTGCCGGTTTTCTCTGGATTGTGCATACTTGATTGCCGGGTGTCTCTGGATTGTTCATACTTGATTGCCGGGTTTCTCTGGATTGTTTATACTTGATTGCTGGGTTTCTCTGGATTGTTCATACTTGATTGCCGGTTTTCTCTGGATTGTTCATACTTGATTGCCGGATGTCTCTGGATTGTTCATACTTGATTGCCGGGTTTCTCTGGATTGTTCATACTTGATTGCTGGTTCTCTGGATTGTTCATACTTGATTTCCGGGTTTCTCTGGATTGTTCATACTTGATTGCCGGGTTTCTCTGGATTGTTCATACTTGATTGCAGGGTTTCTCTTGATTGTTCATACTTGATTGCCGGGTTTCTCTGGATTGTTCATACTTGATTGCCGGTTTTCTCTGGATTGTTCATTCTTGATTGCGGGTGTCTCTGGATTGTTCATACTTGATTGCCGGGTTTCTCTGGATTGTTCATACTTGATTGCTGGTTCTCTGGATTGTTCATACTTGATTGCCGGGTTTCTCTGGAATGTTCATACTTGATTGCCGGGTTTCTCTGGATTGTTCATACTTGATTGCGGTTTTCTCTGGATTGTTCATACTTGATTGCCGGGTTTCTCTGGATTGTTCATACTTGATTGCCGGTTTTCTCTGGATTGTTCATACTTGATTGCCGGGTTTCTCTGGATTGTTCATACTTGATTGCTGGTTCTCTGGATTGTTCATACTTGATTGCCGGGTTTCTCTGGATTGTTCATAGTTGATTGCCGGGTTTCTCTGGGTTGTTCATACTTGATTGCCGGGTTTCTCTGGATTGTTCATACTTGATTGCCGGTTTTCTCTGGATTGTTCATACTTGATTGCCGGGTTTCTCTGGATTGTTCATACTTGATTGCCGGGTTTCTCTGGATTGTTCATACTTGATTGCCGGGTTTCTCTGGATTGTTCATACTTGATTGCCGGTTTTCTCTGGATTGTTTATACTTGATTGCCGGTTTTCTCTGGATTGTTCATACTTGATTGCAGGGTGTCTCTGGATTGTTCAAGCTTGATTTCCGGGTTTCTCTGGATTGTTCATACTTGATTGCCGGGTTTCTCTGGATTGTTCATACTTGATTGCCGGTTTTCTCTGGATTGTTCATACTTGATTGCCGGGTTTTTCTGGATTGTTCATACTTGATTTCCGGGTTTCTCTGGATTGTTCATACTTGATTGCCGGGTTTCTCTGGATTGTTCATACTTGATTGCCGGGTTTCTCTGGATTGTTCATACTTGATTGCCGGGTTTCTCTGGATTGTTCATACTTGATTGCCGGGTTTCTCTGGATTGTTCATACTTGATTGCCGGGTTTCTCTGGATTGTTCATACTTGATTGCCGGGTTTCTCTGGATTGTTCATACTTGATTGCCGGGTTTCTCTGGATTGTTCATACTTGATTGCCGGTTTTCTCTGGGTTGTGCATACTTGATTGCCAGGTGTCTCTTGATTGTTCATACTTGATTGCTGGGTTTCTCTGGATTGTTCATACTTGATTGCCGGGTTACTCTGGATTGTTCATACTTGATTGCCGGGATTTTCTGGATTGTTCATACTTGATTGCCGGTTTTCTCTGGATTGTTCATACTTGATTGCCGGGTGTCTCTGGATTGTTCATACTTGATTGCCGGGTTTCTCTGGATTGTTCATACTTGATTGCTGGTTCTCTGGATTGTTCATACTTGATTGCCGGGTTTCTCTGGATTGTTCATACTTGATTGCCGGGTTTCTCTGGATTGTTCATACTTGAATGCCGGGTTTCTCTTGATTGGTCATACTTGATTGCTGGGTTTCTCTGGATTGTTCATACTTGATTGCCGGTTTTCTCTGGATTGTTCATACTTGATTGCCGGGTTTCTCTGGATTGTTCACACTTGATTGCTGGGTTTCTCTGGATTGTTCATACTTGATTGCCGGTTTTCTCTGGACTGTTCATACTTGATTGCCGGTTTTCTCTGGATTGTTCATACTTGATTGCTGGTTCTCTGGATTGTTCATACTTGATTGCCGGGTGTCTCTGGATTGTTCATACTTGATTGTCGGGTGTTTCTGGATTGTTCATACTTGATTGCCGGGTGTCTCTGGATTGTTCATACTTGATTGGCGGGTGTCTCTGGATTGTTCATACTTGATTGCCGGTTTTCTCTGGATTGTTCATGCTTGATTGCCGGGTGTCTCTGGATTGTTCATACTTGATTGCCGGTTTTCTCTGGATTGTTCATACTTGATTGCCGGGTGTCTCTGGATTGTTCATACTTGATTGCTGGGTTTCTCTGGATTGTTCATACTTGATTGCCGGTTTTCTCTGGATTGTTCATACTTGATTGCCGGGTGCCTCTGGATTGTTCATACTTGATTGCCAGGTTTCTCTGGATTGTTCATACTTGATTGCTGGGTTTTCTGGATTGTTCATACTTGATTGCCGGGTTTCTCTGGATTGTTCATACTTGATTGCCCGGTTTCTCTGGATTGTTCATACTTGATTGCCAGGTTTCTCTGGATTGTTCATATTTGATTGCGGGTTTCTCTGGATTGTTCATACTTGATTGCTGGGTTTCTCTGGATTGTTCATACTTGATTGCCAGGTTTCTCTGGATTGTTCATACTTGATTGCGGTTTTCTCTGGATTGTGCATACTTGATTGCCGGGTGTCTCTGGATTGTTCATACTTGATTGCCGGGTTTCTCTGGATTGTTTATACTTGATTGCTGGGTTTCTCTGGATTGTTCATACTTGATTGCCGGTTTTCTCTGGATTGTTCATACTTGATTGCCGGGTGTCTCTGGATTGTTCATACTTGATTGCCGGGTTTCTCTGGATTGTTCATACTTGATTGCTGGTTCTCTGGATTGTTCATACTTGATTGCCGGGTTTCTCTGGATTGTTCATACTTGATTGCCGGGTTTCTCTGGATTGTTCATACTTGATTGCAGGGTTTCTCTTGATTGTTCATACTTGATTGCCGGGTTTCTCTGGATTGTTCATACTTGATTGCCGGTTTTCTCTGGATTGTTCATTCTTGATTGCCGGGTGTCTCTGGATTGTTCATACTTGATTGCCGGGTTTCTCTGGATTGTTCATACTTGATTGCTGGTTCTCTGGATTGTTCATACTTGATTGCCGGGTTTCTCTGGATTGTTCATACTTGATGGCCGGGTTTCTCTGGATTGTTCATACTTGATTGCCGGTTTTCTCTGGATTGTTCATACTTGATTGCCGGTTTTCTCTGGATTGTTCATACTTGATTGCCGGTTTTCTCTGGATTGTTCATACTTGATTGCCGGGTTTCTCTGGATTGTTCATACTTGATTGCTGGTTCTCTGGATTGTTCATACTTGATTGCCGGGTTTCTCTGGATTGTTCATAGTTGATTGCCGGGTTTCTCTGGGTTGTTCATACTTGATTGCGGGTTTCTCTGGATTGTTCATACTTGATTGCCAGGTTTTCTCTGGATTGTTCATACTTGATTGCCGGGTTTCTCTGGATTGTTCATACTTGATTGCAGGGTTTCTCTGGATTGTTCATACTTGATTGCCGGGTTTCTCTGGATTGTTCATACTTGATTGCCGGTTTTCTCTGGATTGTTTATACTTGATTGCCGGTTTTCTCTGGATTGTTCATACTTGATTGCAGGGTGTCTCTGGATTGTTAATACTTAATTTCCGGGTTTCTCTGGATTGTTCATACTTGATTGCCGGGTTTTTCTGGATTGTTCATACTTGATTGCTGGTTTTCTCTGGATTGTTCATACTTGATTGCCGGGTTTCTCTGGATTGTTCATACTTGATTTCCGGGTTTCTCTGGATTGTTCATACTTGATTGCCGGGTTTCTCTGGATTGTTCATACTTGATTGCCGGTTTTCTCTGGATTGTTTATACTTGATTGCCGGGTGTCTCTGGATTGTTCATACTTGATTGCAGGGTGTCTCTGGATTGTTCATACTTGATTGCCGGGTTTCTCTGGATTGTTCATACTTGATTGCCGGGTATCTCTGGATTGTTCATACTTGATTGCCGGGTTTCTCTGGATTGTTCATACTTGATTGCCGGGGTTTTCTGGATTGTTCATACTTGATTGCCGGTTTTCTCTGGATTGTTCATACTTGATTGCCGGGTGTCTCTTGATTGTTCATACTTGATTGCCGGGTTTCTCTGGATTGTTCATACTTGATTGCCGGGTTACTCTGGATTGTTCATACTTGATTGCCGGGGTTTTCTGGATTGTTCATACTTGATTGCCGGTTTTCTCTGGATTGTTCATACTTGATTGCCGGGTGTCTCTGGATTGTTCATACTTGATTGCCGGGTTTCTCTGGATTGTTCATACTTGATTGCCGGTTTTCTCTGGATTGTTCATACTTGATTGCCGGGTGTCTCTGGATTGTTCATACTAGATTGCCGGGTTTCTCTGGATTGTTCATACTTGATTTCTGGTTCTCTGGATTGTTCATACTTGATTGCCGGGTTTCTCTGGATTGTTCACACTTGATTGCTGGGTTTCTCTGGATTGTTCATACTTGATTGCCGGTTTTCTCTGGACTGTTCATACTTGATTGCCGGTTTTCTCTGGATTGTTCATACTTGATTGCTGGTTCTCTGGATTGTTCATACTTGATTGCCGGGTGTCTCTGGATTGTTCATACTTGATTGCCGGGTGTTTCTGGATTGTTCATACTTGATTGCCGGGTGTCTCTGGATTGTTCATACTTGATTGCCGGGTGTCTCTGGATTGTTCATACTTGATTGCCGGTTTTCTCTGGATTGTTCATGCTTGATTGCTGGGTTTCTCTGGATTGTTCATACTTGATTGCCGGTTTTCTCTGGATTGTTCATACTTGATTGCTGGGTGCCTCTGGATTGTTCATACTTGATTGCCAGGTTTCTCTGGATTGTTCATACTTGATTGCCGGGTTTTCTGGATTGTTCATACTTGATTGCCGGGTTTCTCTGAATTGTTCATACTTGATTGCCCGGTTTCTCTGGATTGTTCATACTTGATTGCCAGGTTTCTCTGGATTGTTCATATTTGATTGCGGGTTTCTCTGGATTGTTCATACTTGATTGCTGGGTTTCTCTGGATTGTTCATACTTGATTGCCAGGTTTCTCTGGATTGTTCATACTTGATTGCCGGTTTTCTCTGGATTGTGCATACTTGATTGCCGGGTGTCTCTGGATTGTTCATACTTGATTGCCGGATGTCTCTGGATTGTTCATACTTGATTGCCGGGTTTCTCTGGATTGTTCATACTTGATTGCTGGTTCTCTGGATTGTTCATACTTGATTGCCGGGTTTCTCTGGATTGTTCATACTTGATTGCCGGGTTTCTCTGGATTATTCATACTTGATTGCAGGGTTTCTCTTGATTGTTCATACTTGATTGCCGGGTTTCTCTGGATTGTTCATACTTGATTGCCGGTTTTCTCTGGATTGTTCATTCTTGATTGCCGGGTGTCTCTGGATTGTTCATACTTGATTGCCGGGTTTCTCTGGATTGTTCATACTTGATTGCTGGTTCTCTGGATTGTTCATACTTGATTGCCGGGTTTCTCTGGATTGTTCATACTTGATTGCCGGGTTTCTCTGGATTGTTCATACTTGATTGCCGGTTTTCTCTGGATTGTTCATACTTGATTGCCGGGTTTCTCTGGATTGTTCATACTTGATTGCCGGTTTTCTCTGGATTGTTCATACTTGATTGCCGGGTTTCTCTGGATTGTTCATACTTGATTGCTGGTTCTCTGGATTGTTCATACTTGATTGCCGGGTTTCTCTGGATTGTTCATAGTTGATTGCCGGGTTTCTCTGGGTTGTTCATACTTGATTGCCGGGTTTCTCTGGATTGTTCATACTTGATTGCCGGTTTTCTCTGGATTGTTCATACTTGATTGCCGGGTTTCTCTGGATTGTTCATACTTGATTGCCGGTTTTCTCTGGATTGTTTATACTTGATTGCCGGTTTTCTCTGGATTGTTCATACTTGATTGCAGGGTGTCTCTGGATTGTTCAAGCTTGATTTCCGGGTTTCTCTGGATTGTTCATACTTGATTGCCGGGTTTCTCTGGATTGTTCATACTTGATTGCCGGTTTTCTCTGGATTGTTCATACTTGATTGCTGGGTTTCTCTGGATTGTTCATACTTGATTTCCGGGTTTCTCTGGATTGTTCATACTTGATTGCCGGGTTTCTCTGGATTGTTCATACTTGATTGCCGGTTTTCTCTGGATTGTTTATACTTGATTGCCGGGTGTCTCTGGATTGTTCATACTTGATTGCAGGGTGTCTCTGGATTGTTCATACTTGATTGCCGGGTTTCTCTGGATTGTTCATACTTGATTGCCGGGTTTCTCTGGATTGTTCATACTTGATTGCCGGGTTTCTCTGGATTGTTCATACTTGATTTCCGGGTTTCTCTGGATTGTTCATACTTGATTGCCGGGTTTCTCTGGATTGTTCATACTTGATTGCCGGTTTTCTCTGGATTGTTTATACTTGATTGCCGGGTGTCTCTGGATTGTTCATACTTGATTGCAGGGTGTCTCTGGATTGTTCATACTTGATTGCCGGGTTTCTCTGGATTGTTCATACTTGATTGCCGGGTTTCTCTGGATTGTTCATACTTGATTGCCGGGTTTCTCTGGATTGTTCATACTTGATTGCCGGGTTTCTCTGGATTGTTCATACTTGATTGCCGGGTTTCTCTGGATTGTTCATACTTGATTGCCGGGTTTCTCTGGATTGTTCGTACTTGATTGCCGGGTTTCTCTGGATTGTTCATACTTGATTGCCGGGTTTCTCTGGATTGTTCATACTTGATTGCCGGGTTTCTCTGGATTGTTCATACTTGATTGCCGGTTTTCTCTGGGTTGTGCATACTTGATTGCCGGGTGTCTCTTGATTGTTCATACTTGATTGCTGGGTTTCTCTGGATTGTTCATACTTGATTGCCGGGTTACTCTGGATTGTTCATACTTGATTGCCGGGATTTTCTGGATTGTTCATACTTGATTGCCGGTTTTCTCTGGATTGTTCATACTTGATTGCCGGGTGTCTCTGGATTGTTCATACTTGATTGCCGGGTTTCTCTGGATTGTTCATACTTGATTGCTGGTTCTCTGGATTGTTCATACTTGATTGCCGGGTTTCTCTGGATTGTTCATACTTGATTGCCGGGTTTCTCTGGATTGTTCATACTTGAATGCCGGGTTTCTCTTGATTGGTCATACTTGATTGCTGGGTTTCTCTGGATTGTTCATACTTGATTGCCGGTTTTCTCTGGATTGTTCATACTTGATTGCCGGGTTTCTCTGGATTGTTCACACTTGATTGCTGGGTTTCTCTGGATTGTTCATACTTGATTGCCGGTTTTCTCTGGACTGTTCATACTTGATTGCCGGTTTTCTCTGGATTGTTCATACTTGATTGCTGGTTCTCTGGATTGTTCATACTTGATTGCCGGGTGTCTCTGGATTGTTCATACTTGATTGCCGGGTGTTTCTGGATTGTTCATACTTGATTGCCGGGTGTCTCTGGATTGTTCATACTTGATTGGCGGGTGTCTCTGGTTTGTTCATACTTGATTGCCGGTTTTCTCTGGATTGTTCATGCTTGATTGCCGGGTGTCTCTGGATTGTTCATACTTGATTGCCGGTTTTCTCTGGATTGTTCATACTTGATTGCCGGGTGTCTCTGGATTGTTCATACTTGATTGCTGGGTTTCTCTGGATTGTTCATACTTGATTGCCGGTTTTCTCTGGATTGTTCATACTTGATTGCCGGGTGCCTCTGGATTGTTCATACTTGATTGCCAGGTTTCTCTGGATTGTTCATACTTGATTGCTGGGTTTTCTGGATTGTTCATACTTGATTGCCGGGTTTCTCTGGATTGTTCATACTTGATTGCCCGGTTTCTCTGGAATGTTCATACTTGATTGCCAGGTTTCTCTGGATTGTTCATATTTGATTGCGGGTTTCTCTGGATTGTTCATACTTGATTGCTGGGTTTCTCTGGATTGTTCATACTTGATTGCCAGGTTTCTCTGGATTGTTCATACTTGATTGCGGTTTTCTCTGGATTGTGCATACTTGATTGCCGGGTGTCTCTGGATTGTTCATACTTGATTGCCGGGTTTCTCTGGATTGTTTATACTTGATTGCTGGGTTTCTCTGGATTGTTCATACTTGATTGCCGGTTTTCTCTGGATTGTTCATACTTGATTGCCGGGTGTCTCTGGATTGTTCATACTTGATTGCCGGGTTTCTCTGGATTGTTCACACTTGATTGCTGGTTCTCTGGATTGTTCATACTTGATTGCCGGGTTTCTCTGGATTGTTCATACTTGATTGCCGGGTTTCTCTGGATTGTTCATACTTGATTGCAGGGTTTCTCTTGATTGTTCATACTTGATTGCCGGGTTTCTCTGGATTGTTCATACTTGATTGCCGGTTTTCTCTGGATTGTTCATTCTTGATTGCCGGGTGTCTCTGGATTGTTCATACTTGATTGCCGGGTTTCTCTGGATTGTTCATACTTGATTGCTGGTTCTCTGGATTGTTCATACTTGATTGCCGGGTTTCTCTGGATTGTTCATACTTGATTGCCGGGTTTCTCTGGATTGTTCATACTTGATTGCCGGTTTTCTCTGGATTGTTTATACTTGATTGCCGGTTTTCTCTGGATTGTTCATACTTGATTGCAGGGTGTCTCTGGATTGTTCAAGCTTGATTTCCGGGTTTCTCTGGATTGTTCATACTTGATTGCCGGGTTTCTCTGGATTGTTCATACTTGATTGCCGGTTTTCTCTGGATTGTTCATACTTGATTGCCGGGTTTCTCTGGATTGTTCATACTTGATTTCCGGGTTTCTCTGGATTGTTCATACTTGATTGCCGGGTTTCTCTGGATTGTTCATACTTGATTGCCGGTTTTCTCTGGATTGTTTATACTTGATTGCCGGGTGTCTCTGGATTGTTCATACTTGATTGCAGGGTGTCTCTGGATTGTTCATACTTGATTGCCGGGTTTCTCTGGATTGTTCATACTTGATTGCCGGGTTTCTCTGGATTGTTCATACTTGATTGCCGGGTTTCTCTGGATTGTTCATACTTGATTGCCGGGTTTCTCTGGATTGTTCATACTTGATTGCCGGGTTTCTCTGGATTGTTCATACTTGATTGCCGGGTTTCTCTGGATTGTTCATACTTGATTGCCGGGTTTCTCTGGATTGTTCATACTTGATTGCCGGGTTTCTCTGGATTGTTCATACTTGATTGCCGGGTTTCTCTGGATTGTTCATACTTGATTGCCGGTTTTCTCTGGGTTGTGCATACTTGATTGCCGGGTGTCTCTTGATTGTTCATACTTGATTGCTGGGTTTCTCTGGATTGTTCATACTTGATTGCCGGGTTACTCTGGATTGTTCATACTTGATTGCCGGGATTTTCTGGATTGTTCATACTTGATTGCCGGTTTTCTCTGGATTGTTCATACTTGATTGCCGGGTGTCTCTGGATTGTTCATACTTGATTGCCGGGTTTCTCTGGATTGTTCATACTTGATTGCTGGTTCTCTGGATTGTTCATACTTGATTGCCGGGTTTCTCTGGATTGTTCATACTTGATTGCCGGGTTTCTCTGGATTGTTCATACTTGAATGCCGGGTTTCTCTTGATTGGTCATACTTGATTGCTGGGTTTCTCTGGATTGTTCATACTTGATTGCCGGTTTTCTCTGGATTGTTCATACTTGATTGCCTGGTTTCTCTGGATTGTTCACACTTGATTGCTGGGTTTCTCTGGATTGTTCATACTTGATTGCCGGTTTTCTCTGGACTGTTCATACTTGATTGCCGGTTTTCTCTGGATTGTTCATACTTGATTGCTGGTTCTCTGGATTGTTCATACTTGATTGCCGGGTGTCTCTGGATTGTTCATACTTGATTGCCGGGTGTTTCTGGATTGTTCATACTTGATTGCCGGGTGTCTCTGGATTGTTCATACTTGATTGGCGGGTGTCTCTGGATTGTTCATACTTGATTGCCGGTTTTCTCTGGATTGTTCATGCTTGATTGCCGGGTGTCTCTGGATTGTTCATACTTGATTGCCGGTTTTCTCTGGATTGTTCATACTTGATTGCCGGGTGTCTCTGGATTGTTCATACTTGATTGCTGGGTTTCTCTGGATTGTTCATACTTGATTGCCGGTTTTCTCTGGATTGTTCATACTTGATTGCCGGGTGCCTCTGGATTGTTCATACTTGATTGCCAGGTTTCTCTGGATTGTTCATACTTGATTGCTGGGTTTTCTGGATTGTTCATACTTGATTGCCGGGTTTCTCTGGATTGTTAATACTTGATTGCCCGGTTTCTCTGGATTGTTCATACTTGATTGCCAGGTTTCTCTGGATTGTTCATATTTGATTGCGGGTTTCTCTGGATTGTTCATACTTGATTGCTGGGTTTCTCTGGATTGTTCATACTTGATTGCCAGGTTTCTCTGGATTGTTCATACTTGATTGCGGTTTTCTCTGGATTGTGCATACTTGATTGCCGGGTGTCTCTGGATTGTTCATACTTGATTGCCGGGTTTCTCTGGATTGTTTATACTTGATTGCTGGGTTTCTCTGGATTGTTCATACTTGATTGCCGGTTTTCTCTGGATTGTTCATACTTGATTGCCGGGTGTCTCTGGATTGTTCATACTTGATTGCCGGGTTTCTCTGGATTGTTCATACTTGATTGCTGGTTCTCTGGATTGTTCATACTTGATTGCCGGGTTTCTCTGGATTGTTCATACTTGATTGCCGGGTTTCTCTGGATTGTTCATACTTGATTGCAGGGTTTCTCTTGATTGTTCATACTTGATTGCCGGTTTTCTCTGGATTGTTCATTCTTGATTGCCGGGTGTCTCTGGATTGTTCATACTTGATTTCCGGGTTTCTCTGGATTGTTCATACTTGATTGCTGGTTCTCTGGATTGTTCATACTTGATTGCCGGGTTTCTCTGGATTGTTCATACTTGATTGCCGGGTTTCTCTGGATTGTTCATACTTGATTGCCGGTTTTCTCTGGATTGTTCATACTTGATTGCCGGGTTTCTCTGGATTGTTCATACTTGATTGCCGGTTTTCTCTGGATTGTTCATACTTGATTGCCGGGTTTCTCTGGATTGTTCATACTTGATTGCTGGTTCTCTGGATTGTTCATACTTGATTGCCGGGTTTCTCTGGATTGTTCATAGTTGATTGCCGGGTTTCTCTGGGTTGTTCATGCTTGATTGCCGGGTTTCTCTGGATTGTTCATACTTGATTGCCGGTTTTCTCTGGATTGTTCATACTTGATTGCCGGGTTTCTCTGGATTGTTCATACTTGATTGCCGGGTTTCTCTGGATTGTTCATACTTGATTGCCGGGTTTCTCTGGATTGTTCATACTTGATTGCCGGTTTTCTCTGGATTGTTCATACTTGATTGCCGGTTTTCTCTGGACTGTTCATACTTGATTGCCGGTTTTCTCTGGATTGTTCATACTTGATTGCTGGTTCTCTGGATTGTTCATACTTGATTGCCGGGTGTCTCTGGATTGTTCATACTTGATTGCCGGGTGTTTCTGGATTGTTCATACTTGATTGCCGGGTGTCTCTGGATTGTTCATACTTGATTGCCGGTTTTCTCTGGATTGTTCATTCTTGATTGCCGGGTGTCTCTGGATTGTTCATACTTGATTGCCGGGTTTCTCTGGATTGTTCATACTTGATTGCTGGTTCTCTGGATTGTTCATACTTGATTGCCGGGTTTCTCTGGATTGTTCATACTTGATTGCCGGGTTTCTCTGGATTGTTCATACTTGATTGCCGGTTTTCTCTGGATTGTTCATACTTGATTGCCGGGTTTCTCTGGATTGTTCATACTTGATTGCCGGTTTTCTCTGGATTGTTCATACTTGATTGCCGGGTTTCTCTGGATTGTTCATACTTGATTGCTGGTTCTCTGGATTGTTCATACTTGATTGCCGGGTTTCTCTGGATTGTTCATAGTTGATTGCCGGGTTTCTCTGGGTTGTTCATGCTTGATTGCCGGGTTTCTATGGATTGTTCATACTTGATTGCCGGTTTTCTCTGGATTGTTCATACTTGATTGCCGGGTTTCTCTGGATTGTTCATACTTGATTGCCGGGTTTCTCTGGATTGTTCATACTTGATTGCCGGGTTTCTCTGGATTGTTCATACTTGATTGCCGGTTTTCTCTGGATTGTTCATACTTGATTGCCGGTTTTCTCTGGACTGTTCATACTTGATTGCCGGTTTTCTCTGGATTGTTCATACTTGATTGCTGGTTCTCTGGATTGTTCATACTTGATTGCCGGGTGTCTCTGGATTGCTCATACTTGATTGCCGGGTGTTTCTGGATTGTTCATACTTGATTGCCGGGTGTCTCTGGATTGTTCATACTTGATTGGCGGGTGTCTCTGGATTGTTCATACTTGATTGCCGGTTTTCTCTGGATTGTTCATGCTTGATTGCCGGGTGTCTCTGGATTGTTCATACTTGATTGCCGGTTTTCTCTGGATTGTTCATACTTGATTGCCGGGTGTCTCTGGATTGTTCATACTTGATTGCTGGGTTTCTCTGGATTGTTCATACTTGATTGCCGGTTTTCTCTGGATTGTTCATACTTGATTGCCGGGTGCCTCTGGATTGTTCATACTTGATTGCCAGGTTTCTCTGGATTGTTCATACTTGATTGCTGGGTTTTCTGGATTGTTCATACTTGATTGCCGGGTTTCTCTGGATTGTTCATACTTGATTGCCCGGTTTCTCTGGATTGTTCATTCTTGATTGCCGGGTGTCTCTGGATTGTTCATACTTGATTGCCGGGTTTCTCTGGATTGTTCATACTTGATTGCTGGTTCTCTGGATTGTTCATACTTGATTGCCGGGTTTCTCTGGATTGTTCATACTTGATTGCCGGGTTTCTCTGGATTGTTCATACTTGAATGCCGGGTTTCTCTTGATTGGTCATACTTGATTGCTGGGTTTCTCTGGATTGTTCATACTTGATTGCCGGTTTTCTCTGGATTGTTCATACTTGATTGCCTGGTTTCTCTGGATTGTTCACACTTGATTGCTGGGTTTCTCTGGATTGTTCATACTTGATTGCCGGTTTTCTCTGGACTGTTCATACTTGATTGCCGGTTTTCTCTGGATTGTTCATACTTGATTGCTGGTTCTCTGGATTGTTCATACTTGATTGCCGGGTGTCTCTGGATTGTTCATACTTGATTGCCGGGTGTTTCTGGATTGTTCATACTTGATTGCCGGGTGTCTCTGGATTGTTCATACTTGATTGGCGGGTGTCTCTGGATTGTTCATACTTGATTGCCGGTTTTCTCTGGATTGTTCATGCTTGATTGCCGGGTGTCTCTGGATTGTTCATACTTGATTGCCGGTTTTCTCTGGATTGTTCATACTTGATTGCCGGGTGTCTCTGGATTGTTCATACTTGATTGCTGGGTTTCTCTGGATTGTTCATACTTGATTGCCGGTTTTCTCTGGATTGTTCATACTTGATTGCCGGGTGCCTCTGGATTGTTCATACTTGATTGCCAGGTTTCTCTGGATTGTTCATACTTGATTGCTGGGTTTTCTGGATTGTTCATACTTGATTGCCGGGTTTCTCTGGATTGTTAATACTTGATTGCCCGGTTTCTCTGGATTGTTCATACTTGATTGCCAGGTTTCTCTGGATTGTTCATATTTGATTGCGGGTTTCTCTGGATTGTTCATACTTGATTGCTGGGTTTCTCTGGATTGTTCATACTTGATTGCCAGGTTTCTCTGGATTGTTCATACTTGATTGCGGTTTTCTCTGGATTGTGCATACTTGATTGCCGGGTGTCTCTGGATTGTTCATACTTGATTGCCGGGTTTCTCTGGATTGTTTATACTTGATTGCTGGGTTTCTCTGGATTGTTCATACTTGATTGCCGGTTTTCTCTGGATTGTTCATACTTGATTGCCGGGTGTCTCTGGATTGTTCATACTTGATTGCCGGGTTTCTCTGGATTGTTCATACTTGATTGCTGGTTCTCTGGATTGTTCATACTTGATTGCCGGGTTTCTCTGGATTGTTCATACTTGATTGCCGGGTTTCTCTGGATTGTTCATACTTGATTGCAGGGTTTCTCTTGATTGTTCATACTTGATTGCCGGTTTTCTCTGGATTGTTCATTCTTGATTGCCGGGTGTCTCTGGATTGTTCATACTTGATTTCCGGGTTTCTCTGGATTGTTCATACTTGATTGCTGGTTCTCTGGATTGTTCATACTTGATTGCCGGGTTTCTCTGGATTGTTCATACTTGATTGCCGGGTTTCTCTGGATTGTTCATACTTGATTGCCGGTTTTCTCTGGATTGTTCATACTTGATTGCCGGGTTTCTCTGGATTGTTCATACTTGATTGCCGGTTTTCTCTGGATTGTTCATACTTGATTGCCGGGTTTCTCTGGATTGTTCATACTTGTTTGCTGGTTCTCTGGATTGTTCATACTTGATTGCCGGGTTTCTCTGGATTGTTCATAGTTGATTGCCGGGTTTCTCTGGGTTGTTCATGCTTGATTGCCGGGTTTCTCTGGATTGTTCATACTTGATTGCCGGTTTTCTCTGGATTGTTCATACTTGATTGCCGGGTTTCTCTGGATTGTTCATACTTGATTGCCGGGTTTCTCTGGATTGTTCATACTTGATTGCCGGGTTTCTCTGGATTGTTCATACTTGATTGCCGGTTTTCTCTGGATTGTTCATACTTGATTGCCGGTTTTCTCTGGACTGTTCATACTTGATTGCCGGTTTTCTCTGGATTGTTCATACTTGATTGCTGGTTCTCTGGATTGTTCATACTTGATTGCCGGGTGTCTCTGGATTGTTCATACTTGATTGCCGGGTGTTTCTGGATTGTTCATACTTGATTGCCGGGTGTCTCTGGATTGTTCATACTTGATTGCCGGTTTTCTCTGGATTGTTCATTCTTGATTGCCGGGTGTCTCTGGATTGTTCATACTTGATTGCCGGGTTTCTCTGGATTGTTCATACTTGATTGCTGGTTCTCTGGATTGTTCATACTTGATTGCCGGGTTTCTCTGGATTGTTCATACTTGATTGCCGGGTTTCTCTGGATTGTTCATACTTGATTGCCGGTTTTCTCTGGATTGTTCATACTTGATTGCCGGGTTTCTCTGGATTGTTCATACTTGATTGCCGGTTTTCTCTGGATTGTTCATACTTGATTGCCGGGTTTCTCTGGATTGTTCATACTTGATTGCTGGTTCTCTGGATTGTTCATACTTGATTGCCGGGTTTCTCTGGATTGTTCATAGTTGATTGCCGGGTTTCTCTGGGTTGTTCATGCTTGATTGCCGGGTTTCTATGGATTGTTCATACTTGATTGCCGGTTTTCTCTGGATTGTTCATACTTGATTGCCGGGTTTCTCTGGATTGTTCATACTTGATTGCCGGGTTTCTCTGGATTGTTCATACTTGATTGCCGGGTTTCTCTGGATTGTTCATACTTGATTGCCGGTTTTCTCTGGATTGTTCATACTTGATTGCCGGTTTTCTCTGGACTGTTCATACTTGATTGCCGGTTTTCTCTGGATTGTTCATACTTGATTGCTGGTTCTCTGGATTGTTCATACTTGATTGCCGGGTGTCTCTGGATTGCTCATACTTGATTGCCGGGTGTTTCTGGATTGTTCATACTTGATTGCCGGGTGTCTCTGGATTGTTCATACTTGATTGCCGGGTGTCTCTGGATTGTTCATACTTGATTGCCGGTTTTCTCTGGATTGTTCATGCTTGATTGCCGGGTGTCTCTGGATTGTTCATACTTGATTGCCGGTTTTCTCTGGATTGTTCATACTTGATTGCCGGGTGTCTCTGGATTGTTCATACTTGATTGCTGGGTTTCTCTGGATTGTTCATACTTGATTGCCGGTTTTCTCTGGATTGTTCATACTTGATTGCCGGGTGCCTCTGGATTGTTCATACTTGATTGCCAGGTTTCTCTGGATTGTTCATACTTGATTGCTGGGTTTTCTGGATTGTTCATACTTGATTGCCGGGTTTCTCTGGATTGTTCATACTTGATTGCCCGGTTTCTCTGGATTGTTCATTCTTGATTGCCGGGTGTCTCTGGATTGTTCATACTTGATTGCCGGGTTTCTCTGGATTGTTCATACTTGATTGCTGGTTCTCTGGATTGTTCATACTTGATTGCCGGGTTTCTCTGGATTGTTCATACTTGATTGCCGGGTTTCTCTGGATTGTTCATACTTGATTGCCGGTTTTCTCTGGATTGTTCATACTTGATTGCCGGGTTTCTCTGGATTGTTCATACTTGATTGCCGGTTTTCTCTGGATTGTTCATACTTGATTGCCGGGTTTCTCTGGATTGTTCATACTTGATTGCTGGTTCTCTGGATTGTTCATACTTGATTGCCGGGTTTCTCTGGATTGTTCATAGTTGATTGCCGGGTTTCTCTGGGTTGTTCATGCTTGATTGCCGGTTTTCTCTGGATTGTTCATACTTGATTGCCGGGTTTCTCTGGATTGTTCATACTTGATTGCTGGTTCTCTGGATTGTTCATACTTGATTGCCGGGTTTCTCTGGATTGTTCATACTTGATTGCCGGGTTTCTCTGGATTGTTCATACTTGATTGCCGGTTTTCTCTGGATTGTTTATACTTGATTGCCGGTTTTCTCTGGATTGTTCATACTTGATTGCAGGGTGTCTCTGGATTGTTCAAGCTTGATTTCCGGGTTTCTCTGGATTGTTCATACTTGATTGCCGGGTTTCTCTGGATTGTTCATACTTGATTGCCGGTTTTCTCTGGATTGTTCATACTTGATTGCCGGTTTTCTCTGGACTGTTCATACTTGATTGCCGGTTTTCTCTGGATTGTTCATACTTGATTGCTGGTTCTCTGGATTGTTCATACTTGATTGCCGGGTTTCTCTGTATTGTTCATACTTGATTGCCGGGTGTTTCTGGATTGTTCATACTTGATTGCCGGGTGTCTCTGGATTGTTCATACTTGATTGCCGGTTTTCTCTGGATTGTTCATTCTTGATTGCCGGGTGTCTCTGGATTGTTCATACTTGATTGCCGGGTTTCTCTGGATTGTTCATACTTGATTGCTGGTTCTCTGGATTGTTCATACTTGATTGCCGGGTTTCTCTGGATTGTTCATACTTGATTGCCGGGTTTCTCTGGATTGTTCATACTTGATTGCCGGTTTTCTCTGGATTGTTCACACTTGATTGCCGGGTTTCTCTGGATTGTTCATACTTGATTGCCGGTTTTCTCTGGATTGTTCATACTTGATTGCCGGGTTTCTCTGGATTGTTCATACTTGATTGCTGGTTCTCTGGATTGTTCATACTTGATTGCCGGGTTTCTCTGGATTGTTCATACTTGATTGCCGGGTTTCTCTGGATTGTTCATACTTGATTGCCGGTTTTCTCTGGATTGTTCATACTTGATTGCCGGGTTTCTCTGGATTGTTCATACTTGATTGCCGGTTTTCTCTGGATTGTTCATACTTGATTGCCGGGTTTCTCTGGATTGTTCATACTTGATTGCTGGTTCTCTGGATTGTTCATACTTGATTGCCGGGTTTCTCTGGATTGTTCATAGTTGATTGCCGGGTTTCTCTGGGTTGTTCATGCTTGATTGCCGGTTTTCTCTGGATTGTTCATGCTTGATTGCCGGGTGTCTCTGGATTGTTCATACTTGATTGCCGGTTTTCTCTGGATTGTTCTTACTTGATTGCCGGGTGTCTCTGGATTGTTCATACTTGATTGCTGGGTTTCTCTGGATTGTTCATACTTGATTGCCGGTTTTCTCTGGATTGTTCATACTTGATTGCCGGGTGCCTCTGGATTGTTCATACTTGATAGCCAGGTTTCTCTGGATTGTTCATACTTGATTGCTGGGTTTTCTGGATTGTTCATACTTGATTGCCGGGTTTCTCTGGATTGTTCATACTTGATTGCCCGGTTTCTCTCGATTGTCCATACTTGATTGCCAGGTTTCTCTGGATTGTTCATATTTGATTGCGGGTTTCTCTGGATTGTTCATACTTGATTGCTGGGTTTCTCTGGATTGTTCATACTTGATTGCCGGTTTTCTCTGGATTGTTCATACTTGATTGCCGGGTGTCTCTGGATTGTTCATACTTGATTGCCGGGTTTCTCTGGATTGTTCATACTTGATTGCTGGTTCTCTGGATTGTTCATACTTGATTGCCGGGTTTCTCTGGATTGTTCATACTTGATTGCCGGGTTTCTCTGGATTGTTCATACTTGATTGCCGGGTTTCTCTGGATTGTTCATTCTTGATTGCCGGGTGTCTCTGGATTGTTCATACTTGATTGCCGGGTTTCTCTGGATTGTTCATACTTGATTGCTGGTTCTCTGGATTGTTCATACTTGATTGCCGGGTTTCTCTGGATTGTTCATACTTGATTGCCGGGTTTCTCTGGATTGTTCATACTTGATTGCCGGTTTTCTCTGGATTGTTCATACTTGATTGCCGGGTTTCTCTGGATTGTTCATACTTGATTGCCGGTTTTCTCTGGATTGTTCATACTTGATTGCCGGGTTTCTCTGGATTGTTCATACTTGATTGCTGGTTCTCTGGATTGTTCATACTTGATTGCCGGGTTTCTCTGGATTGTTCATAGTTGATTGCCGGGTTTCTCTGGGTTGTTCATGCTTGATTGCCGGGTTTCTCTGGATTGTTCATACTTGATTGCCGGTTTTCTCTGGATTGTTCATACTTGATTGCCGGGTTTCTCTGGATTGTTCATACTTGATTGCCGGGTTTCTCTGGATTGTTCATACTTGATTGCCGGGTTTCTCTGGATTGTTCATACTTGATTGCCGGTTTTCTCTGGATTGTTCATACTTGATTGCCGGTTTTCTCTGGACTGTTCATACTTGATTGCCGGTTTTCTCTGGATTGTTCATACTTGATTGCTGGTTCTCTGGATTGTTCATACTTGATTGCCGGGTGTCTCTGGATTGTTCATACTTGATTGCCGGGTGTTTCTGGATTGTTCATACTTGATTGCCGGGTGTCTCTGGATTGTTCATACTTGATTGCCGGTTTTCTCTGGATTGTTCATTCTTGATTGCCGGGTGTCTCTGGATTGTTCATACTTGATTGCCGGGTTTCTCTGGATTGTTCATACTTGATTGCTGGTTCTCTGGATTGTTCATACTTGATTGCCGGGTTTCTCTGGATTGTTCATACTTGATTGCCGGGTTTCTCTGGATTGTTCATACTTGATTGCCGGTTTTCTCTGGATTGTTCATACTTGATTGCCGGGTTTCTCTGGATTGTTCATACTTGATTGCCGGTTTTCTCTGGATTGTTCATACTTGATTGCCGGGTTTCTCTGGATTGTTCATACTTGATTGCTGGTTCTCTGGATTGTTCATACTTGATTGCCGGGTTTCTCTGGATTGTTCATAGTTGATTGCCGGGTTTCTCTGGGTTGTTCATGCTTGATTGCCGGGTTTCTCTGGATTGTTCATACTTGATTGCCGGTTTTTTCTGGATTGTTCATACTTGATTGCCGGGTTTCTCTGGATTGTTCATACTTGATTGCCGGGTTTCTCTGGATTGTTCATACTTGATTGCCGGGTTTCTCTGGATTGTTCATACTTGATTGCCGGTTTTCTCTGGATTGTTCATACTTGATTGCCGGTTTTCTCTGGACTGTTCATACTTGATTGCCGGTTTTCTGTGGATTGTTCATACTTGATTGCTGGTTCTCTGGATTGTTCATACTTGATTGCCGGGTGTCTCTGGATTGTTCATACTTAATTGCCGGGTGTTTCTGGATTGTTCATACTTGATTGCCGGGTGTCTCTGGATTGTTCATACTTGATTGGCGGGTGTCTCTGGATTGTTCATACTTGATTGCCGGTTTTCTCTGGATTGTTCATGCTTGATTGCCGGGTGTCTCTGGATTGTTCATACTTGATTGCCGGTTTTCTCTGGATTGTTCATACTTGATTGCCGGGTGTCTCTGGATTGTTCATACTTGATTACTGGGTTTCTCTGGATTGTTCATACTTGATTGCCGGTTTTCTCTGGATTGTTCATACTTGATTGCCGGGTGCCTCTGGATTGTTCATACTTGATTGCCAGGTTTCTCTGGATTGTTCATACTTGATTGCTGGGTTTTCTGGATTGTTCATACTTGATTGCCGGGTTTCTCTGGATTGTTCATACTTGATTGCCCGGTTTCTCTGGATTGTTCATTCTTGATTGCCGGGTGTCTCTGGATTGTTCATACTTGATTGCCGGGTTTCTCTGGATTGTTCATACTTGATTGCTGGTTCTCTGGATTGTTCATACTTGATTGCCGGGTTTCTCTGGATTGTTCATACTTGATTGCCGGGTTTCTCTGGATTGTTCATACTTGATTGCCGGTTTTCTCTGGATTGTTCATACTTGATTGCCGGGTTTCTCTGGATTGTTCATACTTGATTGCCGGTTTTCTCTGGATTGTTCATACTTGATTGCCGGGTTTCTCTGGATTGTTCATACTTGATTGCTGGTTCTCTGGATTGTTCATACTTGATTGCCGGGTTTCTCTGGATTGTTCATAGTTGATTGCCGGGTTTCTCTGGGTTGTTCATGCTTGATTGCCGGGTTTCTCTGGATTGTTCATACTTGATTGCCGGTTTTCTCTGGATTGTTCATACTTGATTGCCGGGTTTCTCTGGATTGTTCATACTTGATTGCCGGGTTTCTCTGGATTGTTCATACTTGATTGCCGGGTTTCTCTGGATTGTTCATACTTGATTGCCGGTTTTCTCTGGATTGTTCATACTTGATTGCCGGTTTTCTCTGGACTGTTCATACTTGATTGCCGGTTTTCTCTGGATTGTTCATACTTGATTGCTGGTTCTCTGGATTGTTCATACTTGATTGCCGGGTGTCTCTGGATTGTTCATACTTGATTGCCGGGTGTTTCTGGATTGTTCATACTTGATTGCCGGGTGTCTCTGGATTGTTCATACTTGATTGCCGGTTTTCTCTGGATTGTTCATTCTTGATTGCCGGGTGTCTCTGGATTGTTCATACTTGATTGCCGGGTTTCTCTGGATTGTTCATACTTGATTGCTGGTTCTCTGGATTGTTCATACTTGATTGCCGGGTTTCTCTGGATTGTTCATACTTGATTGCCGGGTTTCTCTGGATTGTTCATACTTGATTGCCGGTTTTCTCTGGATTGTTCATACTTGATTGCCGGGTTTCTCTGGATTGTTCATACTTGATTGCCGGTTTTCTCTGGATTGTTCATACTTGATTGCCGGGTTTCTCTGGATTGTTCATACTTGATTGCTGGTTCTCTGGATTGTTCATACTTGATTGCCGGGTTTCTCTGGATTGTTCATAGTTGATTGCCGGGTTTCTCTGGGTTGTTCATGCTTGATTGCCGGGTTTCTCTGGATTGTTCATACTTGATTGCCGGTTTTCTCTGGATTGTTCATACTTGATTGCCGGGTTTCTCTGGATTGTTCATACTTGATTGCCGGATTTCTCTGGATTGTTCATACTTGATTGCCGGGTTTCTCTGGATTGTTCATACTTGATTGCCGGTTTTCTCTGGATTGTTCATACTTGATTGCCGGTTTTCTCTGGACTGTTCATACTTGATTGCCGGTTTTCTCTGGATTGTTCATACTTGATTGCTGGTTCTCTGGATTGTTCATACTTGATTGCCGGGTGTCTCTGGATTGTTCATACTTGATTGCCGGGTGTTTCTGGATTGTTCATACTTGATTGCCGGGTGTCTCTGGATTGTTCATACTTGATTGGCGGGTGTCTCTGGATTGTTCATACTTGATTGCCGGTTTTCTCTGGATTGTTCATGCTTGATTGCCGGGTGTCTCTGGATTGTTCATACTTGATTGCCGGTTTTCTCTGGATTGTTCATACTTGATTGCCGGGTGTCTCTGGATTGTTCATACTTGATTGCTGGGTTTCTCTGGATTGTTCATACTTGATTGCCGGTTTTCTCTGGATTGTTCATACTTGATTGCCGGGTGCCTCTGGATTGTTCATACTTGATTGCCACGTTTCTCTGGATTGTTCATACTTGATTGCTGGGTTTTCTGGATTGTTCATACTTGATTGCCGGGTTTCTCTGGATTGTTCATACTTGATTGCCCGGTTTCTCTGGATTGTTCATACTTGATTGCCAGGTTTCTCTGGATTGTTCATATTTGATTGCGGGTTTCTCTGGATTGTTCATACTTGATTGCTGGGTTTCTCTGGATTGTTCATACTTGATTGCCAGGTTTCTCTGGATTGTTCATACTTGATTGCGGTTTTCTCTGGATTGTGCATACTTGATTGCCGGGTGTCTCTGGATTGTTCATACTTGATTGCCGGGTTTCTCTGGATTGTTTATACTTGATTGCTGGGTTTCTCTGGATTGTTCATACTTGATTGCCGGTTTTCTCTGGATTGTTCATACTTGATTGCCGGGTGTCTCTGGATTGTTCATACTTGATTGTCGGGTTTCTCTGGATTGTTCATACTTGATTGCTGGTTCTCTGGATTGTTCATACTTGATTGCCGGGTTTCTCTGGATTGTTCATACTTGATTGCCGGGTTTCTCTGGATTGTTCATACTTGATTGCAGGGTTTCTCTTGATTGTTCATACTTGATTGCCGGGTTTCTCTGGATTGTTCATACTTGATTGCCGGTTTTCTCTGGATTGTTCATTCTTGATTGCCGGGTGTCTCTGGATTGTTCATACTTGATTGCCGGGTTTCTCTGGATTGTTCATACTTGATTGCTGGTTCTCTGGATTGTTCATACTTGATTGCCGGGTTTCTCTGGATTGTTCATACTTGATTGCCGGGTTTCTCTGGATTGTTCATACTTGATTGCCGGTTTTCTCTGGATTGTTCATACTTGATTGCCGGGTTTCTCTGGATTGTTCATACTTGATTGCCGGTTTTCTCTGGATTGTTCATACTTGATTGCCGGGTTTCTCTGGATTGTTCATACTTGATTGCTGGTTCTCTGGATTGTTCATACTTGATTGCCGGGTTTCTCTGGATTGTTCATAGTTGATTGCCGGGTTTCTCTGGGTTGTTCATGCTTGATTGCCGGGTTTCTCTGGATTGTTCATACTTGATTGCCGGTTTTCTCTGGATTGTTCATACTTGATTGCCGGGTTTCTCTGGATTGTTCATACTTGATTGCCGGGTTTCTCTGGATTGTTCATACTTGATTGCCGGGTTTCTCTGGATTGTTCATACTTGATTGCCGGTTTTCTCTGGATTGTTTATACTTGATTGCCGGTTTTCTCTGGATTGTTCATACTTGATTGCAGGGTGTCTCTGGATTGTTAATACTTAATTTCCGGGTTTCTCTGGATTGTTCATACTTGATTGCCGGGTTTTTCTGGATTGTTCATACTTGATTGCTGGTTTTCTCTGGATTGTTCATACTTGATTGCCGGGTTTCTCTGGATTGTTCATACTTGATTTCCGGGTTTCTCTGGATTGTTCATACTTGATTGCCGGGTTTCTCTGGATTGTTCATACTTGATTGCCGGTTTTCTCTGGATTGTTTATACTTGATTGCCGGGTGTCTCTGGATTGTTCATACTTGATTGCAGGGTGTCTCTGGATTGTTCATACTTGATTGCCGGGTTTCTCTGGATTGTTCATACTTGATTGCCGGGTATCTCTGGATTGTTCATACTTGATTGCCGGGTTTCTCTGGATTGTTCATACTTGATTGCCGGGGTTTTCTGGATTGTTCATACTTGATTGCCGGTTTTCTCTGGATTGTTCATACTTGATTGCCGGGTGTCTCTTGATTGTTCATACTTGATTGCCGGGTTTCTCTGGATTGTTCATACTTGATTGCCGGGTTACTCTGGATTGTTCATACTTGATTGCCGGGGTTTTCTGGATTGTTCATACTTGATTGCCGGTTTTCTCTGGATTGTTCATACTTGATTGCCGGGTGTCTCTGGATTGTTCATACTTGATTGCCGGGTTTCTCTGGATTGTTCAAACTTGATTGCCGGGTTTCTCTGGATTGTTCATACTTGAATGCCGGGTTTCTCTTGATTGGTCATACTTGATTGCTGGGTTTCTCTGGATTGTTCATACTTGATTGCCGGTTTTCTCTGGATTGTTCATACTTGATTGCCGGGTGTCTCTGGATTGTTCATACTTGATTGCCGGGTTTCTCTGGATTGTTCATACTTGATTGCTGGTTCTCTGGATTGTTCATACTTGATTGCCGGGTTTCTCTGGATTGTTCACACTTGATTGCTGGGTTTCTCTGGATTGTTCATACTTGATTGTCGGTTTTCTCTGGACTGTTCATACTTGATTGCCGGTTTTCTCTGGATTGTTCATACTTGATTGCTGGTTCTCTGGATTGTTCATACTTGATTGCCGGGTGTCTCTGGATTGTTCATACTTGATTGCCGGGTGTTTCTGGATTGTTCATACTTGATTGCCGGGTGTCTCTGGATTGTTCATACTTGATTGCCGGGTGTCTCTGGATTGTTCATACTTGATTGTCGGTTTTCTCTGGATTGTTCATGCTTGATTGCCGGGTGTCTCTGGATTGTTCATACTTGATTGCCGGTTTTCTCTGGATTGTTCATACTTGATTGCCGGGTGTCTCTGGATTGTTCATACTTGATTGCTGGGTTTCTCTGGATTGTTCATACTTGATTGCCGGTTTTCTCTGGATTGTTCATACTTGATTGCCGGGTGCCTCTGGATTGTTCATACTTGATTGCCGGGTTTCTCTGGATTGTTCATACTTGATTGCTGGTTCTCTGGATTGTTCATACTTGATTGGCGGGTTTCTCTGGATTGTTCATACTTGATTGCCGGGTTTCTCTGGATTGTTCATACTTGATTGCAGGGTTTCTCTTGATTGTTCATACTTGATTGCCGGGTTTCTCTGGATTGTTCATACTTGATTGCCGGTTTTCTCTGGATTGTTCATTCTTGATTGCCGGGTGTCTCTGGATTGTTCATACTTGATTTCCGGGTTTCTCTGGATTGTTCATACTTGATTGCCGGGTTTTTCTGGATTGTTCATACTTGATTGCTGGTTTTCTCTGGATTGTTCATACTTGATTGCCGGGTGTCTCTGGATTGTTCATACTTGATTGCCGGGTTTCTCTGGATTGTTCATACTTGATTGCCGGGTTTCTCTGAATTGTTCATACTTGATTGCCGGTTTTCTCTGGATTGTTTATACTTGATTGCCGGGTGTCTCTGGATTGTTCATACTTGATTGCAGGGTGTCTCTGGATTGTTCATACTTGATTGCCGGGTTTCTCTGGATTGTTCATACTTGATTGCCGGGTTTCTCTGGATTGTTCATACTTGATTGCCGGGTTTCTCTGGATTGTTCATACTTGATTGCCGGGTTTCTCTGGATTGTTCATACTTGATTGCCGGGTTTCTCTGGATTGTTCATACTTGATTGCCGGGTTTCTCTGGATTGTTCATACTTGATTGCCCGGTTTCTCTGGATTGTTCATACTTGATTGCCGGGTTACTCTGGATTGTTCATACTTGATTGCCGGGGTTTTCTGGATTGTTCATACTTGATTGCCGGTTTTCTCTGGATTGTTCATACTTGATTGCCGGGTGTCTCTGGATTGTTCATACTTGATTGCCGGGTTTCTCTGGATTGTTCATACTTGATTGCCGGGTTTCTCTGGATTGTTCATACTTGAATGCCGGGTTTCTCTTGATTGGTCATACTTGATTGCTGGGTTTCTCTGGATTGTTCATACTTGATTGCTGGTTCTCTGGATTGTTCATACTTGATTGCCGGGTTTCTCTGGATTGTTCACACTTGATTGCTGGGTTTCTCTGGATTGTTCATACTTGATTGCCGGTTTTCTCTGGACTGTTTATACTTGATTGCCGGTTTTCTCTGGATTGTTCATACTTGATTGCTGGTTCTCTGGATTGTTCATACTTGATTGCCGGGTGTCTCTGGATTGTTCATACTTGATTGCCGGGTGTTTCTGGATTGTTCATACTTGATTGCTGGGTGTCTCTGGATTGTTCATACTTGATTGCCGGGTTTCTCTGGATTGTTCATACTTGATTGCCGGTTTTCTCTGGATTGTTCATGCTTGATTGCCGGGTGTCTCTGGATTGTTCATACTTGATTGCCGGTTTTCTCTGGATTGTTCATACTTGATTGCCGGGTGTCTCTGGATTGTTCATACTTGATTGCTGGGTTTCTCTGGATTGTTCATACTTGATTGCCGGTTTTCTCTGGATTGTTCATACTTGATTGCCGGGTGCCTCTGGATTGTTCATACTTGATTGCCGGGTTTCTCTGGATTGTTCATACTTGATTGCTGGTTCTCTGGATTGTTCATACTTGATTGCCGGGTTTCTCTGGATTGTTCATACTTAATTGCCGGGTTTCTCTGGATTGTTCATACTTGATTGCAGGGTTTCTCTTGATTGTTCATACTTGATTGCCGGGTTTCTCTGGATTGTTCATACTTGATTGCCGGTTTTCTCTGGATTGTTCATTCTTGATTGCGGGTGTCTCTGGATTGTTCATACTTGATTGCCGGGTTTCTCTGGATTGTTCATACTTGATTGCTGGTTCTCTGGATTGTTCATACTTGATTGCCGGGTTTCTCTGGATTGTTCATACTTGATTGCCGGGTTTCTCTGGATTGTTCATACTTGATTGCCGGTTTTCTCAGGATTGTTCATACTTGATTGCCGGGTTTCTCTGGATTGTTCATACTTGATTGCCGGTTTTCTCTGGATTGTTCATACTTGATTGCCGGGTTTCTCTGGATTGTTCATACTTGATTGCTGGTTCTCTGGATTGTTCATACTTGATTGCCGGGTTTCTCTGGATTGTTCATAGTTGATTGCCGGGTTTCTCTGGGTTGTTCATACTTGATTGCCGGGTTTCTCTGGATTGTTCATACTTGATTGCCGGTTTTCTCTGGATTGTTCATACTTGATTGCCGGGTTTCTCTGGATTGTTCATACTTGATTGCCGGGTTTCTCTGGATTGTTCATACTTGATTGCCGGGTTTCTCTGGATTGTTCATACTTGATTGCCGATTTTCTCTGGATTGTTTATACTTGATTGCCGGGGTTCTCTGGATTGTTCATACTTGATTGCAGGGTGTCTCTGGATTGTTCATACTTGATTTCCGGGTTTCTCTGGATTGTTCATACTTGATTGCCGGGTTTTTCTGGATTGTTCATACTTGATTGCCGGTTTTCTCTGGATTGTTCATACTTGATTGCCGGGTTTCTCTGGATTGTTCATACTTGATTTCCGGGTTTCTCTGGATTGTTCATACTTGATTGCCGGGTTTCTCTGGATTGTTCATACTTGATTGCCGGTTTTCTCTGGATTGTTTATACTTGATTGCCGGGTGTCTCTGGATTGTTCATACTTGATTGCAGGGTGTCTCTGGATTGTTCATACTTGATTGCCGGGTTTCTCTGGATTGTTCATACTTGATTGCCGGATTTCTCTGGATTGTTCATACTTGATTGCCGGGTTTCTCTGGATTGTTCATACTTGATTGCCGGGTTTCTCTGGATTGTTCATACTTGATTGCCGGGTTTCTCTGGATTGTTCATACTTGATTGCCGGGTTTCTCTGGATTGTTCATACTTGATTGCCCGGTTTCTCTGGATTGTTCATACTTGATTGCCGGGTTTCTCTGGATTGTTCATACTTGATTGCCGGGTTTCTCTGGATTGTTCATACTTGATTGCCGGTTTTCTCTGGGTTGTGCATACTTGATTGCCGGGTGTCTCTTGATTGTTCATACTTGATTGCTGGGTTTCTCTGGATTGTTCATACTTGATTGCCGGGTTACTCTGGATTGTTCATACTTGATTGCCGGGGTTTTCTGGATTGTTCATACTTGATTGCCGGTTTTCTCTGGATTGTTCATACTTGATTGCCGGGTGTCTCTGGATTGTTCATACTTGATTGCCGGGTTTCTCTGGATTGTTCATACTTGATTTCTGGTTCTCTGGATTGTTCATACTTGATTGCCGGGTTTCTCTGGATTGTTCATACTTGATTGCCGGGTTTCTCTGGATTGTTCATACTTGAATGCCGGGTTTCTCTTGATTGGTCATACTTGATTGCTGGGTTTCTCTGGATTGTTCATACTTGATTGCCGGTTTTCTCTGGATTGTTCATACTTGATTGCCGGGTGTCTCTGGATTGTTCATACTTGATTGCCGGGTTTCTCTGGATTGTTCATACTTGATTGCTGGTTCTCTGGATTGTTCATACTTGATTGCCAGGTTTCTCTGGATTGTTCACACTTGATTGCTGGGTTTCTCTGGATTGTTCATACTTGATTGCCGGTTTTCTCTGGACTGTTCATACTTGATTGCCGGTTTTCTCTGGATTGTTCATACTTGATTGCTGGTTCTCTGGATTGTTCATACTTGATTGCCTGGTGTCTCTGGATTGTTCATACTTGATTGCCGGGTGTTTCTGGATTGTTCATACTTGATTGCCGGGTGTCTCTGGATTGTTCATACTTGATTGCCGGGTGTCTCTGGATTGTTCATACTTGATTGCCGGTTTTCTCTGGATTGTTCATGCTTGATTGCCGGGTTTCTCTGGATTGTTCATACTTGATTGCCGGTTTTCTCTGGATTGTTCATACTTGATTGCCGGGTGTCTCTGGATTGTTCATACTTGATTGCTGGGTTTCTCTGGATTGTTCATACTTGATTGCCGGTTTTCTCTGGATTGTTCATACTTGATTGCCGGGTGCCTCTGGATTGTTCATACTTGATTGCCAGGTTTCTCTGGATTGTTCATACTTGATTGCCGGGTTTTCTGGATTGTTCATACTTGATTGCCGGGTTTCTCTGGATTGTTCATACTTGATTGGCAGGTTTCTCTGGATTGTTCATATTTGATTGCGGGTTTCTCTGGATTGTTCATACTTGATTGCTGGGTTTCTCTGGATTGTTCATACTTGATTGCCAGGTTTCTCTGGATTGTTCATACTTGATTGCCGGTTTTCTCTGGATTGTGCATACTTGATTGCCGGGTGTCTCTGGATTGTTCATACTTGATTGCCGGGTTTCTCTGGATTGTTTATACTTGATTGCTGGGTTTCTCTGGATTGTTCATACTTGATTGCCGGTTTTCTCTGGATTGTTCATACTTGATTGCCGGGTGTCTCTGGATTGTTCATACTTGATTGCCAGGTTTCTCTGGATTGTTCATACTTGATTGCCGGGTTTTCTGGATTGTTCATACTTGATTGCCGGGTTTCTCTGGATTGTTCATACTTGATTGGCAGGTTTCTCTGGATTGTTCATATTTGATTGCGGGTTTCTCTGGATTGTTCATACTTGATTGCTGGGTTTCTCTGGATTGTTCATACTTGATTGCCAGGTTTCTTTGGATTGTTCATACTTGATTGCCGGTTTTCTCTGGATTGTGCATACTTGATTGCCGGGTGTCTCTGGATTGTTCATACTTGATTGCCGGGTTTCTCTGGATTGTTTATACTTGATTGCTGGGTTTCTCTGGATTGTTCATACTTGATTGCCGGTTTTCTCTGGATTGTTCATACTTGATTGCCGGGTGTCTCTGGATTGTTCATACTTGATTGCCGGGTTTCTCTGGATTGTTCATACTTGATTGCTGGTTCTCTGGATTGTTCATACTTGATTGCCGGTTTCTCTGGATTGTTCATACTTGATTGCCGGGTTTCTCTGGATTGTTCATACTTGATTGCCGGGTTTCTCTTGATTGTTCATACTTGATTGCCGGGTTTCTCTGGATTGTTCATACTTGATTGCCGGTTTTCTCTGGATTGTTCATTCTTGATTGCCGGGTGTCTCTGGATTGTTCATACTTGATTGCCGGGTTTCTCTGGATTGTTCATACTTGATTGCTGGTTCTCTGGATTGTTCATACTTGATTGCCGGGTTTCTCTGGATTGTTCATACTTGATTGCCGGGTTTCTCTGGATTGTTCATACTTGATTGCCGGTTTTCTCTGGATTGTTCATACTTGATTGCCGGGTTTCTCTGGATTGTTCATACTTGATTGCCGGTTTTCTCTGGATTGTTCATACTTGATTGCCGGGTTTCTCTGGATTGTTCATACTTGATTGCTGGTTCTCTGGATTGTTCATACTTGATTTCCGGGTTTCTCTGGATTGTTCATAGTTGATTGCCGGGTTTCTCTGGGTTGTTCATACTTGATTGCCGGGTTTCTCTGGATTGTTCATACTTGATTGCCGGTTTTCTCTGGATTGTTCATACTTGATTGCCGGGTTTCTCTGGATTGTTCATACTTGATTGCCGGGTTTCTCTGGATTGTTCACACTTGATTGCCGGGTTTCTCTGGATTGTTCATACTTGATTGCCGGTTTTCTCTGGATTGTTTATACTTGATTGCCGGTTTTCTCTGGATTGTTCATACTTGATTTCCGGGTGTCTCTGGATTGTTCATACTTGATTTCCGGGTTTCTCTGGATTGTTCATACTTGATTGCCGGGTTTCTCTGGATTGTTCATACTTGATTGCCGGGTTTCTCTGGATTGTTCATACTTGATTGCCGGGTTTCTCTGGATTGTTCATACTTGATTGCCGGGTTTCTCTGGATTGTTCATACTTGATTGCCGGATTTCTCTGGATTGTTCATACTTGATTGCCGGGTGTCTCTGGATTGTTCATACTTGATTGCTGGGTTTCTCTGGATTGTTCATACTTAATTGCCGGTTTTCTCTGGATTGTTCATACTTGATTGCCGGGTGCCTCTGGATTGTTCATACTTGATTGCTGGTTCTCTGGATTGTTCATACTTGATGGCCGGTTTTCTCTGGATTGTTCATACATGATTGCAGGGTGTCTCTGTATTGTTCATACTTGATTTCCGGGTTTCTCTGGATTGTTCATACTTGATTGGCGGGTTTCTCTGGATTGTTCATACTTGATTGCCGGGTTTCTCTGGATTGTTCATGCTTGATTGCCGGGTTTCTCTGGATTGTTCATACTTGATTGCCGGGTTTCTCTGGATTGTTCATACTTGATTGCCAGGTTTCTCTGGATTGTTCATACTTGATTGCCGTGTTTCTCTGGATTGTTCATGCTTGATTGCCGGGTGTCTCTGGATTGTTCATACTTGATTGCCGGATTTCTCTGGATTGTTCATACTTGATTGCCGGGTGTCTCTGGATTGTTCATACTTGATTGCTGGGTTTCTCTGGATTGTTCATACTTAATTGCCGGTTTTCTCTGGATTGTTCATACTTGATTGCCGGGTGCCTCTGGATTGTTCATACTTGATTGCTGGTTCTCTGGATTGTTCATACTTGATGGCCGGTTTTCTCTGGATTGTTCATACATGATTGCTGGTTCTCTGGATTGTTCATACTTGATTGTCGGGTGTCTCTGGATTGTTCATACTTGATTGCCGGGTTTCTCTGGATTGTTCATACTTGATTGCTGGTTCTCTGGATTGTTCATACTTGATTGCCGGGTTTCTCTGGATTGTTCATACTTGATTGCTGGGTTTCTCTGGATTGTTCATACTTGATTGCCGGTTTTCTCTGGATTGTTCATACTTGATTGCCGGGTTTCTCTGGATTGTTCATACTTGATTACTGGGTTTCTCTGGATTGTTCATACTTGATTGCCGGGTTTCTCTGGATTGTTCATACTTGATTGCCGGTTTTCTCTGGATTGTTCATACTTGATTGCCGGGTTTCTCTGGATTGTTCATACTTGATTGCCGGGTTTCTCTGGATTGTTCATACTTGATTGCGGGTTTCTCTGGATTGTTCATACTTGATTGCCGTTTTCTCTGGATTGTTTATACTTGATTGCCCGGTGTCTCTGGATTGTTCATACTTGATTGCAGGGTGTCTCTGGATTGTTCATACTTGATTTCCGGGTTTCTCTGGATTGTTCATACTTGATAGCCGGGTTTCTCTGGATTGTTCATACTTGATAGCCGGGTTTCTCTGTATTGTTAATACTTGATTGCAGGGTGTCTCTGGATTGTTCATACTTGATTGCCCGGTTTCTCTGGATTGTTCATACTTGATTACCGGGTTTCTCTGGATTGTTCATACTTGATTGCCGGGTTTCTCTGGATTGTTCATACTTGATTGCCGGGTTTCTCTGGATTGTTCATACTTGAATGCCAGGTTTCTCTGGATTGTTCATACTTGATTGCCGGGTTTCTCTGGATTGTTCATACTTGATTGCCGGGTTACTCTGGATTGTTCATTCTTGATTGCGGGGTTCTCTGGATTGTTCATACTTGATTGCCGGTTTTCTCTGGATTGTTCATACTTGATTGCCGGGTGTCTCTGGATTGTTCATACTTGATTGCCGGGTTTCTCTGGATTGTTCATACTTGATTGCTGGTTCTCTGGATTGTTCATACTTGATTGCCGGGTTTCTCTGGATTGTTCATACTTGATTGCCGGGTTTCTCTGGATTGTTCATACTTGATTGCCGGGTTTCTCTTGATTGTTCATACTTGATTGCCCGGTTTCTCTGGATTGTTCATACTTGATTGCCGGTTTTCTCTGGATTGTTCATACTTGATTGCCGGGTGTCTCTGGATTGTTCATACTTGATTGCCGGGTGCCTCTGGATTGTTCATACTTGATTGCTGGTTCTCTGGATTGTTCATACTTGATTGCCGGGTGTCTCTGGATTGTTCATACTTGATTGCCGGGTGTTTCTGGATTGTTCATACTTGATTGCCGGGTGTTTCTGGATTGTTCATACTTGATTGCCGGGTGTCTCTGGATTGTTCATACTTGATTGCCGGATTTCTCTGGATTGTTCATACTTGATTGCCGGGTGTCTCTGGATTGTTCATACTTGATTGCTGGGTTTCTCTGGATTGTTCATACTTAATTGCCGGTTTTCTCTGGATTGTTCATACTTGATTGCCGGGTGCCTCTGGATTGTTCATACTTGATTGCTGGTTCTCTGGATTGTTCATACTTGATGGCCGGTTTTCTCTGGATTGTTCATACATGATTGCTGGTTCTCTGGATTGTTCATACTTGATTGTCGGGTGTCTCTGGATTGTTCATACTTGATTGTCGGGTTTCTCTGGATTGTTCATACTTGATTGCTGGTTCTCTGGATTGTTCATACTTGATTGCCGGGTTTCTCTGGATTGTTCATACTTGATTGCTGGGTTTCTCTGGATTGTTCATACTTGATTGCCGGTTTTCTCTGGATTGTTCATACTTGATTGCCGGGTTTCTCTGGATTGTTCATACTTGATTACTGGGTTTCTCTGGATTGTTCATACTTGATTGCCGGGTTTCTCTGGATTGTTCATACTTGATTGCCGGTTTTCTCTGGATTGTTCATACTTGATTGCCGGGTTTCTCTGGATTGTTCATACTTGATTGCCGGGTTTCTCTGGATTGTTCATACTTGATTGCGGGTTTCTCTGGATTGTTCATACTTGATTGCCGTTTTCTCTGGATTGTTTATACTTGATTGCCCGGTGTCTCTGGATTGTTCATACTTGATTGCAGGGTGTCTCTGGATTGTTCATACTTGATTTCCGGATTTCTCTGGATTGTTCATACTTGATAGCCGGGTTTCTCTGGATTGTTCATACTTGATAGCCGGGTTTCTCTGTATTGTTAATACTTGATTGCAGGGTGTCTCTGGATTGTTCATACTTGATTGCCCGGTTTCTCTGGATTGTTCATACTTGATTACCGGGTTTCTCTGGATTGTTCATACTTGATTGCCGGGTTTCTCTGGATTGTTCATACTTGATTGCCGGGTTTCTCTGGATTGTTCATACTTGAATGCCAGGTTTCTCTGGATTGTTCATACTTGATTGCCGGGTTTCTCTGGATTGTTCATACTTGATTGCCGGGTTACTCTGGATTGTTCATACTTGATTGCGGGGTTCTCTGGATTGTTCATACTTGATTGCCGGTTTTCTCTGGATTGTTCATACTTGATTGCCGGGTGTCTCTGGATTGTTCATACTTGATTGCCGGGTTTCTCTGGATTGTTCATACTTGATTGCTGGTTCTCTGGATTGTTCATACTTGATTGCCGGGTTTCTCTGGATTGTTCATACTTGATTGCCGGGTTTCTCTGGATTGTTCATACTTGATTGCCGGGTTTCTCTTGATTGTTCATACTTGATTGCCGGGTTTCTCTGGATTGTTCATACTTGATTGCCGGTTTTCTCTGGATTGTTCATACTTGATTGCCGGGTGTCTCTGGATTGTTCATACTTGATTGCCGGGTTTCTCTGGATTGTTCATACTTGATTGCTGGTTCTCTGGATTGTTCATACTTGATTGCCGGGTGTCTCTGGATTGTTCATACTTGATTGCCGGGTGTTTCTGGATTGTTCATACTTGATTGCCGGGTGTTTCTGGATTGTTCATACTTGATTGCCGGGTGTCTCTGGATTGTTCATACTTGATTGCCGGTTTATTCTGGATTGTTCATGCTTGATTGCCGGGTGTCTCTGGATTGTTTATACTCGATTGCCGGTTTTCTCTGGATTGTTCATACTTGATTGCCGGGTGTTTCTGGATTGTTCATACTTGATTGCCGGGTTTCTCTGGATTGTTCATACTTGATTGCCGGGTTTCTCTGGATTGTTCATACTTGAATGCCGGGTTTCTCTTGATTGGTCATACTTGATTGCTGGGTTTCTCTGGATTGTTCATACTTGATTGCCGGTTTTCTCTGGATTGTTCATACTTGATTGCCGGGTGTCTCTGGATTGTTCATACTTGATTGCCGGGTTTCTCTGGATTGTTCATACTTGATTGCTGGTTCTCTGGATTGTTCATACTTGATTGCCAGGTTTCTCTGGATTGTTCACACTTGATTGCTGGGTTTCTCTGGATTGTTCATACTTGATTGCCGGTTTTCTCTGGACTGTTCATACTTGATTGCCGGTTTTCTCTGGATTGTTCATACTTGATTGCTGGTTCTCTGGATTGTTCATACTTGATTGCCTGGTGTCTCTGGATTGTTCATACTTGATTGCCGGGTGTTTCTGGATTGTTCATACTTGATTGCCGGGTGTCTCTGGATTGTTCATACTTGATTGCCGGGTGTCTCTGGATTGTTCATACTTGATTGCCGGTTTTCTCTGGATTGTTCATGCTTGATTGCCGGGTGTCTCTGGATTGTTCATACTTGATTGCCGGTTTTCTCTGGATTGTTCATACTTGATTGCCGGGTGTCTCTGGATTGTTCATACTTGATTGCTGGGTTTCTCTGGATTGTTCATACTTGATTGCCGGTTTTCTCTGGATTGTTCATACTTGATTGCCGGGTGCCTCTGGATTGTTCATACTTGATTGCCAGGTTTCTCTGGATTGTTCATACTTGATTGCCGGGTTTTCTGGATTGTTCATACTTGATTGCCGGGTTTCTCTGGATTGTTCATACTTGATTGGCAGGTTTCTCTGGATTGTTCATATTTGATTGCGGGTTTCTCTGGATTGTTCATACTTGATTGCTGGGTTTCTCTGGATTGTTCATACTTGATTGCCAGGTTTCTCTGGATTGTTCATACTTGATTGCCGGTTTTCTCTGGATTGTGCATACTTGATTGCCGGGTGTCTCTGGATTGTTCATACTTGATTGCCGGGTTTCTCTGGATTGTTTATACTTGATTGCTGGGTTTCTCTGGATTGTTCATACTTGATTGCCGGTTTTCTCTGGATTGTTCATACTTGATTGCCGGGTGTCTCTGGATTGTTCATACTTGATTGCCGGGTTTTCTGGATTGTTCATACTTGATTGCCGGGTTTCTCTGGATTGTTCATACTTGATTGGCAGATTTCTCTGGATTGTTCATATTTGATTGCGGGTTTCTCTGGATTGTTCATACTTGATTGCTGGGTTTCTCTGGATTGTTCATACTTGATTGCCAGGTTTCTTTGGATTGTTCATACTTGATTGCCGGTTTTCTCTGGATTGTGCATACTTGATTGCCGGGTGTCTCTGGATTGTTCATACTTGATTGCCGGGTTTCTCTGGATTGTTTATACTTGATTGCTGGGTTTCTCTGGATTGTTCATACTTGATTGCCGGTTTTCTCTGGATTGTTCATACTTGATTGCCGGGTGCCTCTGGATTGTTCATACTTGATTGCCGGGTTTCTCTGGATTGTTCATACTTGATTGCTGGTTCTCTGGATTGTTCATACTTGATTGGCGGGTTTCTCTGGATTGTTCATACTTGATTGCCGGGTTTCTCTGGATTGTTCATACTTGATTGCAGGGTTTCTCTTGATTGTTCATACTTGATTGCCGGGTTTCTCTGGATTGTTCATACTTGATTGCCGGTTTTCTCTGGATTGTTCATTCTTGATTGCCGGGTGTCTCTGGATTGTTCATACTTGATTTCCGGGTTTCTCTGGATTGTTCATACTTGATTGCCGGGTTTTTCTGGATTGTTCATACTTGATTGCTGGTTTTCTCTGGATTGTTCATACTTGATTGCCGGGTGTCTCTGGATTGTTCATACTTGATTGCCGGGTTTCTCTGGATTGTTCATACTTGATTGCCGGGTTTCTCTGAATTGTTCATACTTGATTGCCGGTTTTCTCTGGATTGTTTATACTTGATTGCCGGGTGTCTCTGGATTGTTCATACTTGATTGCAGGGTGTCTCTGGATTGTTCATACTTGATTGCCGGGTTTCTCTGGATTGTTCATACTTGATTGCCGGGTTTCTCTGGATTGTTCATACTTGATTGCCGGGTTTCTCTGGATTGTTCATACTTGATTGCCGGGTTTCTCTGGATTGTTCATACTTGATTGCCGGGTTTCTCTGGATTGTTCATACTTGATTGCCGGGTTTCTCTGGATTGTTCATACTTGATTGCCCGGTTTCTCTGGATTGTTCATACTTGATTGCCGGGTTACTCTGGATTGTTCATACTTGATTGCCGGGGTTTTCTGGATTGTTCATACTTGATTGCCGGTTTTCTCTGGATTGTTCATACTTGATTGCCGGGTGTCTCTGGATTGTTCATACTTGATTGCCGGGTTTCTCTGGATTGTTCATACTTGATTGCCGGGTTTCTCTGGATTGTTCATACTTGAATGCCGGGTTTCTCTTGATTGGTCATACTTGATTGCTGGGTTTCTCTGGATTGTTCATACTTGATTGCTGGTTCTCTGGATTGTTCATACTTGATTGCCGGGTTTCTCTGGATTGTTCACACTTGATTGCTGGGTTTCTCTGGATTGTTCATACTTGATTGCCGGTTTTCTCTGGACTGTTTATACTTGATTGCCGGTTTTCTCTGGATTGTTCATACTTGATTGCTGGTTCTCTGGATTGTTCATACTTGATTGCCGGGTGTCTCTGGATTGTTCATACTTGATTGCCGGGTGTTTCTGGATTGTTCATACTTGATTGCTGGGTGTCTCTGGATTGTTCATACTTGATTGCCGGGTTTCTCTGGATTGTTCATACTTGATTGCCGGTTTTCTCTGGATTGTTCATGCTTGATTGCCGGGTGTCTCTGGATTGTTCATACTTGATTGCCGGTTTTCTCTGGATTGTTCATACTTGATTGCCGGGTGTCTCTGGATTGTTCATACTTGATTGCTGGGTTTCTCTGGATTGTTCATACTTGATTGCCGGTTTTCTCTGGATTGTTCATACTTGATTGCCGGGTGCCTCTGGATTGTTCATACTTGATTGCCGGGTTTCTCTGGATTGTTCATACTTGATTGCTGGTTCTCTGGATTGTTCATACTTGATTGCCGGGTTTCTCTGGATTGTTCATACTTAATTGCCGGGTTTCTCTGGATTGTTCATACTTGATTGCAGGGTTTCTCTTGATTGTTCATACTTGATTGCCGGGTTTCTCTGGATTGTTCATACTTGATTGCCGGTTTTCTCTGGATTGTTCATTCTTGATTGCGGGTGTCTCTGGATTGTTCATACTTGATTGCCGGGTTTCTCTGGATTGTTCATACTTGATTGCTGGTTCTCTGGATTGTTCATACTTGATTGCCGGGTTTCTCTGGATTGTTCATACTTGATTGCCGGGTTTCTCTGGATTGTTCATACTTGATTGCCGGTTTTCTCAGGATTGTTCATACTTGATTGCCGGGTTTCTCTGGATTGTTCATACTTGATTGCCGGTTTTCTCTGGATTGTTCATACTTGATTGCCGGGTTTCTCTGGATTGTTCATACTTGATTGCTGGTTCTCTGGATTGTTCATACTTGATTGCCGGGTTTCTCTGGATTGTTCATAGTTGATTGCCGGGTTTCTCTGGGTTGTTCATACTTGATTGCCGGGTTTCTCTGGATTGTTCATACTTGATTGCCGGTTTTCTCTGGATTGTTCATACTTGATTGCCGGGTTTCTCTGGATTGTTCATACTTGATTGCCGGGTTTCTCTGGATTGTTCATACTTGATTGCCGGGTTTCTCTGGATTGTTCATACTTGATTGCCGATTTTCTCTGGATTGTTTATACTTGATTGCCGGGGTTCTCTGGATTGTTCATACTTGATTGCAGGGTGTCTCTGGATTGTTCATACTTGATTTCCGGGTTTCTCTGGATTGTTCATACTTGATTGCCGGGTTTTTCTGGATTGTTCATACTTGATTGCCGGTTTTCTCTGGATTGTTCATACTTGATTGCCGGGTTTCTCTGGATTGTTCATACTTGATTTCCGGGTTTCTCTGGATTGTTCATACTTGATTGCCGGGTTTCTCTGGATTGTTCATACTTGATTGCCGGTTTTCTCTGGATTGTTTATACTTGATTGCCGGGTGTCTCTGGATTGTTCATACTTGATTGCAGGGTGTCTCTGGATTGTTCATACTTGATTGCCGGGTTTCTCTGGATTGTTCATACTTGATTGCCGGATTTCTCTGGATTGTTCATACTTGATTGCCGGGTTTCTCTGGATTGTTCATACTTGATTGCCGGGTTTCTCTGGATTGTTCATACTTGATTGCCGGGTTTCTCTGGATTGTTCATACTTGATTGCCGGGTTTCTCTGGATTGTTCATACTTGATTGCCCGGTTTCTCTGGATTGTTCATACTTGATTGCCGGGTTTCTCTGGATTGTTCATACTTGATTGCCGGGTTTCTCTGGATTGTTCATACTTGATTGCCGGTTTTCTCTGGGTTGTGCATACTTGATTGCCGGGTGTCTCTTGATTGTTCATACTTGATTGCTGGGTTTCTCTGGATTGTTCATACTTGATTGCCGGGTTACTCTGGATTGTTCATACTTGATTGCCGGGGTTTTCTGGATTGTTCATACTTGATTGCCGGTTTTCTCTGGATTGTTCATACTTGATTGCCGGGTGTCTCTGGATTGTTCATACTTGATTGCCGGGTTTCTCTGGATTGTTCATACTTGATTTCTGGTTCTCTGGATTGTTCATACTTGATTGCCGGGTTTCTCTGGATTGTTCATACTTGATTGCCGGGTTTCTCTGGATTGTTCATACTTGAATGCCGGGTTTCTCTTGATTGGTCATACTTGATTGCTGGGTTTCTCTGGATTGTTCATACTTGATTGCCGGTTTTCTCTGGATTGTTCATACTTGATTGCCGGGTGTCTCTGGATTGTTCATACTTGATTGCCGGGTTTCTCTGGATTGTTCATACTTGATTGCTGGTTCTCTGGATTGTTCATACTTGATTGCCAGGTTTCTCTGGATTGTTCACACTTGATTGCTGGGTTTCTCTGGATTGTTCATACTTGATTGCCGGTTTTCTCTGGACTGTTCATACTTGATTGCCGGTTTTCTCTGGATTGTTCATACTTGATTGCTGGTTCTCTGGATTGTTCATACTTGATTGCCTGGTGTCTCTGGATTGTTCATACTTGATTGCCGGGTGTTTCTGGATTGTTCATACTTGATTGCCGGGTGTCTCTGGATTGTTCATACTTGATTGCCGGGTGTCTCTGGATTGTTCATACTTGATTGCCGGTTTTCTCTGGATTGTTCATGCTTGATTGCCGGGTTTCTCTGGATTGTTCATACTTGATTGCCGGTTTTCTCTGGATTGTTCATACTTGATTGCCGGGTGTCTCTGGATTGTTCATACTTGATTGCTGGGTTTCTCTGGATTGTTCATACTTGATTGCCGGTTTTCTCTGGATTGTTCATACTTGATTGCCGGGTGCCTCTGGATTGTTCATACTTGATTGCCAGGTTTCTCTGGATTGTTCATACTTGATTGCCGGGTTTTCTGGATTGTTCATACTTGATTGCCGGGTTTCTCTGGATTGTTCATACTTGATTGGCAGGTTTCTCTGGATTGTTCATATTTGATTGCGGGTTTCTCTGGATTGTTCATACTTGATTGCTGGGTTTCTCTGGATTGTTCATACTTGATTGCCAGGTTTCTCTGGATTGTTCATACTTGATTGCCGGTTTTCTCTGGATTGTGCATACTTGATTGCCGGGTGTCTCTGGATTGTTCATACTTGATTGCCGGGTTTCTCTGGATTGTTTATACTTGATTGCTGGGTTTCTCTGGATTGTTCATACTTGATTGCCGGTTTTCTCTGGATTGTTCATACTTGATTGCCGGGTGTCTCTGGATTGTTCATACTTGATTGCCAGGTTTCTCTGGATTGTTCATACTTGATTGCCGGGTTTTCTGGATTGTTCATACTTGATTGCCGGGTTTCTCTGGATTGTTCATACTTGATTGGCAGGTTTCTCTGGATTGTTCATATTTGATTGCGGGTTTCTCTGGATTGTTCATACTTGATTGCTGGGTTTCTCTGGATTGTTCATACTTGATTGCCAGGTTTCTTTGGATTGTTCATACTTGATTGCCGGTTTTCTCTGGATTGTGCATACTTGATTGCCGGGTGTCTCTGGATTGTTCATACTTGATTGCCGGGTTTCTCTGGATTGTTTATACTTGATTGCTGGGTTTCTCTGGATTGTTCATACTTGATTGCCGGTTTTCTCTGGATTGTTCATACTTGATTGCCGGGTGTCTCTGGATTGTTCATACTTGATTGCCGGGTTTCTCTGGATTGTTCATACTTGATTGCTGGTTCTCTGGATTGTTCATACTTGATTGCCGGTTTCTCTGGATTGTTCATACTTGATTGCCGGGTTTCTCTGGATTGTTCATACTTGATTGCCGGGTTTCTCTTGATTGTTCATACTTGATTGCCGGGTTTCTCTGGATTGTTCATACTTGATTGCCGGTTTTCTCTGGATTGTTCATTCTTGATTGCCGGGTGTCTCTGGATTGTTCATACTTGATTGCCGGGTTTCTCTGGATTGTTCATACTTGATTGCTGGTTCTCTGGATTGTTCATACTTGATTGCCGGGTTTCTCTGGATTGTTCATACTTGATTGCCGGGTTTCTCTGGATTGTTCATACTTGATTGCCGGTTTTCTCTGGATTGTTCATACTTGATTGCCGGGTTTCTCTGGATTGTTCATACTTGATTGCCGGTTTTCTCTGGATTGTTCATACTTGATTGCCGGGTTTCTCTGGATTGTTCATACTTGATTGCTGGTTCTCTGGATTGTTCATACTTGATTTCCGGGTTTCTCTGGATTGTTCATAGTTGATTGCCGGGTTTCTCTGGGTTGTTCATACTTGATTGCCGGGTTTCTCTGGATTGTTCATACTTGATTGCCGGTTTTCTCTGGATTGTTCATACTTGATTGCCGGGTTTCTCTGGATTGTTCATACTTGATTGCCGGGTTTCTCTGGATTGTTCACACTTGATTGCCGGGTTTCTCTGGATTGTTCATACTTGATTGCCGGTTTTCTCTGGATTGTTTATACTTGATTGCCGGTTTTCTCTGGATTGTTCATACTTGATTTCCGGGTGTCTCTGGATTGTTCATACTTGATTTCCGGGTTTCTCTGGATTGTTCATACTTGATTGCCGGGTTTCTCTGGATTGTTCATACTTGATTGCCGGGTTTCTCTGGATTGTTCATACTTGATTGCCGGGTTTCTCTGGATTGTTCATACTTGATTGCCGGGTTTCTCTGGATTGTTCATACTTGATTGCCGGATTTCTCTGGATTGTTCATACTTGATTGCCGGGTGTCTCTGGATTGTTCATACTTGATTGCTGGGTTTCTCTGGATTGTTCATACTTAATTGCCGGTTTTCTCTGGATTGTTCATACTTGATTGCCGGGTGCCTCTGGATTGTTCATACTTGATTGCTGGTTCTCTGGATTGTTCATACTTGATGGCCGGTTTTCTCTGGATTGTTCATACATGATTGCAGGGTGTCTCTGTATTGTTCATACTTGATTTCCGGGTTTCTCTGGATTGTTCATACTTGATTGGCGGGTTTCTCTGGATTGTTCATACTTGATTGCCGGGTTTCTCTGGATTGTTCATGCTTGATTGCCGGGTTTCTCTGGATTGTTCATACTTGATTGCCGGGTTTCTCTGGATTGTTCATACTTGATTGCCAGGTTTCTCTGGATTGTTCATACTTGATTGCCGTGTTTCTCTGGATTGTTCATGCTTGATTGCCGGGTGTCTCTGGATTGTTCATACTTGATTGCCGGATTTCTCTGGATTGTTCATACTTGATTGCCGGGTGTCTCTGGATTGTTCATACTTGATTGCTGGGTTTCTCTGGATTGTTCATACTTAATTGCCGGTTTTCTCTGGATTGTTCATACTTGATTGCCGGGTGCCTCTGGATTGTTCATACTTGATTGCTGGTTCTCTGGATTGTTCATACTTGATGGCCGGTTTTCTCTGGATTGTTCATACATGATTGCTGGTTCTCTGGATTGTTCATACTTGATTGTCGGGTGTCTCTGGATTGTTCATACTTGATTGCCGGGTTTCTCTGGATTGTTCATACTTGATTGCTGGTTCTCTGGATTGTTCATACTTGATTGCCGGGTTTCTCTGGATTGTTCATACTTGATTGCTGGGTTTCTCTGGATTGTTCATACTTGATTGCCGGTTTTCTCTGGATTGTTCATACTTGATTGCCGGGTTTCTCTGGATTGTTCATACTTGATTACTGGGTTTCTCTGGATTGTTCATACTTGATTGCCGGGTTTCTCTGGATTGTTCATACTTGATTGCCGGTTTTCTCTGGATTGTTCATACTTGATTGCCGGGTTTCTCTGGATTGTTCATACTTGATTGCCGGGTTTCTCTGGATTGTTCATACTTGATTGCGGGTTTCTCTGGATTGTTCATACTTGATTGCCGTTTTCTCTGGATTGTTTATACTTGATTGCCCGGTGTCTCTGGATTGTTCATACTTGATTGCAGGGTGTCTCTGGATTGTTCATACTTGATTTCCGGGTTTCTCTGGATTGTTCATACTTGATAGCCGGGTTTCTCTGGATTGTTCATACTTGATAGCCGGGTTTCTCTGTATTGTTAATACTTGATTGCAGGGTGTCTCTGGATTGTTCATACTTGATTGCCCGGTTTCTCTGGATTGTTCATACTTGATTACCGGGTTTCTCTGGATTGTTCATACTTGATTGCCGGGTTTCTCTGGATTGTTCATACTTGATTGCCGGGTTTCTCTGGATTGTTCATACTTGAATGCCAGGTTTCTCTGGATTGTTCATACTTGATTGCCGGGTTTCTCTGGATTGTTCATACTTGATTGCCGGGTTACTCTGGATTGTTCATTCTTGATTGCGGGGTTCTCTGGATTGTTCATACTTGATTGCCGGTTTTCTCTGGATTGTTCATACTTGATTGCCGGGTGTCTCTGGATTGTTCATACTTGATTGCCGGGTTTCTCTGGATTGTTCATACTTGATTGCTGGTTCTCTGGATTGTTCATACTTGATTGCCGGGTTTCTCTGGATTGTTCATACTTGATTGCCGGGTTTCTCTGGATTGTTCATACTTGATTGCCGGGTTTCTCTTGATTGTTCATACTTGATTGCCCGGTTTCTCTGGATTGTTCATACTTGATTGCCGGTTTTCTCTGGATTGTTCATACTTGATTGCCGGGTGTCTCTGGATTGTTCATACTTGATTGCCGGGTGCCTCTGGATTGTTCATACTTGATTGCTGGTTCTCTGGATTGTTCATACTTGATTGCCGGGTGTCTCTGGATTGTTCATACTTGATTGCCGGGTGTTTCTGGATTGTTCATACTTGATTGCCGGGTGTTTCTGGATTGTTCATACTTGATTGCCGGGTGTCTCTGGATTGTTCATACTTGATTGCCGGATTTCTCTGGATTGTTCATACTTGATTGCCGGGTGTCTCTGGATTGTTCATACTTGATTGCTGGGTTTCTCTGGATTGTTCATACTTAATTGCCGGTTTTCTCTGGATTGTTCATACTTGATTGCCGGGTGCCTCTGGATTGTTCATACTTGATTGCTGGTTCTCTGGATTGTTCATACTTGATTGCCGGGTTTTCTGGATTGTTCATACTTGATTGCCGGGTTTCTCTGGATTGTTCATACTTGATTGGCAGGTTTCTCTGGATTGTTCATATTTGATTGCGGGTTTCTCTGGATTGTTCATACTTGATTGCTGGGTTTCTCTGGATTGTTCATACTTGATTGCCAGGTTTCTCTGGATTGTTCATACTTGATTGCCGGTTTTCTCTGGATTGTGCATACTTGATTGCCGGGTGTCTCTGGATTGTTCATACTTGATTGCCGGGTTTCTCTGGATTGTTTATACTTGATTGCTGGGTTTCTCTGGATTGTTCATACTTGATTGCCGGTTTTCTCTGGATTGTTCATACTTGATTGCCGGGTGTCTCTGGATTGTTCATACTTGATTGCCAGGTTTCTCTGGATTGTTCATACTTGATTGCCGGGTTTTCTGGATTGTTCATACTTGATTGCCGGGTTTCTCTGGATTGTTCATACTTGATTGGCAGGTTTCTCTGGATTGTTCATATTTGATTGCGGGTTTCTCTGGATTGTTCATACTTGATTGCTGGGTTTCTCTGGATTGTTCATACTTGATTGCCAGGTTTCTTTGGATTGTTCATACTTGATTGCCGGTTTTCTCTGGATTGTGCATACTTGATTGCCGGGTGTCTCTGGATTGTTCATACTTGATTGCCGGGTTTCTCTGGATTGTTTATACTTGATTGCTGGGTTTCTCTGGATTGTTCATACTTGATTGCCGGTTTTCTCTGGATTGTTCATACTTGATTGCCGGGTGTCTCTGGATTGTTCATACTTGATTGCCGGGTTTCTCTGGATTGTTCATACTTGATTGCTGGTTCTCTGGATTGTTCATACTTGATTGCCGGTTTCTCTGGATTGTTCATACTTGATTGCCGGGTTTCTCTGGATTGTTCATACTTGATTGCCGGGTTTCTCTTGATTGTTCATACTTGATTGCCGGGTTTCTCTGGATTGTTCATACTTGATTGCCGGTTTTCTCTGGATTGTTCATTCTTGATTGCCGGGTGTCTCTGGATTGTTCATACTTGATTGCCGGGTTTCTCTGGATTGTTCATACTTGATTGCTGGTTCTCTGGATTGTTCATACTTGATTGCCGGGTTTCTCTGGATTGTTCATACTTGATTGCCGGGTTTCTCTGGATTGTTCATACTTGATTGCCGGTTTTCTCTGGATTGTTCATACTTGATTGCCGGGTTTCTCTGGATTGTTCATACTTGATTGCCGGTTTTCTCTGGATTGTTCATACTTGATTGCCGGGTTTCTCTGGATTGTTCATACTTGATTGCTGGTTCTCTGGATTGTTCATACTTGATTTCCGGGTTTCTCTGGATTGTTCATAGTTGATTGCCGGGTTTCTCTGGGTTGTTCATACTTGATTGCCGGGTTTCTCTGGATTGTTCATACTTGATTGCCGGTTTTCTCTGGATTGTTCATACTTGATTGCCGGGTTTCTCTGGATTGTTCATACTTGATTGCCGGGTTTCTCTGGATTGTTCACACTTGATTGCCGGGTTTCTCTGGATTGTTCATACTTGATTGCCGGTTTTCTCTGGATTGTTTATACTTGATTGCCGGTTTTCTCTGGATTGTTCATACTTGATTTCCGGGTGTCTCTGGATTGTTCATACTTGATTTCCGGGTTTCTCTGGATTGTTCATACTTGATTGCCGGGTTTCTCTGGATTGTTCATACTTGATTGCCGGGTTTCTCTGGATTGTTCATACTTGATTGCCGGGTTTCTCTGGATTGTTCATACTTGATTGCCGGGTTTCTCTGGATTGTTCATACTTGATTGCCGGATTTCTCTGGATTGTTCATACTTGATTGCCGGGTGTCTCTGGATTGTTCATACTTGATTGCTGGGTTTCTCTGGATTGTTCATACTTAATTGCCGGTTTTCTCTGGATTGTTCATACTTGATTGCCGGGTGCCTCTGGATTGTTCATACTTGATTGCTGGTTCTCTGGATTGTTCATACTTGATGGCCGGTTTTCTCTGGATTGTTCATACATGATTGCAGGGTGTCTCTGTATTGTTCATACTTGATTTCCGGGTTTCTCTGGATTGTTCATACTTGATTGGCGGGTTTCTCTGGATTGTTCATACTTGATTGCCGGGTTTCTCTGGATTGTTCATGCTTGATTGCCGGGTTTCTCTGGATTGTTCATACTTGATTGCCGGGTTTCTCTGGATTGTTCATACTTGATTGCCAGGTTTCTCTGGATTGTTCATACTTGATTGCCGTGTTTCTCTGGATTGTTCATGCTTGATTGCCGGGTGTCTCTGGATTGTTCATACTTGATTGCCGGATTTCTCTGGATTGTTCATACTTGATTGCCGGGTGTCTCTGGATTGTTCATACTTGATTGCTGGGTTTCTCTGGATTGTTCATACTTAATTGCCGGTTTTCTCTGGATTGTTCATACTTGATTGCCGGGTGCCTCTGGATTGTTCATACTTGATTGCTGGTTCTCTGGATTGTTCATACTTGATGGCCGGTTTTCTCTGGATTGTTCATACATGATTGCTGGTTCTCTGGATTGTTCATACTTGATTGTCGGGTGTCTCTGGATTGTTCATACTTGATTGCCGGGTTTCTCTGGATTGTTCATACTTGATTGCTGGTTCTCTGGATTGTTCATACTTGATTGCCGGGTTTCTCTGGATTGTTCATACTTGATTGCTGGGTTTCTCTGGATTGTTCATACTTGATTGCCGGTTTTCTCTGGATTGTTCATACTTGATTGCCGGGTTTCTCTGGATTGTTCATACTTGATTACTGGGTTTCTCTGGATTGTTCATACTTGATTGCCGGGTTTCTCTGGATTGTTCATACTTGATTGCCGGTTTTCTCTGGATTGTTCATACTTGATTGCCGGGTTTCTCTGGATTGTTCATACTTGATTGCCGGGTTTCTCTGGATTGTTCATACTTGATTGCGGGTTTCTCTGGATTGTTCATACTTGATTGCCGTTTTCTCTGGATTGTTTATACTTGATTGCCCGGTGTCTCTGGATTGTTCATACTTGATTGCAGGGTGTCTCTGGATTGTTCATACTTGATTTCCGGGTTTCTCTGGATTGTTCATACTTGATAGCCGGGTTTCTCTGGATTGTTCATACTTGATAGCCGGGTTTCTCTGTATTGTTAATACTTGATTGCAGGGTGTCTCTGGATTGTTCATACTTGATTGCCCGGTTTCTCTGGATTGTTCATACTTGATTACCGGGTTTCTCTGGATTGTTCATACTTGATTGCCGGGTTTCTCTGGATTGTTCATACTTGATTGCCGGGTTTCTCTGGATTGTTCATACTTGAATGCCAGGTTTCTCTGGATTGTTCATACTTGATTGCCGGGTTTCTCTGGATTGTTCATACTTGATTGCCGGGTTACTCTGGATTGTTCATTCTTGATTGCGGGGTTCTCTGGATTGTTCATACTTGATTGCCGGTTTTCTCTGGATTGTTCATACTTGATTGCCGGGTGTCTCTGGATTGTTCATACTTGATTGCCGGGTTTCTCTGGATTGTTCATACTTGATTGCTGGTTCTCTGGATTGTTCATACTTGATTGCCGGGTTTCTCTGGATTGTTCATACTTGATTGCCGGGTTTCTCTGGATTGTTCATACTTGATTGCCGGGTTTCTCTTGATTGTTCATACTTGATTGCCCGGTTTCTCTGGATTGTTCATACTTGATTGCCGGTTTTCTCTGGATTGTTCATACTTGATTGCCGGGTGTCTCTGGATTGTTCATACTTGATTGCCGGGTGCCTCTGGATTGTTCATACTTGATTGCTGGTTCTCTGGATTGTTCATACTTGATTGCCGGGTGTCTCTGGATTGTTCATACTTGATTGCCGGGTGTTTCTGGATTGTTCATACTTGATTGCCGGGTGTTTCTGGATTGTTCATACTTGATTGCCGGGTGTCTCTGGATTGTTCATACTTGATTGCCGGATTTCTCTGGATTGTTCATACTTGATTGCCGGGTGTCTCTGGATTGTTCATACTTGATTGCTGGGTTTCTCTGGATTGTTCATACTTAATTGCCGGTTTTCTCTGGATTGTTCATACTTGATTGCCGGGTGCCTCTGGATTGTTCATACTTGATTGCTGGTTCTCTGGATTGTTCATACTTGATGGCCGGTTTTCTCTGGATTGTTCATACATGATTGCTGGTTCTCTGGATTGTTCATACTTGATTGTCGGGTGTCTCTGGATTGTTCATACTTGATTGTCGGGTTTCTCTGGATTGTTCATACTTGATTGCTGGTTCTCTGGATTGTTCATACTTGATTGCCGGGTTTCTCTGGATTGTTCATACTTGATTGCTGGGTTTCTCTGGATTGTTCATACTTGATTGCCGGTTTTCTCTGGATTGTTCATACTTGATTGCCGGGTTTCTCTGGATTGTTCATACTTGATTACTGGGTTTCTCTGGATTGTTCATACTTGATTGCCGGGTTTCTCTGGATTGTTCATACTTGATTGCCGGTTTTCTCTGGATTGTTCATACTTGATTGCCGGGTTTCTCTGGATTGTTCATACTTGATTGCCGGGTTTCTCTGGATTGTTCATACTTGATTGCGGGTTTCTCTGGATTGTTCATACTTGATTGCCGTTTTCTCTGGATTGTTTATACTTGATTGCCCGGTGTCTCTGGATTGTTCATACTTGATTGCAGGGTGTCTCTGGATTGTTCATACTTGATTTCCGGATTTCTCTGGATTGTTCATACTTGATAGCCGGGTTTCTCTGGATTGTTCATACTTGATAGCCGGGTTTCTCTGTATTGTTAATACTTGATTGCAGGGTGTCTCTGGATTGTTCATACTTGATTGCCCGGTTTCTCTGGATTGTTCATACTTGATTACCGGGTTTCTCTGGATTGTTCATACTTGATTGCCGGGTTTCTCTGGATTGTTCATACTTGATTGCCGGGTTTCTCTGGATTGTTCATACTTGAATGCCAGGTTTCTCTGGATTGTTCATACTTGATTGCCGGGTTTCTCTGGATTGTTCATACTTGATTGCCGGGTTACTCTGGATTGTTCATACTTGATTGCGGGGTTCTCTGGATTGTTCATACTTGATTGCCGGTTTTCTCTGGATTGTTCATACTTGATTGCCGGGTGTCTCTGGATTGTTCATACTTGATTGCCGGGTTTCTCTGGATTGTTCATACTTGATTGCTGGTTCTCTGGATTGTTCATACTTGATTGCCGGGTTTCTCTGGATTGTTCATACTTGATTGCCGGGTTTCTCTGGATTGTTCATACTTGATTGCCGGGTTTCTCTTGATTGTTCATACTTGATTGCCGGGTTTCTCTGGATTGTTCATACTTGATTGCCGGTTTTCTCTGGATTGTTCATACTTGATTGCCGGGTGTCTCTGGATTGTTCATACTTGATTGCCGGGTTTCTCTGGATTGTTCATACTTGATTGCTGGTTCTCTGGATTGTTCATACTTGATTGCCGGGTGTCTCTGGATTGTTCATACTTGATTGCCGGGTGTTTCTGGATTGTTCATACTTGATTGCCGGGTGTTTCTGGATTGTTCATACTTGATTGCCGGGTGTCTCTGGATTGTTCATACTTGATTGCCGGTTTATTCTGGATTGTTCATGCTTGATTGCCGGGTGTCTCTGGATTGTTTATACTCGATTGCCGGTTTTCTCTGGATTGTTCATACTTGATTGCCGGGTGTTTCTGGATTGTTCATACTTGATTGCCGGGTTTCTCTGGATTGTTCATACTTGATTGCCGGGTTTCTCTGGATTGTTCATACTTGAATGCCGGGTTTCTCTTGATTGGTCATACTTGATTGCTGGGTTTCTCTGGATTGTTCATACTTGATTGCCGGTTTTCTCTGGATTGTTCATACTTGATTGCCGGGTGTCTCTGGATTGTTCATACTTGATTGCCGGGTTTCTCTGGATTGTTCATACTTGATTGCTGGTTCTCTGGATTGTTCATACTTGATTGCCAGGTTTCTCTGGATTGTTCACACTTGATTGCTGGGTTTCTCTGGATTGTTCATACTTGATTGCCGGTTTTCTCTGGACTGTTCATACTTGATTGCCGGTTTTCTCTGGATTGTTCATACTTGATTGCTGGTTCTCTGGATTGTTCATACTTGATTGCCTGGTGTCTCTGGATTGTTCATACTTGATTGCCGGGTGTTTCTGGATTGTTCATACTTGATTGCCGGGTGTCTCTGGATTGTTCATACTTGATTGCCGGGTGTCTCTGGATTGTTCATACTTGATTGCCGGTTTTCTCTGGATTGTTCATGCTTGATTGCCGGGTGTCTCTGGATTGTTCATACTTGATTGCCGGTTTTCTCTGGATTGTTCATACTTGATTGCCGGGTGTCTCTGGATTGTTCATACTTGATTGCTGGGTTTCTCTGGATTGTTCATACTTGATTGCCGGTTTTCTCTGGATTGTTCATACTTGATTGCCGGGTGCCTCTGGATTGTTCATACTTGATTGCCAGGTTTCTCTGGATTGTTCATACTTGATTGCCGGGTTTTCTGGATTGTTCATACTTGATTGCCGGGTTTCTCTGGATTGTTCATACTTGATTGGCAGGTTTCTCTGGATTGTTCATATTTGATTGCGGGTTTCTCTGGATTGTTCATACTTGATTGCTGGGTTTCTCTGGATTGTTCATACTTGATTGCCAGGTTTCTCTGGATTGTTCATACTTGATTGCCGGTTTTCTCTGGATTGTGCATACTTGATTGCCGGGTGTCTCTGGATTGTTCATACTTGATTGCCGGGTTTCTCTGGATTGTTTATACTTGATTGCTGGGTTTCTCTGGATTGTTCATACTTGATTGCCGGTTTTCTCTGGATTGTTCATACTTGATTGCCGGGTGTCTCTGGATTGTTCATACTTGATTGCCAGGTTTCTCTGGATTGTTCATACTTGATTGCCGGGTTTTCTGGATTGTTCATACTTGATTGCCGGGTTTCTCTGGATTGTTCATACTTGATTGGCAGATTTCTCTGGATTGTTCATATTTGATTGCGGGTTTCTCTGGATTGTTCATACTTGATTGCTGGGTTTCTCTGGATTGTTCATACTTGATTGCCAGGTTTCTTTGGATTGTTCATACTTGATTGCCGGTTTTCTCTGGATTGTGCATACTTGATTGCCGGGTGTCTCTGGATTGTTCATACTTGATTGCCGGGTTTCTCTGGATTGTTTATACTTGATTGCTGGGTTTCTCTGGATTGTTCATACTTGATTGCCGGTTTTCTCTGGATTGTTCATACTTGATTGCCGGGTGTCTCTGGATTGTTCATACTTGATTGCCGGGTTTCTCTGGATTGTTCATACTTGATTGCTGGTTCTCTGGATTGTTCATACTTGATTGCCGGTTTCTCTGGATTGTTCATACTTGATTGCCGGGTTTCTCTGGATTGTTCATACTTGATTGCCGGGTTTCTCTTGATTGTTCATACTTGATTGCCGGGTTTCTCTGGATTGTTCATACTTGATTGCCGGTTTTCTCTGGATTGTTCATTCTTGATTGCCGGGTGTCTCTGGATTGTTCATACTTGATTGCCGGGTTTCTCTGGATTGTTCATACTTGATTGCTGGTTCTCTGGATTGTTCATACTTGATTGCCGGGTTTCTCTGGATTGTTCATACTTGATTGCCGGGTTTCTCTGGATTGTTCATACTTGATTGCTGGTTCTCTGGATTGTTCATACTTGATTGCCGGGTTTCTCTGGATTGTTCATAGTTGATTGCCGGGTTTCTCTGGGTTGTTCATACTTGATTGCCGGGTTTCTCTGGATTGTTCATACTTGATTGCCGGTTTTCTCTGGATTGTTCATACTTGATTGCCGGGTTTCTCTGGATTGTTCACACTTGATTGCCGGGTTTCTCTGGATTGTTCATACTTGATTGCCGGGTTTCTCTGGATTGTTCATACTTGATTGCCGGTTTTCTCTGGATTGTTTATACTTGATTGCCGGTTTTCTCTGGATTGTTCATACTTGATTTCCGGGTGTCTCTGGATTGTTCATACTTGATTTCCGGGTTTCTCTGGATTGTTCATACTTGATTGGCGGGTGTCTCTGGATTGTTCATACTTGATTGCCGGATTTCTCTGGATTGTTCATACTTGATTGCCGGGTGTCTCTGGATTGTTCATACTTGATTGCTGGGTTTCTCTGGATTGTTCATACTTAATTGCCGGTTTTCTCTGGATTGTTCATACTTGATTGCCGGGTGCCTCTGGATTGTTCATACTTGATTGCTGGTTCTCTGGATTGTTCATACTTGATGGCCGGTTTTCTCTGGATTGTTCATACATGATTGCAGGGTGTCTCTGTATTGTTCATACTTGATTTCCGGGTTTCTCTGGATTGTTCATACTTGATTGGCGGGTTTCTCTGGATTGTTCATACTTGATTGCCGGGTTTCTCTGGATTGTTCATGCTTGATTGCCGGGTTTCTCTGGATTGTTCATACTTGATTGCCGGGTTTCTCTGGATTGTTCATACTTGATTGCCAGGTTTCTCTGGATTGTTCATACTTGATTGCCGGGTTTCTCTGGATTGTTCATGCTTGATTGCCGGGTGTCTCTGGATTGTTCATACTTGATTGCCGGATTTCTCTGGATTGTTCATACTTGATTGCCGGGTGTCTCTGGATTGTTCATACTTGATTGCTGGGTTTCTCTGGATTGTTCATACTTAATTGCCGGTTTTCTCTGGATTGTTCATACTTGATTGCCGGGTGCCTCTGGATTGTTCATACTTGATTGCTGGTTCTCTGGATTGTTCATACTTGATGGCCGGTTTTCTCTGGATTGTTCATACATGATTGCTGGTTCTCTGGATTGTTCATACTTGATTGTCGGGTGTCTCTGGATTGTTCATACTTGATTGCCGGGTTTCTCTGGATTGTTCATACTTGATTGCTGGTTCTCTGGATTGTTCATACTTGATTGCCGGGTTTCTCTGGATTGTTCATACTTGATTGCTGGGTTTCTCTGGATTGTTCATACTTGATTGCCGGTTTTCTCTGGATTGTTCATACTTGATTGCCGGGTTTCTCTGGATTGTTCATACTTGATTACTGGGTTTCTCTGGATTGTTCATACTTGATTGCCGGGTTTCTCTGGATTGTTCATACTTGATTGCCGGTTTTCTCTGGATTGTTCATACTTGATTGCCGGGTTTCTCTGGATTGTTCATACTTGATTGCGGGTTTCTCTGGATTGTTCATACTTGATTGCGGGTTTCTCTGGATTGTTCATACTTGATTGCCGTTTTCTCTGGATTGTTTATACTTGATTGCCCGGTGTCTCTGGATTGTTCATACTTGATTGCAGGGTGTCTCTGGATTGTTCATACTTGATAGCCGGGTTTCTCTGGATTGTTCATACTTGATTGCCGGGTTTCTCTGGATTGTTCATACTTGATTGCTGGTTCTCTGGATTGTTCATACTTGATTGCCAGGTTTCTCTGGATTGTTCACACTTGATTGCTGGGTTTCTCTGGATTGTTCATACTTGATTGCCGGTTTTCTCTGGACTGTTCATACTTGATTGCCGGTTTTCTCTGGATTGTTCATACTTGATTGCTGGTTCTCTGGATTGTTCATACTTGATTGCCTGGTGTCTCTGGATTGTTCATACTTGATTGCCGGGTGTTTCTGGATTGTTCATACTTGATTGCCGGTTTTCTCTGGATTGTTCATGCTTGATTGCCGGGTGTCTCTGGATTGTTCATACTTGATTGCCGGTTTTCTCTGGATTGTTCATACTTGATTGCCGGGTGTCTCTGGATTGTTCATACTTGATTGCTGGGTTTCTCTGGATTGTTCATACTTGATTGCCGGTTTTCTCTGGATTGTTCATACTTGATTGCCGGGTGCCTCTGGATTGTTCATACTTGATTGCCAGGTTTCTCTGGATTGTTCATACTTGATTGCCGGGTTTTCTGGATTGTTCATACTTGATTGCCGGGTTTCTCTGGATTGTTCATACTTGATTGGCAGGTTTCTCTGGATTGTTCATATTTGATTGCGGGTTTCTCTGGATTGTTCATACTTGATTGCTGGGTTTCTCTGGATTGTTCATACTTGATTGCCAGGTTTCTCTGGATTGTTCATACTTGATTGCCGGTTTTCTCTGGATTGTGCATACTTGATTGCCGGGTGTCTCTGGATTGTTCATACTTGATTGCCGGGTTTCTCTGGATTGTTTATACTTGATTGCTGGGTTTCTCTGGATTGTTCATACTTGATTGCCGGTTTTCTCTGGATTGTTCATACTTGATTGCCGGGTGTCTCTGGATTGTTCATACTTGATTGCCAGGTTTCTCTGGATTGTTCATACTTGATTGCCGGGTTTTCTGGATTGTTCATACTTGATTGCCGGGTTTCTCTGGATTGTTCATACTTGATTGGCAGATTTCTCTGGATTGTTCATATTTGATTGCGGGTTTCTCTGGATTGTTCATACTTGATTGCTGGGTTTCTCTGGATTGTTCATACTTGATTGCCAGGTTTCTTTGGATTGTTCATACTTGATTGCCGGTTTTCTCTGGATTGTGCATACTTGATTGCCGGGTGTCTCTGGATTGTTCATACTTGATTGCCGGGTTTCTCTGGATTGTTTATACTTGATTGCTGGGTTTCTCTGGATTGTTCATACTTGATTGCCGGTTTTCTCTGGATTGTTCATACTTGATTGCCGGGTGTCTCTGGGTTGTTCATACTTGATTGCCGGGTTTCTCTGGATTGTTCGTACTTGATTGCTGGTTCTCTGGATTGTTCATACTTGATTGCCGGTTTCTCTGGATTGTTCATACTTGATTGCCGGGTTTCTCTGGATTGTTCATACTTGATTGCCGGGTTTCTCTTGATTGTTCATACTTGATTGCCGGGTTTCTCTGGATTGTTCATACTTGATTGCCGGTTTTCTCTGGATTGTTCATTCTTGATTGCCGGGTGTCTCTGGATTGTTCATACTTGATTGCCGGGTTTCTCTGGATTGTTCATACTTGATTGCTGGTTCTCTGGATTGTTCATACTTGATTGCCGGGTTTCTCTGGATTGTTCATACTTGATTGCCGGGTTTCTCTGGATTGTTCATACTTGATTGCTGGTTCTCTGGATTGTTCATACTTGATTGCCGGGTTTCTCTGGATTGTTCATAGTTGATTGCCGGGTTTCTCTGGGTTGTTCATACTTGATTGCCGGGTTTCTCTGGATTGTTCATACTTGATTGCCGGTTTTCTCTGGATTGTTCATACTTGATTGCCGGTTTTCTCTGGATTGTTCACACTTGATTGCCGGGTTTCTCTGGATTGTTCATACTTGATTGCCGGGTTTCTCTGGATTGTTCATACTTGATTGCCGGTTTTCTCTGGATTGTTTATACTTGATTGCCGGTTTTCTCTGGATTGTTCATACTTGATTTCCGGGTGTCTCTGGATTGTTCATACTTGATTTCCGGGTTTCTCTGGATTGTTCATTCTTGATTGCCGGGTGTCTCTGGATTGTTCATACTTGATTGCCGGATTTCTCTGGATTGTTCATACTTGATTGCCGGGTGTCTCTGGATTGTTCATACTTGATTGCTGGGTTTCTCTGGATTGTTCATACTTAATTGCCGGTTTTCTCTGGATTGTTCATACTTGATTGCCGGGTGCCTCTGGATTGTTCATACTTGATGGCCGGTTTTCTCTGGATTGTTCATACATGATTGCAGGGTGTCTCTGTATTGTTCATACTTGATTTCCGGGTTTCTCTGGATTGTTCATACTTGATTGGCGGGTTTCTCTGGATTGTTCATACTTGATTGCCGGGTTTCTCTGGATTGTTCATGCTTGATTGCCGGGTTTCTCTGGATTGTTCATACTTGATTGCCGGGTTTCTCTGGATTGTTCATACTTGATTGCCAGGTTTCTCTGGATTGTTCATACTTGATTGCCGGGTTTCTCTGGATTGTTCATGCTTGATTGCCGGGTGTCTCTGGATTGTTCATACTTGATTGCCGGATTTCTCTGGATTGTTCATACTTGATTGCCGGGTGTCTCTGGATTGTTCATACTTGATTGCTGGGTTTCTCTGGATTGTTCATACTTAATTGCCGGTTTTCTCTGGATTGTTCATACTTGATTGCAGGGTGTCTCTGTATTGTTCATACTTGATTTCCGGGTTTCTCTGGATTGTTCATACTTGATTGGCGGGTTTCTCTGGATTGTTCATACTTGATTGCCGGGTTTCTCTGGATTGTTCATGCTTGATTGCCGGGTTTCTCTGGATTGTTCATACTTGATTGCCGGGTTTCTCTGGATTGTTCATACTTGATTGCCAGGTTTCTCTGGATTGTTCATACTTGATTGCCGGGTTTCTCTGGATTGTTCATGCTTGATTGCCGGGTGTCTCTGGATTGTTCATACTTGATTGCCGGATTTCTCTGGATTGTTCATACTTGATTGCCGGGTGTCTCTGGATTGTTCATACTTGATTGCTGGGTTTCTCTGGATTGTTCATACTTAATTGCCGGTTTTCTCTGGATTGTTCATACTTGATTGCCGGGTGCCTCTGGATTGTTCATACTTGATTGCTGGTTCTCTGGATTGTTCATACTTGATGGCCGGTTTTCTCTGGATTGTTCATACATGATTGCTGGTTCTCTGGATTGTTCATACTTGATTGTCGGGTGTCTCTGGATTGTTCATACTTGATTGCCGGGTTTCTCTGGATTGTTCATACTTGATTGCTGGTTCTCTGGATTGTTCATACTTGATTGCCGGGTTTCTCTGGATTGTTCATACTTGATTGCTGGGTTTCTCTGGATTGTTCATACTTGATTGCCGGTTTTCTCTGGATTGTTCATACTTGATTGCCGGGTTTCTCTGGATTGTTCATACTTGATTACTGGGTTTCTCTGGATTGTTCATACTTGATTGCCGGGTTTCTCTGGATTGTTCATACTTGATTGCCGGTTTTCTCTGGATTGTTCATACTTGATTGCCGGGTTTCTCTGGATTGTTCATACTTGATTGCGGGTTTCTCTGGATTGTTCATACTTGATTGCGGGTTTCTCTGGATTGTTCATACTTGATTGCCGTTTTCTCTGGATTGTTTATACTTGATTGCCCGGTGTCTCTGGATTGTTCATACTTGATTGCAGGGTGTCTCTGGATTGTTCATACTTGATTGCAGGGTTTCTCTGGATTGTTCATACTTGATAGCCGGGTTTCTCTGGATTGTTCATACTTGATTGCTGGGTTTCTCTGGATTGTTCATACTTGATTGCCGGGTTTCTCTGTATTGTTCATACTTGATTGCAGGGTGTCTCTGGATTGTTCATACTTGATTGCCCGGTTTCTCTGGATTGTTCATACTTGATTACCGGGTTTCTCTGGATTGTTCATACTTAATTGCCAGGTTTCTCTGGATTGTTCATAATTGATTGCCGGGTTTCTCTGGATTGTTCATACTTGATTGCCGGGTTACTCTGGATTGTTCATACTTGATTGCGGGGTTCTCTGGATTGTTCATACTTGATTGCCGGTTTTCTCTGGATTGTTCATACTTGATTGCCGGGTGTCTCTGGATTGTTCATACTTGATTGCCGGGTTTCTCTGGATTGTTCATACTTGATTGCTGGTTCTCTGGATTGTTCATACTTGATTGCCGGGTTTCTCTGGATTGTTCATACTTGATTGCCGGGTTTCTCTGGATTGTTCATACTTGATTGCCGGGTTTCTCTTGATTGTTCATACTTGATTGCCGGGTTTCTCTGGATTGTTCATACTTGATTGCCGGTTTTCTCTGGATTGTTCATACTTGATTGCCGCGTGTCTCTGGATTGTTCATACTTGATTGCCGGGTTTCTCTGGATTGTTCATACTTGATTGCTGGTTCTCTGGATTGTTCATACTTGATTGCCGGGTGTCTCTGGATTGTTCATACTTGATTGCCGGGTGTTTCTGGATTGTTCATACTTGATTGCCGGGTGTTTCTGGATTGTTCATACTTGATTGCGGGTGTCTCTGGATTGTTCATACTTGATTGCCGGTTTATTCTGGATTGTTCATGCTTGATTGCCGGGTGTCTCTGGATTGTTTATACTCGATTGCCGGTTTTCTCTGGATTGTTCATACTTGATTGCCGGGTGTCTCTGGATTGTTCATACTTGATTGCCGGGTTTCTCTGGATTGTTCATACTTGATTGCTGGGTTTCTCTGGATTGTTCATACTTGATTGCCGGTTTTCTCTGGATTGTTCATACTTGATTGCCGGGTTTCTCTGGATTGTTCATACTTGATTACTGGGTTTCTCTGGATTGTTCATACTTGATTGCCGGGTTTCTCTGGATTGTTCATACTTGATTGCCGGTTTTCTCTGGATTGTTCATACTTGATTGCCGGTTTTCTCTGGATTGTTCATACTTGATTGCGGGTTTCTCTGGATTGTTCATACTTGATTGCCGGGTTTCTGTGGATTGTTCATACTTGATTGCCAGTTTCTCTGGATTGTTCATACTTGATTGCTGGTTCTCTGGATTGTTCATACTTGATTGCCGGGTTTCTCTGGATTGTTCATACTTGATTGCCGGGTTTCTCTGGATTGTTCATACTTGATTGCTGGTTCTCTGGATTGTTCATACTTGATTGCCGGGTTTCTCTGGATTGTTCATAGTTGATTGCCGGGTTTCTCTGGGTTGTTCATACTTGATTGCCGGGTTTCTCTGGATTGTTCATACTTGATTGCCGGTTTTCTCTGGATTGTTCATACTTGATTGCCGGGTTTCTCTGGATTGTTCACACTTGATTGCCGGGTTTCTCTGGATTGTTCATACTTGATTGCCGGGTTTCTCTGGATTGTTCATACTTGATTGCCGGGTTTCTCTGGATTGTTTATACTTGATTGCCGGTTTTCTCTGGATTGTTCATACTTGATTTCCGGGTGTCTCTGGATTGTTCATACTTGATTTCCGGGTTTCTCTGGATTGTTCATACTTGATTGCCGGGTGTCTCTGGATTGTTCATACTTGATTGCCGGATTTCTCTGGATTGTTCATACTTGATTGCCGGGTGTCTCTGGATTGTTCATACTTGATTGCTGGGTTTCTCTGGATTGTTCATACTTAATTGCCGGTTTTCTCTGGATTGTTCATACTTGATTGTCGGGTGCCTCTGGATTGTTCATACTTGATTGCTGGTTCTCTGGATTGTTCATACTTGATGGCCGGTTTTCTCTGGATTGTTCATACATGATTGCAGGGTGTCTCTGTATTGTTCATACTTGATTTCCGGGTTTCTCTGGATTGTTCATACTTGATTGGCGGGTTTCTCTGGATTGTTCATACTTGATTGCCGGGTGTCTCTGGATTGTTCATACTTGATTGCTGGGTTTCTCTGGATTGTTCATACTTAATTGCCGGTTTTCTCTGGATTGTTCATACTTGATTGCCGGGTGCCTCTGGATTGTTGATACTTGATTGCTGGTTCTCTGGATTGTTCATACTTGATGGCCGGTTTTCTCTGGATTGTTCATACATGATTGCTGGTTCTCTGGATTGTTCATACTTGATTGTCGGGTGTCTCTGGATTGTTCATACTTGATTGCCGGGTTTCTCTGGATTGTTCATACTTGATTGCTGGTTCTCTGGATTGTTCATACTTGATTGCCGGGTTTCTCTGGATTGTTCATACTTGATTGCTGGGTTTCTCTGGATTGTTCATACTTGATTGCCGGTTTTCTCTGGATTGTTCATACTTGATTGCCGGGTTTCTCTGGATTGTTCATACTTGATTACTGGGTTTCTCTGGATTGTTCATACTTGATTGCCGGGTTTCTCTGGATTGTTCATACTTGATTGCCGGTTTTCTCTGGATTGTTCATACTTGATTGCCGGGTTTCTCTGGATTGTTCATACTTGATTGCGGGTTTCTCTGGATTGTTCATACTTGATTGCGGGTTTCTCTGGATTGTTCATACTTGATTGCCGTTTTCTCTGGATTGTTCATACTTGATTGCCCGGTGTCTCTGGATTGTTCATACTTGATTGCAGGGTGTCTCTGGATTGTTCATACTTGATTGCAGGGTTTCTCTGGATTGTTCATACTTGATAGCCGGGTTTCTCTGGATTGTTCATACTTGATTGCTGGGTTTCTCTGGATTGTTCATACTTGATTGCCGGGTTTCTCTGTATTGTTCATACTTGATTGCAGGGTGTCTCTGGATTGTTCATACTTGATTGCCCGGTTTCTCTGGATTGTTCATACTTGATTACCGGGTTTCTCTGGATTGTTCATACTTGATTGCCGGGTTTCTCTGGATTGTTCATACTTGATTGCCGGGTTTCTCTGGATTGTTCATACTTGAATGCCAGGTTTCTCTGGATTGTTCATACTTGATTGCCGGGTTTGTCTGGATTGTTCATACTTGATTGCCGGGTTACTCTGGATTGTTCATACTTGATTGCGGGGTTCTCTGGATTGTTCATACTTGATTGCCGGTTTTCTCTGGATTGTTCATACTTGATTGCCGGGTGTCTCTGGATTGTTCATACTTGATTGCCGGGTTTCTCTGGATTGTTCATACTTGATTGCTGGTTCTCTGGATTGTTCATACTTGATTGCCGGGTTTCTCTGGATTGTTCATACTTGATTGCCGGGTTTCTCTGGATTGTTCATACTTGATTGCCGGGTTTCTCTTGATTGTTCATACTTGATTGCCGGGTTTCTCTGGATTGTTCATACTTGATTGCCGGTTTTCTCTGGATTGTTCATACTTGATTGCCGGGTGTCTCTGGATTGTTCATACTTGATTGCCGGGTTTCTCTGGATTGTTCATACTTGATTGCTGGTTCTCTGGATTGTTCATACTTGATTGCCGGGTGTCTCTGGATTGTTCATACTTGATTGCCGGGTGTTTCTGGATTGTTCATACTTGATTGCCGGGTGTTTCCTGATTGTTCATACTTGATTGCGGGTGTCTATGGATTGTTCATACTTGATTGCCGGTTTATTCTGGATTGTTCATGCTTGATTGCCGGGTGTCTCTGGATTGTTTATACTCGATTGCCGGTTTTCTCTGGATTGTTCATACTTGATTGCCGGGTGTCTCTGGATTGTTCATACTTGATTGCCGGGTTTCTCTGGATTGTTCATACTTGATTGCTGGGTTTCTCTGGATTGTTCATACTTGATTGCCGGTTTTCTCTGGATTGTTCATACTTGATTGCCGGGTTTCTCTGGATTGTTCATACTTGATTACTGGGTTTCTCTGGATTGTTCATATTTGATTGCCGGGTTTCTCTGGATTGTTCATACTTGATTGCCGGTTTTCTCTGGATTGTTCATACTTGATTGCCGGTTTTCTCTGGATTGTTCATACTTGATTGCGGGTTTCTCTGGATTGTTCATACTTGATTGCCGGGTTTCTCTGGATTGTTCATACTTGATTGCCAGGTTTCTCTGGATTGTTCATACTTGATTGCCGGTTTTCTCTGGATTGTTTATACTTGATTGCCGGGTGTCTCTGGATTGTTCATACTTGATTTCCGGGTGTCTCTGGATTGTTCATACTTGATTTCCGGGTTTCTCTGGATTGTTCATACTTGATTGCCGGGTTTCTCTGGATTGTTCATACTTGATTATCGGGTTTCTCTGGATTGTTCATACTTGATTGCCGGGTTTCTCTGGATTGTTCATACTTGATTGCTTGGTTTCTCTGGATTGTTCATACTTGATTGCCGGGTTTCTCTGGATTGTTCATACTTGATTGCCGGTTTTCTCTGGGTTGTGCATACTTGATTGCCGGGTGTCTCTGGATTGTTCATACTTGATTGCCGGGTTTCTCTGGATTGTTCATACTTGATTGCCGGGTTACTCTGGATTGTTCATACTTGATTGCCGGGGTTCTCTGGATTGTTCATACTTGATCGCCGGTTTTCTCTGGATTGTTAATACTTGATTGCCGGGTGTCTCTGGATTGTTCATACTTGATTGCCGGGTTTCTCTGGATTGTTCATACTTGATTGCTGGTTCTCTGGATTGTTCATACTTGATTGCCGGGTTTCTCTGGATTGTTCATACTTGATTGCCGGGTTTCTCTGGATTGTTCATACTTGATTGCCGGGTTTCTCTGGATTGGTCATACTTGATTGCCGGGTTTCTCTGGATTGTTCATACTTGATTGCCGGTTTTCTCTGCATTGTTCATACTTGATTGCCGGGTTTCTCTGGATTGTTCATACTTGATTGCCGGGTTTCTCTGGATTGTTCATACTTGATTGCTGGTTCTCTGGATTGTTCATACTTGATTGCCGGGTTTCTCTGGATTGTTCACACTTGATTGCTGGGTTTCTCTGGATTGTTCATACTTGATTGCCGGTTTTCTCTGGACTGTTCATACTTGATTGCCGGTTTTCTCTGGATTGTTCATACTTGATTGCTGTTTCTCTGGATTGTTCATACTTGATTGCCGGGTGTCTCTGGATTGTTCATACTTGATTGCCGGTTGTTTCTGGATTGTTCATACTTGATTTCCGGGTGTTTCTGGATTGTTCATACTTGATTGCCGGGTGTCTCTGGATTGTTCATACTTGATTGCCGGTTTTTTCTGGATTGTTCATGCTTGATTGCCGGGTGTCTCTGGATTGTTTATACTCGATTGCCGGTTTTCTCTGGATTGTTCATACTTGATTGCCGGGTGTCTCTGGATTGTTCATACTTGATTACTGGGTTTCTCTGGATTGTTCATACTTGATTGCCGGTTTTCTCTGGATTGTTCATACTTGATTGCCGGGTGCCTCTGTATTGTTCATACTTTATTGCCAGGTTTCTCTGGATTGTTCATACTTGATTGCCGGGTTTTCTGGATTGTTCATACTTGATTGCCGGGTTTCTCTGGATTGTTCATACTTGATTGCCGGGTTTCTCTGGATTGTTCATACTTGATTGCCGGGTTTCTCTGGATTGTTCATATTTGATTGCGGGTTTCTCTGGATTGTTCATACTTGATTGCCGGGTTTCTCTGGATTGTTCATACTTGATTGCCAGGTTTCTCTGGATTGTTCATACTTGATTGCCGGTTTTCTCTGGATTGTGCATACTTGATTGCCGGGTGTCTCTGGATTGTTCATACTTGATTGCCGGGTTTCTCTGGATTGTTCATACTTGATTGCCGGGTTTCTCTGGATTGTTCATACTTGATTGCCGGTTTTCTCTGGATTGTTCATACTTGATTGCCGGGTGTCTCTGGATTGTTCATACTTGATTGCCAGGTTTCTCTGGATTCTTCATACTTGATTGCTGGTTCTCTGGATTGTTCATACTTGATTGCCGGGTTTCTCTGGATTGTTCATACTTGATTGCCGGGTTTCTCTGGATTGTTCATACTTGATTGCCGGGTTTCTCTGGATTGTTCATACTTGATTGCCGGGTTTCTCTGGATTGTTCATACTTGATTGCCGGTTTTCTCTGGATTGTTCATACTTGATTGCCGGGTTTCTCTGGATTGTTCATACTTGATTGCCAGGTTTCTCTGGATTGTTCATACTTGATTGCCGGGTTTCTCTGGATTGTTCATACTTGATTGCCGGTTTTCTCTGGATTGTTTATACTTGATTGCCGGGTGTCTCTGGCTTGTTCATACTTGATTGCAGGGTGTCTCTGGATTGTTCATACTTGATTGCCGGGTTTCTCTGGATTGTTCATACTTGATTGCCGGGTTTCTCTGGATTGTTCATACTTGATTGCCGGGTGTCTCTGGATTGTTCATACTTGATTGCCGGGTTTCTCTGGATTGTTCATACTTGATTGCCCGGTTTCTCTGGATTGTTCATACTTGATTACCGGGTTTCTCTGGATTGTTCATACTTGATTGCCGGGTTTCTCTGGATTGTTCATACTTGATTGCCGGTTTTCTCTGTGTTGTGCATACTTGATTGCCGGGTGTCTCTTGATTGTTCATACTTGATTGCCGGGTTTCTCTGGATTGTTCATACTTGATTGCCGGTTTTCTCTGGATTGTTCATACTTGATTGCCGAGTGTCTCTGGATTGTTCATACTTGATTGCCGGGTTTCTCTGGATTGTTCATACTTGATTGCCGGTTTTTTCTGGATTGTTCATGCTTGATTGCCGGGTGTCTCTGGATTGTTTATACTCGATTGCCGGTTTTCTCTGGATTGTTCATACTTGATTGCCGGGTGTCTCTGGATTGTTCATACTTGATTACTGGGTTTCTCTGGATTGTTCATACTTGATTGCCGGTTTTCTCTGGATTGTTCATACTTGATTGCCGGGTGCCTCTGTATTGTTCATACTTTATTGCCAGGTTTCTCTGGATTGTTCATACTTGATTGCCGGGTTTTCTGGATTGTTCATACTTGATTGCCGGGTTTCTCTGGATTGTTCATACTTGATTGCCGGGTTTCTCTGGATTGTTCATACTTGATTGCCGGGTTTCTCTGGATTGTTCATATTTGATTGCGGGTTTCTCTGGATTGTTCATACTTGATTGCCGGGTTTCTCTGGATTGTTCATACTTGATTGCCAGGTTTCTCTGGATTGTTCATACTTGATTGCCGGTTTTCTCTGGATTGTGCATACTTGATTGCCGGGTGTCTCTGGATTGTTCATACTTGATTGCCGGGTTTCTCTGGATTGTTCATACTTGATTGCCGGGTTTCTCTGGATTGTTCATACTTGATTGCCGGTTTTCTCTGGATTGTTCATACTTGATTGCCGGGTGTCTCTGGATTGTTCATACTTGATTGCCAGGTTTCTCTGGATTCTTCATACTTGATTGCTGGTTCTCTGGATTGTTCATACTTGATTGCCGGGTTTCTCTGGATTGTTCATACTTGATTGCCGGGTTTCTCTGGATTGTTCATACTTGATTGCCGGGTTTCTCTGGATTGTTCATACTTGATTGCCGGGTTTCTCTGGATTGTTCATACTTGATTGCCGGTTTTCTCTGGATTGTTCATACTTGATTGCCGGGTTTCTCTGGATTGTTCATACTTGATTGCCGGGTTTCTCTGGATTGTTCAAACTTGATTGCCGGGTTTCTCTGGATTGTTCATACTTGATTGCCGGTTTTCTCTGGATTGTTTATACTTGATTGCCGGGTGTCTCTGGCTTGTTCATACTTGATTGCAGGGTGTCTCTGGATTGTTCATACTTGATTGCCGGGTTTCTCTGGATTGTTCATACTTGATTGCCGGGTTTCTCTGGATTGTTCATACTTGATTGCCGGGTTTCTCTGGATTGTTCATACTTGATTGCCGGGTTTCTCTGGATTGTTCATACTTGATTGCCCGGTTTCTCTGGATTGTTCATACTTGATTACCGGGTTTCTCTGGATTGTTCATACTTGATTGCCGGGTTTCTCTGGATTGTTCATACTTGATTGCCGGTTTTCTCTGGGTTGTGCATACTTGATTGCCGGGTGTCTCTTGATTGTTCATACTTGATTGCCGGGTTTCTCTGGATTGTTCATACTTGATTGCCGGTTTTCTCTGGATTGTTCACACTTGATTGCCGGGTGTCTCTGGATTGTTCATACTTGATTGCCGGGTTTCTCTGGATTGTTCATACTTGATTGCTGGTTCTCTGGATTGTTCATACTTGATTGCCGGGTGTCTCTGGATTGTTCATACTTGATTGCCGGGTGTTTCTGGATTGTTCATACTTGATTGCCGGGTGTTTCTGGATTGTTCATACTTGATTGCCGGGTGTCTCTGTATTGTTTATACTCGATTGCCGGTTTTCTCTGGATTGTTCATACTTGATTGCCGGGTGTCATTGGATTGTTCATACTTGATTGCCGGGTTTCTCTGGATTGTTCATACTTGATTGCTGGGTTTCTCTGGATTGTTCATACTTGATTGCCGGTTTTCTCTGGATTGTTCATACTTGATTGCCGGGTTTCTCTGGATTGTTCATACTTGATTACTGGGTTTCTCTGGATTGTTCATACTTGATTGCCGGGTTTCTCTGGATTGTTCATACTTGATTGCCGGTTTTCTCTGGATTGTTCATACTTGATTGCGGGTTTCTCTGGATTGTTCATACTTGATTGCCGGGTTTCTCTGGATTGTTCATACTTGATTGCCAGGTTTCTCTGGATTGTTCATACTTGATTGCCGGTTTTCTCTGGATTGTTTATACTTGATTGCCGGGTGTCTCTGGATTGTTCATACTTGATTGCAGGGTGTCTCTGGATTGTTCATACTTGATTTCCGGGTTTCTCTGGATTGTTCATACTTGATTGCCGGGTTTCTCTGGATTGTTCATACTTGATTGCCGGGTTTCTCTGGATTGTTCATACTTGATTGCCGGGTTTCTCTGGATTGTTCATACTTGATTGCTGGGTTTCTCTGGATTGTTCATACTTGATTGCCGGGTTTCTCTGGATTGTTCATACTTGATTGCCGGTTTTCTCTGGGTTGTGCATACTTGATTGCCGGGTGTCTCTGGATTGTTCATACTTGATTGCCGGGTTTCTCTGGATTGTTCATACTTGATTGCCGGGTTACTCTGGATTGTTCATACTTGATTGCCGGGGTTCTCTGGATTGTTCATACTTGATCGCCGGTTTTCTCTGGATTGTTAATACTTGATTGCCGGGTGTCTCTGGATTGTTCATACTTGATTGCCGGGTTTCTCTGGATTGTTCATACTTGATTGCTGGTTCTCTGGATTGTTCATACTTGATTGCCGGGTTTCTCTGGATTGTTCATACTTGATTGCCGGGTTTTTCTGGATTGGTCATACTTGATTGCCGGGTTTCTCTGGATTGTTCATACTTGATTGCCGGTTTTCTCTGCATTGTTCATACTTGATTGCCGGGTTTCTCTGGATTGTTCATACTTGATTGCCGGGTTTCTCTGGATTGTTCATACTTGATTGCTGGTTCTCTGGATTGTTCATACTTGATTGCCGGGTTTCTCTGGATTGTTCACACTTGATTGCTGGGTTTCTCTGGATTGTTCATACTTGATTGCCGGTTTTCTCTGGACTGTTCATACTTGATTGCCGGTTTTCTCTGGATTGTTCATACTTGATTGCTGGTTCTCTGGATTGTTCATACTTGATTGCCGGGTGTCTCTGGATTGTTCATACTTGATTGCCGGTTGTTTCTGGATTGTTCATACTTGATTTCCGGGTGTTTCTGGATTGTTCATACTTGATTGCCGGGTGTCTCTGGATTGTTCATACTTGATTGCCGGTTTTTTCTGGATTGTTCATGCTTGATTGCCGGGTGTCTCTGGATTGTTTATACTCGATTGCCGGTTTTCTCTGGATTGTTCATACTTGATTGCCGGGTGTCTCTGGATTGTTCATACTTGATTACTGGGTTTCTCTGGATTGTTCATACTTGATTGCCGGTTTTCTCTGGATTGTTCATACTTGATTGCCGGGTGCCTCTGTATTGTTCATACTTTATTGCCAGGTTTCTCTGGATTGTTCATACTTGATTGCCGGTTTTCTGGATTGTTCATACTTGATTGCCGGGTTTCTCTGGATTGTTCATACTTGATTGCCGGGTTTCTCTGGATTGTTCATACTTGATTGCCGTGTTTCTCTGGATTGTTCATATTTGATTGCGGGTTTCTCTGGATTGTTCATACTTGATTGCCGGGTTTCTCTGGATTGTTCATACTTGATTGCCAGGTTTCTCTGGATTGTTAATACTTGATTGCCGGTTTTCTCTGGATTGTGCATACTTGATTGCCGGGTGTGGCTGGATTGTTCATACTTGATTGCCGGGTTTCTCTGGATTGTTCATACTTGATTGCCGGGTTTCTCTGGATTGTTCATACTTGATTGCCGGTTTTCTCTGGATTGTTCATACTTGATTGCCGGGTGTCTCTGGATTGTTCATACTTGATTGCCGGGTTTCTCTGGATTCTTCATACTTGATTGCTGGTTCTCTGGATTGTTCATACTTGATTGCCGGGTTTCTCTGGATTGTTCATACTTGATTGCCGGGTTTCTCTTGATTGTTCATACTTGATTGCCGGGTTTCTCTGGATTGTTCATACTTGATTGCCGGTTTTCTCTGGATTGTTCATACTTGATTGCCGGGTTTCTCTGGATTGTTCATACTTGATTGCCGGGTTTCTCTGGATTGTTCATACTTGATTGCCGGGTTTCTCTGGATTGTTCATACTTGATTGCCGGTTTTCTCTGGATTGTTTATACTTGATTGCCGGGTGTCTCTGGCTTGTTCATACTTGATTGCAGGGTGTCTCTGGATTGTTCATACTTGATTGCCGGGTTTCTCTGGATTGTTCATACTTGATTGCCGGGTTTCTCTGGATTGTTCATACTTGATTGCCGGGTTTCTCTGGATTGTTCATACTTGATTGCCGGGTTTCTCTGGATTGTTCATACTTGATTGCCCGGTTTCTCTGGATTGTTCATACTTGATTACCGGGTTTCTCTGGATTGTTCATACTTGATTGCCGGGTTTCTCTGGATTGTTCATATTTGATTGCGGGTTTCTCTGGATTGTTCATACTTGATTGCCGGTTTTCTCTGGGTTGTGCATACTTGATTGCCGGGTGTCTCTTGATTGTTCATACTTGATTGCCGGGTTTCTCTGGATTGTTCATACTTGATTGCCGGGTTACTCTGGATTGTTCATACTTGATTGCCGGGGTTTTCTGGATTGTTCATACTTGATTGCTGGTTTTCTCTGGATTGTTCATACTTGATTGCCGGGTGTCTCTGGATTGTTCATACTTGATTGCCGGGTTTCTCTGGATTGTTCATACTTGATTGCTGGTTCTCTGGATTGTTCATACTTGATTGCCGGGTGTTTCTGGATTGTTCATACTTGATTGCCGGGTGTCTCTGGATTGTTCATACTTGATTGCCGGTTTTTTCTGGATTGTTCATGCTTGATTGCCGGGTGTCTCTGGATTGTTTATACTCGATTGCCGGTTTTCTCTGGATTGTTCATACTTGATTGCCGGGTGTCTCTGGATTGTTCATACTTGATTACTGGGTTTCTCTGGATTGTTCATACTTGATTGCCGGTTTTCTCTGGATTGTTCATACTTGATTGCCGGGTGCCTCTGTATTGTTCATACTTTATTGCCAGGTTTCTCTGGATTGTTCATACTTGATTGCCGGGTTTTCTGGATTGTTCATACTTGATTGCCGGGTTTCTCTGGATTGTTCATACTTGATTGCCGGGTTTCTCTGGATTGTTCATACTTGATTGCCGGGTTTCTCTGGATTGTTCATATTTGATTGCGGGTTTCTCTGGATTGTTCATACTTGATTGCCGGGTTTCTCTGGATTGTTCATACTTGATTGCCAGGTTTCTCTGGATTGTTCATACTTGATTGCCGGTTTTCTCTGGATTGTGCATACTTGATTGCCGGGTGTCTCTGGATTGTTCATACTTGATTGCCGGGTTTCTCTGGATTGTTCATACTTGATTGCCGGGTTTCTCTGGATTGTTCATACTTGATTGCCGGTTTTCTCTGGATTGTTCATACTTGATTGCCGGGTGTCTCTGGATTGTTCATACTTGATTGCCAGGTTTCTCTGGATTCTTCATACTTGATTGCTGGTTCTCTGGATTGTTCATACTTGATTGCCGGGTTTCTCTGGATTGTTCATACTTGATTGCCGGGTTTCTCTGGATTGTTCATACTTGATTGCCGGGTTTCTCTGGATTGTTCATACTTGATTGCCGGGTTTCTCTGGATTGTTCATACTTGATTGCCGGTTTTCTCTGGATTGTTCATACTTGATTGCCGGGTTTCTCTGGATTGTTCATACTTGATTGCCAGGTTTCTCTGGATTGTTCATACTTGATTGCCGGGTTTCTCTGGATTGTTCATACTTGATTGCCGGTTTTCTCTGGATTGTTTATACTTGATTGCCGGGTGTCTCTGGCTTGTTCATACTTGATTGCAGGGTGTCTCTGGATTGTTCATACTTGATTGCCGGGTTTCTCTGGATTGTTCATACTTGATTGCCGGGTTTCTCTGGATTGTTCATACTTGATTGCCGGGTGTCTCTGGATTGTTCATACTTGATTGCCGGGTTTCTCTGGATTGTTCATACTTGATTGCCCGGTTTCTCTGGATTGTTCATACTTGATTACCGGGTTTCTCTGGATTGTTCATACTTGATTGCCGGGTTTCTCTGGATTGTTCATACTTGATTGCCGGTTTTCTCTGTGTTGTGCATACTTGATTGCCGGGTGTCTCTTGATTGTTCATACTTGATTGCCGGGTTTCTCTGGATTGTTCATACTTGATTGCCGGTTTTCTCTGGATTGTTCATACTTGATTGCCGAGTGTCTCTGGATTGTTCATACTTGATTGCCGGGTTTCTCTGGATTGTTCATACTTGATTGCCGGTTTTTTCTGGATTGTTCATGCTTGATTGCCGGGTGTCTCTGGATTGTTTATACTCGATTGCCGGTTTTCTCTGGATTGTTCATACTTGATTGCCGGGTGTCTCTGGATTGTTCATACTTGATTACTGGGTTTCTCTGGATTGTTCATACTTGATTGCCGGTTTTCTCTGGATTGTTCATACTTGATTGCCGGGTGCCTCTGTATTGTTCATACTTTATTGCCAGGTTTCTCTGGATTGTTCATACTTGATTGCCGGGTTTTCTGGATTGTTCATACTTGATTGCCGGGTTTCTCTGGATTGTTCATACTTGATTGCCGGGTTTCTCTGGATTGTTCATACTTGATTGCCGGGTTTCTCTGGATTGTTCATATTTGATTGCGGGTTTCTCTGGATTGTTCATACTTGATTGCCGGGTTTCTCTGGATTGTTCATACTTGATTGCCAGGTTTCTCTGGATTGTTCATACTTGATTGCCGGTTTTCTCTGGATTGTGCATACTTGATTGCCGGGTGTCTCTGGATTGTTCATACTTGATTGCCGGGTTTCTCTGGATTGTTCATACTTGATTGCCGGGTTTCTCTGGATTGTTCATACTTGATTGCCGGTTTTCTCTGGATTGTTCATACTTGATTGCCGGGTGTCTCTGGATTGTTCATACTTGATTGCCAGGTTTCTCTGGATTCTTCATACTTGATTGCTGGTTCTCTGGATTGTTCATACTTGATTGCCGGGTTTCTCTGGATTGTTCATACTTGATTGCCGGGTTTCTCTGGATTGTTCATACTTGATTGCCGGGTTTCTCTGGATTGTTCATACTTGATTGCCGGGTTTCTCTGGATTGTTCATACTTGATTGCCGGTTTTCTCTGGATTGTTCATACTTGATTGCCGGGTTTCTCTGGATTGTTCATACTTGATTGCCGGGTTTCTCTGGATTGTTCAAACTTGATTGCCGGGTTTCTCTGGATTGTTCATACTTGATTGCCGGTTTTCTCTGGATTGTTTATACTTGATTGCCGGGTGTCTCTGGCTTGTTCATACTTGATTGCAGGGTGTCTCTGGATTGTTCATACTTGATTGCCGGGTTTCTCTGGATTGTTCATACTTGATTGCCGGGTTTCTCTGGATTGTTCATACTTGATTGCCGGGTTTCTCTGGATTGTTCATACTTGATTGCCGGGTTTCTCTGGATTGTTCATACTTGATTGCCCGGTTTCTCTGGATTGTTCATACTTGATTACCGGGTTTCTCTGGATTGTTCATACTTGATTGCCGGGTTTCTCTGGATTGTTCATACTTGATTGCCGGTTTTCTCTGGGTTGTGCATACTTGATTGCCGGGTGTCTCTTGATTGTTCATACTTGATTGCCGGGTTTCTCTGGATTGTTCATACTTGATTGCCGGTTTTCTCTGGATTGTTCACACTTGATTGCCGGGTGTCTCTGGATTGTTCATACTTGATTGCCGGGTTTCTCTGGATTGTTCATACTTGATTGCTGGTTCTCTGGATTGTTCATACTTGATTGCCGGGTGTCTCTGGATTGTTCATACTTGATTGCCGGGTGTTTCTGGATTGTTCATACTTGATTGCCGGGTGTTTCTGGATTGTTCATACTTGATTGCCGGGTGTCTCTGGATTGTTTATACTCGATTGCCGGTTTTCTCTGGATTGTTCATACTTGATTGCCGGGTGTCATTGGATTGTTCATACTTGATTGCCGGGTTTCTCTGGATTGTTCATACTTGATTGCTGGGTTTCTCTGGATTGTTCATACTTGATTGCCGGTTTTCTCTGGATTGTTCATACTTGATTGCCGGGTTTCTCTGGATTGTTCATACTTGATTACTGGGTTTCTCTGGATTGTTCATACTTGATTGCCGGGTTTCTCTGGATTGTTCATACTTGATTGCCGGTTTTCTCTGGATTGTTCATACTTGATTGCGGGTTTCTCTGGATTGTTCATACTTGATTGCCGGGTTTCTCTGGATTGTTCATACTTGATTGCCAGGTTTCTCTGGATTGTTCATACTTGATTGCCGGTTTTCTCTGGATTGTTTATACTTGATTGCCGGGTGTCTCTGGATTGTTCATACTTGATTGCAGGGTGTCTCTGGATTGTTCATACTTGATTTCCGGGTTTCTCTGGATTGTTCATACTTGATTGCCGGGTTTCTCTGGATTGTTCATACTTGATTGCCGGGTTTCTCTGGATTGTTCATACTTGATTGCCGGGTTTCTCTGGATTGTTCATACTTGATTGCTGGGTTTCTCTGGATTGTTCATACTTGATTGCCGGGTTTCTCTGGATTGTTCATACTTGATTGCCGGTTTTCTCTGGGTTGTGCATACTTGATTGCCGGGTGTCTCTGGATTGTTCATACTTGATTGCCGGGTTTCTCTGGATTGTTCATACTTGATTGCCGGGTTACTCTGGATTGTTCATACTTGATTGCCGGGGTTCTCTGGATTGTTCATACTTGATCGCCGGTTTTCTCTGGATTGTTAATACTTGATTGCCGGGTGTCTCTGGATTGTTCATACTTGATTGCCGGGTTTCTCTGGATTGTTCATACTTGATTGCTGGTTCTCTGGATTGTTCATACTTGATTGCCGGGTTTCTCTGGATTGTTCATACTTGATTGCCGGGTTTTTCTGGATTGGTCATACTTGATTGCCGGGTTTCTCTGGATTGTTCATACTTGATTGCCGGTTTTCTCTGCATTGTTCATACTTGATTGCCGGGTTTCTCTGGATTGTTCATACTTGATTGCCGGGTTTCTCTGGATTGTTCATACTTGATTGCTGGTTCTCTGGATTGTTCATACTTGATTGCCGGGTTTCTCTGGATTGTTCACACTTGATTGCTGGGTTTCTCTGGATTGTTCATACTTGATTGCCGGTTTTCTCTGGACTGTTCATACTTGATTGCCGGTTTTCTCTGGATTGTTCATACTTGATTGCTGGTTCTCTGGATTGTTCATACTTGATTGCCGGGTGTCTCTGGATTGTTCATACTTGATTGCCGGTTGTTTCTGGATTGTTCATACTTGATTTCCGGGTGTTTCTGGATTGTTCATACTTGATTGCCGGGTGTCTCTGGATTGTTCATACTTGATTGCCGGTTTTTTCTGGATTGTTCATGCTTGATTGCCGGGTGTCTCTGGATTGTTTATACTCGATTGCCGGTTTTCTCTGGATTGTTCATACTTGATTGCCGGGTGTCTCTGGATTGTTCATACTTGATTACTGGGTTTCTCTGGATTGTTCATACTTGATTGCCGGTTTTCTCTGGATTGTTCATACTTGATTGCCGGGTGCCTCTGTATTGTTCATACTTTATTGCCAGGTTTCTCTGGATTGTTCATACTTGATTGCCGGTTTTCTGGATTGTTCATACTTGATTGCCGGGTTTCTCTGGATTGTTCATACTTGATTGCCGGGTTTCTCTGGATTGTTCATACTTGATTGCCGTGTTTCTCTGGATTGTTCATATTTGATTGCGGGTTTCTCTGGATTGTTCATACTTGATTGCCGGGTTTCTCTGGATTGTTCATACTTGATTGCCAGGTTTCTCTGGATTGTTAATACTTGATTGCCGGTTTTCTCTGGATTGTGCATACTTGATTGCCGGGTGTGGCTGGATTGTTCATACTTGATTGCCGGGTTTCTCTGGATTGTTCATACTTGATTGCCGGGTTTCTCTGGATTGTTCATACTTGATTGCCGGTTTTCTCTGGATTGTTCATACTTGATTGCCGGGTGTCTCTGGATTGTTCATACTTGATTGCCGGGTTTCTCTGGATTCTTCATACTTGATTGCTGGTTCTCTGGATTGTTCATACTTGATTGCCGGGTTTCTCTGGATTGTTCATACTTGATTGCCGGGTTTCTCTTGATTGTTCATACTTGATTGCCGGGTTTCTCTGGATTGTTCATACTTGATTGCCGGTTTTCTCTGGATTGTTCATACTTGATTGCCGGGTTTCTCTGGATTGTTCATACTTGATTGCCGGGTTTCTCTGGATTGTTCATACTTGATTGCCGGGTTTCTCTGGATTGTTCATACTTGATTGCCGGTTTTCTCTGGATTGTTTATACTTGATTGCCGGGTGTCTCTGGCTTGTTCATACTTGATTGCAGGGTGTCTCTGGATTGTTCATACTTGATTGCCGGGTTTCTCTGGATTGTTCATACTTGATTGCCGGGTTTCTCTGGATTGTTCATACTTGATTGCCGGGTTTCTCTGGATTGTTCATACTTGATTGCCGGGTTTCTCTGGATTGTTCATACTTGATTGCCCGGTTTCTCTGGATTGTTCATACTTGATTACCGGGTTTCTCTGGATTGTTCATACTTGATTGCCGGGTTTCTCTGGATTGTTCATATTTGATTGCGGGTTTCTCTGGATTGTTCATACTTGATTGCCGGTTTTCTCTGGGTTGTGCATACTTGATTGCCGGGTGTCTCTTGATTGTTCATACTTGATTGCCGGGTTTCTCTGGATTGTTCATACTTGATTGCCGGGTTACTCTGGATTGTTCATACTTGATTGCCGGGGTTTTCTGGATTGTTCATACTTGATTGCTGGTTTTCTCTGGATTGTTCATACTTGATTGCCGGGTGTCTCTGGATTGTTCATACTTGATTGCCGGGTTTCTCTGGATTGTTCATACTTGATTGCTGGTTCTCTGGATTGTTCATACTTGATTGCCGGGTGTTTCTGGATTGTTCATACTTGATTGCCGGGTGTCTCTGGATTGTTCATACTTGATTGCCGGTTTTTTCTGGATTGTTCATGCTTGATTGCCGGGTGTCTCTGGATTGTTTATACTCGATTGCCGGTTTTCTCTGGATTGTTCATACTTGATTGCCGGGTGTCTCTGGATTGTTCATACTTGATTACTGGGTTTCTCTGGATTGTTCATACTTGATTGCCGGTTTTCTCTGGATTGTTCATACTTGATTGCCGGGTGCCTCTGTATTGTTCATACTTTATTGCCAGGTTTCTCTGGATTGTTCATACTTGATTGCCGGGTTTTCTGGATTGTTCATACTTGATTGCCGGGTTTCTCTGGATTGTTCATACTTGATTGCCGGGTTTCTCTGGATTGTTCATACTTGATTGCCGGGTTTCTCTGGATTGTTCATATTTGATTGCGGGTTTCTCTGGATTGTTCATACTTGATTGCCGGGTTTCTCTGGATTGTTCATACTTGATTGCCAGGTTTCTCTGGATTGTTCATACTTGATTGCCGGTTTTCTCTGGATTGTGCATACTTGATTGCCGGGTGTCTCTGGATTGTTCATACTTGATTGCCGGGTTTCTCTGGATTGTTCATACTTGATTGCCGGGTTTCTCTGGATTGTTCATACTTGATTGCCGGTTTTCTCTGGATTGTTCATACTTGATTGCCGGGTGTCTCTGGATTGTTCATACTTGATTGCCGGGTTTCTCTGGATTCTTCATACTTGATTGCTGGTTCTCTGGATTGTTCATACTTGATTGCCGGGTTTCTCTGGATTGTTCATACTTGATTGCCGGGTTTCTCTGGATTGTTCATACTTGATTGCCGGGTTTCTCTTGATTGTTCATACTTGATTGCCGGGTTTCTCTGGATTGTTCACACTTGATTGCCGGTTTTCTCTGGATTGTTTATACTTGATTGCCGGGTGTCTCTGGCTTGTTCATACTTGATTGCAGGGTGTCTCTGGATTGTTCATACTTGATTGCCGGGTTTCTCTGGATTGTTCATACTTGATTGCCGGGTTTCTCTGGATTGTTCATACTTGATTGCCGGGTTTCTCTGGATTGTTCATACTTGATTGCCGGGTTTCTCTGGATTGTTCATACTTGATTGCCCGGTTTCTCTGGATTGTTCATACTTGATTACCGGGTTTCTCTGGATTGTTCATACTTGATTGCCGGGTTTCTCTGGATTGTTCATACTTGATTGCCGGTTTTCTCTGGGTTGTGCATACTTGATTGCCGGGTGTCTCTTGATTGTTCATACTTGATTGCTGGGTTTCTCTGGATTGTTCATACTTGATTGCCGGGTTACTCTGGATTGTTCATACTTGATTGCCGGGGTTTTCTGGATTGTTCATACTTGATTGCTGGTTTTCTCTGGATTGTTCATACTTGATTGCCGGGTGTCTCTGGATTGTTCATACTTGATTGCCGGGTTTCTCTGGATTGTTCATACTTGATTGCTGGTTCTCTGGATTGTTCATACTTGATTGCCGGGTTTCTCTGGATTGTTCATACTTGATTGCCGGGTTTCTCTGGATTGTTCATACTTGAATGCCGGGTTTCTCTTGATTGGTCATACTTGATTGCTGGGTTTCTCTGGATTGTTCATACTTGATTGCCGGTTTTCTCTGGATTGTTCATACTTGATTGCCGGGTGTCTCTGGATTGTTCATACTTGATTGCCGGGTTTCTCTGGATTGTTCATACTTGATTGCTGGTTCTCTGGATTGTTCATACTTGATTGCCGGGTTTCTCTGGATTGTTCACACTTGATTGCTGGGTTTCTCTGGATTGTTCATACTTGATTGCCGGTTTTCTCTGGACTGTTCATACTTGATTGCCGGTTTTCTCTGGATTGTTCATACTTGATTGCTGGTTCTCTGGATTGTTCATACTTGATTGCCGGGTTTCTCTGGATTGTTCATACTTGATTGCCGGGTTTCTCTGGATTGTTCATACTTGAATGCCGGGTTTCTCTTGATTGGTCATACTTGATTGCTGGGTTTCTCTGGATTGTTCATACTTGATTGCCGGTTTTCTCTGGATTGTTCATACTTGATTGCCGGGTGTCTCTGGATTGTTCATACTTGATTGCCGGGTTTCTCTGGATTGTTCATACTTGATTGCTGGTTCTCTGGATTGTTCATACTTGATTGCCGGGTTTCTCTGGATTGTTAACACTTGATTGCTGGGTTTCTCTGGATTGTTCATACTTGATTGCCGGTTTTCTCTGGACTGTTCATACTTGATTGCCGGTTTTCTCTGGATTGTTCATACTTGATTGCCGGTTTTTTCTGGATTGTTCATGCTTGATTGCCGGGTGTCTCTGGACTGTTCATACTTGATTGCCGGTTTTCTCTGGAATGTTCATACTTGATTGCCGGGTGTCTCTGGATTGTTCATACTTGATTGCCGGGTGTCTCTGGATTGTTCATACTTGATTGCCGGGTGTTTCTGGATTGTTCGTACTTGATTGCCGGGTGTCTCTGGATTGTTCATACTTGATTGCCGGGTGTCTCTGGATTGTTCATACTTGATTGCCGGTTTTCTCTGGATTTTTCATGCTTGATTGCCGGGTGTCTCTGGATTGTTCATACTCGATTGCCGGTTTTCTCTGGATTGTTCATACTTGATTGCCGGGTGCCTCTGGATTGTTCATACTTGATTGCCAGGTTTCTCTGGATTGTTCATACTTGATTGCCGGGTTTTCTGGATTGTTCATACTTGATTGCCGGGTTTCTCTGGATTGTTCATACTTGATTGCCGGGCTTCTCTGGATTGTTCATACTTGATTGCCAGGTTTCTCTGGATTGTTCATATTTGATTGCGGGTTTCTCTGGATTGTTCATACTTGATTGCTGGGTTTCTCTGGATTGTTCATACTTGATTGCCAGGTTTCTCTGGATTGTTCATACTTGATTGCCGGTTTTCTCTGGATTGTGCATACTTGATTGCCGGGTGTCTCTGGATTGTTCATACTTGATTGCCGGGTTTCTCTGGATTGTTTATACTTGATTGCCGGGTTTCTCTGGATTGTTCATACTTGATTGCCGGGTTTCTCTGGATTGTTCATACTTGATTGCCGGGTTTCTCTGGATTGTTCATACTTGATTGCCGGTTTTCTCTGGATTGTTCATACTTGATTGCCGGGTGTCTCTGGATTGTTCATACTTGATTGCCGGGTTTCTCTGGATTGTTCATACTTGATTGCTGGTTCTCTGGATTGTTCATACTTGATTGCCGGGTTTCTCTGGATTGTTCATACTTGATTGCCGGGTTTCTCTGGATTGTTCATACTTGATTGCCAGGTTTCTCTGGATTGTTCATACTTGATTGCCGGTTTTCTCTGGATTGTTCATTCTTGATTGCCGGGTGTCTCTGGATTGTTCATACTTGATTGCCGGGTTTCTCTGGATTGTTCATACTTGATTGCTGGTTCTCTGGATTGTTCATACTTGATTGCCGGGTTTCTCTGGATTGTTCATACTTGATTGCCGGGTTTCTCTGGATTGTTCATACTTGATTGCCGGTTTTCTCTGGATTGTTCATACTTGATTGCCGGGTTTCTCTGGATTGTTCATACTTGATTGCCGGTTTTCTCTGGATTGTTCATACTTGATTGCCGGGTGTCTCTGGATTATTCATACTTGATTGCCGGGTGTCTCTGGATTGTTCATACTTGATTTCCGGGTTTCTCTGGATTGTTCATACTTGATTGCTGGGTTTCTCTAGATTGTTCATACTTGATTGCCGGGTTTCTCTGGATTGTTCATACTTGATTGCCGGGTTTCTCTGGATTGTTCATACTTGATTGCTGGTTTTCTCCAGCATTAACCAACATAGTACAGATTTCATTATTAATGTACATATTGTTATAATTTGACTATTTCACTTTTGGTTTTTTTTCCTGGTCAGGTTATCCACTACTGCTAACTAAATGTGGTTTGTTATCTAAATAGGAAACGGTTTCCAATAAAGTGACTGTGACAAGTTCCTCGAAGTCATTGTCCGTTGCCTTGCTGAGATCATTTTTTTTCTTCGATATTCATAAATTGAATTGATTCCTTTCCACACTATTGTTGTGAGTTCGAATCTCACTCTGACGAGGTGTACTCAATACAACATTATGTGATAAAGCTTGTCAGTGACTTGCCAGTGGTTTTCTCCCGTTACTCCGGTTTCCTCCACCAATAAAACTAACCTCCATGAAATAGCTGAAATATTGTTGAAAGTGGCGTTAAAACGCCATAACCCCCCGCGATTCCTTTACATAACCAGAAACTCATTTCCTTTTGAGTCCTTAACTATTTATAAGAAATATTTCAGCTTGCATTTTGCAAGATTTTTAAACTTTGACTTTTGAAATCTGGATAAGCTATGGCAGCGATACACTCTTAATAGGACAACTTTAAATTTGATTGAATCCTTACTCTACAGGAATGTGTTGTTACTTACAGAGTTACATTATTATCTACAATATGACAAGACAAGATTAACATAAGATCTTACGGGCAAAATGTTTTAGAAATCTGCAACTCTGAAAACAGATAATTTCAATTTTCCCATTGTGAACTTTCCATTTATATGAAACAACATTCAAACAGTACCTATACATGGAGTATATATCTCTCAGTTGATATGATATTAAAGAGATTTTGGTTAAAGGAAAAAAAACATGATAAAGGTTTGCAACAAGAAAGCTACTGAACCAAAGGGTCAAAGTTGAAAAACTTGTGCCTTATTCATTTGTTGTTATGAACAATAAAATATGTTTAAACTACCAAGGGGTCCTACTAGTCAAGTTGAAGTCATCACTTCAAAGGTTTTACGATCGTCATAATATTCTGGTTAATCATTGGCAGCAGGTATATTTCACTTGTCTTAATCACAATCCCGCTCTTTCTGCATTCAGGAAGTGCTCATATTTCCGGAGCATCTGATCATGAGTTCACCCTTGTTTTTATTGGTGTTCGTGTTTTCTGCGTTGTATTTTGTAGATGATTGTTTGTTCATTTGTCCTTTTTCTTTTGCCAATTGTAGTCTCTGTCCTTCTTCCAATTACGACTTCTGATTATCCTTTTTAATATCTTCAACCTTTCCTTACTACAGAGTCACAAAACACGTTTGACCAAATGAGCTTAAACTGCTTAAAACCTGAGAATATTACAAAATCCAGTCTTAGAAAGTCTTAATTCAACTTAAAACTCAACTTTTATGACTCTTTTTGGTTTTAAAGTGGGGGTTCATGTTTGCTTTGTACTAGTCCAACACACTTAGTTTGATTTTTATTGAAACAGCAGCCCGGGGGTAGCCACACCACTTCACTCTAACTCATTATCATGATGTCAATCCAACCAGTTTTATCTTACTGGTTAATAATGTGTGCTTAGCAGAGAATAACAGATGCCATTTTTAGTCATTTGTTGACCTGACTAATAAATATAATGAGAAAATCTAGAACATTACTTGATAGATACTCTTTAGAAAAAAGTTATATTTCTTTTATAAGACCTTTAATGGAGTACGCTGATGTTATATGGGATAATCAAAAACAAAATTTAATAAATAAATTAGAGAATATTAAATTAAATGCAGTAAGAATAGTAACTGGGGGGGACCAGATTAACATCACATGACAGCTTGTATGAAGAAACAAAATGGGAGAAACTAAAAGATAGAAGAAATAATCACAAACTTGTTCTCTTTCATAAAATGAATTACAATAAAACACCCCAATATTTAGCTGAATTAATTCCAAAAACTGTAGGTACTCAACATACCCATAATACTAGACAAATAAACAATATTGTTAATATAAACTGTCGAACTAGTCTTTATTCTGAATACTTTCTGTCCTCAAGTGTAAAAGCATGGAATGATTTACCACTTCCCACCCGTAATTTGGAATCGCTAAATTCATTTAAATCTCTTATCAACACTCAAAACACTAAAGTTCCAGCCCATTATTATGTTGGATGTAGGTTAGGTCAGATATTACATGCGAGACTATGCATGAATTGTAGTGCCTTAAATGCACACCTCTTTATTAGAAATCTTGTTGAATCGCCAAATTGTATCTGTGGAATAACTGAAACTGTATCTCATTTCTTATTAGATTGTCCGCGTCATACGACTCTAAGACAACAACTTTTCTTCTCACTTTTGGACATTCCTGAAACAATTTCACTTAATCTACTTATTTTTGGCTCCGTTAATTTAAATGACGAAGAAAACAAAGCAGTATTTAAATCAGTCCAAACCTTTATCATAAAAAATAAAAGATTTACACCCTGACATGCTCACATACTATTTTTCACCTTTTCAATCTTATTCAATCTCTTTGTATTATTATTTTCAAGTAAATTGTGTAGCTTTCAACTACATGCTTACATACATTTTTTTTTCTTCTCCCTAAATGTATGAATAATTCTCACAAGTTTAAAATTTAAATCAGCATGCATATATGTTTTTTTGTCATATTTGTAAGTTCTTCATAGGAAACAGATTTAAAAAAAAGCATTTGCTTGTTTTTGAATGCTATTGTACAATTGCTATTGTTCTGTTTATATATGTCAGTTATACCAATAAAATAGGGCTATAAAAAGATTCGCCTTATTCGATCTCTTAAAAAGTTTATATTCCGATACCAATATCTTGTCCAAATATATTCCGTCTCTGCAGAAAAAATAATAAGCGATGCATTTTCATATAGTGAAAAAGTATAAAGATAAAGAAGTAAAAAATGTCAAGATTTTTTTTTGTCAATGTGTGACGTAAAAATATTTTTGACATTTACGTCACCGAATATGGTACTGCTTTGACAACTATTTTACCTATTTTGTTCCTGTATTTAAATACTGTTACAGTGACAGCCGGAACCTTTAAACCGTAATGAGAGCGGGAGGTTTGGCACCTTAAAATCTGATTCAACCCACCATTTCTTTAGAAATGCCTGTACCAAGTCAGGGTCATTACGGTTTTCACAGTTTTCCGGTTGTTGACTGATTTTGTCTGTTTATATAATTATGAGTTTTGACTTTCCCTTTGTAAGATTGTTCGGAGTTCGGTAATTTTGTTATTACCTTTATTTATACCAAGACTTGAAACCACAATCTACCACACACGAGGTGAGCATACAATATGCAAATCATTACACTACCGATCCAGTTGACTGTCACAGGAAATGCATGGAGGGGGTGGAGAGGGTTGTTGTGAGGGAGGGAGTTTATTGATATCACTACATAGTCAATATAAATAATATTTTTTATATATTTATTCTATGTATATAATTGCATAAAAAAATATTACATAATTATTACAACTAATAAATAAAATATCACAGATCTAAAGACATAAATAAGCTCAATGTGTACTTTGACAAGTAAATTGGTAGAATTTACAATTAAAGATGGTTGACAATAGTCTCTTCTAACTTCAAGGTGGAACAAATCCAGGGAAAAAAATCCCAAAAAACTAAACCTCTTTTTAAGGTTGACATTATAATGATACATTACTGAAGCCTTGCAAAATATTCTATAAATAGAATAAGGACAATTATGAAAGTTGAGACATACAATATCTCTGGTATCACAGGAAGTCAGATATGATGAATAATAATACACTAGTATTCCTAGAATAACACTAATATTCCTGGAATAACACTAATATTCCTGGAATAACATTAATATTCCTGGAATAACACTAATATTCCTGGAATAACACTAATATTCCTGGAATAACACACAACCATTCCTGGGTTAAAAGCGATAACATTCCCTTTAGTTCTTTTACTACCCTAAATCCTTGAAAATATTTGGAGTTTTGAATACACAGCTGGTATGTATACAATAATTCATATCAAATGGCTTCCACATATTTTTCAGTCTTCAACAGTCATTTTGAAAACACAGCTGATATGTAGGCAGTCATTCATATCAAAATGGCATCCACATATTTTTCAGTTAAACTTATTACCATCCATATACTATATCTACTCTATAATCTCTGTACAAGATAACCTTTAACCTTTACATTAGTATGCTGAAATATAAAATAATGAAACATTATTGAGGACTATTGGGGTTCAATAGAAATATGATGAATTTTCATTGGACACTCAGTGGAGTACATCAGGCTTGAACTGTATATCATATGAGTTAATTGATTAAGAATGTCATTCATCTGCCATGCGATATGCAGGTAAGGGTATTTTTTTTGCTTAAAATATTCTAGATTTCACAAGTCACATTTCAAAATAATAAGGTCACATAATAGAACAAAAAAACCTTTTCGGAACAAGACTTGTGCACAAATTTACTTCAGGAAAAATAATGTTCAAGTCTAAAATTGTGTGTGTTTTTATGTCATTTTCAATACTATTTCAGTTACTTTGTACTAGATCAACACGCTTAGTTGGATTGTTACAGTGCTAGGTCACTGAAACAACAGTCTACAGGTTTATATGTCGCCCCACTCTGACACATTATCCTGATTCTTAGCCAACAGGCTTACAGTCGCTCAGATTGATTTTTTTTGTTTACCGGTATATTAAAAGTTGCCAATATTCGATGTTTTATACTAATAAAATGTTCTGAACAAGAAGCCAGGTTTAAAAAATAGGTTATAATGTCGTAATTAGTGAAAAGAATTTGAATGTTTGTTGGTCATTAACACACCTAATTATAAGTCGGCTGTCTTTTCCGAAGTTTACCGGACACTGATAACTGCTATAAATAACCAGAAAACATGTTGCAGGTAAATATTGGTTAAAATTAATATAATTTAAGAAATATATCTATGAAATTGGATCCCAGGGTAATCAGTTAATATTATATAATGGTATTTAGTAAGAATGACACTGAAAATTGAAAATAAGTGATGAAATCAATAAAAACAAACCCAAACTCTGCAAAGGGGCCCAATAAAGGGAAAATTGTAAACAAATTGTATTGCATATTATTTTCAGCAAGCAAATTTCGCACATGCGCAAACGCTTTACCGAATGAGGTCACTGTGTAGGTCATCAATGGTCATATGATCATATTCATGAATATAAGAATATCATGCTGGTAAACATTGAATTCTTTACGGGAGATAAAAAATCAAACAGCGACATATTTCCTTCGTTCCAGGTTAAATACGTATGATATTATGAAAAATTTCAACTGCAATTGGTATAAAACATCAAATATTGGCAACTTTCAATATAAAAAAGAAAATCAATCTGAGTGACTGTATGCCTTTAAAGATAGATGCATGTTTACCGAAGAAGCAACAAATTCCAATATACAGTCTTTAGTTTGACCCACCCATGACTTGAACCCATGATCTACCACACTTGATGTAAGAATGCTAACAATTTAACCCATGATCTACCACACTTGATGTAAGCATGCTAACAATTTAACCCATGATCTACCACACTTGATGTAAGCATGCTAACAATTTAACCCATGATCTACCACACTTGATGTAAGAATGCTAACAATTTAACCCATGATCTACCACACTTGATGTAAGCATGCTAACAATTTAACCCATGATCTACCACACTTGATGTAAGAATGCTAACAATTTAACCCATGATCTACCACACTTGATGTAAGAATGCTAACAATTTAATCCATGATCTACCACACTTGATGTAAGAATGCTAACAATTTAACCCATGATCTACCACACTTGATGTAAGAATGCTAACAATTTAACCCATGATCTACCACACTTGATGTAAGAATGTTAACAATTTAACCCATGATCTACCACACTTGATGTAAGAATGTTAACAATTTAACCCATGATCTACCACACTTGATGTAAGAATGTTAACAATTTAACCCATGATCTACCACACTTGATGTAAGAATGTTAACAATTTAACCCATGATCTACCACACTTGATGTAAGAATGTTAACAATTTAACCCATGATCTACCACACTTGATGTAAGAATGCTAACAATTTAACCCATGATCTACCACACTTGATGTAAGAATGCTAACAATTTAACCCATGATCTACCACACTTGATGTAAGAATGCTAACAATTTAATCCATGATCTACCACACTTGATGTAAGAATGCTAACAATTTAACCACTGATGTGGTGCTCACAAGTGATTGATAACCTTGTATCAAGTACACCTTGTCACAATCAGGATATTTTCACAAACTTTTGTGGTGATAGGAACTGAGTGGTATGCAGGTAGATGTAAATCAAAGTTACCATACAAACCACCTCCAAGGAGGCCCGTGAAGATTTTCAATACTTTACATAATTAAACAATGCATGTATACCTCTTGGTGGTTGCTGTTTTTTCAGTTTTCCTGAAATAAAACCATTTATTGTTTTAAATATATGGGAAAATTTTATAACAATTACTACAGAAATTTTACATATTTCTAAAACATCTCAATTAATATTAACAAGTCAAATTTGTGATTGTGAACTTTATGAGAGGTCAATTATAATTTAATGTCATTTTAAAAAATGTTGGATTTTATAAAAGGATAATAGATTGAGACATATTTTTTGCTATAGCATGTGGTTGGTATTTTTTTGAGTGGAAGCGAATATGTGCATGTTTTTTATCACCCGTTTATATCTGTATTTGTCATTGGTGAACCAATTATCAAGAAGGGGAGAGATGGATTCCCATAAATCAATATAAACCTGCCACATATTTGTGTCTGTGTGGAAGGATCCTTGTATCTGATTTTCATACCTTCTTTCTTAAATATTTCATATAATTTGAATATTTAAGAAACAAAGAAATATCCAACCACCACAAAGACAATGAAATAAGAATTTTTTCAAAAATATTTTAATAATTAAAAAAATGTTTTTAGGTACCTTCATACTGCCATTCTGCTAAACTGGTATCAGATTCATATCTAGGAAGCTGCCAACCACCTGACTCTGACCTTACAGATCCTTGTACAGTGGGTTCCTGAAACAATTATGTATTATATATAAGACAGGATTAGAATTATGGTGTTTAACGCCACTTTCAACAATATTTCAGCTATATTGCGGCGGTCAGTGGAAACCGAAGCATCCGGAGAAAACCACTGACCTGTCAATGACAAACTTTATCACATAATGTTGTATCAAGTAAATCTCTGCATGACAAACTTTATCACATAATGTTGTATCAAGTAAATCTCTGCATGACAAACTTGATCACATAATGTTGTATCAAGTAAATCTCTGCATGACAAACTTTATCACATAATGTTGTATCAAGTAAATCTCTGCATGACAAACTTTATCACATAATGTTGTATCAAGTACATCTCTGTATGACAAACTTTATCACATAATGTTGTATCAAGTACACCTCATATGACAAACTTTATCACATCATGTTGTATCAAGTAAATCTCTGCATGACAAACTTTATCACATAATGTTGTATCAAGTAAATCTCTGCATGACAAACTTTATCACATAATGTTGTATCAAGCAAATCTCTGCATGACAAACTTTATCACATAATGTTGTATCAAGTAAATCTTTGCATGACAAACTTTATCACATAATGTTGTATCAAGTAAATCTCTGCATGACAAACTTTATCACATAATGTTGTATCAAGTACATCTCTGTATGACAAACTTTATCACATAATGTTGTATCAAGTACACCTCATATGACAAACTTTATCACATCATGCTGTATCAAGTACATCTCTGCATGACAAACTTTATCACATAATGTTGTATCAAGTACATCTCTGCATGACAAACTTTATCACATAATGTTGTATCAAGTAAATCTCTGCATGACAAACTTTATCACATAATGTTGTATCAAGTACACCTCATATGACAAACTTTATCACATAATGTTGTATCAAGTAAATCTCTGCATGACAAACTTTATCACATAATGTTGTATTAAGTAAATCTCTGCATGACAAATTTTATCACATAATGTTGTATCAAGTACATCTCTGTATGACAAACTTTATCACATAATGTTGTATCAAGTACACCTCACATGACAAACTTTATCACATAATGTTGTATCAAGTACATCTCTGTATGACAAACTTTATCACATAATGTTGTATTAAGTACATCTCTGCATGACAAACTTTATCACATAATGTTGTATCAAGTACATCTCTGCATGACAAACTTTATCACATAATGTTGTATCAAGTACATCTCTGTATGACAAACTTTATCACATAATGTTGTATTAAGTACATCTCTGCATGACAAACTTGATCACATGATGTTGTATCAAGTACATCTCTGCATGAATGGGGATCAAACCTCTGCTGTGCATTCTACACTAACAGATACAGTACTGATATACATGCTGTCAAGTTGCTTAGTTTTATATATAATATACAATATATGAGGTTCTTCAAAGATGGAAAAATGCAGAAATTACCAAAAATAATTACTAGTTTTTGAACTTTGGTTAGAGAGGGACTACTGTACGATGCTATAGTTCAATTAGTCAAAACAATTATTTGATAAGCATTCATTTTAAATCAACATGATGTTTTATGACTTAGTCATAAACGAGTCTAAAATTTTTGCTGAACAGAAATGAGTTATTGGGTTGAGATAGTGGCACATATTGTCACAGAAATGAGTTATTGGGTTGAGATAGTGGCACATATTGTCACTTACAACAATTTTTCAGCTACATTGTACATGTGACTACCAGATTTATATGGGAAGGAAAACCTGGATAGATATAAAAATCTGATCAGTGCAAACCGTCATTATACGAGTGTATGGAAACATTAACACTTCAGGTAGGCATTTTGTTTGCTAACCCACTTCATGGGTCTTAGTGTTGTAGTCAGAAGTCAACGACCATAGCAGAAATGAATAATCTAATCGGACTATGAAACAATCAATAACAAACCTGTTGATCTGTGGTACTACCCGACCATGTTTCTCTCCCTTGTAGGAATGAGTCGGCACTTTCCATTGACCTTGTGGGGTAGGGTGTGTCATCAAATCTGACAGGGACTGTAGCTGCCAATTTCCTGCTGTTAAGTATAATTTGGAAATTAATGTCAAAGTAAAAATCAAATAATAAAACTGTAAATTTTTTTAAAGAAATCTGTACAACATTTCTAACTCTCAGTATAAATACACTTTACATATCCATAATAAAATAAACAAATTTACATAAAATAAACAAATTTCATATGTACATTGACCTTTCTTCATCATATAGAAAACATGCTTTTTGTGGCAGTTCATGATAGATATTAATTGCAATAAATATAAAAAAGTCATGAAGTCAATTACATTTTATTTTTTACTTATTTTCCCATCAATACACTGCATAAAAATATTTGGAAATACCTCCAGAATATGTAATGTTTAAAAGAAATCTTTTAACTTAAATTTTTTTTTGATTTATTAAACTAGAGGCTCAGGTGAGCCTGTATCGCTCACCTGACATAAATAAGTCCTCTTAAGAATGTCTGCATGCTGAATACATCCAAGTTACTATTCAAATCCCATACTGCCATAGGGTTCTATGTTAAAACTATGTTTGCTCATGGCAGCCATCTTGGATGGAGGTCGTGGTCACCGGACACAATTTTGAAAGTATACTACCCAAGGACCATCCGTGCCATGTTTGCTTTAAATTGGCTGACTGGTTTCAGAAGAGAAGACTTTTAAACAATTTTCCCATAGGATCCTATGTTAAAACTATGTCTGCTGACGGCGGCCATTTTGAACCGAGATCGGGATCACTGAACACAATTTTGGAAGTTGACCACCTAAGGACCATCGATGACATGTTTGCTATATTGGCTTACTAGTTTCAGAGGAGAAGATTTTAAAACATTTTTTCCCATAGGGTCCTATGTTAAAACTACAGTATGTCTGCTGAAGGTGGCCATCTTGGATGGAGGTCAGGGTCACTGGACACAATTTTGAAAATTGACCACTTAAGGACCATCCATGCCATGTTTGCTTTAAATTGGCTTACTGGTTTCAGAGAAGAAGATTTTTAAATATATTTCCCATAGGGTCCTATGTTAAAACTATGTTTGCTGATGGTTGCCATCTTGGATGGAGGTTGGGGTCACCCTACCTCCATCAGCACCAAAAACACAAATCTGGTAGAGGACCATCCAGTGAACATTTCTGGCAAGTTTGGCTGATTTCTGTTCAGCGGTTTCAGAGAAGAAGATTTAAATGTGAAAAGCTAACGGACGGACGGACGACTACCCATGACAAAAGCTCACATGGCCTATGGCCAGGTGAGCTAAAAAGCAATAGGGAAAATTCTACATATAGCTGACAAACACTAATTTTAAACTAAGGCCTAGCCCAGGAAAAGTTGTATGGTGGGTGAGGGGGGGTGAAATGTACTTTATATACATAATACATGGGGTTAAAGTTATGATGTTTAATGCCACTTTCAACAATATTTAGTTATATCGTGGCGGTCAGTTTTATTGGTGGAGAAACAGGAGTACCCGAAGAAAACCACAGATCTGTCGTACATAACTGACAAACTTTATCACATAATGTTGTATCAAGTACATCCCACCATGAGCGGGATTCAAACTCACAACTTTAGTGGTGATAGGGACTGATTGCACAGGTAGTTGTAAATCCAACTACCATACGATCACAGCGACGACAGTTCCCATAATACATGGGTGATAGGTTCGTAACGACCTTTGACCATGTAATACAACTCAGTTTATTTTTAAAATAGTATGAGTGGTGGGCCTTGGAAAACAAATTGTCTCCCCCTATTCATTTTTTTCTGAACAGTCCCAATTGTAACTTCTGTGAACTAAACTACTCTCTTTAACATAAATACCTTTGACTATTTGAGTTGTTATATTTCCTTGACCTTGAAGGTTCTGGTAATGTTCTTGATAGTTTAGGGTTGTATGATTCACCTACAAAATAAAAATGGTTCAAATAATGTTGTGTTATTAAATTAAATATTTTAGAGATTTTTTTATTTCTTTTCTTCATATATAACTTATTCTATTTAAAGGTGTATTTCTTTTTCTACATATTAATATTGCCACTATAAAACTGAAAAATCACTGCTAGGCATGTAAAAGAAATTACATTGTATCTCTTTATTTTTCCATCTTTCCTAAAACTTTGGTTGTAATCACTACCAGCCTTAACAAGATGGTAAAGTATAAATAAAGGTAATAACAAAATTACCGAACTCCGAACAATCTTACAAAGGGAAAGTCAAAACTCATAATTATATAAACAGACAAAATCAGTCAACAACCGGAAAACTGTGAAAACCGTAATGACCCTGACTTGGTACAGGCATTTCTAAAGAAATGGTGGGTTGAATCAGATTTTAAGGCGCCAAACCTCCCGCTCTCATTACGGTTCAAAGGTTCCGGCTGTCACTGTAACAGTATTTAAATACAGGAACAAAATAGGTAAAATAGTTGTCAAAGCAGTACCATATTCGGTGACGTAAATGTCAAAAATATTTTTACGTCACACATTGACAAAAAAAATTCTTGACATATTTGACTCTTTATCTTTATACATTTTCACTATATGAAAATGCATCGCTTATAATTTTTTCTGCAGAGACGGAATATATTTCGACAAGATATTGGTATCGGAATATAAACTTTTTAAGAGATCGAATAAGGCGAATCTTTTTATAGCCCTGGTCCAGTAGCCTGTTTCTCAGATGAAGATGACGTTTCAGGAAATCAGAATAATTGCTACTGCCCCTTGCATAGCGAAACAATTGCGAGATGTAAACACCATATGCAGGAGAAGCTGGTATATTGCTGCACATATTTGGAAAATTTATGATTTTAAAATTGAAGTCGTCCCGCTTATCATAAATTTTAGTACTGAGTTGACCACTGTCGTCAAATTCGAGGTATAAGTCCAAAAATGATGCGGACGAAGCTGTATCGGTGGTCTCTTTAACTTCCAGCTCTGGAGGATATATCAATGGAAGAAATTCTGCAAATCTAGAATTATTGATAGATAAAACGTCATCAATATACCTGTATGTGAAATTAAAGGCTCTAGCCTCATGAATCTTCTTATCTTTTACAAGCTTTTGAAGAAACTCCGACTCATATGAGTATAAAAATAAATCGGCTAGAAGAGGGGCACAATTCGTACCCATTGGTATGCCGACGACCTGCTGAAACAGTGTCCCTCCAAAGGAGACAAATATGTTATCGATGAGGAACTCCAGCATACTGATCACTTGTTCCTCGGAGTAGCATGTTTTACCTTTATGAATTTTGTTTGAAAAATATGTGGAATTGTAGCCTAACACAACAAATTTTGAGCCATAGTTTCTATGACTAAAAGCTTTATGAATTGTTTCTTTTAAGCGGGTTTTTAATTTGTCATGCGGTAGGGTGGTATATAGAGTTGAAAAATCAAAGGTTTTGATGGAGGATACCTGACTATCTGGAAAATATATTAAGATTGTTGAATCTAGACCACATGTCTAACACCAAGGTACTCACCTCAAATGTTGAGCCCCCCCCCCCACCCTAATAAGTCTGGTAGTCTAAAGATCTTCCAGACTTGCATGCGCACCATTAGGCCAAAAAAAAAAATATATGTGTGTTTACTGTCACATGTCAAAAAAATCTAGGGTCGGTCGGTCGGCAATAACTTTTTTTTTTTTTTTTTTTTAACTAGTCGTTCCCGGTTCCGGAATTTCATTTTCGAAATTTCCGGTAAACCGTCATTTGTTGAAACTGTTTTATGACGAGTTTCATAGTTTTTCTACCTTCTTTGCTCTCAATTTCGACAAAAAGCTAGCGGTTGAATAAATAAAACATTGCTGCTGATTAAACAACAAAAATGGTTATCCGAATTCTGTGTAAAAATTGATAGGGTCGCTAGCAACAATTAGTGTCGAATAATTGCCGATAAAAAAGGTTAGGGTAGGCGGCTGAAAAATAGGGTGGGTCGGGTGACCGTAAACACACATATTTTTTGTTTTGGCCTTACACCATCAAAGGGTTTTTTATAAAACTTCACTTTTCTACATTAGGACTGACTTAATAATTAAAGGTTGTGAAAACTGAATCAAGAATGAACAAGGGCAACGCAAAGCGTGTCGTATCCCCTCGCCTAAAAATGTGACCCGGTGACCTTGACCTTTGACCTTAAAAATCAATAGGGTTCCAGATTCTCTTAAGGACTAGAGTGTTCACAAGGATGTTACAGAAGGACGGAAGGACGGATGGACGGACTGTAGCGTTACTATATCCCTTAGCAACTTCGTTGGCGAGGGGATAACAATCCTAAGAAACTGGCAACATTGGGTACACTCACCATCAGAATCTGTTACATTCCATACAGGTTTCCTCTGAAAAAAAATAATATAACACGTTGAATTTGATCTTTTTTTTTTAGATTTTACAAAAAAACACCAACAAAACTAGAGGCTCAACTGAGTTTGAATCACTTATCTGGTAACTAAAGGAATTGTGTAGGGTAGGTTCTAAGACAGAATGAACCATTGCTGGATTTTTTTTTTCACTGGCACAAGATCAAAAGAGAAATTTTTGTAGATGACTTCACAAATAGCATTTGTACAAAGTTAAAAATAATTCTGATTTGTAGAATTAGTGGATATGGTTTTCTTTATTTTCAGCCAATCAGAAACAAATTTGTCAATGGTAGCCATGTTTTATTTGTAAAATCCAAATCAAATGAGGAATCTTTGTAAACGATCTCACAAAAATCATTTGTGCCAAGCTAAAACTTATTTGGACTTGTAGTAGATTCAGTAGACAAGATTTTTAATTTTCAGCCATTCAGAAACAAGAACTGACAAATGGTAAATAGTGCCCATGTTTTTTTCCTCCAGATTCATACAGGAAATGAAGAATTTCAGTGTAGAACCTCACATACATTATTTATACCAACTTACAAATCATATGTACTTTAAGAGAAGATTTTTTTTCAAAATTTCAGCCAATCAGAAAGAAAAATTATTATTTCTTGGATATCAAATTCAAAATAAAAAAATATTGACTCACAAATTTAAAAATCAACAAACAATTATTTCCATCAATACACAAGAATCAATGACAAAAAATCAAATAAAATAATTTTTCAGTACATTAAATGAATTCTACTTACTGGTCCAGTAACCTGGGAAACACTTTCAAATTCATCATCATCACTGTCACCTGGAGATGGTTGGTATCCAGACATACCTGTAATTAAACAAGGTCAAATGTCAATTTATCTACATGTATGTTTTAGTCGTCTGCGATTGAGGAAAACTAATTATGTAATAAAATGTTCTACATTTCAGTCACACTAGGGCCTTCAATAATTTGCATAATTCATACCATAAAATAAGTGTTAAACAGCCAATAGCCTGCAATTAAGCAGTATTCTCTTTTTTTTTAAAACTTGCCGAAAAATGCTACATTTGGGAATCTTTATCATTTTGATCTTATTTGGTGAATAAAGTTTTATTTTTCAAATGCGATGTTATCAACAAAAAAACAAAATATGGGTGAAGTTATCTAACAAATACTGTCATCATTGTGCCAGACATCACATTACAAGTTAAGGTTACAAATACAAATAGTCATGATACCTGGATAATTGGAATTAGAATAGTAGGTCCCTTTGACTCCCACATGACAAGATTTGATTGATCAGTGAAACCTGTCTAAACCAAACCCTGAATAAAACAGAATCCTGTTTAAATCAAATGATAATTAAAGTCCCAAAGTAGAAAAATCTTGTTAATTTTAACCTGTAAAAACCAAGGTTTCACTGCACAACTACAATTAACCTGTATAATCCAAAAACCTGTCAATTCTGAACATAAAAGTTGGTCTTAAGAGATTCAATCTAGAGAGGCTTCACTGTATATACTTAAAACAAACAAATCATACCAGTGCCTGGTCTATCGTCCTGATCTGAGTCAAATGGACTGCCATTGGTCTGTATAGAGTTGTACTTGTCTTCTGTAAACAAAGGAAATTGTATATGTATAAATATTAATTTTGGATAAAATATACATAGAATAACAGCAGCTTTGTAGGTCGGGACGACATTATTCCTAATATTGTAACTTGTTTGAAAAGACAAACTGTGATATGAGTTATAATGTATATTGAGACCTACAAAATTGATGTTATTGTTTTTATCAGTATTAAATGTCATAATATATGTCACGTCACACTGACCGATATTTTCCATTCTAATATGACGTCTCTAATACGGCACACACGATAATACTCAACAACTCTATATTTAGCGCAAGTGCAGTACACAACAAATCTGGCTGTTCCGATGTGACTCCCGCTGCGAAATTACCGTGACGACCGAGTGTAAACAAAGAAAACACCGGCATATAACGTATTTTTAAAGTCCTTAAAATAAAAATTTCCCCTCAGTTATAAATAAATATTCTGTAACTAAGTATTTTTTTATCATTTGTTTTGAAAATTTACATTTGGGGATCCCCAGTACGCACACATACATTCCATTGATATGTGTCGGCCATGATTCATGAATAACCGGAAAATGTACTAACCTTCATGTTTTCCTACGTATACATTGATAACTGGACGGTGATGCAATTAAGTTACTGATATTTTCCAATTTTATGGCATTTTGAAATTTGCTACTCAAACAAGTAAAATGCTCACAAAATCGTAAAATAAATCAGCAACCAGCTTGTGTCAATCAGCGTCCCTTGTAAACAACGTCACAGGATGACGATATATTACAAAAGTCAAAGTCGATAGATGGTTGTCTTAAGTATTTATTCCGGAATTTTTTTCTATGTCAACAATACAAGCTTTTTTTTTCCATTGGCATTTATTTTTTTTATTTCATATCTAACAATAATTGTCGATTATTAACAACTGTTCAAGTGTTCGATATTATGTTTGACAACTCCGCTCCACCATCTTGTTAGCGCATGAAATGATGAACGAATGAACTCCGACTTTTTTTTAAATATTTTTCCGCAGGAATTGTTCAATCGAATCTATGTTGGAAAATACACAATAAATATGTTTTTCATGTTAACATCCATATCTTTGTTTTAAAATATCTCGTTCAAATACAAATAATTCAAAATCAATTCAAAATTTCCGAAGGAGGTAAATGGAACAGCCACCAAATGCTGTGTATACAGTTCACGAATGGTTAAAAATTACTGTATTTGTCCTATTGGAATCGAAAAAATTCATGGCAGGCATAGAGTTGTGCAAATTTACACATGGGCTGGGCCTTTATATTCTTAGATTTTACCCCTCGCTTCCGCTCAGGGTAAAATTCGAATATAAAGGCCCAGTCCATGTGTAAATTTGCACAACTCTATGCCTGCCATGAATTATTTCTTAATTATTATACCTCACATAATAAAGAAGCAATTCTACTGGTTAAAAGATAATCACATGACATAAAATAATCTGGATATTTTTGCTTCTAATCGCCGCCAACGGTGAATAACCTCAAGAATTACACACGTCCATTAAATAACCCTATTATTCAACGGTGTAATAACCCTAGAAAATTACAACGTCCAGTGAATAACACTAATGAAATAATACTTTAACAATTCAAATATTAAACAGTATATTTCAACTGTTTGTTCGGTATAATAAAACAGCTACAGCCCTCTGAATCGGTGAATATCCAAAATTGTCAACCCAACTAGGGTTATTTCCCTTGGGCTAAAGCCCTCTGGGAAATAATCCTAGTGGGGTTGACAATTTTGGATATTCACCTCTTCCGAGGGCCGTAATTGTATAGTATCAGTCTGTTGATACTGACAAAATTACTCAGTGAGATCAAAGGAAAAATATCTAATTTACAAATAATTAAATTTAAATACAAATTGACTAAATCTAATTCTTCCATTATTACGGCGTATTAACCCCGCTGAACCAGTGGTGGAAAAATCTGTAATCCTCTAGAGGATTAAAATGTCTCGTGCCTTTACCCGCATCCTAGCAACAGATCTAGAATTGTGTAGAGGTCCGCCAAAGGATTTTGAAATAAAGTTCGTGTTAAATAATGGGAGAAACAAATTCTCCTTCAGTTGCCCCTGTGGGTTACGATATTTCTCCACTCTCGGCTTGTGGTCAAAATTTTAAACTTAACTCTCTTGGGTGGAGAAATATCGTAACCCACGGGCAACTGAAGGAGAATCTATATTTAACATTAATTGTCTAATAGTCTAAGCTTCACTCGCATCAATCTAATTAAAATTAGATGTTTGTTTATGTTTTTTCTTCATATCTTTGTTTAGGGTCATAATATGTGACATGAATTGACAAATAACAGCTTTTAAATAATATGACATTATAATAAAATTCAATTCAATTCAAAATCAGTTATAGTGTATATAATTTTTTTATCATAGAAATTAAGAGAACCACCATTTAACATTTAGGGGAGGTATGTGTTTATTTAATTTGTTTAATTTTCTGTCACCAAATTTTATAAAAAAATATATAATTGACATGAAAGATGTAAAAACTAAATAATCTGACCATGCAGTTTTCAACGAATTTTTTTTAAAAGAATTGACTGATTTTTCATGTCCAAAAGAAATCTGTTTTTTTGTTTCACATGAAAAAACTTTCTGGGTGGGTCAGGGTGAAAATCCCTATAAAAGTTAAATAGTTGGTCTCTAAAGGACAAAATGGTTGGTAACATGTCATCTTTATAATAAAAACTAAACAAATTAAAATTTCTTGCCAAAATTCTGTCTACTCTCTACATAAGAAACTATTATCATAGATGTATAATAACTATTATCTACATTGTAAAAGTGAACCAAAATAAAAACAACTAAATCATGTGATATACAGTAGTCTCCCCTTTTTAAATGGCTGCTTCCATCAAAATTCCACCCCTTATCAGGCCATTTTTTTTTATTTCAAACAGGTGACCTTGTCAGAAGGGGATACTCCACTCCCACTAAAGGCCACTTCTCTTATGAGGTCATTTTTTATTTGCACAAGAGGTGGCCTTGTAAAAGGGGATATTCCACCCATCAAAGACCACCTCTCTTATAAAACCACTTTTTCATTTCAGAATGGGTGGCCTTGTAAAAGGGGATATTCCATCCACTAAAGACCATCTCTCTTACATAAGGCCCCTTTTTTCATTTCAGAATGGGTGGCCTTGTAAAAGGGGATATTCCATCCACCAAAGACCACCTCTCTTACATAAGGCCCCTTTTTTCATTTCAGAACAGGTGGTCTTGTAAGAGGGGAGACTTCACTCCCACTAGAGGCCACCTCTCTTATAAGACCAATTTTTATCTCAGAACAGGTGACCTTGTAAGAAGGGGAGACTACTCTTTAAATTTGCAAACTAAAAAAATGGCATCTAATACATACCAGTAAAGCTGTACTGGGGTTGTACACCAGCGTAAAGACTGAAATTACCGATAGTTAAAAAAATCAGAACAAAATACAAGATGCTTTGATTACAACAACTAGTGATCTATATATAGCCTATGGCAGACATTTAATTGCTTTTCTGGTTTGAAAATGATGTTAGTAAAAACATGTTAGGAATGAAAAAATTGAAAAATAATTCTCAATAATGTACAGCACACATTATTACAACACTCGTTTCAATTTCTTACACAGAGTTATATGCCCTTACACTCCCTCATCAATAACTTCCATCAACATTTCAAATAATTCAAATTTCCACACAAGAAAATTGAAAAATAAAAAAGTAGAATTAACAGGAACGGATATCAATTTAACATTGTTTTGGATGCTATTCCCTTCTGACAATGGGATGGTTTAGAATACCAGATTTTTTTTCATTGTGTACTGTAACGAAATAATCCATGAAAATAAAATGAAAATTATTGAAATTCATGGGTTAGGGTGTTTAATGCCACTTTCAACAATATTTCAGTTACCGTTATATTTCATCGTGGCGGTTGAAATTCATGATAAAAAGTGTAAGATAAATATTTGAAATTTAGTCTTTGGAGACTACTTTATTAAGTAATTTGCTAGGATGAATTTAGTTCTATTTTTACAGAAATCTTAAACTTTGAGATGCTGACAGAGGTATATGGGAATGTGAAGACAGATAACTCTGTACAAGAGATTGCTCTCCCTTGTGTTTCCACTTAAATTATTATAGATTTTTAAAGAAAAATCACATTCCCTATATTTAAAATATATAGATATATGTATATATAAAAGGCAAGGCTGATCATTATTGAGAATTAGTCTTCAACTGACGTCCAAAATTTCCTCCTTTCTGTATTTTTGAATATATTAGTGACTGCTAATTTAAGGTGAGCGTTCAGGAACGTTTGACTGTGCATGTACTTAAAAGCATCTAAATATTTAATTTGTTCAGTGTATGTTAAACTACTCATATAACATGGTTTTATTTGAAGAATTAGAATTCAAATTTTATTTTCATTTGAATAATTCATTTGTACACTAAGGTACATTAATAGGAAAAACTTCTATATCATTTATTAAAAATACGATAAAAGGGGGGGGGGGGTATATTTTAACAAAATGTATTCATATTTCAATTGTATTTTCATTTGTACACTATGATACATTTAATAGAAGAAAAAACTTTTTTATAATTGACTTTACAAAAAAAAAAAGAAAAAAGGGGGGCATAAAAATCAAAAATCTATAATTTCATTCAAACTTTTCTACAATTTGACAAGAACATACAAAAAGGAATAAATTAAGGATTACTTCTTCAAACAAGGAATCAACATGGTAAATAGAAACACAACAGATGAAACAAATTAAGTGTGAGAATAATTTTATGTGCATAACTAATATCTTACCCTTAGGTGGTACAAAATATGTTCTATGAGAAATTAAATAGGTACATAAAATAATGTTTGAGATAATACTATAATACTACTTTTCTATTGTAATGCTCTTCTGTAAAATTCTGTACAATTTGTGTTTTAATATACAGTGGAACTTGTGCAATCCGACATCTGAGTTTTTCGACATCCTGTGACATCCGATGAAAATTTATGATCCAAAATTATTTCTATTAACTAAAATAAAACCTGAGAATTCCGACATCCTGTACAATCCGACACATTTCCCTGCACCCTTGGTGTGCTGGATTGACAGGTTCCACTGTATAAAGAAAAATGGCAGTTTTCAAGGTCGGGACAGATATTGTACCATCAACATCTCAGCAAGTATGATAGGAAGAACTGCTATACTAGTGATAATGTATGTCGAGACCTTCAAAACTGATGCTATTGTTGTTATCGGTTACATCATACTGTGTTTGAGGTTACACTGACCAATCATTTGGTTACACTGACCAATCATTGTCAGTATCAGAGTCAGTTCGTTGATTATGAAAATATCACTTGATTAGAACAATGGAAAAATGTCCAAATTACCGATAATAGCATATCAAATCTTGCAATGTTGAAAGTTTATTTTAAATGACATGTGCTAAGTTGAAATTTTATGCCAAGTTCATCGAATAACATCTTCAAAAGCAATCAGCATTTAGTAAGAAAAGATATGGATGTAAATGAACATGAGAGACTATCAAACATTACACTTTAATAGACACAAATTAAAGTAAAGAAATAGGGCTTTTTTTTCTGTTTTACATTTCACAGTGAGTGAGTGATTGGTGTTTAACAACAAATGAACAATTTTTCAGATAAATCATAGAGAAAACAAGTTACATATGATGCAGTCATCGAAATTAGCACAGGACCACCTGCCCGCGGCCTGTAAATATCAGTTCGGTCCTGTATATTTTGGTCATTTCTCCAATAGAACTTAAGTAAAAATATACTAATTTTGACATTCGGTCCTGTGATTTCAAAAGCCTAATTTCGATGACTGATGTCCACTTTATACTAGACCAATACTCTTAATTAGATCTTTATAGTACTAGCCCACTGATACAACAGTCCATAGGTAGACTCCACTTGGACACATTATCCTGATACAGAGTCAACATGTCTTTCTCCTTAATGCTGCATACTTAACAGAGAAGTAGCCAATAACAATTATATAGTCTTGACCTATCAGGACTTGACCCCATGATCTACTGCACTCGAGGCAAGCACGCGAACCATTACATCTACAATTCAGTTCTCTACTTTCATAGTCACAGTAGGGTCTTCAACAATGAGCATCACATAACCTAGAATGAATGTGAAACGGCCCCTATTCTACATTTGAGCGATACTAATTATTTTCTCCCGATAAATGCTACATTTGGGCATCTTAATGTTTATTTGATGTATAGAATTTTATTTCCTAGATATAGGGTTATATATTTTGAGGTATAGAATTTTATTTCCTAGATGCAGGGTTATATATTTTGAGGTATAGAATTTTATTTCCTAGATGCAGGGTTATATATTTTGAGGTATAGAATTTTATTTCCTAGATGCAGGGTTATATATTTTGAGGTATAGAATTTTATTTCCTAGAGGTAGGGTTATATATTTTGATGTATAGAATTTTATTTCCTAGATATAGGGTTATATATTTTGAGGTATAGAATTTTATTTCCTAGATGCAGGGTTATATATTTTGAGGTATAGAATTTTATTTCCTAGATGTAGGGTTATATATTTTGAGGTATAGAATTTTATTTCCTAGATGCAGGGTTATATATTTTGAGGTATAGAATTTTATTTCCTAGATGTAGGGTTATATATTTTGAGGTATAGAATTTTATTTCCTAGATGTAGGGTTATATATTTTGAGGTATAGAATTTTATTTCCTAGATGTAGGGTTATATATTTTGAGGCATAGAATTTTATTTCCTAGATGCAGGGTTATATATTTTGAGGTATAGAATTTTATTTCCTAGATGTAGGGTTATATATTTTGAGGTATAGAATTTTATTTCCTAGATGTAGGGTTATATATTTTGAGGTATAGAATTTTATTTCCTAGATGCAGGGTTATATATTTTGAGGTATAGAATTTTATTTCCTAGATGTAGGGTTATATATTTTGAGGTATAGAATTTTATTTCCTAGATGCAGGGTTATATATTTTGAGGTATAGAATTTTATTTCCTAGATGTAGGGTTATATATTTTGAGGTATAGAATTTTATTTCCTAGATGTAGGGTTATATATTTTGAGGTATAGAATTTTATTTCCTAGAGGTAGGGTTATATATTTTGAGGTATAGAATTTTATTTCCTAGATGTAGGGTTATATATTTTGAGGTATAGAATTTTATTTCCTAGATGTAGGGTTATATATTTTGAGGTATAGAATTTTATTTCCTAGATGTAGGGTTATATATTTTGAGGTATAGAATTTTATTTCCTAGATGCAGGGTTATATATTTTGAGGTATAGAATTTTATTTCCTAGATGTAGGGTTATATATTTTGATGTATAGAATTTTATTTCCTAGATGTAAGGTTATATATTTTGAGGTATAGAATTTTATTTCCTAGATGTAGGGTTATATATTTTGAGGTATAGAATTTTATTTCCTAGATGTAGGGTTATATATTTTGAGGTATAGAATTTTATTTCCTAGATATAGGGTTATATATTTTGAGGTATAGAATTTTATTTCCTAGATGTAGGGTTATATATTTTGAGGTATAGAATTTTATTTCCTAGATGTAGGGTTATATATTTTGAGGTATAGAATTTTATTTCCTAGAGGTAGGGTTATATATTTTGAGGTATAGAATTTTATTTCCTAGATGTAGGGTTATATATTTTGAGGTATAGAATTTTATTTCCTAGAGGTAGGGTTATATATTTTGATGTATAGAATTTTATTTCCTAGATATAGGGTTATATATTTTGAGGTATAGAATTTTATTTCCTAGAGGTAGGGTTATATATTTTGAGGTATAGAATTTTATTTCCTAGATGTAGGGTTATATATTTTGATGTATAGAATTTTATTTCCTAGAGGTAGGGTTATATATTTTGAGGTATAGAATTTTATTTCCTAGATGCAGGGTTATATATTTTGAGGTATAGAATTTTATTTCCTAGATGCAGGGTTATATATTTTGAGGTATAGAATTTTATTTCCTAGATGTAGGGTTATATATTTTGAGGTATAGAATTTTATTTCCTAGATGTAGGGTTATATATTTTGAGGTATAGAATTTTATTTCCTAGATGTAGGGTTATATATTTTGAGGTATAGAATTTTATTTCCTAGATGCAGGGTTATATATTTTGAGGTATAGAATTTTATTTCCTAGATGTAGGGTTATATATTTTGAGGTATAGAATTTTATTTCCTAGATGTAGGGTTATATATTTTGAGGTATAGAATTTTATTTCCTAGATGCAGGGTTATATATTTTGAGGTATAGAATTTTATTTCCTATATGTAGGGTTATATATTTTGAGGTATAGAATTTTATTTCCTAGATGCAGGGTTATATATTTTGAGGTATAGAATTTTATTTCCTAGATGTAGGGTTATATATTTTGAGGTATAGAATTTTATTTCCTAGATGTAGGGTTATATATTTTGAGGTATAGAATTTTATTTCCTAGAGGTAGGGTTATATATTTTGAGGTATAGAATTTTATTTCCTAGATGTAGGGTTATATATTTTGAGGTATAGAATTTTATTTCCTAGATGTAGGGTTATATATTTTGAGGTATAGAATTTTATTTCCTAGATGTAGGGTTATATATTTTGAGGTATAGAATTTTATTTCCTAGATGCAGGGTTATATATTTTGAGGTATAGAATTTTATTTCCTAGATGTAGGGTTATATATTTTGATGTATAGAATTTTATTTCCTAGATGTAGGGTTATATATTTTGAGGTATAGAATTTTATTTCCTAGATGTAGGGTTATATATTTTGAGGTATAGAATTTTATTTCCTAGATGTAGGGTTATATATTTTGAGGTACAGAATTTTATTTCCTAGATGTAGGGTTATATATTTTGAGGTATAGAATTTTATTTCCTAGATATAGGGTTATATATTTTGAGGTATAGAATTTTATTTCCTAGATGTAGGGTTATATATTTTGAGGTATAGAATTTTATTTCCTAGAGGTAGGGTTATATATTTTGATGTATAGAATTTTATTTCCTAGATATAGGGTTATATATTTTGAGGTATAGAATTTTATTTCCTAGAGGTAGGGTTATATATTTTGAGGTATAGAATTTTATTTCCTAGATGTAGGGTTATATATTTTGATGTATAGAATTTTATTTCCTAGAGGTAGGGTTATATATTTTGAGGTATAGAATTTTATTTCCTAGATGCAGGGTTATATATTTTGAGGTATAGAATTTTATTTCCTAGATGTAGGGTTATATATTTTGAGGTATAGAATTTTATTTCCTAGATGCAGGGTTATATATTTTGAGGTATAGAATTTTATTTCCTAGATGTAGGGTTATATATTTTGAGGTATAGAATTTTATTTCCTAGATGTAGGGTTATATATTTTGAGGTATAGAATTTTATTTCCTAGAGGTAGGGTTATATATTTTGAGGTATAGAATTTTATTTCCTAGATGTAGGGTTATATATTTTGAGGTATAGAATTTTATTTCCTAGATGTAGGGTTATATATTTTGAGGTATAGAATTTTATTTCCTAGATGTAGGGTTATATATTTTGAGGTATAGAATTTTATTTCCTAGATGCAGGGTTATATATTTTGAGGTATAGAATTTTATTTCCTAGATGTAGGGTTATATATTTTGATGTATAGAATTTTATTTCCTAGATGTAGGGTTATATATTTTGAGGTATAGAATTTTATTTCCTAGATGTAGGGTTATATATTTTGAGGTATAGAATTTTATTTCCTAGATGTAGGGTTATATATTTTGAGGTACAGAATTTTATTTCCTAGATGTAGGGTTATATATTTTGAGGTATAGAATTTTATTTCCTAGATATAGGGTTATATATTTTGAGGTATAGAATTTTATTTCCTAGATGTAGGGTTATATATTTTGAGGTATAGAATTTTATTTCCTAGATGTAGGGTTATATATTTTGAGGTATAGAATTTTATTTCCTAGAGGTAGGGTTATATATTTTGAGGTATAGAATTTTATTTCCTAGATGTAGGGTTTTATATTTTGAGGTATAGAATTTTATTTCCTAGAGGTAGGGTTATATATTTTGATGTATAGAATTTTATTTCCTAGATATAGGGTTATATATTTTGAGGTATAGAATTTTATTTCCTAGAGGTAGGGTTATATATTTTGAGGTATAGAATTTTATTTCCTAGATGTAGGGTTATATATTTTGATGTATAGAATTTTATTTCCTAGATGTAGGGTTATATATTTTGAGGTATAGAATTTTATTTCCTAGATGCAGGGTTATATATTTTGAGGTATAGAATTTTATTTCCTAGATGCAGGGTTATATATTTTGAGGTATAGAATTTTATTTCCTAGATGTAGGGTTATATATTTTGAGGTATAGAATTTTATTTCCTAGATGTAGGGTTATATATTTTGAGGTATAGAATTTTATTTCCTAGATGTAGGGTTATATATTTTGAGGTATAGAATTTTATTTCCTAGATGCAGGGTTATATATTTTGAGGTATAGAATTTTATTTCCTAGATGTAGGGTTATATATTTTGAGGTATAGAATTTTATTTCCTAGATGTAGGGTTATATATTTTGAGGTATAGAATTTTATTTCCTAGATGCAGGGTTATATATTTTGAGATATAGAATTTTATTTCCTAGATGTAGGGTTATATATTTTGAGGTATAGAATTTTATTTCCTAGATGCAGGGTTATATATTTTGAGGTATAGAATTTTATTTCCTAGATGTAGGGTTATATATTTTGAGGTATAGAATTTTATTTCCTAGATGTAGGGTTATATATTTTGAGGTATAGAATTTTATTTCCTAGAGGTAGGGTTATATATTTTGAGGTATAGAATTTTATTTCCTAGATGTAGGGTTATATATTTTGAGGTATAGAATTTTATTTCCTAGATGTAGGGTTATATATTTTGAGGTATAGAATTTTATTTCCTAGATGTAGGGTTATATATTTTGAGGTATAGAATTTTATTTCCTAGATGCAGGGTTATATATTTTGAGGTATAGAATTTTATTTCCTAGATGTAGGGTTATATATTTTGATGTATAGAATTTTATTTCCTAGATGTAGGGTTATATATTTTGAGGTATAGAATTTTATTTCCTAGATGTAGGGTTATATATTTTGAGGTATAGAATTTTATTTCCTAGATGTAGGGTTATATATTTTGAGGTACAGAATTTTATTTCCTAGATGTAGGGTTATATATTTTGAGGTATAGAATTTTATTTCCTAGATATAGGGTTATATATTTTGAGGTATAGAATTTTATTTCCTAGATGTAGGGTTATATATTTTGAGGTATAGAATTTTATTTCCTAGAGGTAGGGTTATATATTTTGAGGTATAGAATTTTATTTCCTAGATGTAGGGTTATATATTTTGAGGTATAGAATTTTATTTCCTAGAGGTAGGGTTATATATTTTGATGTATAGAATTTTATTTCCTAGATATAGGGTTATATATTTTGAGGTATAGAATTTTATTTCCTAGAGGTAGGGTTATATATTTTGAGGTATAGAATTTTATTTCCTAGATGTAGGGTTATATATTTTGAGGTATAGAATTTTATTTCCTAGATGCAGGGTTATATATTTTGAGGTATAGAATTTTATTTCCTAGATGTAGGGTTATATATTTTGAGGTATAGAATTTTATTTCCTAGAGGTAGGGTTATATATTTTGATGTATAGAATTTTATTTCCTAGATATAGGGTTATATATTTTGAGGTATAGAATTTTATTTCCTAGAGGTAGGGTTATATATTTTGAGGTATAGAATTTTATTTCCTAGATGTAGGGTTATATATTTTGATGCATAGAATTTTATTTCCTAGATATAGGGTTATATATTTTGAGGTATAGAATTTTATTTCCTAGATGCAGGGTTATATATTTTGAGGTATAGAATTTTATTTCCTAGATGCAGGGTTATATATTTTGAGGTATAGAATTTTATTTCCTAGATGCAGGGTTATATATTTTGAGGTATAGAATTTTATTTCCTAGATGTAGGGTTATATATTTTGAGGTATAGAATTTTATTTCCTAGATGCAGGGTTATATATTTTGATGCATAGAATTTTATTTCTAAATGTAGGGGTTATATATTTTGATGTATTTAATTTTATTTCCTAGATGCAGGGTTATATATTTTGATGTATAGAATTTTATTTCCTAGATGTAGGGTTATATATTTTAAGGTATAGAATTTTATTTCCTAGATGCAGGATTATATATTTTGATGTATAGAATTTTATTTCTAAATGTAGGGTTATATATTTTGATGTATAGAATTTTATTTCCTAGATGTAGGGTTATATATTTTAAGGTATAGAATTTTATTTCCTAGATGCAGGATTATATATTTTGAGGTATAGAATTTTATTTCCTAGATGTAGGGTTATATATTTTGATGTATAGAATTTTATTTCCTAGATGTAGGGTTATATATTTTGATGTATAGAATTTTATTTCCTAGATGTAGGGTTATATATTTTGAGGTATAGAATTTTATTTCCTAGATGTAGGGTTATATATTTTGATGTATAGAATTTTATTTCCTAGATGTAGGGTTATATATTTTGAGGTATAGAATTTTATTTCCTAGATGTAGGGTTATATATTTTGAGGTATAGAATTTTATTTTCTAGATGTAGGGTTATATATTTTGAGGTATAGAATTGTATTTCCTAGATGTAGGGTTATATATTTTGATGTATAGAATTTTATTTCCTAGATGTAGGGTTATATATTTTGAGGTATAGAATTTTATTTCCTAGATGTAGGGTAATCAAGAAGAAAACAAAATACGGGTGAAGAAATCTAACAAATACCGTCATCATTGTGCCAGCCATCACATTATCAGGTTAATTAATATATAGAATTTTATTTGCCCATGTCCTTTTCAGACCTGATTTTACGAGGACAACAAAAAAGCGGAAATCGGCAATCAGAAGTATTGAATGTACTACAAAAAAGGAATTGCAACGGTAAAATCTGGAATAAAAAAGCGGAATTACGCTTTAAAGCGGACGAAAATCGGTTCTGCCTTTTTATCCTCTCAAGTCATCAGAGTTTGAATTTTACTTTTAATTTCTTTTTGATCAATTTCATATTTTGTTTTTCATGTGATAAATCAATATTATTTTGTAAGGATTCAGTTTTTGATAATAATTCTGTGGTTTGATCAACACACAGATTTAGAACTTGAAACAAATGCAAATTTTTCTTATTTTTCCCTATTAGGAATCACCAGGATGTTAACAAGTTAAGAATCCTCAGACTTATGACATTCTCCCAGTCATCACAATGAGCACCTGCCATTCGGCCCAAGACCAGTAACTTTTTCAGTTTTTATTTAGAACTACATGTATATACAAATAAATTCAAGAATTTGATTTGGACCAGTAAATTAAAATTTTCATTTCGAGGACTGTTCCTCATCCAAACAATGAAAACAGATTCTATAACAGAAGTTTATTGTCTATTTTACTCATATTTTAAAGTCGTAAATATCATCTAATTTTTTTTTTTTTTATAAATGTTGAGTATTGTACACAAAATAAAAAAAAGAAAGTTGTGTTTTGATTAAATTTCACATCTGACTGGGTAAATAAGAAGACCTGTATATTAAAGAAAAGTGTGTATTATCAATGGCTCATTATGGTACTCTTTGTCAAATTACTGTTTCCCTGTTTGAATTGTTAAAAACCAGTAACAGATACAGAAAAATGTACATCAAATTAACAGGTCATCAAAATGTTTTAAATTACCAGTTTTTCTGATCATTTGGATCATGAAGACACTTACTTGATATTTAACTTAACATTTGGATCATGAAGACACTTACTTGATATTTAACTTAACATTTGGATCATGAAGACACTTACTTGATATTTAACTTAACATTTGCTTCCTCGTGTCGTTGTCTCATGATCTGAAATTATAAAACAAAACCACCATAGCTGTGGCATAGTAGCTCTTAACGGTCTATATTATTTTATTTTACTGTAGAATTAAAAACCTTCACTGCCTATCACCATAAAGGTGACACCAAACAGATTTGAAGTTATCTAGATTTTCATTCACCACTTTGGGCAAAAAATATTTTTGATTTAGTGAAAATAAAAGGCCTTTATTATTTATTGGCTATGAAAATTTGAATAAAAAAAATGGACGCTCACTTCTATAATTAGGACAAATTGAGATTTTTCAGCATAAACAGGGGAAAATTATATTAAAAATATGAATCCTGCATCACACTTTGACACCTGCTCCTTTAAAAATTGGTGTACAACATTTTGTAATATTATGCATCTTAACGTTATTAGTTCCGTGTTCTGATGTCCATTACGATTTCCGTATAAAAACTATATTCGGTTCGTCTTAACCCCAAATTGTTTGTAGGAGAGCTGATGTCTTATTTGTGTTTGTTTTATTGCCCATAGTGGTTTCCTACACGACTTGACTACACGAGTTGTATGGAAGGTGTCTTATAAGAAGCAGGGACTGATTACCATTCCAGAGCACCAGGGTTCATCTCCAGTTTTTTGGTAGGCTCCATGTTGCTCATCTTTCTAGTTTTCTGTGTTGTGTTTTTTGTTTTGTTTGTCTTCATCCTGTGTCTTGTGTTCCCAGTGTTGCCAGTGTCTCTGGATTGTCTATTCTTCATTGTCTCTGGATTGTCCATTCTTCATTGTCTCTGGATTGTCCATTCTTCATTGTCTCTGGATTGTCTATTCTCCATTGTCTCTGGATTGTCTTTTCTTCATTGCCTCTGGATTGTCCATTCTTCATTGCCTCTGGATTGTCCATTCTTCATTGTCTCTGGATTGTCCATTCTTCATTGTCTCTGGATTGTCCATTCTTCATTGTCTCTGGATTGTCCATTCTTCATTGTCTCTGGATTGTCCATTCTTCATTGTCTCTGGATTGTCCATTCTTCATTGTCTCTGGATTGTCCATTCTTCATTGTCTCTGGATTGTCCATTCTTCATTGTCTCTGGATTGTCCATTCTTCATTGCCTCTGGATTGTCCATTCTTCATTGTCTCTGGATTGTCCATTCTTCATTGTCTCTGGATTGTCCATTCTTCATTGCCTCTGAATTGTCCATTCTTCATTGTCTCTGGATTGTCCATTCTTCATTGCCTCTGGATTGTCCATTCTTCATTGTCTCTGGATTGTCCATTCTTCATTGTCTCTGGATTGTCCATTCTTCATTGTCTCTGGATTGTCCATTCTTCATTGTCTCTGGATTGTCCATTCTTCATTGTCTCTGGATTGTCCATTCTTCATTGTCTCTGGATTGTCCATTCTTCATTGTCTCTGGATTGTCCATTCTTCATTGTCTCTGGATTGTCCATTCTTCATTGTCTCTGGATTGTCCATTCTTCATTGTCTCTGGATTGTCCATTCTTCATTGCCTCTGAATTGTCCATTCTTCATTGCCTCTGAATTGTCCATTCTTCATTGCCTCTGGATTGTCCATTCTTCATTGTCTCTGGATTGTCCATTCTTCATTGTCTCTGGATTGTCCATTCTTCATTGCCTCTGAATTGTCCATTCTTCATTGTCTCTGGATTGTCCATTCTTCATTGCCTCTGGATTGTCCATTCTTCATTGCCTCTGGATTGTCCATTCTTCATTGTCTCTGGATTGTCCATTCTTCATTGTCTCTGGATTGTCCATTCTTCATTGTCTCTGGATTGTCCATTCTTCATTGCCTCTGAATTGTCCATTCTTCATTGCCTCTGAATTGTCCATTCTTCATTGCCTCTGGATTGTCCATTCTTCATTGTCTCTGGATTGTCCATTCTTCATTGTCTCTGGATTGTCCATTCTTCATTGCCTCTGAATTGTCCATTCTTCATTGTCTCTGGATTGTCCATTCTTCATTGCCTCTGGATTGTCCATTCTTCATTGCCTCTGGATTGTCCATTCTTCATTGTCTCTGGATTGTCCATTCTTCATTGTCTCTGGATTGTCCATTCTTCATTGTCTCTGGATTGTCCATTCTTCATTGTCTCTGGATTGTCCATTCTTCATTGTCTCTGGATTGTCCATTCTTCATTGTCTCTGGATTGTCCATTCTTCATTGTCTCTGGATTGTCCATTCTTCATTGTCTCTGGATTGTCCATTCTTCATTGTCTCTGGATTGTCCATTCTTCATTGTCTCTGGATTGTCCATTCTTCATTGTCTCTGGATTGTCCATTCTTCATTGCCTCTGAATTGTCCATTCTTCATTGCCTCTGAATTGTCCATTCTTCATTGCCTCTGGATTGTCCATTCTTCATTGTCTCTGGATTGTCCATTCTTCATTGTCTCTGGATTGTCCATTCTTCATTGCCTCTGAATTGTCCATTCTTCATTGTCTCTGGATTGTCCATTCTTCATTGCCTCTGGATTGTCCATTCTTCATTGTCCATTCTTCATTGTCTCTGGATTGTCCATTCTTCATTGTCTCTGGATTGTCCATTCTTCATTGTCTCTGGATTGTCCATTCTTCATTGTCTCTGGATTGTCCATTCTTCATTGCCTCTGAATTGTCCATTCTTCATTGTCTCTGGATTGTCCATTCTTCATTGCCTCTGGATTGTCCATTCTTCATTGCCTCTGGATTGTCCATTCTTCATTGTCTCTGGATTGTCCATTCTTCATTGTCTCTGGATTGTCCATTCTTCATTGTCTCTGGATTGTCCATTCTTCATTGTCCATTCTTCATTGTCTCTGGATTGTCCATTCTTCATTGTCTCTGGATTGTCCATTCTTCATTGCCTCTGAATTGTCCATTCTTCATTGCCTCTGAATTGTCCATTCTTCATTGCCTCTGGATTGTCCATTCTTCATTGTCTCTGGATTGTCCATTCTTCATTGCCTCTGGATTGTCCATTCTTCATTGTCTCTGGATTGTCCATTCTTCATTGTCTCTGGATTGTCCATTCTTCATTGCCTCTGGATTGTCCATTCTTCATTGTCTCTGGATTGTCCATTCTTCATTGTCTCTGGATTGTACATTCTTCATTGTCTCTGGATTGTCCATTCTTCATTGTCTCTGGATTGTCCATTCTTCATTGTCTCTGGATTGTCCATTCTTCATTGTCTCTGGATTGTCCATTCTTCATTGCCCCTGGATTGTCCATTCTTCATTGCCTCTGGATTGTCCATTCTTCATTGTCTCTGGATTGTCCATTCTTCATTGCCTCTGGATTGTCCATTCTTCATTGTCTCTGGATTGTCCATTCTTCATTGTCTCTGGATTGTCCATTCTTCATTGTCTCTGGATTGTCCATTCTTCATTGTCTCTGGATTGTCTATTCTTCATTGTCTCTGGATTGTCCATTCTTCATTGTCTCTGGATTGTCCATTCTTCATTGTCTCTGGATTGTCCATTCTTCATTGTCTCTGGATTGTCTATTCTTCATTGTCTCTGGATTGTCCATTCTTCATTGTCTCTGGATTGTCTATTCTTCATTGTCTCTGGATTGTCCATTCTTCATTGTCTCTGGATTGTCCATTCTTCATTGTCTCTGGATTGTCCATTCTTCATTGTCTCTGGATTGTCCATTCTTCATTGTCTCTGGATTGTCCATTCTTCATTGTCTCTGGATTGTCTATTCTTCATTGTCTCTGGATTGCCCATTCTTCATTGCCTCTGGATTGTCCATTCTTCATTGTCTCTGGATTGTCCATTCTTCATTGTCTCTGGATTGTCCATTCTTCATTGTCTCTGGATTGTCCATTCTTCATTGTCTCTGGATTGTCTATTCTTCATTGTCTCTGGATTGTCCATTCTTCATTGCCTCTGGATTGTCCATTCTTCATTGTCTCTGGATTGTCCATTCTTCATTGTCTCTGGATTGTCCATTCTTCATTGTCTCTGGATTGTTCATTCTTCATTGTCTCTGGATTGTCCATTCTTCATTGTCTCTGGATTGTCCATTCTTCATTGTCTCTGGATTGTCCATTCTTCATTGCCTCTGAATTGTCCATTCTTCATTGTCTCTGGATTGTCCATTCTTCATTGCCTCTGGATTGTCCATTCTTCATTGCCTCTGGATTGTCCATTCTTCATTGTCTCTGGATTGTCCATTCTTCATTGTCTCTGGATTGTCCATTCTTCATTGTCTCTGGATTGTCCATTCTTCATTGTCTCTGGATTGTCCATTCTTCATTGTCTCTGGATTGTCCATTCTTCATTGTCTCTGGATTGTCCATTCTTCATTGTCTCTGGATTGTCCATTCTTCATTGTCTCTGGATTGTCCATTCTTCATTGCCTCTGAATTGTCCATTCTTCATTGCCTCTGAATTGTCCATTCTTCATTGCCTCTGGATTGTCCATTCTTCATTGTCTCTGGATTGTCCATTCTTCATTGTCTCTGGATTGTCCATTCTTCATTGCCTCTGAATTGTCCATTCTTCATTGTCTCTGGATTGTCCATTCTTCATTGCCTCTGGATTGTCCATTCTTCATTGTCTCTGGATTGTCCATTCTTCATTGTCTCTGGATTGTCCATTCTTCATTGTCTCTGGATTGTCCATTCTTCATTGTCTCTGGATTGTCCATTCTTCATTGTCTCTGGATTGTCCATTCTTCATTGTCTCTGGATTGTCCATTCTTCATTGTCTCTGGATTGTCCATTCTTCATTGTCTCTGGATTGTCCATTCTTCATTGCCTCTGAATTGTCCATTCTTCATTGCCTCTGAATTGTCCATTCTTCATTGCCTCTGGATTGTCCATTCTTCATTGTCTCTGGATTGTCCATTCTTCATTGCCTCTGGATTGTCCATTCTTCATTGTCTCTGGATTGTCCATTCTTCATTGTCTCTGGATTGTCCATTCTTCATTGTCTCTGGATTGTCCATTCTTCATTGCCTCTGGATTGTCCATTCTTCATTGTCTCTGGATTGTCCATTCTTCATTGTCTCTGGATTGTCCATTCTTCATTGTCTCTGGATTGTCCATTCTTCATTGTCTCTGGATTGTCCATTCTTCATTGTCTCTGGATTGTCCATTCTTCATTGTCTCTGGATTGTCCATTCTTCATTGCCTCTGGATTGTCCATTCTTCATTGCCTCTGGATTGTCCATTCTTCATTGTCTCTGGATTGTCCATTCTTCATTGCCTCTGGATTGTCCATTCTTCATTGTCTCTGGATTGTCTATTCTTCATTGTCTCTGGATTGTCCATTCTTCATTGTCTCTGGATTGTCCATTCTTCATTGTCTCTGGATTGTCTATTCTTCATTGTCTCTGGATTGTCCATTCTTCATTGTCTCTGGATTGTCCATTCTTCATTGTCTCTGGATTGTCCATTCTTCATTGTCTCTGGATTGTCCATTCTTCATTGTCTCTGGATTGTACATTCTTCATTGTCTCTGGATTGTCTATTCTTCATTGTCTCTGGATTGTCCATTCTTCATTGTCTCTGGATTGTCTATTCTTCATTGTCTCTGGATTGTCCATTCTTCATTGTCTCTGGATTGTCCATTCTTCATTGTCTCTGGATTGTCCATTCTTCATTGTCTCTGGATTGTCTATTCTTCATTGTCTCTGGATTGCCCATTCTTCATTGCCTCTGGATTGTCCATTCTTCATTGTCTCTGGATTGTCCATTCTTCATTGTCTCTGGATTGTCCATTCTTCATTGTCTCTGGATTGTCCATTCTTCATTGTCTCTGGATTGTCTATTCTTCATTGTCTCTGGATTGTCCATTCTTCATTGCCTCTGGATTGTCCATTCTTCATTGTCTCTGGATTGTCCATTCTTCATTGTCTCTGGATTGTCCATTCTTCATTGTCTCTGGATTGTTCATTCTTCATTGTCTCTGGATTGTCCATTCTTCATTGTCTCTGGATTGTCCATTCTTCATTGTCTCTGGATTGTCCATTCTTCATTGCCTCTGGATTGTCCATTCTTCATTGTCTCTGGATTGTCCATTCTTCATTGTCTCTGGATTGTCCATTCTTCATTGTCTCTGGATTGTCCATTCTTCATTGTCTCTGGATTGTCCATTCTTCATTGTCTCTGGATTGTCTATTCTTCATTGTCTCTGGATTGTCTATTCTTCATTGTCTCTGGATTGTCCATTCTTCATTGTCTCTGGATTGTCTATTCTTCATTGTCTCTGGATTGTCCATTCTTCATTGTCTCTGGATTGTCCATTCTTCATTGTCTCTGGATTGTCCATTCTTCATTGTCTCTGGATTGTCTATTCTTCATTGTCTCTGGATTGTCTATTCTTCATTGTCTCTGGATTGTCCATTCTTCATTGTCTCTGGATTGTCTATTCTTCATTGCCTCTGGATTGTCTATTCTTCATTGTCTCTGGATTGTCCATTCTTCATTGTCTCTGGATTGTCTATTCTTCATTGTCTCTGGATTGTCCATTCTTCATTGCCTCTGGATTGTCCATTCTTCATTGTCTCTGGATTGTCCATTCTTCATTGTTTCTGGATTGTCCATTCTTCATTGTCTCTGGATTGTCTATTCTTCATTGTCTCTGGATTGTCTATTCTTCATTGTCTCTGGATTGTCCATTCTTCATTGTCTCTGGATTGTCTATTCTTCATTGTCTCTGGATTGTCTATTCTTCATTGTCTCTGGATTGTCTATTCTTCATTGTCTCTGGATTGTCTATTCTTCATTGTCTCTGGATTGTCTATTCTGCATTGTCTCTGGATTGTCCATTCTTCATTGTCTCTGGATTGTCCATTCTTCATTGTCTCTGGATTGTCCATTCTTCATTGTCTCTGGATTGTCTATTCTTCATTGCCTCTGGATTGTCCATTCTTCATTGCCTCTGGATTGTCCATTCTTCATTGTCTCTGGATTGTCCATTCTTCATTGTCTCTGGATTGTCCATTCTTCATTGTCTCTGGATTGTCTATTCTTCATTGTCTCTGGATTGTCTATTCTTCATTGTCTCTGGATTGTCTATTCTCCATTGTCTCTGGATTGTCTATTCTTCATTGTCTCTGGATTGTCTATTCTTCATTGTCTCTGGATTGTCCATTCTTCATTGTCTCTGGATTGTCCATTCTTCATTGTCTCTGGATTGTCCATTCTTCATTGTCTCTGGATTGTCTATTCTTCATTGTCTCTGGATTGTCTATTCTTCATTGTCTCTGGATTGTCCATTCTTCATTGTCTCTGGATTGTCCATTCTTCATTGTCTCTGGATTGTCCATTCTTCATTGTCTCTGGATTGTCTATTCTTCATTGTCTCTGGATTGTCTATTCTTCATTGTCTCTGGATTGTCTATTCTTCATTGTCTCTGGATTGTCTATTCTTCATTGTCTCTGGATTGTCTATTCTTCATTGTCTCTGGATTGTCCATTCTTCATTGTCTCTGGATTGTCTATTCTTCATTGTCTCTGGATTGTCCATTCTTCATTGCCCCATCAGTTTTCTCTAACATTTATTGAAATTAATGACACTATAGCCCAGTTAGTACCCCCAACCCCTCCTCCCTATTAAGTTATTTTCGCCTGACAAAATGATATCATACCTTACTAAGTTTGTATCCTGACTTAGGGATGTTTCTTACTCCTTCTCTTCTCAAATCATCAGCATCCTCTGGAAAGCATAAAAAATAAATTTACACATTTTTCTAATCAGTACATATGTCCTTAGTTGGCAACATATTTCATTATCAAAATGGGTAAATAGAGTCAGGGATTGCTGTTCAACAAGTGAGATATTGTTCAGCCATATTCTGGCCAGATCATGCTATATTTTGGTGAGTAAATAATGATGTCCACTTTGTATTAGACCAACATGCTTAGTTGGATATTTATAGTGCTAATTTCTGACCCAACCAATATTTGCTCTTACTCCTTATAATATTGTGTGCTTAGCAGAGAAGCAACAAATGCAAATTTAATAGTCTTTGGCTTGAGCCGATCGGGACTCGAACTCACGAGCTACCACACTCAAAGGCAAGCATGCTATAACATGCATTACACCACCAATGAGGTTAAATCAAAATAGGGGGTTATAATGTTTAACGCCACTTTCTACAATATTTCAGTTATATCGTGGCAGTCATTTTTTTTGGTGGAGAAGGGGCCCAGGTGGCTCAATGAGTTAGGTCGTTGATTCTAACAGCTCATACAAGCCTATCACCAATACGGCGTGTGTTCACACCCAGCTTTGTAAATTACAAAAAAGGTTGCACTCGACTCGCAGCCGCAAGTGATACCCAGTTTACCAGTTGCTTGCCCAGGATCGGTAGTTCTCTCTGGGTACACCGGCTTCCTCCAACACTAAAACTGGTCGCCATGATATAGCTGAAATATTGCTGAAAGTGGCATTAAACACCAAAAATTCAAATTCATTTATTGGTGGAGAAAACCGGCGTACCCTGAGAAAACAATTGACCTACTGCAAGTCACTGACAAACTTTATCACATAATGCTGTATCGAGTACACTCGAACACACGACGCTAATGGTGATAGACACTGATTGTACAGGTAGTTGTAAATCCAACTACCATACGATCAGGATGCTCTCTTACTGAAGTAATAATAACACTATATTAATATAACTGATATAGACCTAATAATTCAATGGCGTCATCAGGTTCATCCTGCTCCTCTAGGTAGCCAGAGTCATCTGAATGTTTGTCTTTCTCCTGAAGGTACTGACATAGTTCATGTCTGTGTTTTTGAGATTCAACTTTAGGACCTCGAACACGTGCAGTACTGAAAATGACAAAGTACAAAAATTACTGTGTTAGCGGTAGACATTTTTTTTTATTAGCCACTGTGGCTAATGGGTAATAATTTCTTTTAGCCACACTCAATTTCAGTTAGCCACACTAAATATAAACAAAGAGCATAAAACAGTTGAAAGTTCAAAACTTTATTATTTAATTAACTAACAATAATAATTCATCTATTATCATGATAAACAACAAACTTTGAACATTAGATAAACAGAACATTCAATATTCGTATGATTTTGTTGTTTTATGCTGTGTGGGGGCGTTGCCAAAAAAGGATAAAATAGATCCTTGGTGCTTGGCCATGCTTGGTATCGGGTCCGTTCGCCCTGGGTTCATTCACCCTAAAAGTGGGTCCGTTTGCCCTGATAATTAAAAAGTATCTTAATGAACATAATAAATATTGTAATTGAAATTAAAGAAGTAATGATATAGAAAAGATTTAATTAAAAATATAAGCTTTTGTTAAAGAAATTAAGCAGCTATTAGATATTGTTTGAAATGAATGATTGTTGATTTCATCATTACAATTAATTGATGTAAAGCTTGGTTTGAGTAAAACAAATTTAAGCATAAAAGAATTATTTACTTTACAGCTTGTGTTCTTTGATCTCGTGTGTGTTTTGATAAACTTTTTTATTATCGAAATACACTTTTTAGTTTTTAGCATGTCAACACCATATTTAAAATTTCTAAATTTTTAAACCATCAAATATCATTAATACTTCATTTATTTTCAATAACTTTCATATATATAATTATCAGGGCGAATGGACCCAGGGCGAACGTGAATTAGTCATGCTTGACCTTCTCGTTGTCAAATAATTTATTGGTTTTAGATGCAAGTGTAGACAGAAGGACAGACAGAATAAAGCGTAATTTAGGAAACCAGTCAGTCGGTGACTAAATTCGAAATTTTTTCCGGAATGGGACCCGAATAATGTTATTTCAACTGAAAAAACTACCGGAAATAATCAATTTGACCCGCTTTAAAATCATTCTGGATATTATACATCGATCAAATCATTGTCTATAACACGTTTTATTCGACGTTGACTTTCTACATAATAAAAGATCGTTGTCAGATGCACGCTCTAAAAGTTTTTCGTTCGCCAGTGTGGCTACTGCTACACAAATCATACTCGCCACACTACCGTTATATTCGCAAAATGCGACGTGGCGATCGTCTACCGCTAACACAGAATTATTTGTAATAATGTATGTAAACACATGCACAGAAAACCCACAAAAATAACCCACACATTTAATACAGAAACAAAAATGCTATGCAAATATTTAAAATAAAGATGTTTTTGTAAAATATCAATATAATATTCATTGGAAAAATTCCATCACAGATTAAAATGTGTCTGAATACAACATATCTTCTTTATTACCTCAATAATTGTCCAACATACATGTAATAAGCTATTATACATAATGAATAAATATGAGGAATAGAGTTATATTAGATATTTGCTGCATGCATGTACGTGTGTGTGTGTATGTGTGCATGTACATTTGTATGTATGTGTGTGTGTACATGACAATGATGTGTATGTATGTGTGCATGTACATGTGTATGTATGTGTGTAACAGGTGTGTCATTATTCTGAATGTGCATTGTTCTCTTCCACACTGTGTACAATATATTACATTCTTTGTGAAATTTTATCAAAAGTGGGGAAAAAAATATAGGACATCTTTTCATACATTTTGCCTTCTTCATAGCATCCTAATAAAACTACATGTGCTTCTAAGATTTGAGTGAGCAATTATTCAGCCATATCATGGCGAGAACAAGTTACCTTTCGATGAGATGAAATAATGATGTATGCTTTTTACTAGTACAAGAGCTTTAGTTGGATTCTAATAATGCTAGATCACTGAAATTACAGTCTGTGGGTAGACATGTCGCTACACTTGGACACATTATTCTGATTCCGAGCCAACCAGTCTTTACTCTTATTCCTTATATTGGTGCTGAGTGCATGTGCAGAAGCATCAAAAATCTATTTTTAGTCATTGAATTGACCTGACCAAGGTCCACGATCTACAGCACTCAGTTAGTACGCTAACTAATTACACACCACTGATGTAGTTTATTTACTACACATTAAATACATGTACATTGTACATAGTCTTCATTTGTATTTTAAGGTCTTTACATTCAGCAAACTTCTGCTATTGTCATTTGTAAATTGCTATATCAAATGACAAACAGCATCTTTATTCAAAAAAAGGAAATATATCTTTTAAGAATAATTAGCCTATAAATAATATTGCAATAATGAAAATCTAACAAGGAATGGACTGAAGCTAGGAATGCATGCATTGTAATTTAAAAAAAAAAAAAAAAAATCTGAGAAACTATGGATTACAATTTCTTTACTATCACATTAATTTGGAAGCTGACAGGAAAATTTGTAGGTTTAAAATAGATATCTAATCCATGAAAAAATGTCAAAGCTTATGTCTGCTGCAGTATTTAAACTACATGTTGACAGTACTAAAATAAATATATCAGGATTATTTGTGTTCTCATCCCCATGACGACCATGAATAATTGTAGTGCTTTTTGCTTCTCTATTCACATTGCCTACCATATATCATTGATAAATGTACAGCTTTATTTAATTATAGTATGAAGAACAGTCAATCTGATTAAAATAACATCTCTCACTAATTACCTCCCCTTTACTGATATGTCATGGCATCGGAAGATCTTAGGAAACCCCATGTGGTGGTTTGGTTTGGCTTATGGTGTTTAACGCCACTGTCAACAATATTTCAGCTATATCATTATGACGGTCAGTTTTATTGGTGGAGGAAACTGAAGTACCCTGAAAAAACCACTGACCTGCCACAAGTCACTGACAAACTTCATCACATAATGTTGCATCATGTACATCTTCCCTTGAACAGGGTTCAAACTCACAATGTTAGTGGTGATAGGCACTGATTGCACAGTTAGTTGTAAATCCAACTATCATACGATCACGTCCATGACGGCCGTCACATGTGAGTGACTTTATGCCCTAAATATATAATGATAATTGATATGATAAATACAGCTATGATCTTTTTCAGCTAATCGGATTGCTTGCAGCATGAAAATCACATTTGTAACACTCATGGTCTCGAAATCACCATTTTCATTGGATGATGCATCTGGTCATTCACATGTGACCAGTAATGGGGTGTTGTCAGATCTCCAAAGCCACGACATAACAGTAAAACACAGCAAATGAGAGATCTGATCTTAATCAGATTGAAGAACAATAGAACTAGAAAGTATTTAAGCAACATATCAATCGTGAAAAAAAACCCCACAAATTCAGGTGTCAAATTAACATCTAATTTTCTCTCAATCCACAAAATGTCTTACCATTGAACATACCTAAAGCTGTAGCCAACAAAAATCAGAAAACTGAATCATTAATGTGAAAATACGAAAAAAAATAAACAAATCTGCCCCCCAAAAAATTGATATTGCCATTCCTATTCAATGTCAATCAAGGATATCACATTAAAATGTAGTTTTGTTAAACAACATCAACATTTTCTAATCATAATGTAAATTGTGCAAGGAACAACATGGATGACAAATTAATTAACGTAGGACGATGAATAAAATTATCAATATTTTTCTATTTTATGCAAGCGAAAACAAAAATTAAGCAACAATCAATGATTCCATAATATTATTTATAATAACTAAACCATAAAATTCAAATGTAGACAGAGGGCCTGTGTGGCTCAATGAGTTAGGTAGTTGGATTACCTAACAACTCATACAAGCCTATCACCAAAACGGTGTGGGTTCGCGCCCGGCTTTGTAAAATACAAAAAAAAAGTGCACTCGACTCGCATCCGCAAGTGATAAAGTTGACCAGTTGCTTGCCTGTGGTCAGTGGTTCTCTCCGGGTACACCGGCTTCTTCCACCACTAAAACTGATTGTCATGATATAGCTGAAATATTCTACACAAGAAATCAAATCAAATCAAATGTGGACATGTCTTTCTTTTGTATAATTAGAAATATGTAATTAATATAGTAAAACTACTCTTGCATGACGAATATCGAAAATAAATCACAAGTAACCGAACAATGCATTAATTCACAAATGTACTTTAGCACAAAGATGAATTATTTTGGTTACTAGGATACGAGTGATTTGTTTATGATATTCAGAATGTAAGAGTTGTTTATGATATTCAGAATGTAACAGTTGTTTATGATATTCAGAATGTAACAGTTGTTTATGATATTCAAAATGTAACAGTTGTTTATGATATTCAGAATGTAACAGTTGTTTATGATATTCAGAATGTAACAGTTGTTTATGATATTCAGAATGTAACAGTTGTTTATGATATTCAGAATGTAAGAGTTGTTTATGATTTTCAGAATGTAAGAGTTGTTTATGATATTCAGAATGTAAGAGTTGTTTATGATATTCAGAATGTAACAGTTGTTTATGATATTTAGAATGTAACAGTTGTTTATGATATTCAGAATGTAAGAGTTGTTTATGATATTCAGAATGTAACAGTTGTTTATGATATTTAGAATGTAACAGTTGTTTATGATATTCAGAATGTAAGAGTTGTTTATGATATTCAGAATGTAACAGTTGTTTATGATATTCAGAATGTAACAGTTGTCTATGATATTCAGAATGTAACAGTTGTTTATGATATTCAGAATGTAACAGTTGTTTATGATATTCAGAATGTAACAGTTGTTTATGATATTCAGAATGTAAGAGTTGTTTATGATATTCAGAATGTAAGAGTTGTTTATGATATTCAGAATGTAAGTTGTTTATGATATTCAGAATGTAACAGTTGTTTATGATATTCAGAATGTATGAGTTGTTTATGATATTCAGAATGTAAGAGTTGTTTATGATATTCAGAATGTAAGAGTTGTTTATGATACTCAGAATGTAACAGTTGTTTATGATATTCAGAATGTATGAGTTGTTTATGATATTCAGAATGTAACAGTTGTTTATGATATTCAGAATGTATGAGTTGTTTATGATATTCAGAATGTAAGAGTTGTTTATGATATTCAGAATGTAAGAGTTGTTTATGATATTCAGAATGTAAGAGTTGTTTATGATATTCAGAATGTAAGAGTTGTTTATGATATTCAGAATGTAACAGTTGTCTATGATATTCAGAATGTAACAGTTGTTTATGATATTCAGAATGTAAGAGTTGTTTATGATATTCAGAATGTAAGAGTTGTTTATGATATTCAGAATGTAACAGTTGTTTATGATATTTAGAATGTAACAGTTGTTTATGATATTCAGAATGTAAGAGTTGTTTATGATATTCAGAATGTAAGAGTTGTTTATGATATTCAGAATGTAAGAGTTGTTTATGATATTCAGAATGTATGAGTTGTTTATGATATTCAGAATGTAACAGTTGTTTATGATATTCAGAATGTAACAGTTGTTTATGATATTCAGAATGTAAGAGTTGTTTATGATATTCAGAATGTAACAGTTGTTTATGATATTCAGAATGTAAGTTGTTTATGATATTCAGAATGTAACAGTTGTTTATGATATTCAGAATGTAAGAGTTGTTTATGATATTCAGAATGTAACAGTTGTTTATGATATTCAGAATGTATGAGTTGTTTATGATATTCAGAATGTAACAGTTGTTTATGATATTCAGAATGTAAGAGTTGTTTATGATATTCAGAATGTAACAGTTGTTTATGATATTCAGAATGTATGAGTTGTTTATGATATTCAGAATGTAACAGTTGTTTATGATATTCAGAATGTAACAGTTGTTTATGATATTCAGAATGTAAGAGTTGTTTATGATATTCAGAATGTAAGAGTTGTTTATGATATTCAGAATGTAACAGTTGTTTATGATATTCAGAATGTATGAGTTGTTTGTGATATTCAGAATGTAACAGTTGTTTATGATATTCAGAATGTAAGAGTTGTTTATGATATTCAGAATGTAACAGTTGTTTATGATATTTAGAATGTAAGAGTTGTTTATGATATTCAGAATGTAAGAGTTGTTTATGATATTCAGAATGTAACAGTTGTTTATGATATTCAGAATGTATGAGTTGTTTATGATATTCAGAATGTAACAGTTGTTTATGATATTCAGAATGTAAGAGTTGTTTATGATATTCAGAATGTAACAGTTGTTTATGATATTCAGAATGTAACAGTTGTTTATGATATTCAGAATGTAACAGTTGTTTATGATATTCAGAATGTATGAGTTGTTTATGATATTCAGAATGTAAGAGTTGTTTATGATATTCAGAATGTAAGAGTTGTTTATGATATTCAGAATGTAACAGTTGTTTATGATATTCAGAATGTAACAGTTGTTTATGATATTTAGAATGTAACAGTTGTTTATGATATTCAGAATGTAACAGTTGTTTATGATATTTAGAATGTAACAGTTGTTTATGATATTCAGAATGTAACAGTTGTTTATGATATTCAGAATGTAAGAGTTGTTCATTACATAGATTTGACACTTTTGTTTGCCTTATTAAGATAGTTCAAATAGGAGCTTGTTTTTCATTGTAAAACGCTCAACAATATTTTTGACTGTGACATTGTTACAGTGACGTCACATAGTTAAAAAATCATTTTTATTTCACTGAATGAAGTATCAGCTTTTCTTTAACTGAGAAATCTCAGTATTTTATGGACATAAATGTAACAATATTCATTCACGTCAAGTACTTCTCTTAAACGAAAATGAAACATGAAGCAAATTGATGGCCCTGTAATACAATGACTAGCTTATTCTACACTATGGCGTGGTGGTGCTTACACTTACTCCTGGCTTCTAATACTTACTTTTTTCTGTATAAGAAATAATATAAAGAGAGTTAAACAATCACAATATGAAATTTATTTAAAACTACTTAATAACAAGTCATTTCAGGGAAACCTAATATATGTACTGTCAAATCTGCCCAGGCATTCACCTCTATTAAGCAGTCACCTGCATTAAAAGGAAATCTTTTCCTAATCATGTCATATGTATTGAACCAGACAGGTTTGACTATATACTAAACATTTTCCTAAACACTCCCAAAACTGAATGCAAAAAATGTCTTGTACATGATCATTTCGCATAATACAGAATTTGACCATAAAGAAAATTTGCTAATTTTTTTTTACGAATTTTGAGTATTTAGACCAAATTAACAATTGATCGAATGTTTGTCACTTCAAAATGATTTCAACAACAATAACATTTCTCAAAAATTAATATGTAACAAGGACAACGCAAAGCGTGGCATATCCCCTTGCCTAATAATTTGACCCTGTGACCTTGACCTTTGACCTTGAAAATCAATAGGGTTCCAGATTCTCTTAAGGACTAAGTATATACCAAGTTTGGTCAAAATCCATTGAAAGATGTTGATTCTAGAGTGGTCACATGAATGTTACGGTAGGAAGCATTACTATATCCCTTCACAACTTCGTTGACAAGTGGATAACAGATAATGTGAGAAGGGATGCCTTTATTTTATCTTGTTCCCATGTATCTATGTTACATAGTCCTATTTCATTAGTAAACCCCCTCAATTATTCTCCAGGAGAGGGTTTGGACCCATTAACTAGTCCTATTTCATTAGTAAACCCCCTCAATTATTCTCCAGGAGAGGGTTTGGACCCATTAACTAGTCCTATTTCATTAGTAAACCCCCTCAATTATTCTCCAGGAGAGGGTTTGGACCCATTAACTAGTCCTATTTCATTAGTAAACCCCCTCAATTATTCTCCAGGAGAGGGTTTGGACCCATTAACCAGTTTAACCCTGCCACATGTTTGTGCCTGTCCCAAAGACCTGGATTTCCAACTTCATATGTCATGGTATTTTTTTTATCTTTGTTTATGATTTTTAGTTCAGTGATTGTTTGTTTTGTTGATACTGGTGGAATTGTTGACCATCACTTTTTTTCGACTTAGGCTTAGGTTTATGGTGTTTAATGCCACTTTCAACAATATTTCAGTTATATCGTGGCTGTCAGTTTTATTGGTGGAGTAAACCGGATTACCTGGAGAAAACCACTGATCTGTCGCAAGTCACTGACAAACTTTATCACATAATGTTGCATCGAGTACACACACCTTGCCTGATCGGGATTCGAACTTACAACAAACTTTATTTTTGTAATCCAATAATACATACCTATTCATATCTTTATTCACTTCCCCTGTACTATATTTACAATTCATTAATTCCCCTGCTAAAGGATCCTCTTCCTCTCTGTGAGGCCGTGGTCCTCTGTAATTACTACTTCGGAATACGTCGTCATCCTGGTGTATTATAAAGGGAGATCATTTATTTCATCTTCAAATGAAGGGGGTGGGGTACTCGTTGAAAATTGATAATGATCAGTAAATTATTTAATAGATTTCTCTGCAGATGTTTTTGGCCCAAAAATGTAGAAACTATGCACAAAGCATAGCTGTAAACAGCTCTGTTCGACTCTGTTAGTTATTGGCCCTTCATAATTACTACATCTGTATATGACATCATCATGATTTTATCTTATCTTGATTCAAAGTAACTCCCATGTAAATGGTGTATCATACATGTTAATATTTGTTACTGTCAAATAATCTATCCTCACTGTGAAGTCTTGGTTCACTACCTATCCTCACTGTGAAGTCTTGGTTCACTACCTATCCTCACTGTGAAGTCTTGGTTCACTACCTATCCTCACTGTGAAGTCTTGGTTCACTACCTATCCTCACTGTGAAGTCTTGGTTCACTACCTATCCTCACTGTGAAGTCTTGGTTCACTACCTATCCTCACTGTGAAGTCTTGGTTCACTACCTATCTTCAATATCTTACCTTATTTCCTAAAGAACCTCAGGCTGATCTAACAATATCTTACCTTATTACCTAAGGAACCCCAGGCTGATCTGACAATATCTTACCTTATTTCCTAAGGAACCCCAGGCTGATCTAACAATATCTTACCTTATTTCCTAAGGAACCCCAGGCTGATCTAACAATATCTTACCTTATTTCCTAAGGAACCCCAGGCTGATCTGACATCTTTCGTAGCCTCAGTTTTCCTGTGTACTTTTGCTTCCTCAGACTTTGTCTGACTTTCAAACAAATCGTCAAAGCTAGTAGCTGCTACTTTGTTGTCAGCATTCCATGTCTGTTTCTGACGGCGTCCTTTTCAAATAATTAAATAACTTTTTAAATATGAAAGTATTCTTTAATAAAAAAAAATTATTTTGACAAATGTGGCTTTGTTTAAAATATTGATTAATCTGTTTTCTTTAGAAAACTAGAAAAATTCAAAGTAGATTTTGAAATCTTTATAACAAGTTCCATATAATGAATAAATATAAATAAAAAACCATTTATAAAATAATTTAAACAATTTTGGGAAAAAATTTGATATCAGTAGATGCAATTGTTTTTGCTTAAGCATTTCAAAAAATGCAAGACAAACAATGAAGTAAATCTGCTGTACACTTAAATTGAGAAAAAGTAACCAATAATTGGTTATAGCTAAAAATAAAATTTGCATATATTTCTTTTTAATGTATAGCAAGCACTAAGTAATCTGCATGTATCATTACTGAAGATTGTCTTTAAAGAAAACATGCAGCAATACAGACAAGTAAAAATTCTAAAATATGTAGCTCAAACATATTTTTTTTAAATGTATCTTCATGCTACAATTAGCAAACAATTCAATGATACATGCATTTAAAAAATCTGAAGTAACAATTTTGTTCTCCATAGAGTGATTTACAGACATATGAGTGAGTTCAAGCTTATATTTCTTGAAGGAAATTGTAGCCGAAGAAATTTTCTTTAAAATTCAGCCTGTTTGATTTCATAAAATAAATATCTTGAAAACAATCAGATTCTGACCTCTCCTTGAAACATTCCATCCAATTTTAGTCTAATGATCTCCCACTGAATCTTTTATCAATGATTTGTAAATTTCCCATTTGATCTTTAAACGAACACAATAGTATCCATTATCAAGAAACAAGCGAGATATGAAATATTATTGTTGCTTTCTAATGTGACGTAATATTGACGTTACCTTGACAACCCCTCAATAAAAAAGAATCATAGTTGGTATGTTTTGCTTGAAATGGAATTATTTTGCATCAAGAATCTCAGTTAAGCATTTGATATGATTATGATATTGCTGAAAAATTGATTTTTGCAAAAAAATAAACGATAGTATATAACATGCATAAAAGATACATGTATAAAAGCAAAAATTAAAGCTGCATGCCTTCTCTTGAAATACTTCTCTTTTTAACAGATTTTATATTAGAATCTGCCATCAGGAGATCTACAACATCCCTATCTGAAAATGGAATACTCCATCATCATTCACCAAATATTCAAAAAAACATTTTTTTAAAAGACCTACAGTTCCACACTTGCCACCCAAACTGTAGCAATAGCCAATATAATGTATAAGAATTCAGCAAATAAATAAATACAAAACTGTTTCTTGCTTTGCTAAAATAAAACAGCTCCAATATTTGAGAAGATGTGATATAATTATAATTAATAAGCAGACAACAGGTTAGATAATACACCTTTCCCCAATTATTTACACAGACAACAATCTTTTATGCAAAACATACATTTGCACTGCAAACATCGTGAACACCGTTTTATTTTGCTTAAAAGAAAGCATGAGTTATGTGTCTAATAGTGACTGTACAAAACAGACAATGTGGACAATTCTGGACACCCAATACAGAAATAATATGACTTCCAGTTGTACAATACGGAAAATAATAATGTGCGGTCACATGTTATAAATGAATGTATATTCTAATATGACGTCCCGTATTCGGTATACAAATAAAGGCATATTTGAATAACAATCAAATATAGGCCACACATGCGCGCTGAGCTATAAAAAAGCACCTACATAAACACTGACTATTTTCAGAAAATTCTTCATGGTTAGTGATTTTCTATTATTGTTTATCTAAAAATTGTTGAAATAAATGAAGCTAAAATTAAATAAATCCTAATCAAGTCTTATCATAATTAAACTATTATAAACACGCTTTGTTTACCTTTCGTACCTTCAATGTCTCCATGTTTATCTCCCTTTATCTCCGATCCGACTGGCTGCGTTCAACTGGTAATTTCGTTGTTAATCATTTAAAGTTGTTTATTTGTAATAAAATTTATATTCAACCTTGTCAATAAAATTCTTTTCGGTATTTTAAGCCACAGTTTCAACCACAATTTCGCTATCCATCTCTTAATTCCCAATTTTACCATTTTTAAAATTCCGTATGAGATTGATCACTTTGACCGCCTCAAATTTTAAAATTACCGTATTTGTCCTATTAGAATAGAAATAATTCATGCCGGCCATACTTTATTGTTATTCAAATATGGGTAGGCATTATATTCATGAGATTTAACCCCTCGCTGTCGCTCGGGGTTAAATATTCATGAATATTATACCTGCCCATATTTGAATAACAATAAAGTATGGCCGGCATGAATTATTTCTTTAATAAACAATGTTATTTCACCGGGAGAAATACCTGTTTTCTTTCATTTAGAAATCTCAGTATTTCAACGCCATCTATATGTTTGTACCAGTAATAAATTATTTGAATCAAAAAATCAAATTCTGATGTTTTGGTCAATCCACATTTATATCAATGGATCAGCAATTAGTTTATTAATAAAGTATTTAATTAGTAATTTAATTAATTATGACGGATACCAAATTTTGTCTCTATATATATGTAAGACTCAGAACGACGTCCAGCCATTAATCGACTAAAATTGGTATCCTTGCATTGATATGAGCAAATGTTATCTTAGAGTAAATAGCAACCCATTTCCACTGATATAATTTCTGCATGTCCACATCCAATGCCTTATATATACGTCAGTCAAAAACGTCTTTACACAATCTTAATTGTTATAGATGAGTTAACTACACTCTTAACATACCTTTCTTTACTAAAGAAAAAAGATTTTCATTTTCAACCTTATATTTTATGAATACATTTTTTTTGTATATTAATCAAATACATTTTTTTTTCTAAATTTAATTCGACTTCAAAAACATTACAGAATATTTTCCTTTCAATTCAATAAATCTTTTGAACGTTGTTAATTAGATTCTAAAATAATGTGTTTTCTTTATTAGGAGTTTATCGGTAACCATTTTAGTGAGAGCAAAAGACAGGACAAAGAATTAAAGGAAAACTTTCTAATAATTTGTTAACAGTTGAACATTGAAAAAAACCAGAGGATAATTTTAGAGCCAATAGAAAATTCATAAGTTGTTAAAACAAAAAATTTGGTAGATATTAGTAAAAAATATGTATTATTATTTTTTTTTTATGAACTTTGAACATTATGTGATAAAGTTTGTCAGAGTCTTGCATGAAAGGGGCCTTTTTATCTACATTAAAGGGAAATAACATGTAATAAATCTACATTAAAGGGAAATAACGTGTAATCTTAGAATCAAGTGAGAAATGTGCCAATTGTTTTATTAAGCCAGGATTAAGTGAAAGATTTTATTATTTCTATTACACAGAATATCTTGCTTCATTATCTAAAAAAAATGCAATTTAATTATTGAATCATGCAATTCTACAAATGTCCATTTTTAAAAACCAGGTATTCACATGCTTTTTTATGCCTTTAAATGCAAAGTGTTTCTGACAAAACCTGCATCCTATATATACATATATATATACACCCTGAAAACCTCATGCTTATATAATTTAAATTTGTAACCTGGTGAAATAGGAGTCACACGTAATAAATCATCAAAGAGGTTATAAGACTCAGATTGTGTTCTGGGTGATGCAAGAGTTTGCTTTATTTGTGATCTGGGTGAAGAAGAAGCTTGTGCAGTATGAGGACGAGTGCTAGAAGTTCGATGAGACTTGAGTGTGGTGACTGCTGAAAGAATGATTATATATATATATATATTTTCTTAAATAAAAAGTGTATGTTGCGATAGTTATGAATGATCGTTGAAAAATAGTCATCAAATTGATAGACGGTAGAATTGAAAATACAGCTGTTTTTTGGCAAATAATTCAGTTTCAACTAAAAAAATAACTCAAAGAATCAAAATTAAATAATACAATATTATGCTTTCTGTAAATTTCTTCTGTAATATAAGTTCATATGATATTTTGGCATATATCACAAAGTATTATATAGCGTTGATATACTATGTGAAAATAGTACATCTACTATGCCAGTTTAACGTGGGGAAGGTTGGATTTTCAGCTGTCTGTCAAGCTATATATAGCTAGTTCACGTGCAAGGGGGCAGATCCAATCTGTCAATCTATCATAGTCGTCTAAACGTTTTTTAATACTTGTTATTGTTGTTAATTAAATTTCAAACTTCAAAAATCTTTTTATTTTTACAGCCTTAAATGAAACAAAGAATATTCTCACACTTTCAAGACTATCTGATCCAATATATTAGTCACCAATATCAGAACCTCCTTTATTGTAATAATTCTCAATACATTTTGTCTACATATAACAGTCAGCATAATAATAATAATAAAGTTGTGTTAGCAATGACTATGCCATATAATGGTCATTGCTAACACAACATTATTATATAAATATTACGATGAACAATGATATCAATAAAATTTAATAAAAAATTATTCTACACCATTACAGAGAGTTCAGTCAAAAATATGCTGTTACCTGCTTTAGTAAATTCTGGTTCATCAGGACTTCTTGGTTTAGGTTTCTTACTATGAGTTAGCCATGGCCTCTCATAACTTCTATCATCTACAAATAATAAATATCAGGGGGTTACTTTATGGTGTTTAATGCCACTTTCAACAATATTTCAGTTAGATTGTGATGCTCAGTTTTAATGGTGGGGAAACCGGAGTACACGGAGAAAACCACTGACCTATCGCAAGTAACTGACAAACTTCATCACTTAAAATTGTAACGAGTATACCTTCTCATGAGCGGGATTTGAACTCACGACTTTAGTGGTGATAGGCACCGATTATATAGGTAGTTAATAAAATCTGTCTATATATACAATATACATTGTCGGAAAATAAAAATATTATTTGAAAGAGCTTTAAACACAGGTAGAAAAGCGAGTCTTTGGCTTCTCATAAATTCCATTGTCTACATATAAAAATATCAGTTAATAAAATCGGTCTATATATACAATATATGTACATTGTTGCAAATATAAAATTTATTTGTATAAACTTTAAACACAGGTAGAAAAGTGAGCCTTTGAATTTTCATAATTTCTATCATCTACATATAAAAATATCAATTAATATTACGAATTTAGTTTGTTACACATATTTTCATTGGTTCTTCAGCCCTGAATGTCAGCATATATTCAGAAAACAAATGGGGTATATATTTCAGTCCCCAAAAACGATTAAAACATGGACGACAAAACATTACGCTTCACTGAATCAATGGTATAATACGGAATAATTAATGTATTTTTACCAAATTAAATGCTGTTTTTATACTCAAAACGGCTGCATGAACAACAAAATATTACAACGATTAATTCTATCTATATTAAACCTAGTCCTAATCTTGAACTTGATACATAATATACATCTATCTATATTAAACCTCGTCCTAATCTTGAACTTGATACATAATATACATCTATCTATATTAAACCTCGTCCTAATCTTGAACTTGATACATAATATACATCTATCTATATTAAACCTAGTCCTAATCTTGAACTTGATACATAATATACATCTATCTATATTAAACCTAGTCCTAATCTTAAACTTGATACATAATATACATCTATCTATATTAAACCTAGTCCTAATCTTGAACTTGATACATAATATACATCTATCTATATTAAACCTAGTCCTAATCTTGAACTTGATACATAATATACATCTATCTATATTAAACCTAGTCCTAATCTTGAACTTGATACATAATATACATCTATCTATATTAAACCTAGTCCTAATCTTGAACTTGATACATAATATACATCTATCTATATTAAACCTCGTCCTAATCTTGAACTTGATGCATAATATACATCTATCTATATTAAACCTAGTCCTAATCTTGAACTTTATACATAATATACATCTACCGATATTAAACCTAGTCCTAATCTTGAACTTGATACATAATATACATCTATCTATATTAAACCTCGTCCTAATCTTGAACTTGATACATAATATACATCTATCTATATTAAACCTGGTCCTAATCTTGAACTTGATACATAATATACATCTACCGATATTAAACCTAGTCCTAATCTTGAACTTGATACATAATATACATCTATCTATATTAAACCTAGTCCTAATCTTGAACTTGATACATAATATACATCTATCTATATTAAACCTAGTCCTAATCTTGAACTTGATACATAATATACATCTATCTATATTTAACCTAGTCCTAATCTTGAACTTGATACATAATATATATATCTATCTATATTAAACCTAGTCCTAATCTTGAACTTGATACATAATATACATCTATCTATATTTAACCTAGTCCTAATCTTGAACTTGATACATAATATATATATCTATCTATATTAAACCTAGTCCTAATCTTGAACTTGATACATAATATACATCTATCTATATTAAACCTCATCCTAATCTTGAACTTGATACATAATATACATCTATCTATATTAAACCTAGTCCTAATCTTGATCTTTATACATAATATATATATCTATCTATATTTATGAAGAAGTTTTATAACATCAATGATTTTCTATTACTCTAGTTTATGTATACTATATTTGTTTACATATACTTTGTCCAACACGATTTCCAGATCAGATGATGTTTATGTCGTTTAACAGAAACACAACGGGTATCATTTGTGGCAGAGGAACTGCTAACCTTATCAGAGGACCTGAGCTCACCCCGGTTTTTAGTGGGTTTGTGTTGTTCAATCTTAGTTTTCTGTGTTTTGTAGAACATTGTTTGTCCTTTTGTTCTTTTTCTTTTGACCATTGTGTTGTCTGTTCTTTGATTACAGCTTCTGATGACCCCTTTGGTATCTTCAAACCTTTCTTACAGTAGAAAACTATAATACCTGCACTAGTTGACGCCCAGTTAGCGGATTTCCTTCCTGGTTCTGGACTTTTTGTTCTTCTACCTAAAGTTATAATTATATTTTTTTTTATAGCGATTCTGTTCTCTCAGAAAAAATGAAATTTCAACATCAATTCAAAATTATCATTTATTTGCATGTAAAAGAGTTGACTGAAGTATATGTTGTATGAAGTACTGCAGCTTTTCATATAAAGCATTTACTTCTGTTAATGTTTAAATAATCCAACAAAATTGAAAAAAATGTCTTAAATACTTATACAATGCAATTACATTTGTTACTTGTACATTTGCGGTGTCCGTAAGATACAGATGACGCCCCCATGAATAATTTAAGGAAATTAAAATCTTCATAATATGCATACCTTTGATATATGAACAAATTGATGAAGATAGGCAGACAAACCAAATGTGTATGAGTATATGCGAAAGCATACAAAAATGGAGTAAATGCCTGTAATTTTGAGAAAAATTTAAGAATATAAAAATCCTGATAACATGAACACCTTTGGTATATATGTACAATAAAAAGCTTCTAGTTTGTAAACCGTATGAGTTAGGCCAACATAGGTGGACAGCACATGTACCCTATATGCAGACAGATCAAATTCAAATTTTATGAAAAGAATATATTGCATAATTCAGGTAATATTTATGGAATGCATTACCTTCAAGCTTAAAGACAGTTAACCAGAGGCTCTCAAGAGCCTGTATCGTTCACCTGGTTATAAAAAGAACCAATTGGTGCTATGTAAAAACTATGTCCTACAGTGGTAGTCATCTTGGAATTCCGATCAACATAAAACACACGAAGTTTGTAAAGGACCTTCCAATGATTGATGCACAGTTTAGGTTCAATCAGTGCAATAGCTTCAGAGAAGAAAATATTTCTGTATTTTCCCATATGCTCCTGTGTTAATACTATGACCTGTGGTGGCAGCCATCTCGGATTTCGGATCGGCATAAAAAACCCAAGCTTTTTAGAGGACCTTCAAATGATTATTCCTGGGCAGTTTGGTTTCAATTGTCTAGGTGGTTTGAGAGAAGAAGCGTTTTGAAACATTTTCCCCATAAGGGTCCAATGTTAAACTAAGTCCTGCCGTAGCCGCCATTTTTAATTTCATATCGGAACAAAAAACCTAAAGTTTGTTGAGGACCATCCAATGAACATTCATGTACAGTTTGGCTTTAATCATATTTGTAGTTTCTGAGAAGAAGGCATTTGAACATTTTCCCACAGGGTCCAATGTTAATCTATTTCCTGCAGTAGTGGCCATCTTGGATTTCCGATCGGCATACAAAACAAATATTTTGTAGAGGACCTTCCAATGATCATTCCTGGGCAGTTTGGTTTCAATTGTCCAAGTGGTTTCAGAGAGGAAGCGTTTTGAGACACTTTTCCCATAGGGTCCAATGTTAAATTAAGTCCAGTTGTAGATGCCATCTTCCATTTTATATCGGAACAAAAAACCTAAACTTTGTAGAGGACCATCCAATGAACATTCCTGTCTAGTTTGGATTCAGTCTGATTTGTAGTTTCTGAGAAGAAGGCATTTAAACATTTCCCCATAGGGTCCAATGTTAATTTATGTCCAATCGGCATAAAAAATAGAAACTTGGTACAGGACATTCGAATGATCATTCTTTTACAGTTTGGGTTCAGTCAGTTCAGAAAATTAACTTTATGTTAACTGTGTTATCTTTCTAAAATAAAGTTATTATTATTATCATTATTATTGATGAATGAACAGACTGGGATAAAACAATATATATGCTTTCTGGAAATTAGTCGATAGGGCATAACATCTTTTCTCATTTCCATACTAGGGGTTGCAAATTATATGTAATCTTACCAATTCTTTCTGGGGAACTTTTCCTTACGGCACCAAGTCTTATATCCTAAAACATATTAATGATTCAGATTTATTTAGATTAGAATAGATGAAAATTAATCTGGAACAAGAGGCCCCAATGAGCCTGTTATCTCTAACCTGGGTTTCCATTAGGCTTCTAAATTTTACAGAAAAAGTCTGAACATGTCAAACTTCAAATTTTAGCTGATTACATATCCAGCTTAAAGTTAATCTATTTTTTTTCCATTAAAAGAATTTCTTATTTTAGTAATTGCAGCCATCTTGGATGGGAGGGTGCATTGCATTATCTTGATAGTGGACCACCAAAGATCGCCTCATGATCAGTCCAATGTGTTTTAAATATGTGTATCTATAGCATGTATATAGTGGACCACCAAAGATCACCTCATGATCAGTCCAATGTGTTTTAAATATGTGTATCTATAGCATGTATATAGTGGACCACCAAAGATCACCTCATGATCAGTCCAATGTGTTTTAAATATGTGTATCTATAGCATGTATATAGTGGACCACCAAAGATCACCTCATGATCAGTCCAATGTGTTTTAAATATGTGTATCTATAGCATGTATATAGTGGACCACCAAAGATCTCCTCATGATCAGTCCAATGTGTTTTAAATATGTGTATCTATAGCATGTATATAGTGGACCACCAAAGATCACTTCATGATCAGTCCAATGTGTTTTAAATATGTGTATCTATAACATGTATATAGTGGACCACCAAAGATCACCTCATGATCAGTCCAATGTGTTTTAAATATGTGTATCTATAGCATGTATATAGTGGACCACCAAAGATCACCTCATGATCAGTCCAATGTGTTTTAAATATGTGTATCTATAGCATGTATATAGTGGACCACCAAAGATCACTTCATGATCAGTCCAATGTGTTTTAAATATGTGTATCTATAGCATGTATATAGTGGACCACCAAAGATCTCCTCATGATCAGTCCAATGTGTTTTAAATATGTGTATCTATAACATGTATATAGTGGACCACCAAAGATCGCCTCATGATCAGTCCAATGTGTTTTAAATATGTGTATCTATAGCATGTATATAGTGGACCACCAAAGATCTCCTCATGATCAGTCCAATGTGTTTTAAATATGTGTATCTATAACATGTATATAGTGGACCACCAAAGATCACCTCATGATCAGTCCAATATGTTTTAAATATGTGTATCTATAGCATGTATATAGTGGACCACCAAAGATCACCTCATGATCAGTCCAATGTGTTTTAAATATGTGTATCTATAGCATGTATATATTGGACCACCAAAGATCACCTCATGATCAGTCCAATGTGTTTTAAATATGTGTATCTATAGCATGTATATAGTGGACCACCAAAGATCACCTCATGATCAGTCCAATGTGTTTTAAATATGTGTATCTATAACATGTATATAGTGGACCACCAAAGATCACTTCATGATCAGTCCAATGTGTTTTAAATATATGTATATATAGCATGTATATAGTGGACCACCAAAGATTGCCTCATGATCAGTCCAATATGTTTTAAATATGTGTATCTATAGCATGTATATAGTGGACCACCAAAGATCACCTCATGATCAGTCCAATGTGTTTTAAATATGTGTATCTATAGCATGTATATAGTGGACCACCAAAGATCACTTCATGATCAGTCCAATGTGTTTTAAATATGTGTATCTATAACATGTATATAGTGGACCACCAAAGATCACCTCATGATCAGTCCAATGTGTTTTAAATATGTGTATCTATAGCATGTATATAGTGGACCACCAAAGATCACTTCATGATCAGTCCAATGTGTTTTAAATATATGTATATATAGCATGTATATAGTGGACCAACAAAGATTGCCTCATGATCAGTCCAATGTGTTTTAAATATGTGTATCTATAACATGTATATAGTGGACCACCAAAGATCACTTCATGATCAGTCCAATGTGTTTTAAATATGTGTATCTATAGCATGTATATAGTGGACCACCAAAGATCACCTCATGATCAGTCCAATGTGTTTTAAATATATGTATATATAGCATGTATATAGTGGACCACCAAAGATTGCCTCATGATCAGTCCAATGTGTTTTAAATATGTGTATCTATAGCATGTATATAGTGGACCACCAAAGATCACTTCATGATCAGTCCAATGTGTTTTAAATATGTGTATCTATAACATGTATATAGTGGACCACCAAAGATCACTTCATGATCAGTCCAATGTGTTTTAAATATGTGTATCTATAGCATGTATATAGTGGACCACCAAAGATCACTTCATGATCAGTCCAATGTGTTTTAAATATGTGTATCTATAGCATGTATATAGTGGACCACCAAAGATCACTTCATGATCAGTCCAATGTGTTTTAAATATGTGTATCTATAGCATGTATATAGTGGACCACCAAAGATCACTTCATGATCAGTCCAATGTGTTTTAAATATGTGTATCTATAGCATGTATATAGTGGACCACCAAAGATTGCCTCATGATCAGTCCAATGTGTTTTAAATATATGTATATATAGTATGTATATAGTGGACCACCAAAGATTGCCTCATGATCAGTCCAATGTGTTTTAAATATGTGTATCTATAACATGTATATAGTGGACCACCAAAGATCACTTCATGATCAGTCCAATGTGTTTTAAATATGTGTATCTATAGCATGTATATAGTGGACCACCAAAGATCACTTCATGATCAGTCCAATGTGTTTTAAATATATGTATATATAGCATGTATATAGTGGACCACCAAAGATTGCCTCATGATCAGTCCAATGTGTTTTAAATATGTGTATCTATAACATGTATATAGTGGACCACCAAAGATCGCCTCATGATCAGTCCAATGTGTTTTAAATATGTGTATCTGTAGCATGTATATAGTGGACCACCAAAGATTGCCTCATGATCAGTCCAATGTGTTTTAAATATGTGTATCTATAACATGTATATAGTGGACCACCAAAGATCGCCTCATGATCAGTCCAATGTGTTTTAAATATGTGTATCTATAACATGTATATAGTGGACCACCAAAGATCTCCTCATGATCAGTCCAATGTGTTTTAAATATGTGTATCTATAGCATGTATATAGTGGACCACCAAAGATCGCCTCATGATCAGTCCAATGTGTTTTAAATATGTGTATCTATAACATGTATATAGTGGACCACCAAAGATCACTTCATGATCAGTTCAATGTGTTTTAAATATGTGTATCTATAACATGTATATAGTGGACCACCAAAGATCGCCTCATGATCAGTCCAATGTGTTTTAAATATGTGTATCTATAGCATGTATATAGTGGACCACCAAAGATCACTTCATGATCAGTCCAATGTGTTTTAAATATGTGTATCTATAGCATGTATATAGTGGACCACCAAAGATTGCCTCATGATCAGTCCAATGTGTTTTAAATAATATAAATTATTACAATTGTTGTGGTATTAGACCAAAGCACAGTGACATTTCAAAAAGGGTGGGGGAGGGGGTATTTACAATTTGTGTGGTATTAGACCAAAGCACAGTAATATTTCAAAAGGGGGGTGGGGGGTATTACAATTTGTGTGGTATTGAGATAAAAATAGTGGCAATGTTATGTTTTATCAGTTGGTTGTTAATTTGCAGAGTATGTTCCCATCCTAGGAGGTTTTCAATCTCCATTACTAACCAATAAGGCAACGTAACTGATTATAAGATTAAGCTCATTATATTCTTGTTTATTCATAATTTAAAAAAAAAATCTGTTCCACAAAAGTGACTAACGGTCTCAAAATCTTGGCTAAATCCCTGTGTCATGTGTGTATGAATAAGGCCAGACAAAAATATATCTCTGTTCAAAGTTTCCCTACAGTACCGTTCCTATTTTTCAGCATACCCTAGAACATTTTATTGGTATTTTTTGTAAAACGCCACTAAGTCATCACATCTTGGTTAAGCACTGTTAAAGTCAAGAAATCAAAATAATATTGAAAAATAAAATGTCTGCAATTAAAAAACCTACCCTATTTTTTCTATGTGCCCTTTTTGGTAAATTCTACATGCAAAGTGCCCTTTTTAAAAAATATATATAGTCCGTTTGATCAGCCTAAAACAGGACTAAAAAATTAATTAAAAATCAACAGTTCAACTTATTGATTTTTTTTCTTAACACATTTACTCATATATCATCTACCTACTCTGACAAATAATTTCAGAATGTTGACACTATTTTCCAAAAAGTTGCCCATTAGGTCTCTATGTTAAATATTTGTACCAAATGTGGATATGTGCAGAGGGAGTTAGTATGCTTGTTGTTACCAACTTCCAGTGTAAACAATAACAACAACACATGTGATTTTATTTACATTTCACTGTCATGTGATTACCTAATTTGAATATGTCACCAGAACCCAAGCATGCATGAGATGTTCATTTCACTTTCACCAAGTGACAATTTTGATTCGGCTTCAAAATAATCAAACACTTTTAGTATTAAATCCTGTTTTTCATCTGAAGTTTTGAGAGGCATGACTATCCTTTCTATATAAGTATTGGCAGAGTTCTAAATAAGGGCAGATAATTTTTAATTTGTAAATATTAATTCATGAAAAGACAAAAAAAATGTTGTTTTTTTCTACCTTTATTTTATATTTTTTCTATTATATTTAAAAAAATATATATTAATTACTTGTGTTTTTTATTATGCTTAAATAACATACATAAAACTTGTTTTCATTTTCTAAAAGTATACACAAAGCATGCAAAGCATGGGCTATTTACATGGTATATCTGGTCAATACACATAGGCTTACTTTATAACCATGTTCTTTGAGTTCAAATACTGGGCTTTAGAAAACACCAAAACAAAAGTGATTTTATTTAGAATTTAAAGAAAAAGATTTAAAATTCAAAGGCTTGCATTTATACTTTCTACTTTTAAATTTCTAAAATAATTTCCAATAAAATGTAAAAAGTTAAACTTTGGGTGAAATGAACATCTCATGCATGCTTGGGTTCTGGTGACATTCAAATTAGGTAATCACATGACAGTGAAATGTAAATAAAATCACATGTGTTGTTGTTATTGTTTACACTGGAAGTTGGTGACAACAAGCATACTAACTCCCTCTGCACATATCCACATTTGGTACAAATATTTAACATAGAGACCTAATGGACAACTTTTTGGAAAATAGTGTCAACATTCTGAAATTATTTGTCAGAGTAGGTAGATGATATATGAGTAAAGGTGTGAAGAAAAAAAATCAATAAGTTGAACTGTTGATTTTTAATTAATTTTTTTAGTCCTGTTTTAGGCTGGTCAAACAGACTATACCATGCCCCTTTTCAGTCCTAGATAAAACACTACATTACACCACCATTATGCTGTTGCTCTTCACTAGGACCTGGGTTATGACTCATAAGAATGTTCAGACAGAACTTTGTATGAATTTTCAATTATTTGCCTTAATCACTTGACACTAGATATTAAGAATCTGACATATTAATCAATTAGAGTAGAAATAAGAATCATATGGCTGTTCAAAATTTGTGTGAATTGATAATTATTTAACTAACTTACTGCCGGTATTTCAAGACCAGACTTTTTATATAGCACTTTAATCAGGTATACAAATGGATCATCAGGCTGTTCGTGGAGAACTTTGTTCATCAGTTCCTACAAATATCAAATAAATCACTAGAGTATAAATAGTTGCAAATATATAAATATTGTCCAAAAATATATGTGTGCTTATAAATGCTAACATTCTTGAAAAAAATATCACCTAAGTACTGTGCATTTTAATGCATATTTTGTCATGGACGAATGGCGTCATACCAAGCACAGGTAAGGTTTCGTACATAGAAATATTTTCTAGTTTATATTTGCAAATATAATGATATTTTCTCACCTTTCACAATGTCTAGATACCATTTAATCCACAATCGTAACTACTCTGCCATTCTCACTACCCTGCAAATAACCTTGTACGTACATAGTAGAAATTCTTCTTAAATTGTTTGCCGGAAGTTAAGTTAAGTTAAGCCGCACAAAAATCCAATATGGAAGACATACTATGTAAAATCTAATCATGCAAAACTAATTAAAACTTTAATTGAAATATTGAAAATTGTTTAAAATATAACTTTATCAAACTTTCATGTAACTGACATGTGAAAAGTAGTGCGATTTATACGCCTAATGCATACAAGGTTATTTGCATGATAGCGAGAATGACCGAGTAGTTACGATTGATTTAATCCAATATTCACTTCAAATAGTCTACCATTGCTTGTTGTCCTCAAACAGTTTAACATGTGATCAGTATACATTTGTTAGTGACGTTTTTTAGTATATAGTCCGTTTCTCAATGTCAATATTGTATTATTAGTATCCTGTATGAAAACAGAAAAATCGCTATATAGTATAATGAAATATTGATTTAAAGAGACAAACTATAGCAAAAAATGTTATGATAAATTGATAAACTTTTTTAGGGCATCAAGTTATAGCATACAATTCAAATTGAAAATTTGATCAAATGGTCTGTAGATGTTGTGAAAGGTAAGACAATATCATTAGTTTGCAGATTTGAACTAGAAAATATGTCTTTATACAAAATATTACCTGTATTTGGCCCAACCATGACAAAATATGCATCGGAATGCACCAGGCAGAGGGAATCAGTCTAATTTTCCAGAATATAAATAATAGCACTGAGAAGAGATAACAACAGATGATCCCTTGCCGGTTTCTTAGGGGGAGGTGGTGTCAGGTACTTTTGTGTGCCCCGTCTGAATCACAGGGGCTCGTTACTACTGTCTAGGAAGTCCCACTATCCATGGGAAGATTGCCTATCAATAGGAGTTACGAAAAGGGACACAACAACTTGGAGACCGCCAATTTTCAAATGTCCAAAATTGTTTCCCTTTAGAACACTTTTAGTCAGGCCAATACAGCTTACGGAAAAGGGAAGGCGAGTACCAAATATATCTCCGCAGTGAATAATTTCTTGGCAGCATTTGGCGGAGATATATTTAGTACTCCCTTTTCCGTAAGCTGTATTGGCCTGACTAAAGGTGCTCCGTCATTGGAAAGATTACTGTTGTGAAAACTCTGATTTTACCTGTGTGTCTTAAATCACCTAATCATTACATTGCCTAATCCTACTCAAGTCAAGACATCTTAAAGAAGGTGAACAAGCTTATTTTTACCTTTATATGGAGTTCACCTGTGCACAGAGTTAAAAAGGAATTGTTCCAAAAAGACTTCTGTGAAGGAGGATTAAAATTGATTAATCTAAATTTATTTATTTTAGCCCTAAAAACAACCTGGGTAAGAAAGCTATTTCGAACTGAATGTAAATGGGATAACATCTTATTTTCGACAATAAATCAAGAAAAATTATTCAATTTTGGTAATGGTTATATTTCTTACATAAAAGAAAATGTTGTAAAAAATAAATTTTGGAAAGATATTGATAAAGAAGAAAACTTTACATGGGAATATTTTTTGTCTTCTCCACTGTGGATGAACAAAACTATAAAAATAGAAAACAAACCAGTATTCTATGAAGACTGATTCAGAAAAGGTATGTGTTTTGTTAATGATATTATGTCAGAAGATGGAAAATTTCTCTCCATTGATCTATTAGAGACAAAATTTAACATTTCCAAAAATATGAAATTTAATAGTATAATTTCAGCTGTTGCTGAAACATGCTGGAAAACAGAATGCGTATAATAGTTATAAGCTACTTACTCCATTTATTCCTTCGTTTGTTAAGACCATTTTGAAGAGTGCAAGGGGAACTAAAGATATGTATTATATGTTACTAATATGGAATAAAATGGTCAGAAAAAGTGGGAGGAAATCTTAGCCTTAGGTTTAGATGAAACGAAATGGAGAGAAATATTCAAACTACCTTTTATAGTCACACAAAATACCAAACTACAATAGTTACAGTACAGAATTAACCAACGTATCCTAGGAACAAATAAATTTCTGTATAAAATTAAAGTAAAAGACAATGACTTTTGTACTTTTTGTCAGGAAGATGAGGAAACAACAGAACATGTATTTTGGAACTGTGAGATTGTACAAGCTTTTATTGATGAAATTGATTCTTGGTTATTGTCGAATGGTGTTAGTATTCCATTTACTATGCAGTTTTTTCTTTTTTGGTGATACTTCAAAATCGTCTTGAGGAGATGTTATCAACCTCATTTTACTACAAATAAAGCAGTATATTTTTAACTGTAAATATTTTCAGAAAAAACAAGATATGATTATAATCTAACGATTATGCAGTCTCCCAAACCGGCCACTGACACTATCTACCCACATATCAAATTTTGATGATATCGGACAATGTTGAATTTTTATGCCGTGTTTTGGCAGCCATTTTGAAAATGGCAGACATCTTGAAAATTTTGAAAACACAGAATTGCTCCTCTAATGGTGACCTATCACTATGTCAAAATTTATGTCTCTATCATTATCCAGTTAGAAGTTATCAACATTAATGTACGAAATTTCAAGTTTCCCATAGGATTCTATAGTAACCCCCACCCCCTTTGAACCCCCAAAAATATGGCTTTGATCCCCTTTACCACAAATCTGAAAACTTTAGGATCAACTAGAAACATATATCTATAACTCCACCAAGTTTCATGACATTCTGTCCTGTAGTTCCTGAGATCTGCCGTGGACAAGTTCATGGTGCACAGAAAGAAAGGAGAATAACAAGAACAAGAAGAATAATAATAATAATAATAATAAGAAACGGAGCAAAAATAATAAGTCTCCAAACGTTGTTTGGGAGACTTAATTATCGTTGGTCTCAATGCAGAGGAAAATACAGTCACTATATAACATTGAGAAATCTATTGCTATTAAAAATAAAAACATGGATTTTTTTCAACCAGATATGGAATGCTTTCACTTTACTGTTTAATTAGATATAAAGATTTATACAAATATTCATTCTGTATAACATGATAGAAAAGAAATAGCCTTTTGTTTTTATGAATGCTAAAATTACATATTCATCAAAGCAAATTCAAAATCTTTTTCTTTCTCTTTAAAAATTATTTTTATGCCTTAAAAAACTCAATAAATTAAACTTTTTCCATTTTTTTTCTTTTACTTCTATAACTGCTTAAAACCCTATTTTTTGATTATCTGTATATTTGTTAATTTGGTTTATTATGACTGAAAAACTCATTTTTTTGTGAAATCACATTATTTGGTATTTTCTGTCATGTTATTCAAATAGAAATAGTATGCCATTCTGTATGTAAATTACTAACAAATACTAACATCTTTATATATATGTGCTTTACTAATGTTAACGAGGCCGGGATAAGGTACCGATACTTCATGTATTCAACTAAGAAATGCACAGATTTCAATAAAAATATCACAAATTAAAAAAAAAAAAGGTGTTCCGAAGTTCGGGATAACTTTCGTTCCACATAGTTGTAATGTCATACATGTGAACCTTCCGGCAGGAGCATTTTCTCCCGATTTTGAGGGTCCCTTCCGTCCCTCCCGTCAACTTTCAAAATCTCCCGCCCGTGAAAAAATTAAATTACAAAAAAATCTTGACCTACATTTTGCGATCAATATTTCTGGAAATTCCCTATTTGGAACTCCCGCGCTGACGAAAAACACAGAGAGATACGAATGGTACAGGTGAATGTTATATTTAATGATATGGTGATTAATTAAGGTGTTGATGATTATACAACAATTATCCACTGATTGACAGTTAATTGGGGATAAGGAAGTGTGTTTGTGGCACACGCTTAGATGATTAGAAGTGTGATAGTGGCAATTAAAAATAGTTATAAATCATTGTGCAAACACGAGTCGGACAACCTGAGTACAAACCTGATACAGATGTGGTGAAAGCAGCAAAGAAGGCTTGTACCTCCTACTTGAACCAGTGTGCCAGTGCCAAGTAGACTGATGCTTAATGACTTTTATATATGTATCAATTTTGTGACTTCTCTATGTTTACTTTCTTTCACTTACTGTGATTATATCTGTGACTTTTTAAGGGTAAATTCTGTGACTACATGTGATGAATAGTGACTTTTTAATTTTAGTGCTCTATGACTTTATTGTTAAGAACATTCCGTCTTCATTGTTATTGCTTTGTTATAACCTTATGATTATGAATGATTATGAATAAATCATAAATAGTAAAATACAGTTTTTATCCTTCATTCCTCATATGAAACAATACATATTGAAATGGGATGCAGTTGGTTCAATACTGAAACAAGCAAAAGGAATAAACAATAAAAACATGCATTAAATATGTTGATAAAAAATCTCCAGTTGTAGCAAAGTAACTCTATCACATGTATGTAATGTTGACATGAATTCCGGAAAAAAAGTGTTAATTGCAACCTTTGGATGGCCAAGACATGCTAAAAGGTAATGATTTTATTGAAATATAATGACTTTGTAATACAAAACGACCAGAGTGAGACCAAAATTACAACAAAGCCAAAGGGATACAATTTTGGACATTTGAAAATTGGCGGTCTCCAAGTTGTTGTGTCCCTTTTCATAACTCCTATTGATAGGCAATCTTCCCATGGATAGTTGGCCTTCCTACATGTAGACTTTCTTTTCTTTCTTTACATTTCTAGCCCTCCTTCACTACTGAAGATTATTATTGGCCGAGCGCCGTATTAGACAGTAGTAACGAAGCCCCTGTGTCTGAATCTGCACCTAACCTACCTCTCAGTCGTTTCTCATATCATACCTGATTTTTATACAATAAAAACAAAATGTCTCATTTGTTCCTAGTATACAATTGACAAACCAATGCCCGAATGCCGCAATGGCAATGAAGTTATGAACTAAAGTAAAGAAGAAGAACTTGTCAAAACACGAATACCGAATATTGCTGCAAACAAAATTGTTATTTTATAACGACTCCACACACAAAACAAAGTAATGAGGTCAAAATGTGTATAAATACCTCAAAAAGAGGTGTAAGTTTGTGTTTTTCCATGTATGTCTGTATTCTTTGGGGTGTTCCCATGACTGAAAAATTTACAAGTTGAAGAATGAAACCGGAAGTTTATATTCAACTAATCTTGAATAATTCCGGTATAACCACTATTTTCCGGGTTACACTAATGTCCTGAAAATTGACCGGAAATGTCCTGAAAATGTCATGAAAAGTATCCTCGTCTGACAATAAGTCGGTCAGTCATTGGATAATGTTTGATTATTTTTTTCATGTTTGAAAAGTAAACATTTTTTTCTTTTGAATTATGTTCCTCATCTATTCTTGCTCACATGTGTAAAGTTCCATGGAAAAAAGATCGATAATAATAACACACTGACCTGTATTTGTTTACCATCCATTTTCCAAATGGTGTCGTATGACGTCACATAAAGCCGGTCAAAGTTCAATAAAGCACATGATTTTGTCATAGGCCAACCAAACTTAAAAAGTAAACCAGATTAAGAAAGTACAGTATTTTAGCTTTTTCAGTGTAATTGATTTGTCTGAAAAATTTCAAAAGATGTTTTTTTTTAAATAGTTTGAAATTGAAGTATTAAAAATTAATTATGTGATGCAAAAATTAGACTTGATTACCCACATAAAAAGTATTTAATCCAGTGAATTTTGTGTTTTTGCTTTTGTCAATACAATCTATTAGACCGACATATTTTGGTAAAACAATTAATGACTGATTTCAATTTATTTTAATCACATTTATTATCACAGAGTGGTAACAATACAGTTTTGTTGATGCTATTAGTAATAATGACAGGTTTTTTTTAACCCAGATAATCTCATTTTTCTGTCTGGTTTAATTTAATTCTCTGTTCAATTTATGCTATAAATTTTGATTATTGCTGTTAAATTAATTCTTTTTCTATCTTCTCTATGAATTTCATTTCAATACCCCAAGAAGTAAGGGGTATATTTGTTATTAAAGCAGCAGTGGAAATGCAAAATAATCTGCCATTTTGTGACTAATGGAGAGCACTTGCATGTATTTTCCCGGTAAAATCGGCCATTTTCTAGAAAATGGTGGAATCTGAATGATCAATCATCATATTTTCAAAGTATTTCAAAATACAATTTGCTTGGCCTACATTCCAGAAACGGTCATGAACTGTGATGACGATTATGTCAACAAACCGGAAAAATACAAATGTTTGGGGAATACCATCGATGGAACCATATTTAACAAGCATAATGTTATGTATTTATCTGACTTTTATGTGCAGTGAACTTACAGTGAACTTTGAGACTGAGAAACTCCAGCATCTGTGTCATAAATCTGTCTACATCTTTTAATTAATATTAACTCTGTCAATGTGTATGGTTTGTTTGTAATAGTTGATGCTTAGTCAGTATTAAATACGTATTTGAAGTGAATGGTTGTTTCTATGCTAATTAAGCTCCAAACATAAAACTGGCGACGAGGATAATTCTAAGAGGACTCCGATTAATTCATATGTGAGATCATCTTGGTTAGCTATCGTAATGCCTGGAGACGAAGCACAGCCACGAAATGCTGTTGGAATTATTGGGCGGATAGAACCGTTTGAGGACACTGTTGAAACTTGGACGAGTTACACAGAACGGTTAGAGCAATACTTCGAAGTGAATGATATTGCTGAGGATAAGAAAGTTCCGGCTTTACTGACACTTCTGGGTGGCAAAACTTATACCTTGCTGAGAAATTTGACAGCTCCAAAAAAGCCTAAAGAAAAGGATTACACAACTCTAGTGAACTTACTTAGAGACCATTTGACGCCAAAGCCAATTGTAATTGCGGAACGTTTTCGATTTCACAAACGGAACCAGCTCCAGTGTGAAAGTGTTAATGCGTACATTGCAGAGCTCAGGAAATTAACAGAATTCTGTGAATTTGGATTAAATTTAAATGACACTCTACGTGATAGATTTGTTTGTGGATTACGTAACGACCAGATTCAGAAGAAACTGTTGACAATCAGAGAACTTTCGCTAGATAAAGCATTAGAAATTGCAGTTGCAATGGAGACCGCGACTAAAGATGCAATAGAATTGCGAAATGTTCAAGGTGACACTCCCGTTCATAAAGTGTGGGGTGACCGCAGAAGAAGAAATCAGGGACGATCACAGCCGCAACAAGCGCCCAAATTGGTTTGTTATCGTTGTAATGGAACTGATCATTTAGCAGATAAGTGCAGATTTAAGGAGAGTACATGTAACCAGTGCCACCGTAAAGGACATATCCGTGCAGCGTGTCGTTCTGGAGGACAAAAGAAGAAACCTCAACATAGATATCAGAGAGTACATGCACTCAACCATGAAGAAAATGATGATCTTGAGATTTACAGTGTTTATTCGCATGGAAATGATTCTATTTGGATTAAACCGTGTGTCAATGGGAATGTTATTCCTATGGAATTAGATACCGGTAGTAGTGTTTCCGTAATTTCAGAGGCGGATTATGTGAAATATTTCAAAGGAGAAAAGCTCGAGAAATCGTTGTTAGTGCTTAAAACGTATTCTGGTGAGAAGTTGCATTCTTTGGGAGTTTTACGAGTTCAGGTGCAGTACAATGATCAGTGTTCGTATCTTAATTTATACGTGGTTAAGCGTGGTGGTCCAGCTTTGTTCGGTAGAGAATGGTTGAAAAGTATCCAACTCGATTGGAAAATGATAAAATCATTGACCATCGCGAGCGACGAATCCAAGTGCGATATGACTCTGAAGGACATATTAGCAAGGCGTGATGAAGTTTTCAAAGACGAAATCGGTTGCGTTAACGGAATTAAGGCAAAGTTACACCTTAAACAAGACGCGGTACCGAAATTCGTGAAAGCGAGACCGGTAGCATTTGCATTGAGACCAAAAGTCGAGCAAGAGTTAGACAAGCTTGAAAAGCAAAACATACTCACCCCAGTTCAAGTAAGCGATTGGGCGAGTCCGGTCGTTCCGGTTTTAAAGAAGGACGGAAGGGTCCGAATTTGTGGCGATTTTAAAGTGACATTGAACTCATGCTTACAAGTAGATCAATATCCGATGCCGAAAATCGACGATATCTTTGCAAATTTAGCCGGCGGTCAGAAATTCAGTAAGATAGACTTGCGCCAAGCCTACTTACAGTTGCCGATGGACGAAGAGTCCATGAAATTGCTTACGATTAACACCCACAAGGGTTTGTATCAGTTTACGCGTCTTCCTTTTGGAGTCGCTAGTTCACCCGCGATATGGCAGCGTACCATAGATCAGATTCTGCAAGGACTAGAAGGTGTCCAATGTATACTCGATGATATGATCGTGACCGGTAAGACGGAACAAGAACACTTGAAAAATCTTGACAATGTACTTAGCAGAATGCAGCGATTTGGACTTCGCGCAAATCTTAATAAGTGCTATTTCTTTAAGGAAAATGTTACTTATTGCGGTCACGAAATCGGTTCAGACGGATTGAAAAAATCGCAAGACAAAATTGACGCAATTTTGAAGGTAAAAAAGCCAGAAAATGTTACCCAACTTCGGTCATTTTTAGGTCTAGTGCAGTATTATGGTAACTTTTTACAAAATTTGGCGACAGAAGCGCGTCCGTTAAATGAGCTCCTAAAAAAACGCGAAAATGGAAATGGACAGACCAATGCGACGCAGCATTTGAAAACATTAAGAAACTTGTGACGTCCGATCAGGTTTTAACACATTACGATCCGGCGCTTTCGATAAGATTAGCGTGCGACGCATCCCCCTTCGGACTTGGAGCAGTCTTATCCCACGTGATGCCTGATGGTTCGGAGCGACCAGTTATGTTTGCTTCTCGTTCGTTAAGCAAATCCGAGCGAAATTATGCACAAATAGACAAAGAGGCCCTCGGTATTGTCTGGAGCGTGCGCAAAGTCTATAATTACTTGTTTGCACGTAAATTTACGCTGGTAACCGATCATCAACCGCTTACCTCGATTTTCAGTCCAAGCCGAGCAATTCCAGCCACAACCGCTGCAAGATTGCAGAGATATGCATTATTTTTATCCGGTTTTAACTATGACATAGAGTATAAAAGTACAAAACGTCACACAAACGCGGACGGACTGTCTAGAATGCCTGTTCAGAGTTGTAATGATTCGGACAATTTAGATGCCGAAGAAATTTTCCATATATCACATTTTGAAACTTTGCCCGTTACGAGTGATGCTATTGCGCGCGAAACCCGCCGTGACCGAGTCCTGTCACGTGTTTATGAGCAAGTTAAGAACGGTTGGAAAGAAGGGAACCATGATGAACTGCTTAAGCCATTTTATAATCGCAAAAGTGATATCACACTTCATCAAGGTTGTTTACTTTCGGGAATTCGTGTAATCGTGCCCGCAAAGTTGCGTTCCCGTATTCAAGACTTGCTTCATGAAGGACATCCGGGAATAGTCCGTATGAAGGCCGTAGCTCGTAGTTACGTGTGGTGGCCCGGAATCGATAGTCAAATCGAGCAGACTGTTAAGTGTTGTGATGGGTGTCAGCTAACACAGAAAATGCCGCAGGTAGCACCACTGCATCCATGGGAGTGCCCCATCTGCTCCCTGGGAGAGAGTCCATGTGGATTTCGCTGGTCCATTCATGGATAGTATGTTTTTAGTTCTCGTATGTGCCCATTCGAAGTGGCCAGAAGTCGTCCAGATGAAAACAACTACATCTACAAAGACTATTGAAGCATTACGTATGATATTTTGTAGAACTGGTATTCCTAAGCAAATTGTCTCTGACAATGGTCCACAATTTACGTCAGGGGAATTTGAGAACTTTACAAAGCAAAATGGAATTAAACACTACAAGTCAGCACCTTTTCATCCTGCTACTAATGGATTAGTCGAACGCTTCGTTCAAACTTTTAAGAATAGTATGCGGGCGATGAAACAGGACAATAAGATTTTGAGCCACAAAATTGCAAACTTCTTGTTGAACTACAGGAACACACCGCATTCAGTGACAAAAGAGACTCCTGCGAGGTTATTTATGGGAAGAGACTTACGTTCATGCTTGAGTCTAGTACGCCCGTCTGTAAAAGACACTGTGATGAACTCTCAGATGGATACTGTATTTCAAAAGTCTAGACCAGAGAGATCACGTTACTTTAAGGTTGGCGACCGTGTTATTGCTCGTGACTACAAGGGAAAAGACCACAAATGGATTGGAGGACAAATTGAGAGTTCTGATGGACCTTTAATGTATAAAGTGAAAACTGACTTAGGTTCTACCTGGAGAAGACATGTTGATCAGATTAAACCGAGTAAAATTGCAGAGGACATTGCGCAAAACACACCTCTAATTGAAGAACCAAGTGTTAAAACAACTGAAAACACAAAGACTGATGTTCAAACAGACAATATTAATGATAAACCGATTGACGGACCGAGTACAATCACAGCTGTTCAAGAGAGACGATATCACGAGAGGATCCGTAAACAGACGAAAAGACTCATTACCGAAATATAGACAATGTTAGGAAGTGATTATACAGTGTTGAGGCATAATAATCCTCGTATAATCACATTCTGGGGGCAAACCTCAGAAGCATTTATTTTTGTGTAGTGTAGTTTATCATAATCTTGCATGTTTGTGTAATCAAAACAAAATATCACTTCATTCATACATTTTACAATTTCATTCATTCAGTTCTAATGATTTATTGGGTTTTTTTTGTGTACCGATACAAACATTTAGCAGGGAGGAATTGTTATGTATTTATCTGACTTTTATGTGCAGTGAACTTACAGTGAACTTTGAGACTGAGAAACTAACGCATGGCCACACGGGGCAGTTGCCTGGGACCCACGAGCATTAGGGCCCTATGCTTATCTATATATGTTGTTTACTGTATGTTTTTCTAAGTTTTAAACACTGACATTGTTGGAAATACCAATACAATATATATATGCTTAATTGTATACACATTTACAGTTTTATTCCTATGAGTGGTTGTGTAGGTATAGGCCCCAGTGCACTGTTTTTCCTGGGGGCCCGTGATGCTGTTAAGGCGGCCCTGCTTCTATTGTTATTATACAAGTGATTTCAAGATGGCGGAATGAGTAAGACAGACCTCTCCTACATCCCTCAAATGTTAATGTTAAAGATTTACAGACCACGCTGGACGCAATGTGATGATAATGCCTTACATGACCCTTTGGGTCTGGTCATCGTGAGGTAAGCGTTGATGCATGTGCGCTTTGCATAAACATGTACTATATATGCACGCGCTACAAAATAGTCCCCAAAACTTGAAAACGTAAAATAGATAAACCATTTGGTTTTGCAGTTTCTAAGAAAAATTTTAAATATTAATATGAAAAGTTATGGATAAAACACGACGGACACTAAGTAAGGGTAATAACAAAATTACCGAACTCCGAACAATCTGACAAAGGGAAAGTCAAAACTCATAAGTGAAATGATAATACTTCACTTGGCCGCTTTGGCCAGTTGAGCTTACAAACATGCTTAATTTCAAATAGGTAAACATCATAAAAATATTCAAAAACCACAAGATTTGATAAATAAGTAATCAGTCGGGAAGCCAACGTCAGCTTCCGTAACTCCTCCCATAAGGCTAAAAACATTTACGCAAGGGCAGATAATAATAACCCACCAGGTGTCGCCCATAATCGTAATAGGTATTGACGTTTGTTTACCATGACGATTACAGAATAAACCTTATATGAGAGATAAATATAAATAAATACATTCCCAAAAAACGTGAATTATCATGGTTAAATATATAAGTTGCAGAAAAAACCCCAATAAAGTGTTTATTAGACATAATATCGGTATAAAACAAGGTATTTCCCGAGGTATTTGTTTTTGTTGTTGTAGCTAAGAATATATGGCGGGAAATTCTCGAGGCTAAGAATAACTGACACAAGCGCATCCCATTGGTTGTCAGTAAAAACTATGGTCAAAAATAGGTTTACCCATCATTTAAATGTGTAGCGAAATATAAAAATAGCCATCATTCCGCCTTTAATTTGCAAAACGAGGTTTGTAACTAGGACGCTGTCAGCCGCCATTTTTAATAAAGAAGACGCTGAAATTCTTAATAAATAAATAAATAAATAAGTTTTATCTAAAGTCGGCATGGTTAAAAACAACAAGCATACAAATATAAGCTCTAATGAGCTTTTGACCGACATACAACATAAATAACAATAATCAAGGCATGCAAAAATAAATTAAAAACAAAGAAAAACAAATTTAGCACTACAAGAAAAGCACAGACATGTAAGTTGGTAAGAAATCTGAAATGACTAAAACATGAAATTAAAAGCAATTTAAAAGCAGATATTATAACTGAACAGAATTAAAAATAATAAGCTTACATGAAAGCTAAGCATAACTAAAAGCTACACAATATTCAATAATAAAACTAAGTACAACATATAAAAGTATAAAAGATGGCCATGGACATGACCTGATTGATGGTAAAAAGCATACTTTAAAAGTCAGCACAAACTGAGCATTTGCAAACATTCCCATTCCATGACTTCAAAATATTCTTGAACTGATTAAAATTAGATATTAGAAGAAAGAGTAGCCTTTGTTTTATTTGCATTTAGAGTATCATAACATAATTAATTTGATTAATAGTTATTCCTGTGATATAGTTTGAGATATTTATGATGTATTTAACATATCGCCCCCTCCCAAATAGATCTCGAACCATATTTAAACTGACATCATGTGAACATATTCCAGTCTTAGCTTCTGTTTTTTTTTTTACCATTTACAGTACACTTTAACAATACTATATTTCAGATTTACCGCATAGGTGACCATGATTAAATAAGATTTTGTCTTTTTTATTTTGTCAGTATTTGCATTTATTATTTAAAACAGGTATCAAACCCTTTGTAAGATTGTTCGGAGTTCGGTAATTTTGTTATTACCTTTACCCTATAAACTGATTTCATGTTGTTTTAACATTTAAAACTTGTATGGTCTTGTGGTCAGAAATTTAACCTGTAAAATTATATGGTCTTGTGGTCTGAAATTTGACTTGTTAGCTTAGGGATATTTCAGTCTCTGCTTCTGATTTTTTACCATTGTTCACTGATCAATCATATATTTCAATTATTTCAGAATACAGTTCAGATGATTAAATAAAAGTATTTATGATTGCTTTATCTTTTTTTTATTTTGTTAATGTTGTTATTACCTATATTTGAACTCTTTAAACTGACTTCATGATGTTTTAACATTTAAAATTATATGGTCTTGTGGTCAAAAATTGGACATGTAAGGATATTCCAGTCTCAGCTTCTGATTTTGTACCTTCCAGATTGTTAATTGATCAATTATGTATTTCAATATTTCAGATTTACAGCACAGAAAATATAATGATTAAATATATATGTTTTTTTTTCTTCTAAAAAATCCATGAAGTAAAAAAATGGACCAGCATTCCAATTATATTTAAAGTACATCATCAAACAAATGCAGGCCCTTGGGTATAATTGTGGGCAGGATATATCCTCTAACTGATACATTCATTTAATTCAAAAAGTTCCAGATGCTCCTGAATTTTGTTTGTTTGTAAAAAGAAATTTAACATTTTTTCTGAATTGTATTGTATTTGTAAGAAATGTGAAATTAAGTTCAAACTTTGTATTCTATGTCTTCTGAAAATAATCTGCTTGAAAATGATGAGTCATGCAGTTAATAAAAAGGCATTTTCTAATGGAAGTAAGAGTGTTGAAGATGAAAAAAAAAAAGTTTTTCTTGAAAGAATTATTGCAAACTAAGTACCCATATTTGTAAATGCTGGTCATTTTGTGAATATCCTGGAGAAAGAATTATTGCAACCTATGTACTCAGTCATATTTGTAAATGCTGGTCATTTCATCTTGTGAAGTCATGGGGAAATAATTATTGCAACCTAAGTACCCATATTTGTAAATGCTGGTCATTTTGTGAATGTCAAGGGGAAAGAATTATTACAACTTAACCACCCCATATGTTATAGAAGCTAGTTTGTAGTTGTGTCAAACACATGAATATTCCAATTACATTGATATTTACATTGTCAGATAAACATGAAACTTTGTAGCTTTCATTCAGATAATAAAATTTCCTAATTTCAAGGAAAATATTTGCTTACACTGAATTTTTTTTTATTTGTCTTGATATAATATGAAGGGTTAAGATATCTGAATACAATTTTGTATGCCCCTTTTGGTCTCAAGGTTTCATTTTTTTTAGATTTTTAAAAATTTATCAATTGTTTTACTGGCATGTTTTTTTTTATAATATTTTCATATTTTTTCAATTCACTTAATTTTTGTTTACATGCTTTTATTTTTTCCACACATTTGTTTCTTTCTATTTATCTTGTACCTGTTGTATTGAAATTAAATTAAATTGAAATTATTAATTGTTGTACATCCCCTGTGCAAATCTAGTATCATAGATGATTTTTTTTTATTTAAAGTGATGATAAATAGCTATAGTAATTCCCCAGTCTAAATTACAAAATGCACAATGTCTAAAACAATATTGCAATACAAATAAACTGAAAAATACGGTATTAATACAAGAAAATTAAAAAAAGAAATAAAAATAGACACCCATTTCCCAAATTAAATAGCCTCTTTCGGATGTACGCTTATGTTAAGAAACACCACCGATGTGTTCCGAAAGACAATGAATTTCGATGTTTGGCAAATGGTCGATCGATCAAGGTGGGTGTAGAACTAAGTGTCAAAATTGCATCCCACAAGACATTGACACTAGTTGTCGGTATGACAATGATCCTAGATGATTTCCTCAGGCAATGGATGTTACAGAAAGCCATCATATTGTTTTAATTAAATTTTCTGACTTAAATAGAACCACCTCGACATTTGTTTTGAAATTGAGTCCACTTCAAGTAGCAACATTCGATGTTTGTGCACAATATTAATAAAAACTGAAGTGATGCAATAAATTCCTATTTATCCATAGACATATTCCGTATATTTTAATTGATTTCAAGCGTACGTATTTATTGCCTGAATGGGATTAGAACTGACAATGTTCCGCCTGAATATGATTATAACTGACAAAGTTCCTCCTGAATGGGATTAGAACTCACAATCCGTCTGAATGGGATTAGAACTCACAATGTTCCGCCTGAATGGGATTATAATTCACAATGTTCCGCTTGAATTGGATTAGAGCTCACAATGTTCCGTCTGAATGGGATAAGAACTCACAATGTTCCGTCTGAATGGGATTAGAACTCGCAATGTTCCGTCTGAATGGGATTATAACTCACAATGTTAGTGGTGATAGTGTCTGATCCCGATAAAACGCTTCCTGGAACAAATTTAAGGTGTCTTGTTTCAGTAAGCACAATTATTTTCGAGTTATTTCTGTTTTTATTTACTTTCATCGTCTGTTTCCATCACGGCATCTAAATGTAAGGAGTTAACTCCAGACGTGAAAAAAGTGATTGCACATAGACCTTTCAACCCATGATTTTTCAAGGAAAAATATCTGTGAACTACTGAACATTAAATCACGGACGGTTCAGAATTTCTTAAAACGTTAGCGTAAGCGTGGTAACATTGAAAATGTTTCTCGTAGTGGAAGGGAAAAAAGATGCACACGCCGGGATACCCGGACCTTATTGCGTATTGTTCGGAGAAACAGCCGATCAACTTTAAAGGACATGATAGCTGCATTTAACAACAGGACTATTTTTAATTATTCAATTAGACGACGACTTTTTGATTCGGGTTTCAAACGCCGGCCTGTTTCCAAGAAAATTACGATTGGTCCATTCAATCGGGAAAGACGACTTCGATTTTGTAGTTTGAAAATAAACTGGTCCGTTGAAAACGACTGTGCTAAGATCATTTTTAGTGATGAAACGAAAATAGAGGTTGGAGCTGACAAAAAATATATGTATGGAGGAAGAGGATGAACGGCTCCACCCTTACTGTGTTGGTGTTGTCCCAAATAAAGAAGAAACGTAAAGTTCTCGACTATGTTTTCGGGCTGTATTACCTACTTTGGAGTAGGAACATTCACCACCAGTTGATGGAAGCATTAACAGTGATAAATATATTTAGATTCTCGATGACAATTTGTGGCCTGTTGTTGTCAGACATTTAACTAATAATCCGTGGTCAATGCTCCGTTCCATGTTTCCCGGCGGAAGACTGCGTGGAAAACCGAAAACGGAATTTTTGCTTTACATTGGCCATCTCAATGCATAGATCTTAACATTATTTAAAATGTCTGGAAAGTAATTAAAATTAACATTATTTTGGGGTGAATTTTGGAAGTCCAAACCAAACAAGCTTTAGTACGAGTTGTTAATGAAATATGGACTGGACTTTCATTATGTTATTCGGTGACTGCACCAAAGTCTACCCAGGCGAATTCGATCGATCAATAATTAGAGCAAGAGGTCAAATCACTAAATATTGACAACATAAGGTAAGTTTTTATTAATTGTATTGACAATCAAAGGTTTAAATCCCAGTTGCAATTGCATAATAAGTGATGACGTCGGCCATGATGTGCCAATATATATGGCCAACTACTGTAGACCAAAGTGACATCATCATGATCGCATTGACATGTAACTTGTTCCCGCCATGATATGGCTAAACAAAGTTTCATTTGGCGCTAAGCAACAATCACTCACTCCCCACAAATATACCACACTGTCTGTTCTTGATGTTTTATCAATGAAATCATGAATTCAGTCTTGAATAGAGGGATTTTATTGAAAGATTTATTCAAGTAAAATCCCAAGAAACCTAGGCGTTTGTACGAGTTGCTAGGTAATTATATATATATACAGGAAATCATAAAACTTTATTACTTTGGTAATTCATTACTTTCAGTTCACCCCAATACAATATACACTTGAACAGTAAGCACAACAGGCGGTACACCTGAGAAAAAGGCCCGATATGTAACTCTTGTGGGGACAACAATTTTGTTCTCTCTGAATAATAGAAAATTCAAATTTTTTTTGCAATATTTCAACACATATTTTAACACAAGGCCTTATAAACAGATGTTTGCAGAAGTGAATTTTTAAAAACGTTAAAGTTAACTTCAAATATTCATAAGAATCATTTCTTAGCTCCGAGGTTTGCTTTCAGATGCATACAAATCGATGTTTAACACTGTATTACTGATTATAAAAAAAATACACATACTTTTTTTGATCGAAAACAAGGCCCTAATAAATTACAGAGTTATCGAAGGTAATCATGATCGTTAAAGTTGGATATATGTCGCACAATAGGCTACCCGATATGTATGGCTTGAGGTAATTTACCATATAACAATATGTTCATAATAATGAACGGTAAGCGCCACTAAAAGGTATCAATCGCCTGAAAAATAAATAAACATAAATTATAATGTTGAATCTCCGTGAAAATATTAAAGGTTTACATTTAAATCAACATCAAATTGAAATAAATATGAGCGGTTAGTTCTAGGTCCTGAAAAACAAAATCAAGAAATCAAATATATATAACCTTATTGTCAAATACACAACAATTGACGGATTATTGTGTATTGAATACGCTAAAGTTTTTATCATCCAGAATCAAATAAATAAACAATAATATAATACTATTATATAGATTGTTCTTATATTTATCAGGGAATTATAAAAACATTTATAAAAAAAAAAAAAAATCCTGTATTTATTGATCAATCAATTAACTTACAAAATAGTGTACCACAGGCACTCGTGGCACGGATTTACTACCCCCCTTTCTTCTAACTTTCTGTTTACAAATTTATTTTCAATAAAATTTCTTTATTTCTTTATTATTTCATCTCTTTTTCCTTATTTTAACTTGTTCGTGTCAATATTCATAAAATCTTATGTTAACATCAAATTGCACGTGTCGACCCTATATAGATACTAATAATCCACAAGGCATGCAACTCGACAGGTTTAAAAATCGTACCCCTGCTCGCTTCGAGTACATTTATTGCACCTTATTTCCATTATGTCATTCAAACTAGGACATGTATCCATTCCTAAAAGATGCAACTTTTTGCCCCTGTTTTTGTTTTGTGCATACGATAGCTCAGTTCTCCAGAATTTTAAGATTTTCACACATTTATTGCCAAATTTTTCGTATAAGGACCCACGGCTGACGGAAGTGACGTACACTGCACTAACTTCAACGGTAGGGTCAGAAAAGTTCCAAACAATTATTATTTAAATGTTTGGAATGTTTCTGACCCTATCGTTGAAGTTAATGCAGTGGTACGTCACTTCCGTCAGCCGTATGAAAAATTTGGCAATAAATGTGTGAAAATCTTAAAATTCGGAAGAAATGAGCTATCGTATGCACAAAACAAAAACAGGGGCACTCATTGGAAGACTTTGGCAGATCTAAAATTTATATCACTGACCACAATCCAAGTTGGAAAGAAAATCAAAGACAGAAAAAAGAGAGTTTTTGGATCCGCGAGTTACAAACATTAAACCCGGAAGTCATAAGCAAAAAGGCCTAAATCTTTTGTTTTTTAACTTTTTAACCAGTGCCTGATCCTTAGCTAGTTGGTAAACTTCATCATTACATTTTCTCATTCTGGTCATATTTATAAATTAGTGTGCAATATACTTGAATAATATAAAGTATAAAGTTCAAGATTATGATTTTTAGTAAATTACGTCACGATAGCTGATGGTCACGGGCCAGTTTTTCAAATCAGATTACAGACGCTGATGAAGCTCGTCGGTCAAGCGAAATATCCGTCGATTTAATTATAATTATAGTCTTTTTGTAGACTTATAGTTATTTTTGTTACATTTTAACATCTTTTTTGGATATCGTTGTGCTAACATTTTAGACGTTTATATATATATATATATATATATATATATGGAACTGATAAGCTCAATCAGAGGTAGACCGATATTGCTGAATCCTGATAATCATTTTACACAGCGAAATATGCCTAACTTATTAGACTCAAAATATAGCCAAAGGAATATCAATGAATTATTAAATCGGTTTACAGTTCGTAATCCGTGTTTTACTAGATATGCGAGGAATGTCAGTTTTATCCTCCACTCCACTCATTTTTTTCATCTCCATTAGATTTCTTATGGACACCACTTTACAAGTCTCAAGTTGCAAATATAACACATGAACAGGATATCCTGAAATTACATTAACAAATCTAAAGAAGTATCATTCTAAATAATTAATAATAATTAAGATACAGGGTGGGTTGATGGTTGTTTATTGTCTGATTTAACAACCAACTTTTAATTGCCGTCTTTTCTCTTGAGAACTTTCGAAAAGATGTCAGAAAGAGATCAAGGTATCGCAAAGTACCAAATGCTAAATACAAAAATATAACGCACCAACATGGACCCTATTGTGCCCAGAGGGATAACTAGATCTAAAATCCCTTTACTTATATTTTTTTTCATCTTTCAAGATAATATATATTTTCTCTAAAATTATGCGACAGAAATTTAATATAAAGATTTATTGGTCGTTGTCTTAGGACTGGTTGTTTATTTGATTCGGGTGAGAAAGTCAGCAGACGTTCCTTTCGGGTGAGAAAGTCAGCAGACGTTCCTTTCGGGTGAGAAAGTCAGCAGACGTTCCTTTCGGGTGAGAAAGTCAGCAGACGTTCCTTTCGGGTGAGAAAGTCAGCAGACGTTCCTTTCGGGTGAGAAAGTCAGCAGACGTTCCTTTCGGGTGAGAAAGTCAGCAGACGTTCCTTTCGGGTGAGAAAGTCAGCAGACGTTCCTTTCGGGTGAGAAAGTCAGCAGACGTTCCTTTCGGGTGAGAAAGTCAGCAGACGTTCCTTTCGGGTGAGAAAGTCAGCAGACGTTCCTTTCGGGTGAGAAAGTCAGCAGACGTTCCTTTCGGGTGAGAAAGTCAGCAGACGTTCCTTTCGGGTGAGAAAGTCAGCAGACGTTCCTTTCGGGTGAGAAAGTCAGCAGACGTTCCTTTCGGGTGAGAAAGTCAGCAGACGTTCCTTTCGGGTGAGAAAGTCAGCAGACGTTCCTTTCGGGTGAGAAAGTCAGCAGACGTTCCTTTCGGGTGAGAAAGTCAGCAGACGTTCCTTTCGGGTGAGAAAGTCAGCAGACGTTCCTTTCGGGTGAGAAAGTCAGCAGACGTTCCTTTCGGGTGAGAAAGTCAGCAGACGTTCCTTTCGGGTGAGAAAGTCAGCAGACGTTCCTTTCGGGTGAGAAAGTCAGCAGACGTTCCTTTCGGGTGAGAAAGTCAGCAGACGTTCCTTTCGGGTGAGAAAGTCAGCAGACGTTCCTTTCGGAGAAGTAAATGTACAGAGTAAAACTGAGGTTCAATTGATATTTAAAACGGAGTCTGTTCATAAGCAATATCACACACAAAACGTGGAGGAAAGGAGGGGGGAAATGGGGGCGAATAATTGAGTAGCACTGATCATTGAAGACTTAAAGACGATCTTTACTTCAAAAGGAATTTCTTCTCTGGTTTTTGTTTCACATGGAAATCCTTTTTTTTTTCTTTTGTAAATTTGAAGATTACCCTACAACGGGTAAAACTGGTAACCTGTCTAGCAAGAGCAACAGAAAGGACAACGAAGTTGAGTGTATTGTTCTCATAATTGGTAGATATTAGAATGCTGTAAGAAAATAGAGGATATTTTCATAACAAATAGAACATTCACAAGTTGCTACAACATTAAAATTTTAGCAGATTATGGAGGAAAATTTATGTTATTTTCATTAAACTTTGCATGAAATGGGACTATATTGACCGCCTTCAAGGTAAATAACTCCTGAAAAACGCATAATTTTAGAATCAAAGTCGGAAATGTGCAAATGACCGATTACAATTAGAGCTTGTGGTATCCTTATTTTTTTTCTATCTGATTTGGCCGTTAGGTCATATGAGCTATTGCCATCACTTTTCGCCGTCGTCCGTCCGTCCGTCATTTTAATCTACTCCTCAGAAACCACTGGGTCAATTGCAACCAAACTTTGGTGGAATGGTCCTTGGGTGGCCCATTCCAAAACTGTGCTCGGTGATCCCGACTTCCAACCAAGATGGCCGCCAAGCTAAAAATAGAAAAAAAGGGGTGATGAAATTAAGAAAAAATCTTCTGCTCTGAAACTACTTAGCCAATCTCAACCAAACTTTGCTGAAATGATCATTGGGTGGTCCCCTTCCACAATTATGTCCAGCATTGCAGACCTCCGACCAAGATGGCCGCCGCAGCCGAACTTAATTTAACATAGGACCCTATGGAAAATTCCCATAAACATCTTGTTGTCTGAAACCATTTGCTCAATAAGAACTAAATTTTGATGATTCTCTTCCAAATCTGTGTCCGGCGGTTCGGCCCTTCGACCAAGATGGCCCCCAAAGCCAAACTTAGCTTAACATAGGACCCTATGGGAAATTCACATAATAATCTTCTTGTCCGGAACCAGTTGTTCAATTGGAACCAAGCTTTGATAAAATAGTCATCGGATGGTCCTTTTCCAAAATTGTGTCTGGTGCTCCCACCCTCTGACCAAGATGGCTGCAGAGCTGAACTTAGGTTAACATAGGACCCTATGGGAAATTCACATTAAAACCATCTTGTCTGGAACCAATAGCTCAATTAGAACCAAACTTTGATGGAATAGTTATTGGATGGTCCTCTTCCAAAATTGTGTCCGGCAGTCGCGCACTTCCACCAAGATGGTCGCCACAGTGCAGTTGCGCTGTTATTGAAAGCAGCTTTAATCCAGGTGAGCGATTACAGGCTCCTGGGAGCTTCTGGTTTCTTTGAGGATACACTAGCATCTAACAACATCCTATTTGGGGTCATGTCATGTAACCTTTCATTTATCTTTGACCGTCAAATTATATGCAAGATAGTTAAATATATTGACCAATCGGACAACATCTGACGTGTTCACTTGGTGTAAAAAAAGTCACTTTAAAATAAGAACCCTGACATGACCCAAGAACTAGATGCTTTTAGATGTTAATGTATAATTCCAAAAATAAATAAATAGATAAATAAATAAATAAATAAATAAATAAATTAATTAATTAATTAACAAATTAATAAATTAAATAAAAAAAAAAAAAAAAAAAAACATTTATGCATCAAATGCAACATTTAATAAGATTGTTAATTACATATAGTAAACGTCTTATGAGTCCATGGCAGGTAAGAGTTAATTGAACATCGAAAGAAATTCCTACGGACCGACGAGTGACGCCATTTGTTCAATGAAACTGTATCCGTGGCAGGAACGGATGCAGGATTTTACGGTATATGGTGCCCGCCGGTCTAGGACAGGCACGGGGGGGGGGGGGGGGGGGAAGCCTCATATACGCTCCTGATAAATAATTATTAGACGATATAAATTTTTGCAAAGAAAATAGTATTGTCTTATATACCAAACATGCGATCGACTCTCCATTATTTAGCGGGGACGCATCCAATATTTTGATTCGACATTCAAATCGGTTTTAAGGTTATTCTTCTCCAGGCTGTCGTTTTCAACATTATTGATGTAATCCCATTATGTCTGTTTAAATTTGCGTTTCCATACTTTTTGGAATTGTTTATATTCTTTGAAAGTTCCTGCTCGTTTGGGATGTTTGTGCAGTCTAGCTTACCTTTTAAGCATTCGCTATAGTGGTATAGTTAACCATGGTAAACTGTGTTTCTTCTTTATAGTTTTAGATGGTACATTCTTTTTTATTGATGACCTTTATTCCATTGTTTATGGTATATCCAGTTATTTTCTACTGAATTCTCTACGGCGTGGGTTCGCGACCGGCTTTGTAAATTACAAAAAGGGTGCACTCGACTCGCAGCCACACGTGATAAAATTTACTAGTTGCTTGCCTATGGTTGGTGGTTTTCTCGGGGTACTCCAGCTTCTTCCACCAAGAAAATTGGTCGCCATGATATAGCTGAAATATTGCTGAAAGTGGCGTTATAACACAAAAAATAATTCTCTTCATGTTGATTCTGGATGTCAGTAGATAGTTTTCTCATGTCTTCTTTCAGATTATCTCAGTTGGCTTTTATTTGGATTCTGTTTGCAATAATGCGGTCTTGTTATGGAATCGGTACCTAAAAGAGCAATGCATTGTGGGATATTTATCCTTGACTGATTTATCACAATAACAAAACCGGCGGCAATACACAAATGTCTGTTTACAATTTAATACAATGTTGTGCGCCTTTACACATGATGAACACTGGCAGTTCTGAACAACTGAATACTCTGTTTAAATACGGCATCGATTTACGTAAGAATTTTGAGCTCTCAGAAAATATTTGAAGCAGAAATCATTACGAACACAAGTAAATTACAGTAAAATCGGTATTGACAAAAATCAGCTGTCTGTAAATTCACGTGAAAATAGTAGAACATTTCCGAAAATACGAGGAACTGCACTTGTAACTTTAAATAAAGTAGGGGGAAATCCTGTATCTTACGATATGAGCTTACTGCTGCGGCATATAGGGAAAAGTTCAGAAACTCAAGTCAGCTTTCAGATGAATCATTTAAGGAATTTGCTGTTCGATTAGTTGGTTTTCTAAGGCATTGGTTAGAACGCGAAGAGATAGGTAATGATTTTGCAAAGTTTGCTGATTTAGTTGCAAGAGAACAGTTAATGGTAAGTTGTAGTAAAGAGTTAAAACTTTGGATAAAAGAACAGAAGCCAAAAACTGTTGATGAGCTGATTGAGAAAGCAGAAGCGTTTCAGCAAGCTCACAAGAATGAACATGTAAGTAAACCAGACCAACCAAAACATTCAGGTAAGAGTTTTCAATACAAAGAAAGACAAGCAGAGACTAGAACTTGTTTTATTTGTCAGAAAGCAGGACATATTGCAACGAATTGTCCTTCAAAGCCAAAGAAGCCAGCAGAGAGTGGACATAAACAAGGTAAGTTTGGCTAATGTATACAAACTCAGCATGAACATACTGTTGATGGCTATAATAGTGGTGTAACTATAAAACTACCAGGTATCGCGTGTAATGGCAATAAAGTACAAGTGCATGGACTTGATATTGTTGAAGGTAAGATTAATAACGATGATGTATCTGTTTTAAGAGATACAGGATGTTCTACTGTATTTGTTCACAGTAAGTTTACTAACACAGATCATTTGACAGGTCATACTAGGGATATATGTTTAGCGGATGGTACAGTAAAGCAGTGTCCTGAGGTGTACATTAATGTATCTACTCCTTTTATTTCAGGTGACATTGTAGCACTAATTTTAGATACATCGCTTGCAGATCTTGTAGTAGGTAACTATGTGAATACATCTGTGCCACATAGTATTGAAGAGGTTCCTGTGACTGGAGGTAGGGATATTTTTGCTTCAGAAGAGAGAGTTCCTTTTAATGCAGTTGAGACTCGATCTAGAAAGAAGAAGCAAGAAGAAGCAGAAAAGAAAATAGACGAGACCACAGAAAGGTTTAGTAATGATATATCCATAACTCATCCTATAGATTTTTCAGATATATCTCAAGAATTCAAGATTTGTGACAGAAAACAGCTGATAGACTTACAGAAGACAGACACAACTTTAGATAAGGTAAGATCGTATGTTAGTGAAGAACACAATGAAAATCAGTCATCATTCTTTGTTTATTTGTCCGATTTACTATATAGAGTGTACCGTAAGCCAAGTGGTGAAAGTATTCACCAGATTGTGTTGCCAAGGCAATTAAGAGACATGGTACTTAAGTTAGGGCATGACATTCCGTTTGCTGGTCATCTTGGAAATAAAAAGACAAGAGATAGAATTATGCAACATTTTTTTTAGCCAGGTATATTTAATGATATATAAGAGTACTGTAGACCTTGTCCTGATTGCCAGATAGGTTCAGCAAAGGGGGGAGTACCCCGAGCTCCGCTGATTAGTATTCCACCTATGGACGAGCCATTTCAGCGCATTGCTTTAAATTTTGTTGGCCCTTTGCCTATGACAGACAGTAAAAATCGTTTTATTTTGGTTTGTGTCGATTACGCTACTAAATATCCAGAAGCAATTGCATTGAGAGACCAAGAAGCTAGCACAGTTTCCAATGCTGTGATTAGTTTATTTTCTAGGGTGGGAATACCTAAGGAAATGCTGACTGACCAAGGGAGCAACTTCATGTCGGAGTTAATGCGGGAGGTATGTAGATTATTACAAATAAGTAGGTTACGCACCAGTCCTTCCCATGCTATGTGCAATGGACTTTGTGAAAAGTTTAATGGTGTACTGAAGAAAATGATGAAAGCATATGCAAGATCGAAGCCTAAAACATGGGACGAATATATTCCGTACTTGCTATTCGCATACAGAGAAGTGCCAAATGAGAGCACCGGATTTTCGCCATTTGAACTATTATATGGCAGGCATATTAGAGGTCCTCTAGCAGTTCTTAAAGAGGAATGGGAAGAACCGAGTACATGCCAAAATTCTGTATTAAGTCATTTATTAGACACAAGAGAAAAGATGAAAACAATGGCAGAGCTTGCCACTGAAAATGAGAAACAAGCAAAACAGAAACAAAAACTGTACTATGATAGAAAAGCAAGAGATAGGAAGTTAGAAGTTGGTCAACAAGTACTTATATTACTGCCTACACATACATCCAAACTATTAGCTAGTTGGAAAGGACCATTTATTGTAACCGACAAAGTTAGTCCAGTTGACTACAAAGTCAAAGTTAGAGGAGGAAAAGAAAAAGTTTTTCATGTTAACATGCTAAAGGTATGGCATGAAAGGGTAGAAAAGGATAAGGATAATGATGTTCAAACAGATATTGCTGCGTGCTTAAACGTAATTTCAGGTCTTAGCACAGATGAAGGAACAGACGACAGTGAGATGAATCTAGCTATTTCTCCTGCTTTACAAAGAAAAGAAAGTGTAGATGACGTCCATATATCACCAGAGTTGACGTCTGATGAGAGAAAACAGCTCAAAGAACTCATGGTAGAATACGATGACATATTTAGTGATGTACCTCAGGTAACAAATATTATAGAACATAAAGTAGTTACTAGAACAGAAGAGCCAGTATATAAACGGGCTTATCCGATACCATATGCACTTAGAGACAAAGTCAAGAAAGAGATTGACGATATGTTGAAATCAGGTATAGTTGAACCTTCTGATAGCCCTTACGCAGCCCCTATTGTTTTGATTAAAAAAAAGGATCAATCTCTCCGCATATGTTTAGATTTCCGTGATTTAAACAAACAGACTATTTTCGATCCTGTATTGATGCCTCGCATGGATGAGGTACTAAATAAGGTTAGTAAAGCGAGGTACATAAGTAAGCTGGACTTAACAAAAGGGTACTGGCAGATCCCTCTCGATTTAGAAAGTAGACGAAAAAGTGCATTTATTACTCCTTTTGGGCACTATCAGTTCACTGTGATGCCATTTGGAATGATCAATTCCGGAGCCACTTTCGTCCGTATGATGGACAATGTCTTAGAAGGGTTCGATGAATTTGCATATTCATTTATTGATGATATAGGTATTTGTAGCGATACATGGGAATTTCATGTTGAACACCTGAGAGCAGTATTTCAATCCTTAAGAGAGGCAAAACTCGTTGCCAAACCAAGTAAGTGTTTTGTCGGATACGGAGAGCTAGCATTTTTAGGTCACATTGCAGGAAGTGGTAACATTAAACCTGTTCAAGACAAGGTTTCTGTCATTCGACAGTTTCCGGTTCCTGTTACAAAGAAACAAATCCGGGCATTTTTAGGTCTTATAGGTTTTAATAGAAAGTTCATACCACAGTTTTCAGACATATCAGTACCTTTAACTGACCTCACAAAAAAAAACGTACCAAACAAAGTTAAATGGTCAGATACAACACAGAAAGCATTTGACAAATTGAAGGAATGTATTTGTAGTGACCCTGTTTTACGGAGTCCAGATTATTCTAAAAAAATTATTTTGCAGACTGATGCATAAGGAAAGGGTATGGGAGCTGTGCTTGAACAAGAGTTCGACGATGGGCGACATCCGATTTTGTTTATCAGTAAGAAGCCGTCCGGAGCTGAATGCAACTATGCAGTGGTAGAAAAGGAGTGGACAAGGCTTCCACAATATCGTGTTTGTATGTAAATCATATTACTTCGAATGTCTAATCAAGGAATTAGGCATAAATAGCAACACCTCTAGTAATACCGCATACAAACCAATTTCGTTCGACAAAGATGAAATCCTAGCTAACCACAGATCATTCATGACCTCTTTAAACATTCCCTCTGGTAAAGAGTCTGAGGATTTACCCTATTTATATTGGATACCTAAATTCCATAAGACACCATGCAAAGAAAGGTACATAGCGGGATCATCAACTTGTTCGACGAAAGAATTGTCTATTCACCTGACAAAGATTCTGTCTGCAGTAAAAGAGGGACAACAGAAATATTGTGAAACTGTTTACTCGCGTAGTGGCATAAATCACATGTGGATTTTGAAAAACTCTAAAGATCTTTTGGATAATCTGAAATCAAGATCTTTAACTCAGGTATCCTCCATCAAAACTTTTGATTTTTCAACTCTATATACCACCCTACCGCATGACAAATTAAAAACCCGCTGAAAAGAAACAATTCATAAAGCTTTTAGTCATAGAAACTATGGCTCAAAATTTGTTGTGTTAGGCTACAATTCCACATATTGTTCAAACAAAATTCATAAAGGTAAAACATGCTACTCCGAGGAACAAGTGATCAGTATGCTGGAGTTCATCATCGATAACATATTTGTCTGCTTTGGAGGGACACTGTTTCAGCAGGTCGTCGGAATACCAATGGGTACGAATTGTGCCCCTCTTCTAGCCGATTTATTTTTATACTCATATGAGTCGGAGTTTCTTCAAAAGCTTGTAAAAGATAAGAAGAATCATGAGGCTAGAGCCTTTAATTTCACATACAGGTATATTGATGACGTTTTATCTATCAATTATTCTAGATTTGCAGAATTTCTTCCATTGATATATCCTCCAGAGCTGGAAGTTAAAGAGACCACCGATACAGCTTCGTCCGCATCATTTTTGGACTTATACCTCGAAATTGACGACAGTGGTCAACTCAGTACTAAAATTTATGATAAGCGGGACGACTTCAATTTTAAAATCATAAATTTTCCAAACATGTGCAGCAATATACCAGCTTCTCCTGCATATGGTGCTTACATCTCGCAATTGATTCGCTATGCAAGGGCCAGTAGCAATTATTCTGATTTCCTGAAACGCCATCTTCATCTGAGAAACAGGCTACTGGACCAGGGCTATAAAAAGATTCGCCTTATTCGATCTCTTAACAAATTTATATTCCGATACCAATATCTTGTCGAAATATATTCCGTCTCTGCAGAAAAAATTATAAGCGATGCATTTACATATAGTGAAAATGTATAAAGATAAAGAAGTCCAAAATGTCAAGAATTTTTTTGTCAATGTGTGACGTAAAAATATTTTTGACATTTACGTCACCGAATATGGTACTGCTTTGACAACTATTTTACCTATTTTGTTCCTGTATTTAAATACTGTTACAGTGACAACCGGAACCTTTGAACCGTAATGAGAGCGGGAGGTTTGGCGCCTTAAAATCTGATTCAACCCACCATTTCTTTAGAAATACCTGTACCAAGTCAGGGTCATTACGTTTTCACAGTTTTCCGGTTGTTGACTGATTTTGTCTGTTTATATAATTATGAGTTTTGACTTTCCCTTTGTAAGATTGTTCGGAGTTTGGTAATTTTGTTATTACCTTTATTTGCCATTGTTTGGGTGGTAGAAACACTGAGAAATTTTCTTGAGGGTAAAGAGTTCACTATTAACACTGATCATGCCCCTTTACAGTGGCTACATAAGATAAAAACCAGTTATCAGCGGTTACTGCGTTGGAGTTTGATACTTCAAGAATTCAGTTTTACTATTTCTTACATTGCAGGCAAGACGAACATTGCTACAGATGTATTATCTAGTTGTGATGATATTTAGTTATCCCCTGAGTGTTACATTTACAGTTGTTTATATTTTCACATTTGAGTGTGATGATATGCTTACAGAGTTTTATTTTAACCTTATTTACTTTGTAATTTCAGATATTTTTTTGAAGTTCGTTTGGCTGGTCGGACTAAATGGTCTTTAGTCTTTAGGAAAGGGACGTTTGTAACGAACTTGCATTATGTATTTATATATTATATATTGGATAATTTAATATGGTTATATTTTCCACTAACACCGATAGAAAAGTCAAACAGACCGATAGTTTATCACGTAGTACGGTTACCCATGAGATTTAAACAAGGTGAGTTGAAAGTCAGTCGGCACATGTATGTTGAGTGGAGCACACGCTTTGTGTTTAAGTAAAGTGAGGAACAGGCAGTTTGAGTATTACAATTGTCAAATACAGGACATGGATATTCATAGGCGAAGGTTCATTGCACTCAGGGGTTTTTATGCCTGGTTTTTGGTGTGCATATAGCAAAGTTTGCTGTCGGTGTAAATGGTGTCCGTGTTGAAATGGTACCGGTTTTGGTGTACATAAACTGATGTCACAACGCCCAACATCGGTGATAGTATTATCATTAAATGCCATCATACATTTGGAGTTTTAGAGTCCGTAATTACAACCCGAGAAGTCCGTGCTGAACACATTATATGTATGCAGTCATATTAGTCACGGTTCGCTGGATGCAATAGTGAAGCGATATATTAATCATCTAGTGTCCTCGTCATCAATTTAGAATCTACATTTATGTGAAATTATTCCGTCCGTATTTATAAATTATCCAAGGGGAGCAACCCAGTCAAATTAGTGAATTTCTACAGTACCAGGAATGCGTGGGTGCAGGATGGTATGTCTCCGGCGGTAAAATGCATATCGTTTATATATGCATTATATTTGCTCAGTGTTTTGAATGAATATCGTTTTATGTTCAGTGTTGTGAATCTTGTAATATTGTGTACATTTCATTCCATATATCATTTGTTTTGTGTTTATTTTTTATTATGTTTTGTTCATTAAATTTATATGTTTAATATAGTGTTACTTCTTTACATTTGCGTTTCCATACTTTTTGGAATTGTTTATATTCTTTGAAAGTTCCTATTCGTTTGGCATGTTTGTGCAGTCTAGCTTACCTTTTAAGCATTCGTTATAGTGGTCTAGTTAACCATGGTAGACTGTGTTTCTTCTTTATAGTTTTAGATGGTACATTCTTTTATATTGATGACCTTTATTCCATTGTTTAAAGTATATCCAGTTATGTTCTACTGAATTCTGTACGGCGTGGGTTCGCGCCGGCTTTGTAAATTACAAGGGTTCACTCGACTCGCAGCCACAAGTGATAAAATTTACTAGTTGCTTGGCTATTGTCGGTGGTTCTCTCGGGGTACTCCGGCTTCTTCCACCACGAAAACTGGTCGCCACGATATAGCTGAAATATTGCTGAAAGTGGCGTTATAACACACAAAAAGAATTCTCTTCATGTTGATTTTGGATGTCAGTAGATAGTTTTCTCATGTCTTCTTTCATATTATCCCAGTTGGCTTTTATTTGGATTCTGTTTGCAATAATGCGGTTATGGAATCGGTACCTACGATGACATGATCTGAGTAAACAATATGGGGCTGCATCGCCTCATAGTATGCTATCCAAATATAGATGAAAGTTGAATGCGTACTGGGCCTTCGATGAGAGAAGGAGCTCCAGGATGATTTGATGCATATGGCTAGGACCCTCTATGAACATCAAGAAGACACTGGATATTTATCAGGCCCAATGATGGCACATTCCCTTCCCGTGGAAGTAGGGGAGGTGGGATGTGCACATGATAGGACAGACGACCGGATTGTCCACGGGCCCGGTACTGGCATACATACTGTAGTGCAGCGTAGCTTAGGCTTATTTTATTATCCATAAATATATCGTTTGGTGCACATGCTGCAGACCCCCGTTGTTGTAGGGCTGTTCTACCTCTCCCATTTGACTTATATCGTTCCAAAAAAGGCGTGCCAATCGAAAGTTCCTCGTCCAGATGTCGACCAAACACATGATGCAAACCTCGGCTGTTGTGGGGCTGTTGTGCCTCTCCCATTTGCCTTTTATCGTTCCAAAGAAAAGGCGCCTCAATCGACTTTTCTCGCCAAGATGTCGACCAAACATCAATTTCCTACTTCCAGGTCTCACATGGCCATCATTCCCTGGCAATAAACCTCTATGTCTGACTGATGCATGTATGTTCCACCTAACATGACCACTCGTCATTTGTACACCTAGACTGAAAAAAAGATGCTGAGAGGTACCCACAACTAACTGAGAAACCCAATTGCTTCCCATGAGGACTATCTTTGAGTTTCAGGAACTGGAATAATCATCAGGTACCCTCGATTTAAAATATTGGCAAGCTAAGATAATTCCAAACAATTTGGAAGCAAGAAGATCAAAGAGCCAGAACAGGGTAGCAATATATATCTGATTGAAGGATTGCTCGAATAAATAAGTTATTTGGTGTATCATTCATGACTTATCACCGGGTTTGTAGCTAAACTAACACGAGGGGTGAAACTAGTGGAGCAGGAACTGCTGACCCTTCCATCTTAATCCACCACGGATTTTAGTAGGGTTCGTGTTACTCGATCATTAGTTTTATATGTATGTTTTGTAGATTGCTGTTTGTCCTTTTGTACTTTTTCTTTAGGCCATTGTGTTGTCTGTTCTTCTTCGATATACGGATTCTGATTATCTCGCTGGTATCTTCAAACTCTTCTATATATAAAATATGTACTTAATAAATAGTATTGAAATACCACAAGGCGTCAATAAAATGTTTGAGCATACTATTACAATGCAAAAAAAAAACAAAATCTGATCCTAAGCTTCCTCCTTGTAGAAAGATATTGTTAACATATATAGGTATATAAGCTCTCTTTACCTCGAGTCCCTACAAACGAATACATGATAGCTATAGTTCAGGTTAAAATCGTATAAATGTGAAATATGGTTAATAAACAACAGTATGTGTTCTCTGGTGTTATACTGGTGTTAATTGCGGTGTGGAGTTCTGAAGCACAAGGTGAGGAATAAAAACAAATCCTAATAAGATTACATACATATATAACGCTTTTTAACTAATTTTAAGGAAATATTTCTTACATACTATTGCAATTTCAGTGGTTAGACATGTCACTCAACTCTGACGCATTAACCCGATTCAGTGGTTAGACATGTCACTCAACTCTGACACATTAACCCGATTCAGTGGTTAGACACGTCTCTCAACTCTGACAAATTAACCTGATTCAGTGGTTAGATATGTCACTCAACTCTGACACACTAACCTGATTCAATGGTTAGACATGTCACTCAACTCTGACACATTAACCTGATTCAGTGGTTAGACATGTCACTCAACTCTGACACATTAACCTGATTCAGTGGTTAGACATGCCACTCATCTCTGACACACTAACCTGATTCAGTGGTTAGACATGTCACTCAACTCTGACACATTAACCTGATTCAGTGGTTAGATATGTCACTCAACAATGGCACATTAACCTGATTCAGTGGTTAGATATGTCACTCAACTATGACACATTAACCTGATTCAGTGGTTAGACATGCCACTCAACTCTGACACATTAACCTGATTCAGTGGTTAGACATGTCACTCAACTCTGACACATTAAACTGATTCAGTGGTTAGATATGCCACTCAACTCTGACACATTAACCCGATTCAGTGGTTGGATATGTCACTCAACTCTGACACATTAACCTGATTCAGTGGTTAGATATGTCACTCATCTCTGACACATTAACCTGATTCAGTAGTTAGACATGTCACTCAACTCTGACACATTAACCTGATTCAGTGGTTAGATATGTCACTCAACAATGGCACATTAACCTGATTCAGTGGTTATATATGTCACTCAACTATGACACATTAACCTGATTCAGTGGTTAGACATGCCACTCACCTCTGACACATTAACCTGATTCAGTGGTTAGACATGTCACTCAACTCTGACACATTAACCTGATTCAGTGGTTAGATATGCCACTCAACTCTGACACATTAACCTGATTCAGTGGTTGGATATGTCACTCAACTCTGACACATTAACCTGATTCAGTGGTTAGATATGTCACTCAACTCTGACACATTAAACTGATTCAGTGGTTAGATATCCCACTCAACTCTGACACATTAACATGCTTCAGTGGTTAGATATGTCACTCAACTCTGACACATTAACCTGATTCAGTGGTTAGACATGTCACTCAACTCTGACACATTAAACTGATTCAGTGGTTAGATATGCCACTCAACTCTGACACATTAACCTGATTCAGTGGTTGGATATGTCACTCAACTCTGACACATTAACCTGATTCAGTGGTTAGACATGTCACTCAATTCTGACAAATTAACCTGATTCAGTGGTTAGACATGTCACTTAACTCTGACACATTAACCCGATTCAGTGGTTAGACACGTCACTCAACTCTGACAAATTAACCTGATTCAGTGGTTAGACATGTCACTCAACTCTGACACATTAACCTGATTCAGTGGTTAGACATCTCACTCAACTCTGACACATTAACCTGATTCAGTGGTTAGACATGTCACTGAAATCTGACACATTAACTTGATTCAGTGGTTAGACATATGTCACTCAACTTTGACACATTAACCTGATTCAGTGGTTAGAAATGTCACTCAACTCTGACACATTAACCTGATTCAGTGCTTAGACATGTCACTCAACTCTGACACATTAACCTGATTCAGTGGCTAGATATGTCACTCAACCCTGACACATTAACCTGATTCAGTGGTTAGACATGTCACTCAACTCTGACACATTAAACTGATTCAGTGGTTAGATATGCCACTCAACTCTGACACATTAACCTGATTCAGTGGTTGGATATGTCACTCAACTCTGACACATTAACCTGATTCAGTGGTTAGATATGTCACTCAACTCTGACACATTAACCTGATTCAGTGGTTAGATATGTCACTCAACTCTGACACATTAACCCGATTCCGAGTATTTGCTCTTACTCTTATTGATGTGTGTGTGCTTAGCGGAGAAGCAACACATACCAATGTCATAGTCTTTGATTTGACCCGAACTGCGTTCTTTATAAAATGAAAATGGAAAATTGTATCTGTTAACGATCGAAGGTATATCAGGTCCAAAGCCTTCGGGGTCCAAAGTTTCAGATAGACTACAATAATGAAATTTATAAAAGAGGATCAGGTATGGAAATATAAATCTACATTGCATGAACTATCACTGTTATGCGCATATTCAAGCTTGTATAAATGAAGGCACCGGGCTGTATTCAGTTCGTGCCCACTGGAACCAAAATTTTGCATATATATATAGCTTACAATCGAGGAAGTTAAAATAAAAGTAAAAAGTATCCTGAAGAAATAGCAATGGAAACGTAATTTATTTGACATGAATTATTACTGTGAAATGGAGATTCAGTCTTGTACTAAATAAACATCGCATGTTATATGTGGGCCAACCACTGGACGTTCAAGATTTAACACACAGTGCAGAATGTTAAGCGGTCACTGACCTAAATATAGTTTTTTTCTGGTACCTGCTTCTTGTTGAGCGACGGTAAGAAACGGTAACAGTATAAGCGGGGACACCATAACAGCGATTAGAACAACGCTTGTTTCTGATCTGTTTGCTTGTCAGTTGTTTTGGGCTTTTTGACATTGCAGGATCAACACAATATACGTACATTGTCGGAAAATATAAAATGTATTTGCACTCGATGTGAAACAGGACAAAAAAACTCGTCAAAGTCTCGCGTTTCTACCTATTGCTTAAGGTAGTAAAAATAATTTTTATAATATTCCTACATGAATGTACATAATATTATATTGTATATAGCCATTAAAGGGTGAAGCCCTTATAACTATAGGCTATGCAAAATTTAGTCACGTGACTATTCATAGCCAAATATCTTTTCACCGGAAGTGTAAAAATATTGAACAAAAGAGTATTTAAAATCGCTATAAAATTTATTTCAATGAGAAATCCTGAAATCTCTTATTGTTTATATTCTGAAAAATTCAAATAAACTCAAATGAAAATTCTAAAAGAAATCTTATAATATCCACACAAAGCGCTGTGTGTAGTACGTCATTTGTTAGTTTGCACTGATCATGAAATACACACATGTGCCAGGTCGTATGCAACCCTGGGATGAATTTCATGAAATTCCATGCATATCTCCTGAAAGGATGATTCTCCTCTCTGATTACTTTGTGTGAGCTGGTGTCAAATAGAAACAGCAGCTCGCTTTATGAAATGATTCTGACAAGAAAAGCATGACAGCAGGGAATTATGGCAGGCAGCTTTGCTTGAAAAACCTTGATTGCATTTTCGTTTGTCCATCATTCCCCTTTTGATAAGCCCAAAAACCCTTAACTATATAGAATACATTTTTTGTTGACATTAGGTCGATTCTTGGTTAATCAAAAATACATTCAGTGGACCTACTTGATATCTGCTGGACCTGTTCTTATCCTTTATTTTGCACACTCACATTGTGACAAAAAATATGGAAATCTGAGCAAATGACTTTGATATCAGAATTTTTATTTTCGACAAAAAGAGTCAACTAATTCTGGGTTAACATATTTCAAGCCCCCCTCTCAAAAACAAATGGTCGCCAAATGTTGGATATAGACTTCGCCCCTAAACAGGTTGTGCCTGTCTCATATTATACGTACATTGTCGGAAAATATAAAATTCATTTGCATGTGAAACAGGACAGAAATACTCGCCCTGATTCTCGCGTTTCTACCTATTGTTTAAGGTCGTAAAAATACATTTTATTATATTCCAACAATGTACATATATTGTATATAGAGATTATATATTAGGAATAGTTCTTATTTAATCTTAGGAATTGTAGTTCATGTCCGTCATTCTTCATAGAACAGTTCAAATTCGTGAATTGCTACATATGATTAAACAAAATTCCGTGTAAAATTGTTCGATGTTTTCCCTAAATTTAAAAAGTTGAAAAAAAAACAAAACAATGTTGTTGAAAATGAAAATATTGTTCTTGTTTCAATAACAAAGGGTGTGGTATACGTGACTCTAAATTGTAAATGAATATCAAGAAAATACAATGTAATATAATTTTGTCATAAAAAGCAGTGGCTTGAGACGATCTTATTTTATTTTATTTTTTTTTTTATAAAAACGAAGATATTTAATACATCTATAACGTGATGTATGTCAAGGTTTTTGTCCAATTTTAAAACCATTGCTATTTTTAATTTTGAAAATAGATTCTTTTTGATCATACATCCATATCAAACAGTAAAGGCAACTGAATCATCTAAACAAATATACATGTGCTTTTTATAATAAGACTGATTGATTGATTGATTGATTGATGTTTAACGTCAACGTTTGCAATATTTCAGCTATATCGAGGCCTTTTATAATGAGAAAAAATAAAGAATATATATGGGTTTTAAATCTATTAACGTTATGGAGTCACGTCTTCATTTTGCTCTGACTTTGAACTAGAGCGATATTTTTATTGTTCACGACTTTACTTTTATATAAACGAATCTGATGCATGTATGTACCATTTGACGAATTTATTGGTGCTACTGGTCAAGGACCAATTATCACCAAGTACCAATTATCGCCAACTTGCACGTTACTCGCGAGCACACGCGAATTTTCTGGCCATTTTTTGCAGACGACAATAATAAATGGTGGTAAATTAGACAGCAAAATCTTACATTTGTATCTTGGCTAATTAAAAAGAAATCAGGTAAAGCCCTAGTTCTAATAATAAAACTCTAAATGCTCGTTTACTCGCAAGGGTTATAACGGATGCCATTACACGTAATGTAGCAGCCGCCGAGATTTTTTAAATAAATAAATAAATAAATAAATAAATTAACAAACATTTATGCATCAAATGCAACATTTAATAAGATTGTTTATTACATATAGTAAACATCTTATGAGTCCATGGCAGGTAAGAGTTAATTGAACATCGAAAGAAATTCCTACGGACCGACGAGTGACGCCATTTGTTCAATGAAACTGTATTCGTGGCAGGAACGGATGCAGGCTTTTACGGTCTATGGTGCCCAGCGGTGTAGGACAGGCACGGGTGGGGGGAGCCTCATATACGCTCCTGATAAATAATTATTAGACGATATAAATTTTTGCAAAGAAAATAGTATTGTCTTATATAACAAACATGCGATCGACTGTCCATTATTTAGCGGGGACGCATCCAATATCTTGATTCGACATTCAAATAGGTTTTAAAGTTGTTCTTCTCCAGGCTGTCGTTTTTAACATTATTGATGTAATCCCATTATGTCTGTCTAAATTTGCGTTTCCATACTTTTTGGAATTGTTTATATTCTTTGAAAGTTCCTGCTCGTTTGGCATGTTTGTGGAGTCTAGCTTACCTTTTAAGCATTCGTTATAGTGGTCTAGTTAACCATGGTAGACTGTTTCTTCTTTATAATTTTAGATGGTACATTCTTTTCTATTGATGACCTGTATTCCATTGTTTAGAGTATATCCAGGTATCTTCTACTGAATTCTGTACGGCGTGGGTTCGCGCCGGCTTTGTAAATTACAAAAAGGGTGCACTCGACTCGCAGCCACAAGTGATACAATTTACTAGTTTCTTGCCTATTGTCGGTGGTTCTCTCGGGGTACTCCGGCTTCTTCCACCACGAAAACTGGTCGTCACGATATAGCTGAAATATTGCTGAAAGTGGCGTTATAGCACACACAAAAGAATTCTCTTCATGTTGATTGTGGATGTCAGTAGATAATTTTCTCATGTCTTCTTTCATATTATCCCCGTTGGTTTTTATTTGGATTCTGTTTGCAATGATGCGGTCTTGTTATGGAATCGGTACCTACGATGGCATGGACTGAGTAGACAATATGAGGCTGCATCGCCTCATAGCGTCCTATTCAAATATAGATGAAAGTTGAAAGCGTACTGGGCCTTCGATGAGAGAACGAGTTCCAGGATTCGATTCATATGGCAAGGACCCTCTATGAACATCAAGAAGACACTGTATATTTATCAGGCCCAATGATGGCACATTCCCTTCCCATTGGGGTCGGGGAGGTGGGATGTGCACATGATAGGACAGACGACCGGACTGTCCACGGGCCCGGTACTGGCATATATACTGTCTAGTGCATCTTAGCTTAGGCTTATTTTATTATCCATAAATATATCGTTTGGTGCATATGCTGCAGACTCTCGTTGTTGTAGGGATGCTCTACCTCTCCCATTTGACTTCTATCGTTCCAAAAAGGCGTGCCAATCGAAATTTCCTCGCCAAGATGTCGACCAAACACATGATGCAAACCTCGGTTTTTGTAGGGCTGCTGTGCCTCTCCAATTTGCCTTTTATTGTTCGAAAGAAAAGGCGCCTCAATCGACTTTTCTCGCCAAGATGTCGACCAAACAATTTCCTACTTCCAGGTCTGACATGGACATCATTCCCTGGCAATTAACCTCTCTATTTCTGGCTGATACATGTATGTTCCAACTAACACGACCACTCGTCATTTTTACACCTAGACTGACAAATGATGCTGAGAGGTACCCACAACCAACTGAGAAACCCCAGTTGATTCCCATGAGGATTATCTTTGAGTTTCTGGAACTGGAATAATCATCAGGTACGTTCGATTCAAAATATTGGCAAGCTAAGATAATTTCAAACAATTTGGAAGCAAGAAGATCAAAGAGCCAGAACAGGGTAGCAATATATATCTGATTGAAGGATTGTTCGAATAAATAAGTTATTTGGTGTATCATTCATGACTTATCACCGGGTTTGTAGCTAAATTAACACGAGGGGTGAAACTAGTGGAGCAGGAACTGCTGACCTTTCCGTCTTAATCCACCACGGATTTTAGAAGGGTTCGTGTTACTCGATCATTAGTTTTATATGTATGTTTTGTAGATGGCTGTTTGTCCTTTTGTACTTTTTCTTTAGGCCATTGTGTTGTCTGTTCTTCTTCGATATACGATTCTGATTATCTGGCTGGTATCTTCAAACTCTTCTATATATAAAATATGTACTTACTAAATAGTATTGAAATACCACAAGGCGTCAATAAAATGTTTGAGCATACTATTACAATGCAAAAAAAACCACCATCTGATCCTAAACTTCCTCCTTGTAGACAGATATTGTTAACATATATAGGTATATAAGCTCTCTTTACCTCGAGTCCCTACAAACGAATACATGAAAGCTATAGTTCAGGTTAAAATCGTATAAATGTGAAATATGGTTAATAAACAACAGTATGTGTTCTCTGGTGTTATACTGGTGTTAATTGCGGTGTGGAGTTCTGAAGCACAAGGTGAGCAATAAAAACAAATCCTAATAAGATTACATACATATATAGCGCTTTTTAACTAATTTTAAGGAAATATTTCTTACATACTATTGCAATTTCAGTGGTTAGACATGTCACTCAACTCTGACACATTAACCCGATTCGTGGTTAGACATGTCACTCAACTCTGACACATTAACCTAATTCAGTGGTTAGACATGTCACTCAATTCTGACAAATTAACCTGATTCAGTGGTTAGACATGTCACTTAACTCTGACAAATTAACCCGATTCAGTGGTTAGACACGTCACTCAACTCTGACAAATTAACCTGATTCAGTGGTTAGACATGTCACTCAACTCTGACACATTAACCTGATTCAGTGGTTAGACATGTCACTCAACTCTGACACATTAACCTGATTCAGTGGTTAGACATGTCACTCAACTCTGACACATTAACCTGATTCAGTGGTTAGATATGTCACTCAACTCTGACACATTAACCTGATTCAGTGGTTAGACATGTCACTCAATTCTGACAAATTAACCTGATTCAGTGGTTAGACATGTCACTTAACTCTGACACATTAACCCGATTCAGTGGTTAGATACGTCACTCAACTCTGACAAATTAACCTGATTCAGTGGTTAGACATGTCACTCAACTCTGACACATTAACCTGATTCAGTGGTTAGACATCTCACTCAACTCTGACACATTAACCTGATTCAGTGGTTAGACATGTCACTCAAATCTGACACATTAACTTGATTCAGTGGTTAGACATATGTCACTCAACTCTGACACATTAACCTGATTCAGTGGTTAGAAATGTCACTCAACTCTGACACATTAACCTGATTCAGTGGTTAGACATGTCACTCAACTCTGACACATTAACCTGATTCAGTGCTTAGACATGTCACTCAACTCTGACACATTAACCTGATTCAGTGGTTAGATATGTCACTCAACCCTGACACACTAACCTGATTCAGTGGTTAGACATGTCACTCAACTCTGACACATTAACCTGATGCAGTGGCTAGATATGTCACTCAACCCTGACACATTAACCTGATTCAGTGGTTAGACATGTCACTCAACTCTGACACATTAACCTGATTCAGTGGCTAGATATGTCACTCAACCCTGACACATTAACCTGATTCAGTGGTTAGACATGTTACTCAACTCTGACACATTAACCTGATTCAGTGGCTAGATATATCACTCAACTCTGACACATTAACCTGATTCAGTGGTTAGACATGTCACTCAATTCTGACAAATTAACCTGATTCAGTGGTTAGACATGTCACTTAACTCTGACACATTAACCCGATTCAGTGGTTAGACATGTCACTCAACTCTGACACATTAACCTGATTCAGTGGTTAGACATCTCACTCAACTCTGACACATTAACCTGATCCAGTAGTTAGACATGTCACTCAAATCTGACACATTAACTTGATTCAGTGGTTAGACATATGTCACTCAACTTTGACACATTAACCTGATTCAGTGGTTAGAAATGTCACTCAACTCTGACACATTAACCTGATTCAGTGGTTAGACATGTCACTCAACTCTGACACATTAACCTGATTCAGTGGTTAGACATGTCACTCAACTCTGACACATTAACCTGATTCAGTGGCTAGATATGTCACTCAACCCTGACACATTAACCTGATTCAGTGGTTAGACATCTCACTCAACTCTGACACATTAACCTGATTCAGTGGTTAGACATCTCACTCAACTCTGACACATTAACCTGATGCAGTGGCTAGATATGTCACTCAACCCTGACACATTAACCTGATTCAGTGGTTAGACATGTCACTCAACTCTGACACATTAACCTGATTCAGTGGTTAGACATGTCACTCAACTCTGACACATTAACCCGATTCCGAGTATTTGATCTTACTCTTAATGTTGTGTGTGCTTAGCGGAGAAGCAACACATACCATTTGCATAGTCTTTGATTTGACCCGAACTGCGCTCTTTATAAAATGAAAATGGAAAATTGTGCCTGTTAATGATCGAAGGTATATGAGGTCCAAACCCTTCGGGTTCCAAAGTTTCAGATAGACTACAATAATGAAATTTATAAAAGAGGACCAGGTATGGAAATACTAATCTACATTGCACGAACTATCACTGTTATACGCATATTCAAGCCTGTATAAATGAAGGCACCGGGCTGTATTCAGTTCCTGCCCACTGGAACCAAAATTTTAGATATATATAGTTTACAATTGAGGAAGTTAAAATAAAAGTAAAAAGTATCATGAAGAAATAGCAATGGAAACGTAATTTATTTGACATGAATTATTACTGTGAAATGGAGATTCAGTCTTGTACTAAATAAACATCGCATGTTCTATGTGGTCCAACCACTGGACGTTCAAGATTTAACACACAGTGCAGAATGTTAAGCGGTCACTGACCTAAGTATAGTTTTTCTGGTACCTGATTCTTGTTGAGCAACGGTAAGAAACGGTAACAGTATAAGCGTGGATACCATAAAAGCGATTAGAACAACGCTTGTTTCTGATCTGTTTGCTTGTCAGTTGTTTTTGCTTTTTGACATTACAGGATCAACACAATATAGGTACATTGTTGGAAAATAAAAAATGCATTTGCACTCGATATGAAACAGGACAGAAAAACTCGTCAAAGTCTCGCGTTTCTACCTATTGCTTAAGGTAGTAAAATTAAATTTTATAATATTCCTACATGAATGTACATAATATTATATTGTATATAGATATTAAAGGGCGAAGCCCTTTTAACTATAGGCTATGCGAAATTTATTCACGTGACTATTCATAGCCAAATATCTTTTCACCGGAAGTGTAAAAATATTGAACAAAATAGTATTTAAAATCGCAACGGAATTTAATTCAATGAGAAATCCTGAAATCTCTTATTGTTTATATTCTGAAAAATTCAAATAAACTCAAATGAAAATTCTAAAGGAAAACTTACAATATCCACACACAGCATTATGTGTAGTACGTCATTTGTTAGTTTGCACTGATCATGAAATACACACATGTGCCAGGTCGTATGCAACCCTGGGATGAATTTCATGAAAGTCCATGCATTTCTCCTGAAAGGATGATTCTCCTCTCTGAATAATTTGTGTGAGCTGGTGTCAAATAGAAAGAGCAGCTCGTCTTATGAAATGATTCTGACAAGACAAGCATGACAGTAGGGAATTATGGCAGGCAGCTTTGCTTGAAAAACCTTGATTACATTTAAAATGATTGCATTTTCGTTTGACCATCATTCCCCTTTTGATAAGCCCAAAAACCCTTAATTATATAGAATACATTTTTTGTTGACATTAGGTCGATTCAAGGTTCTTCAAAAATACATTCAGTGGACCTACTTGATATCTGCTGACCTATTCTTACCCTTTATCTTGCACACTCACATTGTGACAAAAAATATGTAAATCTGAGCAAATGACTTTGATATCAGAATTTTTATTTTCGACAAAAGAGTTAACTAATTCTGGGTTAGCATATTTCAAGCCCCCCTCTCAAAAACAAATGGTCGCCAAATGTTGGAAATAGACTTCGCCCTTAAACAGGTTGTGCCTGTCTCATATTATACGTACATTGTCGGAAAATATAAAATTCATTTGCATGTGAAACAGGACAGAAATACTCGCCCGAGTCTCGCGTTTCCAACTATTGTTTAAGGTCGTAAAAATACATTTTATGATATTCCAACAATGTACATATATTGTATATAGAGATTATATATTAGGAATAGTTCTTATTTAATCTAAAGAATGTTGGTTCACGTCTGTCATTCTTCCTAGAACAGTTGAAATTCGTGAACTGCTACATCTGATTAAGAAAAATTCCGTGTAAATATGTTCGATGTTTTCCCTAATTTTAAAATGGTGGAAAAAAAACCAAGCAAATGGCGTGGTATACGTGACTCTAAATTGTAAATTAATATTAAGAAAATACAATGTAATTTAAATTTGTCATAAAAAGCTGTAGCTTGAGACGATCTTTTTTTATTTTTTATTTTTTTTTTATAAAAACGAAGATATTTAATACATGTATAACGTGATGTATGCCAAGGTTTTTGTCCGATTTTAAAACCATTGCTATTTTTAATTTTGAAAATGGATTCTTTTTGTTCATATATCCATATCAAACAGTAAAGGCAACTGAATCATCTAAAAAAATCCACATGCGATTTTCATAATAAGACTGATTGATTAATTGGTGTTTAACGTCAACGTTTGCAATATTTCAGCTATATCGTGGCGTTTTATAATGAGAAAAAATAAAGAATATATATGGGTTACAAATCTATTAACATTTCGGAGTCACGTCTTCATTTTGCTCTGCCTTTGAACTAGAGCGATACTTTTTATTGTTCACGACTTTACTTTTTATATAAACGAATCTGATGCATGTATGTACCATTTGACGAATTTATTGGTTTTATTTATTTATTTACTGGTCAAGGACCAATTATCGCCAAGTACCAATTATCGCCAACTTGCACGTTATTCGCGAGCGCACGCGAATTTTCTGGCCATTTTTTGCAGACGACAATAATAAATGGTGGCAAATCAGACAGCAAAATCTTACATTTGTATCTTGGCTAATTAAAAAGAAATCAGGTAAAACCCCATTAGAAACCATACAGTGTACCTCTTTATATAAACTTCGCGGGGATCACGTAAATGGAGCGGAGATGCCAGTCGCTATTATAAACAGCAACAATATAGCAGATTGGTGTTCCAATGATCGACAAATACTGGTGACACCTTCATGTTTTGCGGTAAGGTCATTTCTTTTGACTTCACTGCTGATTATTATATATTTTCCCACATCTAACAAGATGTCGATAATTGGTACTCTTCCCTCCCGATTCAGTGACAAAAACCAACAGCTTTACAAAGGGTCCCTGATACGAGCATGTGCATACAAATTATTTATATTTTCGTCCAAGGTCAGTCGATTGGTAACATTCAAAATTATGAGGCACTTGAAGGGGTGTATTGGAATACATAGAAATAATAAAAAAAAACCAAGAAAATAATGGCGATAATTGGTCCTCGACCAGTATTGTTCTACGAACGTGACGTAAATGAATCAAAATGTTTGAAAATTTCCAGAGGGGGGATGTTAGGATCATGGTGTTTAACGCCCCATTAAAACATTGCAGTATTTTAACATTAACCGTAACTGATGAAGATTAAACAAGGAATGCATCGTAGGCAAACAAAATTATAGGAAAAGTCGTCACAAGTTCACAACATACTGCACAAATCAACTTGTGCTTTTTAGAACAATTTCACTACATTAAATTTTGTAGACCTAAACAGTTGGCACTTGGTAGCGTTTAGATTGTCACAAAGATGAACATTATAATTATGGATTTGGTACGAAAATTTTGGCTTGCAACAGGCCACAAAGAAAGGGAAATAAAATAAAAATAATAACCTTTCCACAGTAGGAACGGTTTCAAGTTACAAGGGACGTGATAGTCATATAACTTGATTACCTCATTTCCATTTAGCCCTAAGACCTAGCTTATAAATTGATATGCATGTGTTAATGTATTAATTCCATTATTAAAAGGGGAGATAATCGAGAGCCACAGAAAATTGTTCCTTGCTACGCCGAATCATATACATTGACTAATCATACGAAGCATTGTTCATTAGAGCGTTACTGCATGTTATCTTCATGTATTATGAGAATGACCCCCCCCCCCCCCCCCCACACACACACACTATTTTAAGTCCCGTTCTTATGGACCGTCCATTTAACTTTTGAACACGGAGAGTTGGAGTGGAGCACTGCTATACATGGAAAACCTTTTTTTTTCAACTCTTACCAACATTCATCGTTTGAACGTGCAGGGTCATATATATTATCCTTGAGGAACGAAAAACAAATAACTCAATAAAAAGGTTTGGCAGTATTTTGCAAAAGCTTTCTACAATATTGCAATGTATATATTTTGAATTTATATTGAAACTGATGAATGAGAAATTGGATATATATTTGAAACTGATATGTGAATATGAATTTATTGAAGTGTATATGTAACCTGATCACCGCATATTATGGCAGACCATGAAGATATCTAAATGTCTATTATATATATATATATATATATATATATACGTCTGAAAATTAAACCAAACAGTGTTAGAATTAGATTTTAGAGCTGTCAAATTTTTGTTCTTCCCTCGACGGGATTTGAACCCACACCATTGTTACACTGCAGCACCATTCGCTTAGCCTTACGTCCAGCGCCCTAGACCACTCGACTACATCCACTCCCTAAAAAAGGAGCTTCAATAGTCGTAGTGTTACCTTGTCTCGTAAGGCAAATCTAGGGATAGACGCAAGACATGTGTATAAGCGTGTGTAGATGGTATATATATACTTAATATTATAATTTGACAGCAATCTAACTCAGCAAATTTTAATATATTGGATAGGATAATGAAGAATTCATTATACAGTCACAGGAAATAAAGTATATTATACAAACGTCTAGAAGCAAGTGACAACCATACAATATATCTGTCCCACTGGATCTCAAAGTTACTTTAAAGGATACTAGGTTAATACTAAATATTATATACGTCTGAAAATTAAACCAAACAGTGTTAGAATTAGATTTTAGAGCTGTCAAATGTTTGTTCTTCCCTCAACGGGATTTGAACCCACACCATTGTTACACTGCAGCACCATTCGCTTAGCCTTACGTCCAGCGCCCTAGACCACTCGACTACATCCACTCCCTAAAAAAGGAGCTTTAATAGTCGTAGTGTTACCTTGTCTCGTAAGGCAAATCTAGGGATAGACGCAAGACATGTGTATAAGCGTGTGTAGATGGTATATATATATACTTAATATTATAATTTGACAGCAATCTAACTCAGCAAATTTTAATATATTGGATAGGATAATGAAGAATTCATTATACAGTCACAGGAAATAAAGTATATTATACAAACGTCTAGAAGCAAGTGACAACCATACAATATATCTGTCCCACTGGATCTCAAAGTTACTTTAAAGGATACTAGGTTAATACTAAATATTATATACGTCTGAAAATTAAACCAAACAGTGTTAGAATTAGATTTTAGAGCTGTCAAATTTTTGTTCTTCCCTCGACGGGATTTGAACCCACACCATTGTTACACTGCAGCACCATTCGCTTAGCCTTACGTCCAGCGCCCTAGACCACTCGACTACATCCACTCCCTAAAAAAGGAGCTTCAATAGTCGTAGTGTTACCTTGTCTCGTACGGCAAATCTAGGGATAGACGCAAGACATGTGTATAAGCGTGTGTAGATGGTATATATATACTTAATATTATAATTTGACAGCAATCTAACTCAGCAAATTTTAATATATTGGATAGGATAATGAAGAATTCATTATACAGTCACAGGAAATAAAGTATATTATACAAACGTCTAGAAGCAAGTGACAACCATACAATATATCTGTCCCACTGGATCTCAAAGTTACTTTAAAGGATACTAGGTTAATACTAAATATTATATACGTCTGAAAATTAAACCAAACAGTGTTAGAATTAGATTTTAGAGCTGTCAAATGTTTGTTCTTCCCTCGACGGGATTTGAACCCACACCATTGTTACACTGCAGCACCATTCGCTTAGCCTTACGTCCAGCGCCCTAGACCACTCGACTACATCCACTCCCTAAAAAAGGAGCTTTAATAGTCGTAGTGTTACCTTGTCTCGTAAGGCAAATCTAGGGATAGACGCAAGACATGTGTATAAGCGTGTGTAGATGGTATATATATATACTTAATATTATAATTTGACAGCAATCTAACTCAGCAAATTTTAATATATTGGATAGGATAATGAAGAATTCATTATACAGTCACAGGAAATAAAGTATATTATACAAACGTCTAGAAGCAAGTGACAACCATACAATATATCTGTCCCACTGGATCTCAAAGTTACTTTAAAGGATACTAGGTTAATACTAAATATTATATACGTCTGAAAATTAAACCAAACAGTGTTAGAATTAGATTTTAGAGCTGTCAAATTTTTGTTCTTCCCTCGACGGGATTTGAACCCACACCATTGTTACACTGCAGCACCATTCGCTTAGCCTTACGTCCAGCGCCCTAGACCACTCGACTACATCCACTCCCTAAAAAAGGAGCTTCAATAGTCGTAGTGTTACCTTGTCTCGTAAGGCAAATCTAGGGATAGACGCAAGACATGTGTATAAGCGTGTGTAGATGGTATATATATACTTAATATTATAATTTGACAGCAATCTAACTCAGCAAATTTTAATATATTGGATAGGATAATGAAGAATTCATTATACAGTCACAGGAAATAAAGTATATTATACAAACGTCTAGAAGCAAGTGACAACCATACAATATATCTGTCCCACTGGATCTCAAAGTTACTTTAAAGGATACTAGGTTAATACTAAATATTATATACGTCTGAAAATTAAACCAAACAGTGTTAGAATTAGATTTTAGAGCTGTCAAATTTTTGTTCTTCCCTCGACGGGATTTGAACCCACACCATTGTTACACTGCAGCACCATTCGCGTAGCCTTACGTTCAGCGCCCTAGACCACTCGACTACATCCACTCCCTAAAAAAGGAGCTTCAATAGTCGTAGTGTTACCTTGTCTCGTAAGGCAAATCTAGGGATAGACGCAAGACATGTGTATAAGCGTGTGTAGATGGTATATATATATACTTAATATTATAATTTGACAGCAATCTAACTCAGCAAATTTTAATATATTGGATAGGATAATGAAGAATTCATTATACAGTCACAGGAAATAAAGTATATTATACAAACGTCTAGAAGCAAGTGACAACCATACAATATATCTGTCCCACTGGATCTCAAAGTTACTTTAAAGGATACTAGGTTAATACTAAATATTATATACGTCTGAAAATTAAACCAAACAGTGTTAGAATTAGATTTTAGAGCTGTCAAATTTTTGTTCTTCCCTCGACGGGATTTGAACCCACACCATTGTTACACTGCAGCACCATTCGCTTAGCCTTACGTCCAGCGCCCTAGACCACTCGACTACATCCACTCCCTAAAAAAGGAGCTTCAATAGTCGTAGTGTTACCTTGTCTCGTAAGGCAAATCTAGGGATAGACGCAAGACATGTGTATAAGCGTGTGTAGATGGTATATATATACTTAATATTATAATTTGACAGCAATCTAACTCAGCAAATTTTAATATATTGGATAGGATAATGAAGAATTCATTATACAGTCACAGGAAATAAAGTATATTATACAAACGTCTAGAAGCAAGTGACAACCATACAATATATCTGTCCCACTGGATCTCAAAGTTACTTTAAAGGATACTAGGTTAATACTAAATATTATATACGTCTGAAAATTAAACCAAACAGTGTTAGAATTAGATTTTAGAGCTGTCAAATGTTTGTTCTTCCCTCGACGGGATTTGAACCCACACCATTGTTACACTGCAGCACCATTCGCTTAGCCTTACGTCCAGCGCCCTAGACCACTCGACTACATCCACTCCCTAAAAAAGGATTTTCAATAGTCGTAGTGTTACCTTGTCTCGTAAGGCAAAACTAGGGATAGACGCAAGACATGTGTATAAGCGTGTGTAGATGGTATATATATACTTAATATTATAATTTGACAGCAATCTAACTCAGCAAATTTTAATATATTGGATAGGATAATGAAGAATTCATTATACAGTCACAGGAAATAAAGTATATTATACAAACGTCTAGAAGCAAGTGACAACCATACAATATATCTGTCCCACTGGATCTCAAAGTTACTTTAAAGGATACTAGGTTAATACTAAATATTATATACGTCTGAAAATTAAACCAAACAGTGTTAGAATTAGATTTTAAAGCTGTCAAATTTTTGTTCTTCCCTCGACGGGATTTGAACTCACACCATTGTTACACTGCAGCACCATTCGCTTAGCCTTACGTCCAGCGCCCTAGACCACTCGACTACATCCACTCCCTAAAAAAGGAGCTTCAATAGTCGTAGTGTTACCTTGTCTCGTAAGGCAAATCTAGGGATAGACGCAAGACATGTGTATAAGCGTGTGTAGATGGTATATATATACTTAATATTATAATTTGACAGCAATCTAACTCAGCAAATTTTAATATATTGGATAGGATAATGAAGAATTCATTATACAGTCACAGGAAATAAAGTATATTATACAAACGTCTAGAAGCAAGTGACAACCATACAATATATCTGTCCCACTGGATCTCAAAGTTACTTTAAAGGATACTAGGTTAATACTAAATATTATATACGTCTGAAAATTAAACCAAACAGTGTTAGAATTAGATTTTAGAGCTGTCAAATTTTTGTTCTTCCCTCGACGGGATTTGAACCCACACCATTGTTACACTGCAGCACCATTCGCTTAGCCTTACATCCAGCGCCCTAGACCACTCGACTACATCCACTCCCTAAAAAAGGAGCTTCAATAGTCGTAGTGTTACCTTGTCTCGTAAGGCAAATCTAGGGATAGACGCAAGACATGTGTATAAGCGTGTGTAGATGGTATATATATACTTAATATTATAATTTGACAGCAATCTAACTCAGCAATTTTTAATATATTGTATAGGATAATGAAGAATTCATTATACAGTCACAGGAAATAAAGTATATTATACAAACGTCTAGAAGCAAGTGACAACCATACAATATATCTGTCCCACTGGATCTCAAAGTTACTAAGGATACTAGGTTAATACTAAATATTATATACGTCTGAAAATTAAACCAAACAGTGTTAGAATTAGATTTTAGAGCTGTCAAATTTTTGTTCTTCCCTCGACGGGATTTGAACCCACACCATTGATACACTGCAGCACCATTCGCTTAGCCTTACGTCCAGCGCCCTAGACCACTCGACCACATCCACTCCCTAAAAAAGGAGCTTCAATAATCGTAGTGTTCAGAGGTACACCGATATTGCTGAATCCTGATAATCATTTTACAGAGCGAAATATGTCCAACTTATTAGACTCAAAGTTTAGTCAAAGGAAAACCAATGAATTATTAATTCGGTTTACAGTTCGTAATCCGTGTTTTACTAGATATGCGAGGAGTATCAGTTTTATCCTCCACTCCACTCAATTTGTTCATCTCCATTATACTTCTTATGGACACCACTTTACAAGTCTCAAGTTGCAAATATAACACATGAACAGGATATCCTGAAATTACATTAGCAAATCCAAGCAGTATCATTCCAAATAATTAATAATAATTAAGATATATGATACAGGGTGGGTTGATGGTGAGATTTTGTCTGATTCGACAACCACCTTTTAATTGACGTCCTTCCTCTTGAGAACTTTGGAAAAGATGTCAGAAAGAGATCAAGGTATCGCCAAGTACCAACTGATAAATACAAAAATAGAACGCACCAACATGAACCCTATTGTGCCCAGAGGGATAACTAGATTTAAAGGAAAAGGCCAGTCAGTTGAACAATTGTTATAATTCAATACGTTGTAACTATTTATTTGTAAATAAATAATTATTGAACAAAATTATTAACATTGATATGCACAATTAAAAATATGAATATTTGGAATTTCCTGTCGTAGTGTAAGCGGCCATGACACCTCTTATTGTGACGTCACATGGATTGATCATGTTATTTGAATAAATAATCTGCCTGATTCTTCCCAACATCGTGCCCTTTTGGTTATGTTTTAATATCAGACCAACTGCAATACAATGTTTACAATTGTATATCGTCCTAATTTTTTCTTAATATTTCCATCCTTTGTGACATTTTCATAAAACAAATGAGTTTATTTGTAATTGGGGCGAGGGGGGAGGGGTATCTACGTATAATTTCATCCTTTACGTGAATGTCCGTAGGGTAAAAAGAACTGTCAGTTTTAACTCGTTGTATGCGTACACATGCTTTTTTTCTTTTTTGTCGCCATTGCTGTCGTACTTTCCAGTGTTTTTCGTGGTTACTGGTCGATGTGTTGACAAGGATAGTCATGACCGGTTTTTGCAAAAGAAAATTCTTCTTACACTTTCCCTTTTCGTTAGTGCAATAAAATACTTGACCTGAAGTCATAATGATATTGTAAATATCAAAAGATAAATATACGACGATATTTTACGATTTACATAATTTTTAATGATAAAATTGCAACTGATATATTATACGATACCGATCGAACGACGTCAAGGGCAGGATAAATCCGAGAATGGATTATGTCTTTTGTCTTCTCCACATTGAAGAGATTTGAAAAATGGCGATCCCAATTTTTGGTGCTACATGCAACTTCAATGACCAAATTCTACCTTACGGTATACTATTTTTAGCATTCATTAACACAGATGTCTTTTATTTACTGTCATTTAAATTTTCACGCTAACTTGTTAAGATCATAGCGTTTTCCTTTAAAATTCGGGATTTTAAATCCCTTTATTTATATTATTTTCATCTTTCAGGACAATTTACATTTTCTCTAAGATTATGCGACAGAAAATAAAAAAAAAAAGCATAGCCCCCTTCCTTAACGATTTTTTTTATTCTTAGCTCACCTGGCCATAGGCCAAGTGAGCTTTTGTCACGGGTAAGCGTCCGTCGTCCGTTCGTTAGCTTTTCGCATTTAAATCTTCTTCTCTGAAACCGCTCAACAGATTTCATCCAGAAATGTTCATTGGATGGTTCTCTAACAGATTTTTGTTTTTGGTGCTGATTTGAAATCCAACCTGGCTGTCAGGGTCCATAATGTGTTCTCATTGGCTGAAATTTAAAAAATCTTCTTGTCAGAAACCACAAAGGCAATTGAATTGTGACTTTGCAGGAATGATCATTGGATGGTCCTGTACTAAACTTGTGAATTGTTTGCCGATCGGAAAATCAAGATGGCCGCCATGACTCGACTTAGTTTGACATTGGACCCTATGGGAATTTCACATTTTCCTCTTTTTTTCTGAAACCACAAAACAGATTTGAACCAAGCTCGGCAGAAATGTTCTTTGGATGGTCATATACAAGATTTTTGTTTTTGGCACTGATCGAAAATCCAACATGGCTGCCAGGGCTCATAATGTGTTCTGAATGGTCGAAATTTTAAAAATCTTCATGTTCGAAACCACTAAGCCAATTGAATTGTGACTTTGCAGGAATGATCATTGGGTGGCCATGTACTAAACTTGTGCATCGCTTGGCGATCGGAAATTCAAGATGGCCACCATGACTCGACTTAGTTTAACATTGGACCCTATGGGAATTTCACATTTTCATCTTTTTTTTCTGAAACCACAAATAGATTTGAACCAAACTTGGCAGAAATGTTCATTGGATGGTCATATACAAGGTTTTTGTTTTTGGCGCTGATCGGAAATCCAACATGGCTGCCAGGGCCCATAATGTGTTCTGATTGGTAGAAATTTAAAAATAATCTTCTTGTTAGAAACCACTAAGCCAATTGAATTGTGACTTTGCAGGAATGATCAATGGGTGGTCCTGTACTAAACTTGTGAATGGTTTGCGGATTGGAAATTCAAGATGGCCGCCATGACTCGACTTAATTTAACATTGGGCCCTATGGGAATTTCACATCTTCATCTTTTTTTCTGAAACCACAAAGTAGATTTGAACCAAACTTGGCAGAAATGTTCATTGGATGGTCACATACAAGATTGTTGTTTTTGGCGGTGATCGGAAATCCAACATGGCTGCCAGGGCCCATAATGTGTTCTGATTGGTCGAAATTTTAAAAATATTCTTGTTAGAAACCACTAAGCCAATTGAATTGTGATTTTGCAGGAATGATCAATGGGTGGTCCTGTACTAAACTTGTGAATCGTTTGCTGATCGAAAATTCAAGTTTCCATCCAAGATGGCCACCGCCAGCGGACATAGTTTTAACGTAGGACCCTATGGGAAAAATGCAAAACAAAATTCTCTGAAACCAGTAAGGCAATTTAAAGCAAACATGGCATGAATGGTCCTTAAATGATCAACTTTCAAAATTATATCCAGTGTCCCAAACCTCCATCCAAGATGGCCACCATCAGCAGACACAGTTTTAACATAGGACCCTATGGGAAATATGTTTAAAAATCTTCTCCTCTGAAACCAGTAAGCCAATTTAAAGCAAACATGGCATGGATGGTCCTTAAGTGGTCAATTTTCAAAATTGTGTCCAGTGACCCTGACCTCCATCCAAGATGGCCGCCTTCAGCGGACATACTGTAGTTTTAACATAGGACCCTATGGGAAAAATGTTTTAAAATCTTCTCCTCTGAAAGCAGTAAGCCAATATAGCAAAGATGTCATCGATGGTCCTTAGGTGGTCAACTTCCAAAATTGTGTTCAGTGACCCCGATCTCGGTTCAAAATGGCCACTGTCAGCAGACATAGTTTAAGCATAGGACCCTTTGGGAAAATTGTTTAAAAGGGGGAGGTTTGGCGCTTTAAAATTTATTGCAACCCACCATTTCTTTAGAAATGCCTGTACCAAGTCAGGTCATTACGGTTTTCACAGTTTTCCGGTTGTTGACTGATTTTGTCTGTTTATATACTTATGAGTTTTGACTTTCCCTTTGTAAGATTGTTCAGAGTTCTTTTGACTTTCCCTTTGTAAGATTGCTCGGAGTTCGGTAGTTTGTTATTACACTTATTACCCAGTCAGCCAATTTAAAGCAAACATGGCATGGATGGTTCTTGGGTAGTATACTTTCAAAATTGTGTCCGGTGACCACGACCTCCATCCAAGATGGCTGCCATGAGCAGACACAGTTTTAACATAGAACCTTATGGCAATATGGGATTTGAATAGTAACTTAGATGTATTCGACATGCAGACATTCTTAAGAGAACTTATGTATGTCAGGTGAGCGATACAGGCTCACCTGAGCCCCTATTTTTTTCTCCTTTTTTTTTCTTTCTCAACTGCAAACAACATCAATACAGAATAGAGTACAATAATAAAATAACATATAAAACATCATACAATCTATATAGTAAGGTACAATTTAATCTTCTTACAATCTTTTCCAATATATAATCATATATTGCAGTGGATTTTTTTTTTTAGAATATAAAAGATGAGAAAAGAGGTTTTTCGCAGAGTTTAAAATTGTTTACTATTGAAATATGTGATAAACATTTTTTAATATATAATTAGGAAAACAAGTAGATAAGAATTTTAGTGCATTTTTAAAAAGAAAAAAAAGACTCTTATGGTTTGGCCTGGTGCAAACAATCAATTGGATTATTGCACTGTACCAGATATACAAAAGTATTATTTGGATGGATCAAATAACGATTTAATGGTCACTGTGTTAGGACTTGTTGTTTATTTACTTCAGGTGAGAAAGTCACTAACAGCAAGCATTCTTTTCAGAGAAGTAAATGTACAGAGTAAAAATGATGTCTAATTGATATTGAAGTCGGAGTCTGTTCATAAGCAATACCACACACAATACGTGTATCAAGGGAGCGGTGGAGGGGGCACACTAATTGAGCGGCACTGATCATTGAACACATGCATACGATCTTCAGTAGATCTAAAGGAACAGCAAAAGTGCTGTTCCTTAACTTTTGACTTTTACTTCAGAAGGAAATTCTTCTCTGTTTCTTTTTCACATGCAAATCCATTTTTAGCTCACCTGACCCAAAGGATCAAGTGAGGTATTGCCATCACTTGGCGTTCGTCGTCCGTCGTCCGTCCGTTAACTTTTTCATATTTTAATCTATTCCTCTGAAACAACTGGGCGAAATGGAACCAAGCTTGGCAGAAAGCATCTATATAAGGTCCTCTATAAAATTCTTCATTTCGTCCGATTCCGCCAACAAATATGGCCGCCAAGGGAAATTCTTGTTTCTGATTGACTAATGTTAAAACAATCTTCTCCTGTGAAACTGATTGGCCAAATGGAGCCACACTTGTCAGGAACCATCTATGTAAGATCCTCTATTAAACTTCTTCATTTGGTTCCATTCGGCCAATACACATGGCCGCTGTTACTAAAAAGAGAACGTATGGTAAAATTGCACGTTTTTGGTAATAACTCCAAAACCGTTAATAGTATCAGAAATCTGACGGGATAAAGATGATCAGCACAGCAAGATCTAACTACCCTGAAATGATGAAGAAAATCTGATTACCTATTTTGGTGTTATTGCCCTTTTTCACCAAATTTTCAAATCCTTTATTTCAAAAACGATAACAAATAGATGTTAATTGTAAACAGAAAACATGTTCATCTTGTCAAGATCTACATAACCTGCAATTTTGAAGTAAATCTGATTACCCGTCTAGGAGTTATTGCCCTTTTTTCATCATTTTGTAGCTCACCTGGTTGGCGTCCGTCGTCCGCCCGTTAACTTTTTCATGCTTTAATCTTCTCTGAAACAACTTGGCCAAATGGGACCAAGCTTTGCAGTAAACATCTATGTAAGGTCCTCTATACAGTTTCTCCATTTCGTTCCGTTCCAACAATAAATATGGCCACCAAGGGCAATTCTTGTTTCTGATTGACTACAGTTTAAAACAATCTTCTCCTCTGAAACTGCTTGGCAAAATGGAGTCATACCTTGGCAGGAATCATCTATGTAAGATCCTCTATAAAGCTTCTTCATTTGGTTCCATTCGGCCAACAAACATGGCCGCCAAGATTAATTCTTTTTTTCTGATTGGCTAATGTTAAACAAATCTTCTCCTCTGAAACAGCTTGGCCAAATGGAGCCAAACTTGACAGGAAGTATCTATGTAAGGTCCAAACCTGGCATAGATGGTCCCTGGGTGTGTCCCTTTTAAAATTGTGTCCGACAGCCCCACCCTCCATTCAAGATGGCTGCTGTTTTTTAAGGTAATGATTATCTCCCTTTGACATTTGCTTCAGTATCATTCTATTAGCAGGTGAGCGATACAGGCTCAGTGGACTGAACCTCTAGTTTTTTTAGTTAATATTTCAAAAGCTAAATTGTTCATTGTAGATTTGAAAACTCCCTGGCTGGTTTATACAAATTCATATTCAATAAATGGCTTAGAAATGGACACCTGGATTAATGATAGAGTTATAAGTCGTCTGTACAACTGGCCAATGTCCGTGGACTATCATTTCACGCAAGGGTACCTCTACTGGACATCTAGATATCAGGACGGGGTAACAAGGTAAAGAATAGACCTTTTCCACATTCTCGACTGGATTCTAAAATTTTATGTTTTTAGGCATTTTTTATACGTGATGTTTCTCCTACGACGGGTAAAACTGGCATCCTGTCTAGAAAGAGCAATAGAAAGGACAACGAAGTTGAGTGTATTGTTCTCATAATTGGTAGATATTAGAATGCCGTAAAAAAAATAGAGGATAATTTCATAACAAATAGAACATTCACAAGTTGTTACAACATTAAATTTTTAGCAGATTATGGAGGAAATTTATGTTATTTTCATTAAGCTTTGCATGAAATGGGACTCTATTGACCGCCTTAAAGGGAAATAACTCCAGAAAAAGCGTATAGTTTTAGAATCAAAGTCGGAAATGTGATCGATTACAATTAGAGCTGGTTGCATCCTTATTTATACATTTCTTCTTTTCTTTGATGATACACTTGCATCAAACAACATCCCATTTGGGGTCATGTCGTGTAACCTTTCATTGATCTTTAACCGTCTAGTTATATGTAAGAGAGTTAAATATATTGACCAAGCTCTTGAAGTGTTCACTTGGTGTAAAAAAGTCGCTTTACAATATGAACCCTGACATGACCCAAGAACGGGATGTTGTCAGATGTGAATGTATGATTAAAAAAAAAAAAAAAAAAAAAAAAAAAAAATACAAAAAAAATACATTAATTAATTAATTAATTAATTAATAAACATTCTTGCATCAAATGCAACATTTTAATAAGATTGTTAATTACATATATCAACAATATTATGAGTCCATGGCAGTTAAGAGGTTATTAAACATCGAAAGAAATTCCCACGGACCGACGAGTGACGCCATTTGTTCAATGAAACTGTATCCGTGGCAGGAACGAATGCATAATTTTAGTGTCTAGGACAGGCACGGGTGGGGGTGCCTGTTATACATTCCTGATAAATAATTATTAGACGATTTTAACTTTTGCAAAGAAAATAGTATTGTCTTATATAACAAACATGCGATCGACTGTCCAGTATGTAGCGGGAACGCTTGATTGACTGTCCATTACTTAGCGGGGACGCATGATTCACTGTCCATTATTTAGTGGGGACGCATGATTCACTATCCATTATTTAGCGGGGAAGCATGATTCACTGTCCATTATTTAGCGGGAACGCATGATTCACTGTCCTTTATTGGGAAGGGAAGCATGATTCACTGTCCATTATTTAGCGGGGACGCATGGTTCACTGTCCATTTTTTAGAGGGGAAGCATGATTCACTGTCCATTATTTAGAGGGGACGCATGATTCACTGTCCATTATTGGGCGGGGACGCATGATTCACTGTCCATTATTTAGCAGGGACTCATGATTCACTGTCCATTATTTAGCAGGGACGCATGATTCATTGTCCATTATTTAGCGGAGACGTATCATTCACTGTCCATTATTTAGCGGAAACGCACGATTCACTGTCCATTATTTAGCGGAGACGCATGATTCACTCTCCATTATTTAGCGGTAACACACGATTCACTCTCCATTATTTATTGGGGACGCATGATTCACTGTCCATTATTTAGCAGGAACGCATGATTCACTGTCCATTATTTAGCGAGGACGCTTGATTCACTGTCCATTATTTAGCGGAAACGTACCTTTCACTCCATAATTAAGCCGGGACGCACGATTCACTCTCCATTATTTAGCGGTAGCGCACGATTCACTGTCCATTATTTATTGGGGACACATGATTCACTGTCCATTATTCATTGGGGACACATGATTCACTGTCCATTATTTAAAGGAATGCATGATTCACTGTCCATTGTTTAGCGGTAGCGCATGATACACTGTCCATTATTTGGCAGGGACGCATGATTCACTGCCCATTATTTAGCGGGGACGCATGATTCACTATCCATTATTTAGCGGGAACGTGTGATTCACTGTCCATTATTTAGCGGTAATGTATGATTCACTGTACATTATTTACAGGGGACGCATGAATCACTGTCCATTATTTGGCGGGGACGCATGATTCACTGTCCATTATTTAGCGGGGACGCATGATTCACTGTTCATTATTTAGTGGTAACGCACGATTCACTGTCCATTATTTAGCAGGGACACATGATTCACTGTCAATTATTTAGAGGGGACGCATGATTCGCCGTCCAATAATTAGCGGTAACGCACGATTCACTGTCCATTACTTATTGGGGACGCATGCTTCACTGTCCATTTTTTTTAGCAATGATGCATGATTCACTGTCCATTACTTAGCGGGGACGCACGATTCACTGTCCATTATTTAGCAGGGACGCATGCTTCACTGGCCATTATTTAGCGATGATGCATGATTCACGGTCCATTATTTAGCGTGGAATCATGATTCACTGTCCATTATTTAGTGGGGACGCATGGTTCACTGTCTATTATTTAGCGGGGAAGCATGATTCACTGTTCATTATTTAGAGGGGACGCATGATTCACTGTCCATTATTGGGCAGGGACGCATGATTCACTGTCCATTATTTAGCAGGGACGCATGATTCACTCTCCATTATTTAGCGGAGACGTACCATTCACTGTCCATTATTTAGCTGAAACGCACGATTCAGTGTCCATTATTTAGCGGAGATGCATGATTCACTCTCCATTTATTAGCGATAACACACGATTCAATCTCCATTATTTATTGGGGACGCATGATTCACTGTCCATTATTTAGCGGGGACGCATGATTCACTGTCCATTATTTAGCGGAAACGTACGATTCACTCCATAATTAAGCTGGGACGCACGATTCACTCTCCATTATTTAGCGGTAGCGCACGATTCACTGTCCATTATTTATTGGGGACACATGATTCACTGTCCATTATTTAACGGGAATGCATGATTCACTGTCCATTGCTTAGCGGTAACGCATGATACACTGTCCATTATTTGGCAGGGACGCATGATTCACTGCCCATTATTTAGCGGGGACGCATGATTCACTCCATTATTTAGCGGGAACGCATGATTCACTGTCCATTATTTAGCGGGGACGCATGATTCACTGTCCATTATTTAGCGGAAACGTACGATTCACTCCATAATTAAGCTGGGACGCACGATTCACTCTCAATTATTTAGCGGTAGCGCACGATTCACTGTCCATTATTTATTGGGGACACATGATTCACTGTCCATTATTTAACGGGAATGCATGATTCACTGTCCATTGTTTAGCGGTAACGCATGATACACTGTCCATTATTTGACAGGGACGCATGATTCACTGCCCATTATTTAGCGGGGACGCATGATTCACTCCATTATTTAGCGGGAACGTATGATTCACTGTCCATTATTTAGCGGTAATGTATGATTCACTGTACATTATTTACAGGGGACGCATGAATCACTGTCTATTATTTAGCGGGGACGCATGATTCACTGTCCATTATTTAGCGGGGACGCATGATTCACTGTTCATTATTTAGTGGTAACGCACGATTCACTGTCCATTATTTAGCAGGGACACATGATTCACTGTCCATTATTTAGAGGGGACGCATGATTCACCGTCCAATAATTAGCGGTAACGCACGATTCACTGTCCATTATTTAGCGGGGACGCATGCCTCACTGTCCATCATTTAATAGGGACGCATGCTTCACTGGCCATTATTTAGCGATGATGCATGATTCACTGTCCATTATTTAGCGGGGATGCACGATTCACTGTCCATTATTTAGCAGGGACGCATGATTCACTGTCCATTATTTAGCAGGGACGCATGATGCACTGTCTATTTTTAAGCCGTAACGCACGATTCACTGTCCATTATTTAGCTGGGACGGATGATCCACTGTCCATTACTTAGCGGGGACGCATGATTCACTGTCCATTATCTAGCAGGGACGCATGATTCACTGTCCATTAGTTAGCGGTAGCGCACGATTCACTCCATTATTTAGCGGGGACGTATGATTCACTGTCCATTATTTAGTGGGGATGCATGATTCACTGTCCATTATTAAGCGGTAACGCACGATTCACAGTCCATTATTTAGCAGGGACGCATGATTCACTGTCCATTATTTAAAGGGGACGCATGATTCACTGTCCATTATTTAGCAGGGACGCATGATTCACTGTCCATTATTTAGCACAGACGCATGGTTCACTGTTCATTATTTAGCGGCAACGCCCAAGTGGGGCTTCCGTCTGAATCCGTGCCTGTTCCATAAGCCAATCATATCCTATGTTATATTGCAGTTATTCTTCCTGTGTATCGAACTGCCTCTCTTCTGCTTCTGCCTAATGCTGACCACCACCAATTAGTTGATTAGTTGATTATTATGCCAGGTACTTTCAAGTCCGCAGCAAATGTTTTTCGATCCAGAAAGAAGGAATTAGTATGCACAATTAAAATTGTACTACATACAGTTTAAAACTTTCCTTTCACATCGACTAATATTTAATCTTGGACACCTGACCTTTAAAAATCCTCAGGTGTTTTGGCTTCTACAATGTCCAGTGATAGGGCCTTCCGTTCTCAGATGGTACTCGGGGAAAAAGATCATTTGCGGTAATCCGATGATGTGGATGCAATCTGATAGGATCTACTATGTGTATTCCTAGTTATTCTTTTAAGTGGTACAAGTCTATCGGTTTTATTGATAGCAACTATATCGTTGGATAATGTGTTTTCTACCGTCATCCACTCGAGTCTGCTAAGCATGGTGTATTCGCTTTTCGTGCGTTGATGTTTGCGGCAGACAAATCGAGCACTCCCTCCCCCCTCGCTGAACCATTTGCAGACGATGTATGTCTCTTTTGAGATAAGAATCCCATACAGAGCTGGCATATTCCACTATGGGTCTTATTAGGCCTGTATATGCATTTTCATTTGCTGTTGATGCAATATTTAAGTTCCTTCTGAGGAAGCCTATTTTGCGATTTGCCTTGATGCATATTTTGCTGATGTTTTTTCTCTATGTTAGGTCAGATGCTATGTGACATCCCAGGTATTTATCAATTTCAACCGATTTCATGATGTGACCATGGAGTTTGTACTCATGTTTTATCGGTTTGATTTTTCTGCTGATGGTAAGTACGTTGCATCTCTCTGGGTGAAACATCTTTTTCCACTTTTGCTCCCATATTGGTGGTTTGCTTAGATCTTCCTGCAGCTTCAGTTGGTCAGCTTCTGATGTTGCAGCTGGGTAAGCTATCGTCTTATCTGCAAACAGGCGTACAGTTGAGTTTATTCCTACTGCCATATCATTGATATAGAAAAGGAATAGGGAGTGCTCTAATACAGATCCCTGTGAGACACCCGATTCCACGCTGATATATTCAGACATTTCTCCTTCATCTGCCACGGCTTGTGATCTACTGGCTAGGAAGTTCTGAATCCTGCAGGTGTTGACTTTCCCATGAATACCATGGTGCTTCAGTTTGTGCATTAACAAACTGTGGCTAACCTTGTCAAATGCTTTTGAGAAATCCATAATTAGAACATTAGTTTGTTCATTTGTTAAAAGGCATATACTGATTTGCATATTCATTTCAAATTTCGATTTATGAAAGCTATGTTATTTATTGTACAGGGCGAATCTCTCAAATACAGCAGACAGGGAAGACTTGGTGACTAATAGCCGAAGTAGAGCGGATGGCATGGCAGTAGACTGGATTTATAATCATACCTACTGGATTGACACTACACATAAACATATAAAGATGGCGAACCTAGACGGAAGCTTAGGGAAAACTCTGATTGATAGAGATCTTGTATTGCCCAGAGCTATAGTTGTAGATCCTAACGCTGGGTAAATATATTTCTCCCATTATTACGGCGTTTTAACCCCGATGAACCAGTGGTGGAAAATATGTAATCCTCTAGAGGATTAAAATGTCTCGTGCCTTTCCCCGCGCGTCCTATTAACATAATTGTGTAAAGGTCCACCAAAGTATTTTGAAATAAAGTTCGTGTTAAATAATGGGAGAAACAAATTCTCCTTCAGTTAGCCATGTGGGTTACGATATTTCACCACTGTCGAGAGTTAAATTAAAACGGCTTGTGGTTAAATTTTTAATTTAACTCTCTTGAGGGAAGAAATATCGTAACCCGCGGGCAACTGAAGGAGAATCTATATTTAACTTATTAAAATTTTGCGACTAGTGATCAGTAAGAAAACAATACACGAATAAATATGCTTTATTAATGTACTATCTAGTAAGGCAAAGTTTGAAGATACCAAAGAGGACAGACAATGGTTAAAAGCAAAAGGACAACAGGACAACGATCTACCCAAAACAAAAGATCGAGCAACACGAATTCCAAAAAAAAGTGAGTGGGGTGTTTTGGGGAGGAGTCATCTGTTCCACTATTGACGTCCGTCGTGTAACTGTTGTTTACATTGTTAGAAAGTAAAAAAAATAATTGATTGAAATAACATAAATAAAAATCATAGGCCCTATGATAAGTACATGGCTGATTTTAAATGATCATATTAATCTGTGCAATTCCTGTTCTAACACAGGACATATCAAGTTATGTCACTACGTCTTTTAATATTTGTATGAATTTAATATCTGTTATTTGTAGATGGCTGTTTTTTACAGACGTTTCTAACCCTAGAATCATTAGATGTGGTTTAGATGGGAGTGATATACAGACAATCGTTTCAAACATAACTACGAACATAAGCCAACCGAACGGACTATCTATTGGTAAAGTATCGAGAAATTAGTGTGGTTCGTGTTACTCGATCTTTAGCTTTATGTGTATCTTTTGTAGATCGTTGTTTATCCTTTTGGTCATTGTGTTGTCTAATCGTCTTCGATATACGGATTCTGATTACCCCTTTGGTATCTTCAAATTCTTCTGACAATGCCATTGGAAATTATATGTAATCAGATAATAGGGTTAGGGATATGGTGTTTAACGTCACTTTCAACTATTTTTAAGCTATATCGTTGGGGTAAGTTTTATTGATGGAGGAAACCGGAATAGGGCACCAATAAAGTGCGAAACGAAATAGAAACGAAACGAAACGAAACGAAACGAAATCAATGAAAACGAAACGAAACGAAACGAAGCGAAATCAACAAAAACGAAACGAAGCGAAACGAAATCAACGAAATGAAAACGAAATAAAACGAAACCAACGAAAGCAAAACGAAATCAGCGAAAACAAAACGAAATAGACTGATATGAAGAAAATGGAAAGAAAAAAAATTAAAAACAAAACGAAATAAAGAAATACAAAAAAAAGATAATTCGATTTCTTAAATACAATAATTTTGATTATAACCGGGAAACCCATCTTGCATATCTGTCCGTTACAATACTCCTCACGTACATTATCCGCAACTCAATTCAAGCCTGGTTTGTTTGCCGACAAACTTTCAGAAGTTCAAATGTCATATTTTTATTTGTGTTTGAGTGTGTGTCAGTATTTATGAGTTATAAAATTTCTGGAGTGGGCATATATAAAAAAAAGGGGCTGACATGAGGGGGTCTTTTCATAGATTGGGATATTGAGGGTTCATTTATCGTCTGATTTTATTACGTTTCTCGTTTGTATTCTTCATAAATTTGCCTATTCGCAAATCATACAGGATGGTCTTGAGTTTCAGATTCTGGGCACTATTTGACTACTGGATTTTCCCGACTTGCCACGTTTAATCCCCATGCACCCCCCCCCCCCCCCCCCATTTGTCAAAATGACGGAACTATTAACGACTGTCATACAAGTGGGAGGTTTGACCCAGCATTTTCTTGGGAAATGCCTGTACCAAGTCGGGAATATGATAGTTGTTTTCTAGTTTCACATTTGGTCATGTCTTAGGATTAGAGAATTTACTTGTACCGATTGTTTTTATACTTGGTAACTTCTTAGGGTTAGACGAGTGGCATCTGCCTATCTGCTATCAGAACCCACCATTTTCCTGGGAAAATACCTGTACCAAGTCAGGAATGTGTTGTTTTTCGGTTGTTCCGTTGATTGAAAACTCAGATGGTTCTTATCGGTTTTGTCTGTTTTTGTGGACTTTCCCTTTTGAATGTGCCTTGGAGTACGGTACCATTGTTATTACCTTTATTCGGTAGTGTGCCAACAGATCTGGCGTAACGTCTTACCGTTGTTCTTTCTGAGATATACAGGGGTCAAAAAGACCCAACACTATCAACTTTTTATTTCAAATCCTATTGTTCTATTTTGAAGAACTAAAAAAAACCAACAGCAACATAACAGGACGTACAGTGAGCGCCCTCCTTACAGAAGAACTTCTGGAAAAAATAATGCTTGCAAAAACTAAACATAAGAAACTCTGGAAGTTTTAATGAAATCCATTCTGTTGCTTAGGAAGAGTTATGGATAGCGCAACAGTATCCTCTCTCTATTGTATAGCCTTGTATGACAATTACATAGCCTTAAATGACAAAGTCCAAAAGTGAAGACATTTTAGCAAGAACTGCTAAAATGGGAAAACAAAAATAGAAGGTGCACAATGCCATTTGGTACTAAAGAATTCATGAAATTAATGAACCTTGCCATATGGTATTAAAGATTTCCTGTAAGATTCATTCAATTCCATCAAGTTGTTAAGGAGGAATTGCATAGGCAGTGAGGGAAGCACTCACAGACAAACGGACATATACTATATACCCCCTCCCGCTGGATAGCGGGGGGTATACAAATAGTTGTCGTATCAAATTTTATTAATACCGGAAAAAAATTTGGAGGGGGGGTGATTTGGGTTTTTTTTAATATGAAAAAGGATTAAAGGGAAAAAAGGTACTTTTACAAGATATGTAGATTTTTTTTAAATTTCTGAAGTTAATTTTTTTTTGATAGGATTTGCATACCTCCGCCCAAAAAAAGATTGGGGTATATAGGACTTCTGCTGTCCGTTCGTTCGTTTGTCCGCCCGGTCGTCACACTTTTTCGTCTCTCCGACACACTTTTAAATTTTTCTCGGACGGGGGTATTTATTAGTGAATTTTAACTACTGCACTTCTGTTATTTTAATTCCTCTCCTTTCAACAGACTTGACGTTGCTCTTATGGTTCCCAAATATAAAAGAAGCTACTAAGTGAAAAGGACAGACTCCCGCTGAATAAATGCATAGTATGCTTGTTCAATGGTGATCAAATCCTGTCCTCTCCCGATGAAAGACACTGAGACATGTGTGGGAAGTAGTCTAGCATCGTATTTCGTTTTGTTTTCGTTGATTTCGTTTTGCTTTCATTGGTTTCGTTTTATTTCGTTTTCATTTCGTTGCTTTCGTTTCGTTTCGTTTCGTTTTTGTTGATTCCGTTTCGTTTCGTTTCGTTTCGTTTTCGTTGATTTCGTTTCGTTTCGTTTCGTTTCTATTTCGTTTCGCACTTTATAGGGGCCCAACTGGAATACCCGGAGAAAATCACTGACCTGTCGCAAGTCACTGACAAACTCTACCACAAAATATTGCATCAAGTACACACTACAAAGGTCAAGCGATAAAGGACAAAGGACAGATAATGATCTACAAAAGACATACTTAGAAATTACAAAATGGAGCAACACGAACCCCAGAAACAAACGGGATTTAATTCAGGTTCTCTGGGAGGGTAATCCTCTAGTGGCACCCATGTCCTAGGTATATCAATTTTGCCTCATTCTACGTTTTACGATTATATTTTGTCACGTTCAGACATTGTGGTATTTTTTTTATATTTTTCCTTTTATTTCACAGATTTCTCTAGCAAAAGATTATACTGGATCGATAGCGTTTATAAGCAGATACAATCATCAAATCTCAATGGAACGGATATAATAAAACTGATAACTACTTCTCCTGAATACATGGCATTGGCACGGGGATTAATTGTATTCAGAGACTGGATTTATTGGATTTCGTCTCACAAAATATATAGAGTCTATAAAGAAAACGGATCAAATGTTGAAGTTATCAAGAGCATCTTATTTAATGGACGTGGAATCAAGATTTACAGCCCGGAAAATCAACCAACAGGTATTTTCTTTGTGTGGTGATGGGGGTGGGGGGTATATAATACATGCAAATGAGCTGGTCTTACACAAAGATAAAATACAACGCCAATCAAGGTGGAGGATTGTTAAGTGAGGATTGGGATTTTAGTCACATATGGGTCACACTGGCATGACTGGATTATTTCACTAATAGGGAGGTTTGGGACTCTAAAACTAGTTAAACTCCGCCACTTTGGACAATATCATCAACATGTGGTTGCATATAAATTGTTCACTTTGATATGAAGTCCAGCCTAGTTGAGTGAAAGTTGAAAAAAACCAATGAAATGATTCCAATTATTTAGAGTTCTAGAAAAAGATAGATACGCAAACCTTTGACGAGATGCTCTGGCCTGGTTTTCTGGCCTGTTTGTTCTGGCGAGAGCAAATTAATCATATCTTTACCTACCATGTACTCATATTGTGTTTGTTCTGTCCAAAACAACTGTCAAATATTACTGCCAAAAACATCATAAGAATGTTGTCCTCTTTTGCGTTCGCATATTGTTGTTGCAATTATAAAGGTATATTTTAAGGGCACTGGACGTTAAAATTAATAAAAAGGAAAAATGAGGATGCACTAAATAGACAGTGATTTGTTATATAGACGTGCCCTTTATAGACAGTGAATTGCTATATAGAGGTGCCCTTTATAGACAGTGATTTGCTATATAGAGAGGCCCTTAATAGACAGTGGCTTGTTATATAGAGGTGCTCGTTCAGGCAGATTTGACTGTACCTCGATTGTGTAGATAATGCAACGATTGCAGGATAAAGTAAGATACAAACTAGTACTAGTACGAATAGACTGTATAGCTAAGGAATCGAATTATCCCAATTCAAGATAATAAATAAGGGTAATAACAAATATAAATGAGGTTCGACTATGCAATAATTTTCTGGCTTAAGTTCTCTGTGTTTTATAACAACAGGAGATAATGTATGCGGACAACACAATGGTGGTTGTGAACAATTGTGTCTACAATCCCCGCAGTCAACTATTAAATGTGCGTGTGCTGATGGTTTTAAATTGAAAAATGACAGTAAAAGCTGTTTAGACATAGGTAAATATTTTACTTTTATTATGCAAGTCGGAAATTATTCGTCGGAGTTTGTGTCATTTAAATTAGCCAGTGTGTATGTATCCACGTTGTCCTTTGTGATATCTGCATATTGAATATTGAATTTGCTTACGACACACGCACATGCATACACACGTGTGTGTCACAAATGTTTTATTGTTTTTATCATATCTGAATCTGCTGTAAAGTGTCAGATATCTTGGTCGTTTAGATGTAGTGCCAAGATTTCACTGAAGTATAAAAAACAAATAATAATAATAATAATAATAATAATAATAATAATAATAATACGGTTCCTTCATGGTCCGTCGTGGTAGTTATCGTATGGTTATTGGATTTACAACTACCTATGCAATTAGTGCATATCACCACTAACATTGAGTTTGAATCCCGCTGAGGCGAGGTGTACTCGATACAACATTATATGATAATAAAGTGTGTCAGTAACCTGCTGCAGGTCAATGGTTTTCTCGAGTAGTCTGGTTTCCTCCACCAATAAAACTGACCACCAGGATATAACTGAAATATTGTAGAATGTTACATTAAACACCATAACCCTGTCTTTGATGTTCATTAAAGAGTGAATATTAATATAAGTATCATAAATCGGCGAGCAGATCAACATCTAGATATTTTTATCGGTACTAATTTGATCTGACTATCAGTAACATGGCTGGTTTCTAATGATATACATAAGAATGGGGAACTGTTTACCCTTCTTGGGCAGCAGAATAACCAAGGATTTTGGTCGGATCCGTGGTGCCCATCTTTTTAATTTTCTGAATTATACTTGTATTTTTGCTTTGTTTGTTTTCGTTCATTGTCTTGTGCCCAATGTTGTCTATGTCTCTAGATTTTCTATTTTTTGTCCTTTTCGGTTTTCAAATAATGTACCCTCTGACAATTTCTTATCACCATCGTGTTGCACTAATTCAAGCAGGCACGCAACGTCATTCGACGTTGAAACAATGATGCGACGTTATCTTATTGTTGAAATGGCGTGTTGTGCCTGGTTGTTTTAAAGTAATGATGATGAAGTGTCATATGTGTAAGCAGTGCTGGATTCAGCTATAGGCTTGATATGCTGGAGTCTAGGACCTCCAGCCAAGGTGTATGATACTCTTGACACTGTCATTGGACATTCATACGTATGCCGTCACAACGTACTGTACTCTCTAAACAATTCGTCAGTAATTTTCCTTGCACAGTACACTTTATTTCAGAATATTGCATAATTTTAAGCACACCTCATCGTCTCGCCTTTATTCATATTGATCAAACACTCCTCAATCTTCCACATTTTCCCCCAGTCGTGAGGGTGGGGAGTCGGGAAGGCACCTAGCGAAATAGCCTAGAACCCCTCTTCATCTAAATCCGACACTAGATGTAAGCTATTCTCAGACTGAAGACTGTGTGGTAATAAGAACGTAGATACTTAATTTAGTGTGTACGACACGTTTCTTGAATAACTGTCATTAGGTCAAAGTCAAAAGATTGGAAATTCAAATAATTTAAAAGTCTTTGAGAGATAAAACTGAGGATTGTTTAGTCGTTAGAGACTGTGTAACAAAAACGTTAGATGTCTAATATAGTGCACGCAATACATTTCTGGAATAATCTTAATCGGGTACGGTCAAAGTAAAATGATCGGGAAATTCAAAATCATTTAAAATTCTTTGAGAGCTACTATAAAACTGATGATTGTTTGGTCGTTAGAGACTGTGTAATAAAGACGTTAGATGTCTTATTTAGTGCACACAATACGTTGCTGGAATAATTGTCATCGGGTACGCTCAAAGTAAAATGATAGGGAAATTCAAAATCATTTAAAATTCTTTGAGAGATACTATTAAACTGATGATTGTTTGGTCGTTAGAGAATGTGTAGCAAAGACGTTAGATGTCTTATTTAGCGCACTTATCTTCATCGAGTACGCTACGTTCAAAGTCAAATAAACTGTAAATCCAAAATAATTTGATACACCGGTTAAACAAACAATAAAAGTCATGTACAGATTCGTTTCCACATTCGGCCCATATACTACATGTATCACAAAAATTAATGACAACAAGGACAGGCTCAATGAATGCTCGTGGTACGAATGCAGAATCTGTTGTTTAATACCATTATTCTTATGACAAATTCACCATAACCGATACCTCTATCTTATTTTTATCTTATAAAGGTTCCGGTAATTGGTTGACCTTTAACAGCAATGGGAAAATCGAACGCCTTGACGTTGAAACGAGTGTGATAGAAAACATAGCAACTGGCCATATTTACGCTAATGACCTGGATATCCATTATAACAAAGGGCTTGTGTATTGGACTCAATATGAAAAGATTATGAGGTATGACATCCATTATAACACAGGGTTTGTGTATTGGACTGACTATGTGTATGATAAGATTATGAGGTATGACATCCATTATAACACAGGGTTTGTGTATTGGACTGACTATGTGTATGATAAGATTATCAGGTATGACATCCATTATAACACAGGGTTTGTATTCTTGACTGATGTTGTAGATAAAAGGATTATCACGTATTTTATAGCACACTTCATTTTCCCACAAGAAATTCCTCTAGCTTCAGGTTCGGTAAATGCTTGAATCGATCCCCGGTCAGGTCAAACCTAAGACTATAAAATTGGAGTTTGCTGCGTCGCCGATACGCTTGCAGCAGAAACAAGTAAGAGCAAAGACTGGTTTGTTCGGAATCAGTATAATGTGTCCGGATGAAGCCAGTTGTCTACCCGCGGAGTTAGCACTAAAGATGTCATATTAAGCGTGTTGATCTAGTAATAAGTTCGATTCAATTCAATTCAAAGTTTTATTTAGAATCGATACATAGCATATATACAACACAAGCTCTAATGAGCTTTTAAAATCGACTAAATGGATATCATCATAATTTTATTGGATATAACTTGATCCCGCCATGATATAGTCGAAAAAAGTTGGCTTTAAAAACAAACCAAAGACTTATTAAATTGGTGTTTGTTGCTTCTTCGCTAAGCATGCAACATTAAGAAGTAAGAGCAAAGACTGGCTGGTTCAGAATCTTGTGTCCCAGTTGAATGACATATCAAGCAGCGAACTGTTGTTTCATTGAGCTAGCACTATGCAAATCCAACTAGGCCCGTTGATCTTGTACAAAGCAGATATCATGATAATCTGATCGAAATGTAACTTATTCTCGTCATGATATAGCTAACAAAATGCTCACTTGACTTCCCACTCACTCACTCACTCACTCACTCACTCTCTCACTCAATTGGTATTGGCTACCTCTCCGATAAACACGCATTATTAAGGAGTAAGAGCAAAGACCAGTTGGCTCGGAATCAGAATAATGTGTCCGAGTGGAGCGACATGTCTATCCGCAGACTGTTGTTTCAGGGAGCTAGCACTATAACAATTCAACTCAGTTCGTTAGTCTAGAACAAAGCGGACCTCATCATCATCTCATTGAAAATTAACTTGTTCTCGCCATAATGTAGCTGACAAATTGCTGAGTTGGCACTAAACAACAATCACTCACTCACTCACAAGCCTAATTATTTGAATGTCAAAAGGTAAATAGAGAAACCTAGCACGACCGTCAAAACACGGAATATTATATCCGACATCTTGTTTTACTGGAATAAATAATGGATGCATATCAGTACCAAATTCATGACCTTAGCTAAATATATTTATTTTATGAATTATGAAAAGAAAGTTTAAACAATTCCACCTATATCAATGAAACGAGGTTAAACTGTTTAATGGGATCCTTACCCCTACCCCCAAGTGACTGGATATCCAACGGCAATCCATACAAAAACAAACGATGAACAAGGGCAACGCAAAGCGTGGCGTATCCCTTCGCCTAAAAATTTGACCCGGGGACCTTGACTTTTGACCTATGACCTTGAAAATCAATAGGGTTCCAGATTCTCTTAAGGACTAAGTATGTACCAAGTCCGATCAAAATCCATTGAAGGATGTTGTGTCTAGAGTATTCACAAGGATGTTATGCGGTAAAACAATGACCCGGTGACCTTGACCTTTGAGCTTGAAAATCAATAGTCTTCCAGATTCCTAAGGACTAAGCATTTAGCAAGTTTGATCAAAATCCATCGAAGGATGTTGTTTCTGGTGTGTTCACAAGGATGTTACGAGGTAAAAAATTGACCCGGCGACATTGATCCTTGACCTATGACCTCGAAAATCACAGGATTCCAGACTCCCCTAAGGACTAAGTATATATTAAGTTTGGTCAAAATCCGATAAAGGATGTTGATTCTAGCATTCACAAGGATGTTACGTGGTAACAATTTGACCCGGTCACCTTGACATTTGACCTATGACCTTGAAAATCAATAGGTTACAGACTCTCCTAAGGACTAAGTATGTACCAAGTTTGGTCAATATCCATTGAAGGATGTTGATTCTAGAGTGTTCACAAGGATTTTACGGAAGGACTCACGGTAGAAAAGACGGAATGACGGACGGACGGTAGCATTACTATATCCCTTCGCAACTTCGTTGGTGAGGGGATGAAAAACATGCATAGATTTGCTTCCAAGTTGTTTTGACGTCTTCGGATGTAATACTGGTTATCCTGTTTTTATTATTGTACTTTTACTATAGGAGTTCGGTAACAAAAGATTCAGTATCAGGAGTTGTGGAAGATGTTGTGACCGAGGAATTTGTGAATCTGTATGGAATAGCTGTTGATTGGATATATGATTTGCTGTATTGGACAGATTCCAGATATCGCATACAAGTTTCACGGTTAGATGGGACAAGCAGACGGACAATTGTAAAAGACGATAGTCTTAATCCATTAAGAGCAATAGTTGTAGATCCAATAAGGGGGTAAGTTATCATTATCCAACATTCGAACGCAAATTGTAAGGGATTTTTATAAGAATGACAATTTCAAACACAAGGGTTTATTCAAAAGTAACTGTCTCATATAATAATAGCATTCCCTTCAACATTGTCACCATCGTTTGTAACCCACAGCTGATCATGTTCATCATCATGATCACCACTCATCACCAGTGGGTCAATTGAAACAATTACATTCGTATCGGAGTTTTCCGGTTACTTATCTGACATTTAAAAGTTGCTATAGCAACATAGCATTACTCAAATTTTCAAGTGGTAGATAGTCAGAAAAAAAAATGATATAGATCCATGTTTGTGTTCGTGTACTGTCAAAATAAGATGCAAAATAATTTTATGATCCACTAGAATGTAGTACAAGTGCAAATATTAAATTCTTCGTTCAACGGTGTCAGTCAACTAATTCGACGACCTCCACAAATGTCATGGTAGTATCCGAAAGTCCCGAACTCGCAGTCGAAATATTGCAAGTTTACAAACGGGTAAATTCCATTGCTCTATGTTCACGAAAAAGACCATATATACACATGTGGCACCCTGAATACATACATGCAGTACCCTGTATATACACATGTAATACCTTGTATATACACATATGGTACCCTGTATATACACATGTGGTACCCTGTATACATGTGGTACCCTGTATATGCATACGTTGTACCCTATGTATATATACACACATGTGGGACCCTGTATATACACATGTGGTACCCTGTATATTCACATGTGGTACCTTGTATGTACACATGTGGTACCCTGTATATACTCATGTGGTACCCTGTATATGCATACGTTGTACCCTATATATATATATATATATATAGACAGATATATTGTATGGTTGTCACTTGCTTCTAGACGTTTGTATAATATACTTTATTTCCTGTGACTGTATAGTGAATAATTCTTCATTATCCTATCCAATATATTAAAAATTGCTGAGTTAGATTGCTGTCAAATTATAATATTAAGTATATATGTACCATCTACACACGCTTATACACATGTCTTACGCCTATCCCTAGAACCTTACGAGACAAGGTAACACTACGACTATTGAAGCTCCTTTTTTTAGGGAGTGGATGTAGTCGAGTGGTCTAGGGCGCTGGACGTAAGGCTAAGCGAATGGTGCTGCAGTGTAACAATGGTGTGGGTTCAAATCCCGTCGAGGGAAGAACAAAAATTTGACAGCTCTAAAATCTAATTCTAACACTGTTTGGTTTAATTTTCAGACGTATATATATATATATATATATATATATATAGTTAGATTGCTGTCAAATTATAATATTAAGTATATATGTACCATCTACACACGTTTATACACATGTCTTACGTTTATCCCTAGATTTGCCTTACGAGAAAAGGTAACACTACGACTATTGAAGCTCCTTTTTTAGGGAGTGGATGTAGTCGAGTGGTCTAGGGCGCTGGACGTAAGGCTAAGCGAATGATGCTGCAGTGTAACAATGGTGTGGGTTCGGGTCCCGTCGAGGGAAGAACAAAAATTTGACAGCTCTAAAATCTAATTCTAACACTGTTTGGTTTAATTTTCAGACGTATATAATATTTAGTATTAACCTAGTATCCTTTAAAGTAACATTGAGATCCAGTGGGACAGATATATTGTATGGTTGTCACTTGCTTCTAGACGTTTGTATAATATACTTTATTTCTTGTGACTGTATAATGAATAATTCTTCATTATCCTATCCAATATATTAAAAATTGCTGAGTTAGATTGCTGTCAAATTATAATATTAAGTATATATGTACCATCTACACACGCTTATACACATGTCTTGCGTTTATCCCTAGATTTGCCTTACGAGAAAAGGTAACACTACGACTATTGAAGCTCCTTTTTTAGGGAGTGGATGTAGTCGAGTGGTCTAGGGCGCTGGACGTAAGGCTAAGCGAATGATGCTGCAGTGTAACAATGGTGTGGGTTCGGGTCCCGTCGAGGGAAGAACAAAAATTTGACAGCTCTAAAATCTAATTCTAACACTGTTTGGTTTAATTTTCAGACGTATATAATATTTAGTATTAACCTAGTATCCTTTAAAGTAACTTTGAGATCCAGTGGGACAGATATATTGTATGGTTGCCACTTGCTTCTAGACGTTTGTATAATATACTTTATTTCCTGTGACTGTATAATGAATAATTCTTCATTATCCTATCCAATATATTAAAAATTGCTGAGTTAGATTGCTGTCAAATTATAATATTAAGTATATATGTACCATCTACACACGCTTATACACATGTCTTACGTTTATCCCTAGATTTGCCTTACGAGAAAAGGTAACACTACGACTATTGAAGCTCCTTTTTTAGGGAGTGGATGTAGTCGAGTGGTCTAGGGCGCTGGACGTAAGGCTAAGCGAATGATGCTGCAGTGTAACAATGGTGTGGGTTCGGGTCCCGTCGAGGGAAGAACAAAAATTTGACAGCTCTAAAATCTAATTCTAACACTGTTTGGTTTAATTTTCAGACGTATATAATATTTAGTATTAACCTAGTATCCTTTAAAGTAACTTTGAGATCCAGTGGGACAGATATATTGTATGGTTGTCACTTGCTTCTAGACGTTTGTATAATATACTTTATTTCCTGTGACTGTATAATGAATAATTCTTCATTATCCTATCCAATATATTAAAAATTGCTGAGTTAGATTGCTGTCAAATTATAATATTAAGTATATATGTACCATCTACACACGCTTATACACATGTCTTACGTTTATCCCTAGATTTGCCTTACGAGACAAGGTAACACTACGACTATTGAAGCTCCTTTTTTAGGGAGTGGATGTAGTCGAGTGGTCTAGGGCGCTGGACGTAAGGCTAAGCGAATGGTGCTGCAGTGTAACAATGGTGTGGGTTCAAATCCCGTCGAGGGAAGAACAAAAATTTGACAGCTATAAAATCTAATTCTAACACTGTTTGGTTTAATTTTCAGACGTATGTATATATATATATATATACACATGTGGGACCCTGTATATACACATGTGGTACCCTGTATATTCACATGTAGTACCTTGTATGTACACATGTGACACCTTGTTTGTACATATGTGGTTCCCTGTATATACACATGTAGTACCCTGTATATACACATGTGCTACCCTGTATATTCACATGTGGTACCCTGTATATACACATGCGTTACCTTGTATGTACACATGTGGTACCCTGTATATACTCATGTGGTACCCTGTATATGCACATGTGGCACCTTGCTTGTACATATGTGGTGCCCTGTACATTGTATGTACACATGTGGTACCATGTAAGTAGTATATGGGGACAGCTCAAGTTACATTTGTGGTGGAACAGTGTGGAGCAGTGACGTCACCGGAAATGACGTCACCGGAAGTGATCGTGTGCGCATGCGCAACCGGAAGTTGTATTACCGGAAGTTGCATCACTGAAAATGAGGTCACCGGAAATGACGTAACCGGAAATGAAAGGGAGATAATTTCACACCTTTTTTACCCTTATTTCCATCGATTTTTCTTACGGAACTCCTCTAGATTATAGGTACGAACAATGGAATTGTGAATCCAACCTGTATCGGGTCACTATAGCGCTATTACCTCCTATGTTAAACCATTCTTTGAATCCATGACTAATTACGGCTCTTACAGGAACACCTGTCTCAATCGATAATGTAGTATTCCAAACCAAGTAAATTTACATAATTGTGTGTTGCTTGATAAAGGACCTCTCATTATTATTCTATTATGCTAAGTATTGTACCATTCATATGGGTTTTAACACCGTGTTTTAATTACCAATAATTATGCATACGCTGAATATATTACCATATGCATACCACTGCAAACTTGTATGATTTTATAAGATGGATTTTTAATTAAGGTCTATCGTGCAACATTATATTTATATTGATTTTCTAAAGAGGCCCCGCGTTTAATTATTCATACGCCTGCCAGTGTCAAGTGGGTATCCAATACGTGAAGTAATAAAAAAGTGATTAAACCTCCGACCTGTTACAACAATACACACAAATCATTCATCACTATATTGTAAGATACAAATGGCAGTCAAGATTAACAGAGAAAACATAACTACCAGTATATGTATTAACCCATCATAAAAAAAGCCATAATAAGTATGACATTTAAATTTACGCTCCAATGATCAGACAAGTTGAAACATGAATGTATTTACTACACGTGTGGATTACCTCCAATGAACACTGTAGGTGATTTAAATATAGACATAATACATAAAAGCATTCTTTATGCTAACTTGATTTCAACCGTACCAGACTCCAATGTTAAAATATGCAGATTATGTGAAAAAAACAACATATATGTTTGTACATGTGTGCTGTAACTGTCAATATAATTTCGAAATCCAAAATATTTGGTGGGATTTAATTATAGAACATTTCTGTTTTGAACTTTATGTTGAACTAAGTAGCTACGAGGATGAGGTATTATACCAAATTTTACTTGGAAAAACTGTTTGAAGTTCAAACAGGCCGACCATGGTACTTTGTAACATCAATATCTATTAATTTATTTGTGCGATAACTAAGGGATTTTTCCTCAAGAACAAAGCAAAGTGTTCACCATAATGAGTCATGTTCAATTCCAATCGTAAAACAAATCTGGGCGCGACAATTTATAACTTCCATCTTTTATTTCTATCTACGTTACTCTGTTATTTCTATAAAGACATATAAAGCAACATTACATATATGTATTTAACTATTTAACATCCCTAAACGCTGTACTCTGCAATTAGTTCACTTGGATTTATCCAATAATAATCTAGATTCTTTTTTGAAAAAATGTTTGTGGCCCTGAAAATGACTAATTACGCTCTTCACAGTGCGGTTAAAACCCATATGAATGGTACAATACTTAGAATAATAGAATAATAATGATAGGTCCTTAATTAAACAACACAACATTATGTAAATTTACTTGGTTTGGAATACTTCATTATCGATTGAGACAGGTGTTCCTGTAAGAGCCGTAATTAGTCATGGATTCAAAAAATGGTTTAACATAGGGGGTAATAGCGCTATAGTGACCCGATACAGGTTGGATTCACAGTTCCATTGTTCGTACCTAGAATCTAGAGGAGTTCCGGAAAAAAACACCCTGGGAAATACAGGTTGAAAACGTGGGAAATTATCTCCCTTTCATTTCTGGTTCCGGTGAAGTCATTTCCGGTGATGCAACTTCCGGTTGCGCATGTACACGCGATCACTTCCGGTGACTTCCGGTGACGTCACTGCTCCACACTACTCCACCACAAATGTAGCTTGAGCTGTCCCCATATACTACTCTTGTATATACACATGTGGTACCTTGTATATACTCATGTGGTACCGTGTATATACTATGTGGTACCCTGTATATACACATGTGATACCCTGTATATACACATGTGATACCCTGTATTTACACATGTAGTACCCTGTATATGCACATGTAGTACCCTGTATATTCACATGTGGTACCCTGTATGTGCACATGCGGTATCTTGTATATACACATGTGGTACCTTGTATGTATACATGTGCTACCTTGTATGTACACATGTGGTACCCTGTATATAATCATGTGGTACCCTGCATATACACATGTGGTACCTTGTTTGTACACATGTGGTACCCTGTATATAGACATGTGGTACATTGTATGTACACATGTGGTACCCTGTATTTACACATGCAGTATCCTGTATATACACATGTGATACCTTGTACATACACATGTGGTACCCTGGATATGCACATGTGGTACCCTGTAAATACTCATTTGGTACCCTGTATATACACATGTGGTACCCTGTATATACACATGTGGTACCCGGTATGTACATGTTATATCCATATAATAAAAAGAACAGATATATGATTCAGTGCACAAGACGGGTTTCTGGAATAACCTTCATCAGGTACATGTACACTTATAGGCAAGCGATAGGGAAGCCAACTAATTTGAAAGATTTAGCAGCAAGTAAATCAAAGGATGTAAGTACGATAGCCAAATTGGGCAAAGGTTACCTGTGCAAAAGGGAGATTGATCTCAGGGAGATTATCTAGGGAGACTAAATTTCAAACATACAAACACATGTTAGTTCCAACGCACTTGACTGCTTGGCGAGTGATATAATCGGGGACCAGTTCACCAGCAGAAATATCAACCGAGTGACAGAAATAAAAAACGTGGAATTCAGATTCAATTTGAAATATAAAATATTCCTATGACAAAATAAAAAAATAGTTAAAGAAATCACAAACAATTAATCAATGTTAAAAGCAACATCGGTTTCACTGGATTTTTTTTTTTAAATATAGATGGTTATTCTTCTCTGTGGCTTATCGTAATCCCAGAATAGAACGTTGTCGGATGGATGGAACAGACAGAATCATTATTGTTGACGAGAGTATTGGACATCTAAATGGAATGTCTATCGGTAAATATATAATAGAAACGTAGATATCAAAATTAGTGCGCACGACATGTTTCAGGGACACTGAAAATCGACATTTTAGAAAACCAAATAGCTTACAATTCATTAATATGGTTGCTTTATGAAAGGCAGAAGATACCAATACGTAATAAAGATAAATATTAATAAAAATTGGCATAGAAAGATAAACACGTGACTACAAAATGCAAAAAGAGTCAAAGACAAACAATAATCAGGTAAAAAAAACAGAGAAAACTGAAAATGAGCAACACGTACCACATATAAAACCGAGGAAAACTAAGATGTTCTAACTGCACGCTTGGATCCGCCGTGTTATTAAGGGGTATGGTCAAAGTCCTGTAAATGTCGCAATGAAGTTAAAGTGACGCTAAATTGCGTGTTCTAATGGTGCCAACGAAAATAAAAATGATAGAAAACCTTACGTGGCAATCAAGAATGGACAATACAGAGACACAGGCAACATTGGACACAAGACACAGAACGAAAACACAACAAAGTCACAAAAACACAACACAGACAACTGAAAAGATGAGCAACATGAGCACCATCGAATGAAACATATTTTATTTCCTCAAAATATCAAAAAATTGAGATTGTGAACAAGTTATGAAAACAATTAGCTAAAGCCCGCTGCCATCCCAATCAAATCAGGGGGTGAACCCAGATGCTCTCGAAGGGTAAGCAGTTCTAGCAGTTCTAGCAGTGAAAGGGAACAAATCCGTTGCCATTTGAAACCATGAAGATTAGATGAAGATTAAATGCTGGCTTCAATTTCCTAGCATTAATTTAGCTTCCATGAAAAATAACTGAAATATGGTGTTAAGCACTCAAAATAAAACGTGTATATATATTATTTCAGACAATGTTGGAGAAAGACTATATTGGGTAGATAGTCACCTAAGACAAATAAAAAGTTCAAAGTTTGATGGATCTGACACACTAGCCATAAACATAACAATCATGCTGTATCCGTTTGATTTAGTCGTGTTTGACAGCTATGTGTATTGGACAGATTTGTGGAATCGTTCTATATACAAAATTAATCAATACACTGGGCAAAATTTAACGCTAGTGGATAGTAATGTTCGTTATCCAAGGGGAATACAAATGTTTGGAGCTGGAGCACAAGTTAATGGTATGTAATATCAATAATTGTTTAGGGTTATTATTAAAGATTAGTATAAAGTTCAAGATTAGAACTCAACACTTTATACAACAAAGCTGCCGACTCAATTAAATATGTGAGGGTTAGCATTTTACTCACATGTGGAAGACATGTATGCATGTCCGCGCCGTTTCACTAAGTGTAGTGGTTTGTGCACATAAAACTAGTTTAACCCCGCCACTATTTATTGGAATGCATGTACCGAGATAGGAAATTGAACTGTCAGGTATATGTGTGTTAGGGGTCATGTATATGTGAGCTAGGGGTCATGTATATGTGTGCTAGGGGTCATGCATATGTGTGTTAGGGGTCAGGTATATGTGTGCTAGGGGTCAGGTATATGTATGTTAGGGGTCATGTATATGTGTGTTAGTGGTCATGTATATGTGTGCTAGGGGTCAGGTATATGTGTGTTAGGAGTCATGTAAATGAGTGCTAAGAGTCAGGTATATGTGTGTTATGGGTCATGTATATGTGTGTTAGGGGTCAGGTATATGTGTGTTAGGGGTCAGGTATATGTATGTTAGGAGTCATGTATATGTGTGTTAGGGGTCATGCATTTGTGTGCTAGGGGTCAGTTATATGTGTGTTAGGGGTCATGTATATGAGTGCTAAGAGTCAGGTATATGTGTGTTATGGATCATGTATATGTGTGTCAAGGTTATCAGTTTTGCCTCTGTTTCTATAATTTTCTATGAGATGTCCGGTGTAGTATTTCCTTTTTATCATTTTACTTCACATATATGCGTCATAACATCACACCTTCCCAATAAGTGGTCAATTTTCAGAATTTATATGTCAAATTCAATTCACATTGTCTTATTGTTGATGAAGCGTTGTGCCGTTGAGTTCGCATATTTGCATGACAATAAAACTGGAATAATTTTAATCTTGTGTAGTGTGTTTTCCATTGATCAATTTAACAATTAAAAACAAAATCACAGTCCGCATGGACACGATTAATACGGAAGAAACAAAATAAAAATGAATTAAAGCAACACAACCACAGATCGAACAACACATATATCGACAAACCACAATGTGATATGATGAGTTCTCAAATTAGAGAACTTTTCCAGGCTTGTGTCCATGATCACTAACATGTATTATATAAAAGTACATATACAAGATGCGCTTGAAGATTCCAAAGAAGTAATTAGATGACGTAAATCAAAGTACATACAAGATTATACCGAACAAATAAAAAAGAAAGAAAATGTCCAAAAGGACAAACAATGATCTACAACACACTACACAGAAAACTAAAGATTAAGTAACACGAACACCACTAAAATCTGGCGGTACACTCATGTGTTCCGGAAGGGTAAACAGTTCCAACTGTTCCACTAATGGCACTCATCATGATACTCTTCATAGATATGCCTATATATGTATACTATATAACGATTTTAGCTTGTTGTCTTTCAGTATTTAAGCGTTTTGGTTTTAGGGCATACTAAATTGCTTCTCTGTGAAAATTGTTCTTGAAAATTGAAGAGGAGAAATAGTGCTGTCAATAGACAATTTACACATTCCGGACTTGATTTTAAAATTTTATGGGTTTTTTTCTTCACGCTTTTATAGTGGTTAATTACTTCCCTTTCAAAGGGATAACAGTCTCCATGTCATGCAAACATCATCGAAAATAACATATATTTTCTATTACTCTGCACCAAATGTAAATTTTGTAACTACTTGTGAACTTTTAATTTGGTGTAACTATCAAAATGTTTAAGAAAATTATACTGGTATTCTTGAAAGTTCTTTATCCTTCCGTTGCTCTTGCATGGAACGGAAATCATGTTGGCAGCCGTAAGGGAAATAACTCGTAGAAGAAAAACCATTAACGTATAATTTTAGGTAAAAATCGGGAATATGCAAATGATCTTATATAAGAAAGAAATGAATTCACGCTGGAATATTTAGATTAACTCTAATTCATGGGTATCTCAATTTTTGTGATATAATGAAAAAAGGTAGATTTTTGGCATATGATATTAATTTTGTTAATCTTTTTGAGGATTAAATTCGCTTTGTCAGTAAATTAGGCAATATCAATACCAGAGATTAATAATGCATTTGCAGTATATATGTTAAAATGTATGGAGTAATAATGTTATAGATAACATATGTTTAAAGGGAGCAATTTGTGTGGTGACAACAATGGAATGTGTAGTCATATATGTTTCCCTCTACCTGCCTATAATATGTCGAAAAGTACAAAGACCGGATGTATGTGTCCAGAGTTCTTTATATTGAAAGCAGACAATAACACGTGTACAGAAATAGGTATGTACAACGTAATTACATTAGTACGGCACCATCTGTATAAACTGAACCTTAATTTAACCGGAAATTTGAATATTGTCAATTTACCATTCAATTCAATACCTTATCTCTTTGAAGAGAAAATTTCACGTGCCTAATCCGTACAACTGATCTTTTCTCACTGATGAAATCACGTGGTTCCCGGTTTTATCTGTGTGATATATTCTAGTTTTGTACTCCTGTACAAGAGAAGTCACAGATACAGTATTCCGTAAAATACTGTTTTCATTTCCAAACTTTTCTACATTATTACAGACCATTAAGACCATTTAAATAATGTACGAACACTCATTCTAAAAGTGGGTTTATACTCCGGGTGCGAAAGCAATGCGACCGATTTGCTATGTCGCTTTCAACATCGCTACCCCATCGCAGCGACAACGCACGTCATCGTTGACCATCCTTAGCGAGAATTTTCGTAGCAAGGATCATCGCTAGCTGTCGCAGCAGAGTTGAAATTATTTTAACTTTCTAGTGATATCGCTAACGTCGTTGAATAATTACCATCTGAAATCATAAAAAATATTATCAAAATCACTAGGCAACATGAAGTAAAAACGATAGTAGCGACGCGACAAAAAAAAAGCAATGATTTCGCAATAGTACCGCATATCCATCGCAACATTTTATTGCTCATCGCATCGGTGTCACACCCCGAGTATAAATCCACCTTATTACATGTGTTTACTATTTACCGTCAACTACACAATAAGCATGTTGTAACTAAAGAGGCCACTTTGAATGAGTTGCCATATATGGTAGAAATAGCGCACTCATTTAGATATCTACGTTTCTGTTATTACCATTACTAGGTCGATAGTTCTGTATGTGAACTATTAATCCACAGGGATATCATTGTCCAATAGTTAGGTGCTTCGGTAATTACATGGTTTATTAGATATATTTTTTGAAGGTTACATTTCCTAAAACAAAGTTTGAAGATATCGAAGAAGGACTGACAATGCAATTGCCAAAGTAAAACACTACACAGAAATTGAACCACATGAAACCCACAAAAAGTCTGGGAATAACTCAGATGCTCCAGAAGAGTAAGCAGTTCGTGTACAAATAGTGTCACTCTTGTTTCTAACCCGGAAATAAATCATGAACGAGGAAAGGACAGGATTATGATTACAACAAACAGAACATATAATGTAATTAAGTAAAGCTAAGGTCTATCTCCCTCAGATAGGGTTAGGGTTGTGGTGTTGAACGCCACTTTCAACAATATTTCAGTGGTATCATCTTCCTCGGATAGAAGACGCTATGCTTATTCTTATTGTTGATAAACTTTTGTATAAATCATTCATTTGAATAGGGCAAGAAAGGTTGTGCAAATAGTTTCCATTGTAATGCCAATGAATTGTTAAAAATTGGACAAATATATTGTCGATCATCTGGGTTCATTTCCAGTGTTGTGGTGAGGTTCGTGTTGCTCAGTTTTAGTTTTCTGCGTTGTGTATGTGTGTTAAGTTTTTGTTGTCTCCCTCTTGTATCTTGTGTGTCCAATGTTGTCAGTGTCTCTGGACTGTACATTCTTGATTGCCTCATTGGTTTTCTCTAACGTTTATTTACTACCAACTGTCTGTCCTGTGTCTTGTGTACCCAATGTTGCCAGTGTCTCTGGATTGGCCATTCTTGATTACCCCTTCGGTTTCTCTAACGTTTAATTACTACCAACAGTCTGTCATGTGTCTTGTGTACCCAATGTTGCCAGTGTCTCTGGACTGTACATTCTTGATTACACCTTCAGTTTCTCTAACGTTTATTTACTACCAACTGTCTGTCCTGTGTCTTGTGTACCCAATGTTGTCAGTGTCTCTGAACTGTACATTCTTGATTGCCTCATTGGTTTTCTCTAACGTTTAATTACTACCAACAGTCTGTTCTGTGTCTTGTGTACCCAATGTTTCCAGTGTCTTTGGACTGTACATTCTTGATTGCCTCATTGGTTTTCTCTAACGTTTATTTACTACCAACTGTCTGTCCTGTGTCTTGTGTACCCTATGTTGCCAGTGTCTTTGGACTGTACATTCTTGATTGCCTCATTGGTTTTCTCTAACGTTTAATTACTACCAACAGTCTATCCTGTGTCTTGTGTACCCAATGTTGTCAGTGTCTCTGAACTGTACATTCCTGATTACAACTTTGGTTTCTCTTAACGTTTATTTACTACCAACTGTCTGTCCTGTGTCTTGTGTACCCAATGTTTCCAGTGTCTCTGAACTGTACATTCTTGATTACACCTTCGGTTTCTCTAACGTTTATTTACTACCAACTGTATGTCCTGTGTCTTGTGTACCCAATGTTGCCAGTGTCTCTGGACTGTACATGCTTGATTGCCTCATTGGTTTTCTCTAACGTTTAATTACTACCAACAGTCTGTCCTGTGTCTTGTGTACCCAATGTTGTCAGTGTCTCTGAACTGTACATTCTTGATTACAACTTTGGTTTTCTATAACGTTTATTTACTAACAACAATCTGTCCTGTGTCTTGCGTACCCAATGTTTCCAGTGTCTCTGGACTGTACATTCTTGATTGCCTCATTCGTTTTCTCAAACGTTTAATTACTACCAATGGTATGTCCTGTGTCTTGTGTACCCAATGTTGCCAGTGTCTCTGGACTGTACATTCTTGATTGCCTCATTGGTTTTCTCTAAAGTTTATTTACTACCAACTGTCTGTCCTGTGTCTTGTGTACCCTATGTTTCCAGTGTCTCTGTACTGTACATTCTTGTTTGCCTCATTGGTTTTCTCTAACATTTATTTACTACCAACAGTCTGTCCTGTGTATTGTGTACCCAATGTTTCCAGTGTCTCTGGACTGTACATTCTTGATTACACTTTCAACAATATTTCAGTTGTATCATCTTCCTCGGATAGAAGACACTTTGCTTATTCTTATTGTTGATAAACTTTTGCATAACTCATTCATTTAAATTGGGCAAGAAAGGTTGTGCAAATTGTTTCCATTGTAATGCCAATGAATTGTTAAAAATTGGACAAATTTATTGTCGATCATCTGGGTTCATTTCCAGTGTTGTGGTGGTGTTCATGTTGCTTTGTGTATGTTAAGTTTTTGTTGTCTCCCTCTTGTATCTTTTGTGTCCAATGTTCTAAGCGTCTCTGGACTGTACATTCTTGATTACCCCTTCGGTTTCTCTAACGTTTATTTACTACCAACAGTCTGTCCTGTGTCTTGTGTACCCAATGTTGCCAGTGTCTCTGGATTGGCCATTATTGATTACCCCTTCGGTTTCTCTAACGTTTAATTACTACCAACAATCTGTCATGTATCTTGTGTACCCAATGTTGCCAGTGTCTCTGGACTGTACATTCTTGATTACCCCTTCGGTTTCTCTAACGTTTATTTACTACCAACAGTCTGTCCTGTGTCTTGTGTACCCAATGTTGCCAGTGTCTCTGGATTGGCCATTCTTGATTACCCCTTCGGTTTCTCTAACGTTTAATTACTACCAACAATATGTCATGTGTCTTGTGTATCCAATGTTGCCAGTGTCTCTGGACTGTACATTCTTGATTACCCCTTCGGTTTCTCTAACGTTTATTTACTACCAACAGTCTGTCCTGTGTCTTGTGTACCCAATGTTACCAGTGTCTCTGGATTGGCCATTCTTGATTACCCCTTCGGTTTCTCTAACGTTTAATTACTACCAACAATCTGTCATGTGTCTTGTGTACCCAATTTTGCCAGTGTCTCTGGACTGTACATTCTTGATTACACCTTCAGTTTCTCTAACGTTTAATTACTACCAACAGTCTGTCATGTGTCTTGTGTACCCAATGTTGCCAGTGTCTCTGGACTGTACATTCTTGATTGCCTCATTGGTTTTCTCTAACGTTTAATTACTACCTACAGTCTGTCCTGTGTCTTGTGTACCCAATGTTTCCAGTGTCTCTGGACTGTACATTCTTGATTGCCTCATTGGTTTTCTCTACCGTTTATTTACTACCAACGTCTGTCCTGTGTCTTGTGTACCCTATGTTGCCAGTGTCTCTGGATTGTACATTCTTGATTACACCTTCGGTTTCTCTTAACGTTTATTTACTACCAACTGTATGTCCTGTGTCTTGTGTACCCCATGTTGCCAGTGTCTCTGGATTGGCCATTCTTGATTACCCCTTCGGTTTCTCTTAACGTTTATTTACTACCAACAGTCTGTCCTGTGTCTTGTGTACCCAATGTTTCCAGTGTCTCTGGACTGTACATTCTTGATTACACTTTCAACAATATTTCAGTTGTATCATCTTCCTCGGATAGAAGACACTTTGCTTATTCTTATTGTTGATAAACTTTTGCATAACTCATTCATTTAAATTGGGCAAGAAAGGTTGTGCAAATTGTTTCCATTGTAATGCCAATGAATTGTTAAAAATTGGACAAATTTATTGTCGATCATCTGGGTTCATTTCCAGTGTTGTGGTGGTGTTCATGTTGCTTTGTGTATGTTAAGTTTTTGTTGTCTCCCTCTTGTATCTTTTGTGTCCAATGTTCTAAGCGTCTCTGGACTGTACATTCTTGATTACCCCTTCGGTTTCTCTAACGTTTATTTACTACCAACAGTCTGTCCTGTGTCTTGTGTACCCAATGTTGCCAGTGTCTCTGGATTGGCCATTATTGATTACCCCTTCGGTTTCTCTAACGTTTAATTACTACCAACAATCTGTCATGTATCTTGTGTACCCAATGTTGCCAGTGTCTCTGGACTGTACATTCTTGATTACCCCTTCGGTTTCTCTAACGTTTATTTACTACCAACAGTCTGTCCTGTGTCTTGTGTACCCAATGTTGCCAGTGTCTCTGGATTGGCCATTCTTGATTACCCCTTCGGTTTCTCTAACGTTTAATTACTACCAACAATATGTCATGTGTCTTGTGTATCCAATGTTGCCAGTGTCTCTGGACTGTACATTCTTGATTACCCCTTCGGTTTCTCTAACGTTTATTTACTACCAACAGTCTGTCCTGTGTCTTGTGTACCCAATGTTACCAGTGTCTCTGGATTGGCCATTCTTGATTACCCCTTCGGTTTCTCTAACGTTTAATTACTACCAACAATCTGTCATGTGTCTTGTGTACCCAATTTTGCCAGTGTCTCTGGACTGTACATTCTTGATTACACCTTCAGTTTCTCTAACGTTTAATTACTACCAACAGTCTGTCATGTGTCTTGTGTACCCAATGTTGCCAGTGTCTCTGGACTGTACATTCTTGATTGCCTCATTGGTTTTCTCTAACGTTTAATTACTACCTACAGTCTGTCCTGTGTCTTGTGTACCCAATGTTTCCAGTGTCTCTGGACTGTACATTCTTGATTGCCTCATTGGTTTTCTCTACCGTTTATTTACTACCAACCGTCTGTCCTGTGTCTTGTGTACCCTATGTTGCCAGTGTCTCTGGATTGTACATTCTTGATTACACCTTCGGTTTCTCTTAACGTTTATTTACTACCAACTGTATGTCCTGTGTCTTGTGTACCCCATGTTGCCAGTGTCTCTGGATTGGCCATTCTTGATTACCCCTTCGGTTTCTCTTAACGTTTATTTACTACCAACAGTCTGTCCTGTGTCTTGTGTACCCAATGTTGCCAGTGTCTCTGGATTGTACATTCTTGATTACCCCTTCGGTTTCTCTAACGTTTATTTACTACCAACTGTATGTCCTGTGTCTTGTGTACCCAATGTTTCCAGTGTCTCTGGACTGTACATGCTTGATTGCCTCATTGATTTTCTCTAACGTTTAATTACTACCAACAGTTTGTCCTGTGTCTTGTGTTCCTAATGTTGCCAGTGTCTCTGGACTGTACATTCGTAATTGCCTCATTGATTTTCTCTAACGTTTAATTACTACCAACAGTCTCTCCTGTGTCTTGTGTACCTAATATTTCCATGGTCTCTTAACTGTACATTCTTGATTACCCCTTTGGTTTTCTCTAACGTTTATTTACTACCAACAGTCTGTCCTGTGTCTTTTGTTCCCAATGTTGCCAGTGTCTCTGGACTGTACATTCTTGATTACCCCTTTGGTTTTCTCTAACGTTTATTTACTACCAACTGTCTGTCCTGTGTCTTTTGTTCCCAATGTTGCCAGTGTCTCTGGACTGTACATTCTTGATTGCCTCATTGGTTTTCTCTAACATTTATTTACTACCAACAGTCTGTCCTGTGTACCCAATGTTTCCAGTGTCTCTGGACTGTACATTCTTGATTGCCTCATTGGTTTTCTCTAACGTTTATTTACTGCCAACTGTCTGTCCTGTGTCTTGTGTACCCAATGTTTCCAGTGTCTCTGGACTGTACATTCTTGATTGTCTCATTGGTTTTCTCTAACGTTTATTTACTACCAACTATCTGTCCTGTGTCTTGTGTACCCAATGTTTCCAGTGTCTCTGGACTGTACATTCTTGATTGCCTCATTGATTTTCTCTAGCGTTTAATTACTACCAAAAGTCTGTCCTGTGTCTTGTGTACCCAATGTTGCCAGTGTCTCTGGACTGTACATTCTTGATTGCATCATCGGTTTCTCTTAACGTTTATTTACTACCAACTGTATGTCCTGTGTCTTGTGTACCCAATGTTGCCAGTGTCTCTGGACTGTACATTCTTGATTACCCCTTCGGTTTCTCTAACGTTTATTTACTACCAACTGTATGTCCTGTGTCTTGTGTACCCAATGTTGCCAGTGTCTCTGGACTGTACATGTTTGATTGCCTCATTGATTTTCTCTAACGTTTAATTACTACCAACAGTCTGTCCTGTGTCTTGTGTTCCTAATGTTGCCAGTGTCTCTGGACTGTACATGCTTGATTGCCTCATTGATTTTCTCTAACGTTTAATTACTACCAACAGTCTCTCCTGTGTCTTGTGTACCTAATATTTCCAGGGTCTCTTAACTGTACATTCTTGATTACCCCTTTGGTTTTCTCTAACGTTTATTTACTACCAACAGTCTGTCCTGTGTCTTTTGTTCCCAATGTTGCCAGTGTCTCTGGACTGTACATTCTTGATTACCCCTTTGGTTTTCTCTAACGTTTATTTACTACCAACAGTCTGTCCTGTGTCGTTTGTTCCCAATGTTGCCAGTGTGTCTGGACTGTACATTTTGTATTGCCTCATTGGTTTTCTCTAACGTTTATTTAATACCAACTGTCTGTCCTGTGTCTTGTGTACCCAATGTTTCCAGTGTCTCTGGACTGTACATTCTTGATTGCTTCATTGGTTTTCTCTAATGTTTATTTACTACCAACAGTCTGTCCTGTGTCTTGTGTACCTAATGTTGTCAGTGTCTCTGGACTGTACATTCTTGATTGCCTCATTGGTTTTCTCTAACATTTATTTACTACCAACAGTCTGTCCTGTGTACCCAATGTTTCCAGTGCATCTGGACTGTACATTCTTGATTGCCTCATTGGTTTTCTCTAACGTTTATTTACTGCCAACTGTCTGTCCTGTGTCTTGTGTACCCAATGTTTCCAGTGTCTCTGGACTGTACATTCTTGATTGTCTCATTGGTTTTCTCTAACGTTTAATTACTACCAACAGTCTCTCCTGTGTCTTGTGTACCTAATATTTCCATGGTCTCTTAACTGTACATTCTTGATTACCCCTTTGGTTTTCTCTAACGTTTATTTACTACCAACAGTCTGTCCTGTGTCTTTTGTTCCCAATGTTGCCAGTGTCTCTGGACTGTACATTCTTGATTACCCCTTTGGTGTTTTCTAACGTTTATTTACTACCAACTGTCTGTCCTGTGTCTTGTGTACCCAATGTTTTCAGTGTCTCTGGACTGTACATTCTTGATTACCTCATTGGTTTTCTCTAACATTTATTTAATACCAACTGTCTGTCCTGTGTCTTGTGTACCCAATGTTTCCAGTGTCTCTGGACTGTACATTCGTGATTGCCTCATTGGTTTTCTCTAACGTTTATTTACTGCCAACTGTCTGTCCTGTGTCTTGTGTACCCAATGTTTCCAGTGTCTCTGGACTGTACATTCTTGATTGTCTCATTGGTTTTCTCTAACGTTTATTTACTACCAACTATCTGTCCTGTGTCTTGTGTACCCAATGTTTCCAGTGTCTCTGGACTGTACATTCTTGATTGCCTCATTGATTTTCTCTAGCGTTTAATTACTACCAACAGTCTGTCCTGTGTCTTGTGTACCCAATGTTGCCAGTGTCTCTGGACTGTACATTTTTGATTACCTAATTGGTTTTCTCTAGCTTTTATTTACTACCAACAGTCTGTCCTGTGTCTTGTGTACCCAATGTTGCCAGTGTCTCTGGACTGTACATCCTTTATTACCCCATTGGTTTTCTCTAATGTTTAATTACTACCAACAATCTGTCTTGTATCTTTTGTGTCCAATGTTGCCAGTGTCTCTGGACTGTACATTCTTGATTACCCCATTGGTTTTCTCTAACGTTTATTTTCTACCAACAGTGTGTCTTGTATCTGTTGTGTCTAATGTTGCCAATTTCTCTGGACTGTACATTCTTGATTACCCCTTTGGTTTCGCTGACGTTTACTTACTACCAGCAGTCTGTTCTGTGTCTTGTGTACCCATTGTTGCCAATCATGTCTCAGGACTATACATTCTTGATTGATCTGTTTTCTCTAACGTTCATTTACTGTATAGCTGGTAAGTTTCGTCGCAATTAAAGTTGGCGAATATTATAGTGAAGGTCAATGTTTTTCATAAGTTCTTAGATTGGTGATTGGATTCAAGCTAAAAAAAAGTATTGAAAGTGATGCAATAGACCATTTATAGACTTGATTTTAATATAATACGTTTGCACACGATTATATAAGAGTTATTTCAGTCAAAAATGAATAAAAGGGCAAATTCGTGCAAATTTGTTTTTAGTTTTTTGTCCTGATATATATATATGTCTTTACGTTTTGAGTTCCGTGTTGTCCGTTACGATTTCCTCATAAAAACGATGTTCGGTTCGTTTTTACATGCAGTTGTTTGTAGGAGGGCTCATATTTTATTTACGTTAGTTGTGCTTGTTTGCCACAGGCACTTGTTTCATTCAAAAAATATATGCCCCCTCCTCTTCCTTACTTCAAGGTAAACATCTGCCCTTTTCCGCTTCCCCACTTCGCCTCAATATTTTTCGCATATTTGTGATCCTTTCGCTGACCCAATTATATCGCTACACTCCCAAGATATTTCTCCTTACGACTACCACATTTAAGTATACCTATTGGGCCCCTCAGACGAATAGGACAAGAATATCAGCGAACATAGCTTGTTTTATTTTTTTTTTATTTTTTTTTTTTTTTAAGTGTGATATTTTGTATTGAAATCTGTGCATTTGTTAGATGAATACATAAGTACCGGTACCTTATCCCGGACTCGTTAACAGTAGTAAAGCACATAGCATATAAAGATGTTAGTATTTGTTAGTAATTTACATACAGAATGGCATACTATTTCTATTTGTTTAACATGACAGAAAATACCAAATAATGTGATTCCACAGAAAGATGAGTTTTTCTATCATAGTAAACCAAATTAACAAATATACAGATAATCAAAAAATAGGATGTTAAGTAGTTATAGAAGTAAAAGAAAAAAATGGAAAAAGTTTAATTTATTGAGTTTTTTAAGGCATAACAATAATTTTTAAAGAGAAAGGAAAAGTTTTTTAATTTGCTTTGATGAATAGGTAATTTTAGCATTCTTAAAAACAAAAGGCTATTTCTTTTCTATCATGTTATATACAGAATGAATATTTGTATAAATCTTTATATCTAATTAAACAGTAAAGTGAAAGCATTCCATAATAGCAATAGATTTCTCAATGTTATATAGTGACTGTATTTTCCTCTGCTTTGTGACCAATGATATTTTTTTCTGAAAATATTTACAGTTAAAAATATACTGCTTTATTTGTAATAAAATGAGGTTGATAGCATCTCCTCGAGACGATTTTGAAGTATCACTAAAAAGAAAACAAAAGCATAGTAAATGGAATACTAACACCATTTGACAATAACCAAGAATCAATTTCATCAATAAAAGCTTGTACAGTCTCACAGTTCCAAAATAAATGTTCTATAGTTTCCTCATCTTCCTGACAAAAAGTACAAAAGGCATTGTCTTTTACTTTGATTTTATACAGAAATGTATTTGTTCCTAGGATACGTTGGTTAATTCTGTACTGTAACCATTGTAGTTTGGTATTTTGTGTGACTATAAAGGATAGTTTGAATATTTCTCTCCATTTTGCTTCATCTAAACCTAAGGTTAAAATTTCCTCCCACTTTTTCTGACCATTTGACACTATGTTATTCCTTATTAGTAACAAATACATATCTTTAGTTCCCTTTTTACCCTTCAAAATGGTCTTGACAAACGAAGGAATAAATGGAGTAAGTAGCTAATAACTATTATACACATTTTGTTTTCCAGCATGCTTATCAGCTGAAATTATACTATTAAATTTCATAATATTTTTGGAAATGTTAAATTTTTCATCTAATTGATTAATGGAGAGAAATTTTCCATCTTCTGACATAATATCATTAACAAAACAAATACCTTTTCTGAACCAGTTTTCATAGAATACTGGTTTGTTTTCTATTTTTTTAGTTTTGTTCCTCCACAGTGGAGAAGACAAAAATATTCCCATGTAAAGTTTTCTTCTTTATCAATAAAGGTGTTCCAGGTGTTCCAAGCATGGAACACATCTTTCCAAAATTTATTTTTTACAACATTTTCTTTTATGTAAGAAATATAACCATTATCAAAATTGAATATTTTTTCTTGATTTATTGTCGAACATAAGATATTCTCCCATTTACATTCAGTTCGAAATAGCTTTCTAACCCAGTTTGTTTTTAGGGCTAAAATAAATAAATTTAGAGTAATCATTTTTAATCCTCCTTCACAGAAGTCTTTTTGTAACAATTCCTTTTTAACTCTGTGCACAGGTGAACTCCATATAAAGGTAAAAATAAGCTAATTCACCTTCTTTAAAATGTCTTGAGTAGGATTAGGCAATGTAATGATTAGGTGATTTAAGACAGGTAAAATCGGAGTTTTCACAACAGTAATCTTTCCAATGACAGTAAGATTCCTTTTTGACCATATCTTAATTAGTTTTTTTATTTGCAAAATTCTCTCATTATAGTTAATATTTACAATTTTATCCAAATCAACATCAACATTAATACCCAATAGCTTGAAGGATGTTTTACCCCAGGATAAGTTTCTGTGTTGACCTAATGTGTCATTACTGTATTTTTATCTCCCAATCCATACTACTTGTGTCTTGGTAAAATTAATGTTTAGTCCAGAGAGTTTTGCATACCAATCTAATTCAAGTAAAGCTTCATTTAGAGACTTTTCACTGCCATCTAAAATTAATGATGTGTCATCTGCAAACTGTGATAACTTATGTTCAATCCTTGTCACATTTATACCACCAATATTTTTATTACCCCGTATCTTAATGGCTAAAATGTCTGCACATAAAATAAAAAGATATGGCGATAACGGATCATCTGGTCTACAACCACGGCCTATTTGAAAAAATTCTGAAAGATTACCACCCTGAATGACTGCTGATGATATATTATTATAAAATACTTTAACCCAGTTTATAAAAGATTCCCCAAAGTTGAAAAATTTTAATACAGATAAAAGAAATTCCCAAGATATAGAATCAAATGCCTTTTCAAAGTCTATCAAAAGTAACAAACCAGGTATGTCGTTTTCTTCTGTAAATTGTAGCATATCATAGATTAATCTAATGTTATCTCCAATGTATCTTCCACTAATAAAACCTGTTTGATCTAAATCAATCAGTTTTTCCAGAACTCTCTTCAATCTACTAGCAATAACACCAGAACCAATTTGTATACAGTATTTAGTAGTGATATTGGTCTCCAATTTTTGAGAAGGTGTCTTGGTTTGTTATCTTTTGGTAAGCATGTAATAATTCCCTGTTTTTGAGTTACTGATAGCTCACCTAATAGTGACCCAAAATTTATAGAATTTACAACAAATGACTTCAAATCTATCCAGAAAAATTGGAAAAATTCTGTTGAAAAACCGTCTGACCCGGGTGATTTATTATTATTCATTTTTTTGTAAAACCTTACTTGCTTCATTTACATTTTTTTCCCCTTCTAAACTTACTTGTTCATCTAAAGACAATTTATTAAAGTTCAAGTCTTTTAAATCTCTTTCTAAATCACTCACTTTACACCCATTTCCTTCTCTAAATTTATATAGTTCTTCATAAAATACCTTTGTTTCTTTTAAGATATCAAATTGTTTAGTCATAGTTTTGCCATCATCCCTTTCTATTTTGGGAATTATTTTACTAGTAAAATATTTTGATTCTAGCCCACAAAAATATTTTGTAGGTTTTTCCCCCTCTTCAATCCACTGCACTCTAGAACGTATTATTTTACCCTTTATTTTTTCTTTTCTTATATTTTCTAAATCTTGCTTCTTATTCTCTAAAAGTTGTATGGAGGCTTGATTTACATTACATTCTAAAGTGGCAATATCTTTCAATAAATCTCTTTCTATTTTATATCTATATCTCTTTCTTTTCTCTTGTAGCTTGAATAAGAAATAGTTTTGCCTCTAATTTCCATCAACAGTGTTTCTAGAAACAATTGACTATTAATAGTGAAATGAAGATCATCGCTAGAAATTTCATGTATATTCTCAAAGTTATAAACTAAGGCACCATACTGTTTTTTAACCTCTAAAATCTTTTTTTTGCAATATTACTATATTCCAAATCATAAAGTAATGACTTGTTGAACTTCCATAGTCCTTTACCACGCACAAAAGGTATAAACTCTAATTCTAAAATTACCATGGAGTGATCTGAACGATAACTTGGTTCAATTTTACAGTTTACTAAATTTGTCAACATACTATCAGGAAAAAGAAAAAAATCAAGTCGAGATTGTTTAAAAGGTGTCTTTTTTCTCAAAGTATATGGTTGTAATTCTGGAAAAAGTTCTCTAAATGGGTCCACTAGGGAGGATTGATCTGCTATTTCAATAAGTTTATCAATAGCATTGGGGTTATTAACATGTAAATAGTTGTAACAATCAATATGTGAGCAAAGTACCAAATTAAAATCACCACAAAGTAAATAACGTTCATTTCCAAAATCTTCAATGATATTCATAATCTTATCATAAAAATCAGGATTATCCATATTGGGTCCATAAAGTGACAGAAGTATAAGTTTCTGTTTATCAATTACAACATCTAATGCTAAATAATTACCATTCAGATCACTTTTCTCTGTCAGGACTTTTCAAAATTGTTATTAAACAGAATTGATACCACCCTGGAATTTGAAGAAAACAATGAAAAGAAATAATCAAATCCCCACATAGACCTAATTCTAGACTTTATTTCAGAAGTAAAATGTGTGTCCTGTAAGCAATGAATGTTGTAATTTTTGAATTTTAGAAAATGAAACACATCTTTTCTTTTTTCAATATTACCAAGGCCTTGACAGTTAACTGTTAGAAATTTTACGGAACCCATTGCAAAGGGAATACAATTCTTCTAATTAAGTAGATATATACAAAACTCTGACAATACATATTCATCAAGCAAATAAGAATAGAACTATTGTAAATGTAAATGAAATCTACAAAATATTCATTTGAAAATAACTGAAAAAATGATAGATAAAAACATGTATTTAGAACTAAGATGATAAGTGTCATAATATACTTGTTGTAAACTGGTACAATTTTGAAAAATCTGCAGTAAAATTTTCAATCAATTGTATAACATTATTGTTTTTTTATACTTGAAGCATAAATATATTTATGATATTAAATATTTAATACAATAAAGACAGATCTTTCCAGTTGTCTAAATATTTTTCAACATCAAAAATTTAAAATTACCACCCATGACGTTGTCTGAGTTTAAAGTTAATGTCATCATACATCTGAAACTTCGTCTGTAATCCATTCTCTGTTCTACCATAAATGCCACAATTAAAGTACCACACCTGGTCGAAACGCTGACTTCGTTCTAGTCTTTTGATAAGCTCCATGTTCCTTTGTGTGACGTCATCCACAAATTTCACTCTTCCTTTCAGTTCCTTCCTTACCCGCATTACACTCCTTTTTACATCACTACTGAACAAGTGCACAATTAAAGAGCTCAACTCATGTTCTGCTGGTAGCCTATGTATTGCTACTACATCCCTTTCTTCTAAGGTTACATTCAGATCTCGTTTGACCAAATTAAAAAAATCCTGACGTAGGTTTTGCTTCTCTCTCCTAGGAAAGTTGAACACTTTGATATTGTTTTTCCTCGAGTACTGCTCGTTGTAGTTGCTGCTCATATTTGCTTGCTTAGCAACTTGTACTGTTTCTGAAAATTCTTTTTTGATTGATGTTATTTGGGCTGTACCTACTTCTGGTCTCTTTTTCAAGTCTTCATTTTCAATACTAAGCACCTCAACCTTTTCTTCCATCTCATTCTGAATTTTTTATATTTTTTTCATTTATCTTTTTTCTAACGAGGACTCAAACTTGCTAGAAAGCTTTTTCACAATACCAGTGACAATAGTTTCTAAGTCAGAAGTCTTGACAAGGTCTTTTGTCATTTCATTCAGATCAGCTTTTGTAGTTACATCCCTCAAGCTAATCTTAATTTCATCAAGATCTTTTTAAAAGTTAATTAGTCCTGATAGATCATGACTGGTGTTAGAGTCGTTAGATACTTCAGAGTGAGTTCCTTTCGCTCAAGGCTCTTTGTTACTAGTGTCTTTCTTTTTGGCTGCTAATAATGTCTGAACTGTTTTTACTGGATTAGATTGACCAGGTTTACTTACATGTCTAGCTGAAGTATTATTTCCTCCAGGCATATTATTATGTATGTGAATACTATCTACTTTAGAAAATCCAGAATTTCACAAATTTAACATGCAAATTAAGTCTTAAATTCCACAATTTTATGGCTTAAAAATCCATATATAGGTTCTTCATTCCATTATGCATCACTTTATCACAAAAATATATAAATCCACATCAAATTAACAATGGATTTTGCAAAAAATGCAGGAGCTGACTTTTAGTGTGTGAACAGCTCGGCTGCCATCTTAAAAAAAAATGAATTTTATATTTAACGACAATGTACGTATTTTGTGTTTTTCCTGCAATGTCAAAAAAGTCGGAAAACTTGTCAGATTTAAACAAAAAGGACACAAACAAGCGTCATTCCTCGCCTTTCATAAATCTTGTCAATGGTGTCTTCTTCGTGGTCCGCGTTACATTAGTACCAGTTTCATACTTGTCTGCGCCCTCCGCTGTACATAGCTACAGGGTACCAGGAAAGTTTATTCGTAGGCTGAAAAGTTTATTTGTATAGTACGAAAAATGTATTCGCATAGCATATTTGTACAGCAAATGTACTGATTGCAGGATAAACATCTGTCATAAGGGATATAAATCCAATAAAACACGTATCAATAAATATGATTTTAGAATCAAATACGGAATGTGGAAAAGGTCTATTGAAAGTTACAGGAATCATGTACAGATAAGTTACAAAGCAAATCGTTTCCTGTAATTGCCTGAGATTTGGAGTTAGGGTTATGGTGTTGAATGCCACTTTTGACAATCGTAGTGGTTAGTTTTATTTGAGGTTGAAACCGAAGGACCCGGAGAAAATCACAAGCCACAGACACAGTTTATCACATATTGTTGTATCGGACTTACAACGTTAGTGGCGATATGCTCTGTGGGCATGGATAGTTATAAATTCACATACCATACGATCACCACCACTACGCCCTGTCTGAGATTTGGAAAAAAAAGTTATACGTCATCAGTGTTTCATACTTCATAATGGAAAGAATTTATTATGCATGGATAGACTTAAATTCATAAGAACTTTCAATACTTTGCAAGTCGTAAATTGGGATCGGGCTAATCTTTGCAAGTCGTAGATTTGGATTGGGCTACTCTTTGCAAGTCGTAGATTGGGATCGGGCGACTCTTTGCAAGTTGTAGATTGGGATCGAGCTACTCTTTGCAAGTTCTAGATTGGGATCGGGCTACTCTTTGCCAGTCGTAGATTGGAATCGGGCTACTATTTGTCCACAATCATATATGATTCATAGTTCTTGTGTTATTTTCAAAAAGTAATTGAATTTAATTAAAAAAAAATATATTCAGAAAGTTTATTTTTGTCATATTCATTTCATATTTAGAAAGGCCATCAAACATAGTGATAAACGTGACTAGTAGTCATAGCATAGCCATCTCGTGGAAATTACATGTGACCTCATCAGATGTCATTCAACAAACGGAAGTAATACTGTATGATGGGAATAATTATATGTACAGCAAGGTTGTGTATGATCTTGATACATCGTTAAGTATATCCACATCAAGAGTAATGACGCCATGTGGCCTGTATACAGTAAAGTTGCGATGTAAATATAGCAAAGTTGGTTGGTCACAATACCATGAAGAGAAGTTTTGGGCAACAGGTATGTTACATTTAATTTTATCTTGCAGCTGGTCTATTTGAGCAGTGAATATGCCTGTTAGTGTATACATGTATGCTTTATGCAGTCACCGAGATCGTATCTCTTCTTCTATGATGTCATAATACGTTGGTACAGTATTTTTCACTAATGACAATAAATTAAGCCAATGATTTTGTGGTTTGTTTCATATTCATGTAAATTAAACAATGATAGATTTGAATATAAAGGAATAGGAAAGACATGGCAATAAAGCGCTTAAAAGCAGTAATTGTCGACAATATAATAAACCAAAAGAAAACGAAACATTCATCGAGCAAATCTAAAAAGTCATAAACACAAGTAGCAACGACAGAAGCCGATGAAAGCATTCCATTTGAGTGATTGATTGCTGATGAACGACGAAGTGAAGAGTATTTCAGAAATATTTGTTTCCAATTAAAACGTATATATCAAATTTAGTGTGCATGACGCATCACTTGAATGACCTTCATCTGGTACACTCAAAACCAAAATATTGGAAAGAAAATAATTTTGAAGCACGAAAACCAAAGGGTCTAATGTCGGCTAAGGTCACCTATGCCTGAGTGAGGAGAACCACCTTTCTATTAATAATTACATTATTTAGGTGATCCGGTTTCCTCCAACAAAAAAAAATGACCGCCACCATATAACCCTAACTCAATATTCGAACAATAACCTTTGATAATAATTTTTGTATTATTCTAAATGTTTGATTTATATCCACAATGTCCATCATTTATTCCTCTCTGTTTAGTATGGCATCAATACATCAGGACTGGAAAATTCATGTATATAAAATCATGCAACGGAAATATAATATACACTAGTATTGCTTTAATGTTTTTGTTTTGTTTTCTAGACAACATAATTGACGTTGAAGAAGGTAAACATGCTATTATATCCTGGATTACTAAAGTACATCGAACAAAATATAACGTAGCATTCAATCAGTTATCAAGCCAGACCGATGATTTAATATATGCTGAGGGAAAATTGCAGAAAAACTCCACTAGGTACAAATATTTAACCCAAATTGAACGTCACATTCAGTTTACACTCACACAGGTCAATAAATCGGACGTTGGACTGTACAAATCCATGTCAACATCGAAGTGGCCATCAATAGACGGGTGTGCCTTATTAGTGATGAAAGGTATGTAATAATGATATTTACCATGACCTTTTCCTTAAATGTGTTCCATTCGAAAATTGAATTTTTTTTCTCGCATATATTGATAATTGTATTTGATTTTATGATAATATAAACAAGCTCGTATATGTGATTCATGCAAGAATTTCATATCAAGTTCAACAAAGCGAAATATTTTTCATCAAGCTTTATTTTCGTATTTTGAACGATAATCAATCCATATCTTGTATAATATCATTGATATTGGTCATTGCTTTACAATTGCATAAACAATTGGAATGTATTTCCAATCGTCATGCACCCATAATATATATTTAAGCCAACAAATTTAGAACACAGAAAGGCAAAGTAAACAACAAAACGCATACTCAAAATATCAATGTATAGTTGATTAAATACGAAAGCAATTAAAATATCAATTTATAGTTGATTGAACACGAAAATAATTAAAATATCAATGTATTGTTGAATAAATTAATGTTAGAGTCACATATCATTTTATACGTGTTTTGATTGGTTTAAAAAGTTGAGGTTATTTGTCAATGAACGGAATCTAAAAGTAGACGTCGTTCTCAAGGCGTCGTGTGCCATTCTCGTCAGGTATTTTTTCTTTTAAATAACCTTTGGGGTTATTTAAATTTATTTACGATTATTTGCCTTATTTTGAAAAAAATAAATATATTTTTAAATAGTTTGAATTAATTTATCAGGATTGATCGAAATTATGTGTTTGGTTCATTCGCATTGATTAAATACAATGTACGAAACCAATTAACATATCAATGTGTAGTTGATTAAATACGAAAATAATTCCTGTTTCAAATATATCATTGCAGATAAACCACAGAAACCAAATATTACTTTTAATAAGTATCCATTTGTTAATGGTCAGACCATATTCGTGTGTATATCACGTGTTCAACGCTGGCCTACATTTGTACAGTATAGTTTACAGTATAGTTGGAGTGTTAGTGGCGGCGTCCGGAACATTCTAACAATTTACCCCATTTCAAAATTGGATAAAGGGAAACAAATATCATGCAGAGCAACTGACGACCTTGGAATGATTTCTGACTCAAGTGAAGTTATAACTCTAGATCCTTATTGTGAGTAATTTCCCTTATTGCACGAGTATGATTTCGAATATACGGTATACTGATGCACACAATGTACATACTAGTAGTTTGAATTCAGTTAAGAGTTGTGTACATCTTTTGAAGTAAATTGGTGTTTAAAGCCACTATCAAAACTATTTCAATTACCGGTATTCCGTGGCGGTCATGTTTATCTTTAGAAGAAAAGGAATATCTGGATAAAACTATGTGACCTGCTGAAGTCATGAACAACCTTTATCACATACAGTTGTATCGAGTACACCTCGCCATCCAAAATCATAGACCGTGACTTCGATAATGAGAATAGTTGACATGACAGAAATAAAATAATCGTGACGTCACTGGTTGGTAAGAACCGGTGACTATCTGTTCATTTAAGGGGTAATTTCAAGGGATATAATTAGCCAGTTATGCTTTGAATAATCGGGTGTGAGGAATGCAATGAAGAATTGAAAGACCATGTCGTCCTTCGTCATTTATCATTCATCATCCCGAAACCAATTTGTTTATCTTCGTCAAATTTTCATTATAAAATTACATTTTTATTGATGCCTTAAGTCAGCTTGATTTAATATTTATAAATATCGAGATATTACCCTTGGTTACAATGTAGTGTAATGCATTTGGCATGATTTTATTCAGATTGTATGCATTAATATGCCATCAATTGGCATCATGGTACCTGTAGAACGAAAGGTAACAAATGGTAATACACAATGTAGTATAGAAGAGTTTGAAGATACCAAAGCGGTAATCATAATCTGTATATCGAAGAAGAGCAGACAACACAATGGTCAAAAGAAAAAGTACAAAAGAACAAACAACAATCTACAAAACATACACATAAAACTAAAGATCGAGTAACACGAACCCCACTAAAAGCATGTGGCCAACTCTGCACAACACACGTTAACTTGCAGTCTGATTGAGTGTTTGTCTAGTTCAGAATTACTCATTTTGGATTATAAATCTTCCGTTCCTTCGCGTGATGTCTAGTTTGAAGATACTAAAGAGCTATTCAGAAGCCGTAAAACACATGACTAATCTTCATTCCTTACTACAGGCAGTTTTAGCGAACCGATCTTGTTAAGTGTCTAATCCCTTAACCCCTCGACTGCCAAGAAAAGTTTGGTACCAAAGGGGTAATCAGAAGCCGTAAATCGAAGAAGGACAGAAAATACAAAGACCCTGTATATCAATGCATATGTATAATGTAAAATGAATACATGTTTTTTTTTTATCATAGATGGACCGGATGATGTTGCCTTATCGATATCTGGAGATCACGTGAATGTGACACAAGGTAGACAATTAGGTCCTATTACCTGCTCAGCAGTTTGTTACCCGGAGTGCGACTATATATGGAAGCGTTCTAAAAATGGAGTTTATTCAACTGTGATAGTGGGTCAGAGCTTCACTGTTCCTTCCGCAAGTATGAACGACAGTGGATCTTATATATGTTACGTAACACACAAGAATGATTCGTCAAGGATAGACACAATCATTATGACAATATATGTGAATGGTAAGTTTAATAAAGGAAACAAAAATAGCTTGACCCCGCCACTTTTTATTGAAGTGTCAGTACTTAGCCAGGAAAGTGAGTGGTGATGTATATGAGTGCTAGGGATATCTATTTTGTATCTATTTCTACAAATTTGATTTTAAAATTGTTCCGACTGTTTGGAATTCTCTGCTTCTCATTTGCCTTGTTTTATGCTGTGATGATATATCACCGGATTTTGTTAACACAATAAACACGACATGTGCCACTAGTTGAGCAGAAACAGTTTAGTGCCCCACACACTCACCCCCTCCCAACGGAACACACGGGCGCTTCTCCATTTTTAGTACTTCAGCACAGCATGGCTGGTGTAATTCTATCTTTAAAAACTTTGCATTAACGGTTCATCATCCAAGAGTGAAATAGCTCACTCTCTATATTTGTTATTTTCATTAACCAATCAAATACCAACATTGATTATGTTACATACGGATTACAGAAAACTTGATGTCTTACAAAGCAACAACAGCAAGAACATAAAAGTAACTCAAAGCAAATGAACAAATGCATGGACAACACAAATTCCAACAAAAAGCTGAAACTAAGCGAGACCATGTGTTCTTCAGGAATGGTCAGCATATCAGAGACCACATGTTTTTTCAGGAATAGTCAGCATATCAGAGAACACGTGTTCTTCAGGAATGGTCAGCATCTCAATATTATATCATATAAATAACATTTGTTGCATTGACATTAATTATGATTATATTGATGTGTGCAGACAAGGGACCAGAAACGTCTACTGTTAGTAGAATTGTAAATAATGGGATGTTAATAAACTTTAGAAAAAGTCAAAGGGGTCATGCAAAAATACAATCCAGCAGAACAAGCAACATTGAGCACAAAAGACACATAGTGAAAACAAAGAAAACAAAATTAACAATACTGAAAACTAAGCAGATGAGCAGCACAGAACTTACAAAAGCAGGAGGTGAACCCATGTGCTCATCAAGGGTAAGCAGCTCTGGTATTCTTATATAACACCAACAAATACACCAAATATAGACATAAGCAACAGTTAGTATCATGAGTTCAGCACTTAATTTACTCTCAATATCAGTAACGTTGTCATACTTTAAAACTCATGTTTTTATTTACATATTGTTCTTAACTCGACTATAATTTTTTTCCCCCCATCGTATGCGCAACGGAAAATATACATAGTGATACGGTTGTATTTGAAGCGACTCACGGAAAATTCTTACTAATGTGTCGGAGAAAACAGCAACATTTTACAACGTGTGCCACCACCACTTGCCCATCCGGAGCACCTGAGTTCACCCCTCGTTTTTAATTGAGTTTTTATATCTCAAACTATAGTTTATGTGTAGTGTTTTGTACATCATTGTTTGTCCATTTTCATATCAATAGCATTTACATCTACAAATAAACCAACGACATCTACAGTTAAACCAACAACTTCTACAGATAAATCAACGGCATCTACAGTTAAACCAACGACATCTACAGATAAACCAACGGCATCTACAGTTGCATCAATGATAACAACTAATTCCACAGCGATAATGTCAAATCCATCCAACAAAAATGTAGATAAAGGTATGTCAATAAACCTTAGAGAAAACCAAAGGTCCACGCAGTAGAATTGTAAATAACCGTATGTTAATAAACCTTAGAGAAAACCAAAGGTCCACGTAGTAGAATTGTAGATAACTGTTTGTTAATAAACATTAGAGAAAACCAAAGGTCCACGTAGTAGAATTGTAGATAACCGTATGTTAATAAACCTTAGAGAAAACCAAAGGTCCACGTAGTAGAATTGTAGATAACTGTTTGTTAATAAACATTAGAGAAAACCAAAGGTCCACGTAGTAGAATTGTAGATAACTGTTTGTTAATAAACATTAGAGAAAACCAAAGGTCCACGCAGTAGAATTGTAAATAACGTATGTTAATAAACCTTAGAGAAAACCAAAGGTCCACGTAGTAGAATTGTAGATAACTGTATGTTAATAAACCTTAGAGAAAACCAAAGGTCCACGTAGTAGAATTGTAGATAACTGTATGTTAATAAACCTTAGAGAAAACCAAAGGTCCACGCAGTAGAATTGTAAATAACCGTATATTAATAAACCTTAGAGAAAACCTAAGGTCCACGTAGTAGAATTGTAAATAACTGTATGTTAATAAACCTTAGAGAAAACCAAAGGTCCACGTAGTAGAATTGTAAATAACTGTATGTTAATAAACCTTAGAGAAAACCAAAGGTCCACGTAGTAGAATTGTAAATAACTTTATGTTAATAAACCTTAGAGAAAACCAAAGTTCCACGTAGTAGAATTGTAGATAACCGTATGTTAATAAACCTTAGAGAAAACCAAAGGTCCACGTAGTAGAATTGTAGATAACTGTATGTTAATAAACCTTAGAGAAAACCAAAGGTCCACGTGGTAGAATTGTAGATAGCTGTATGTTAATAAACATTAGAGAAAACCTAAGGTCCACGTAGTAGAATTGTAAATAACTGTATGTTAATAAACCTTAGAGAAAACCAAAGGTCCACGTAGTAGAATGGTAAATAACTGTATGTTAATAAACCTTAGAGAAAACCAAAGGTCCACGTAGTAGAATTGTAGATAACTGTTTGTTAATAAACATTAGAGAAAACCTAAGGTCCACGCAGTAGAATTGTAAATAACCGTATGTTAATAAACCTTAGAGAAAACCAAAGGTCCACGTAGTAGAATTGTAGATAACTGTTTGTTAATAAACATTAGAGAAAACCAAAGGTCCACGTAGTAGAATTGTATATAACTGTTTGTTAATAAACATTAGAGAAAACCAAAGGTCCACGCAGTAGAATTGTAAATAACCGTATGTTATTAAACCTTAGAGAAAACCAAAGGTCCACGTAGTAGAATTGTAGATAACTGTATGTTAATAAACCTTAGAGAAAACCAAAGGTCCACGTAGTAGAATTGTAGATAACTGTTTTTTAATAAACATTAGAGAAAACCTAAGGTCCACGTAGTAGAATTGTAAATAACTGTATGTTAATAATCCTTAGAGAAAACCAAAGGTCCACGTAGTAGAATTGTAGATAACTGTATGTTAATAAACCTTAGAGAAAACCAAAGGTCCACGTAGTAGAATTGTAGATAACTGTTTGTTAATAAACCTTAGAGAAAACCTAAGGTCCACGCAGTAGAATTGTAGATAACCGTATGTTAATAAACCTTAGAAAAAACCAAAGGTCCACGTAGTAGAATTGTAGATAACTGTTTGTTAATAAACATTAGAGAAAACCAAAGGTCCACGCAGTAGAATTGTAAATAATTGTATGTTAATAAACCTTAGAGAAAACCTAAGGTCCACGCAGTAGAATTGTAGATAACTGTTTGTTATTAAACATTAGAGAAAACCTAAGGTCCACGCAGTAGAATTGTAGATAACTGTTTGTTAATAAACATTAGAGAAAACCTAAGGTCCACGCAGTAGAATTGTAAATAACCGTATGTTAATAAACCTTAGAGAAAACCTAAGGTCCACGCAGTAGAATTGTAAATAACTGTATGTTAATAAACCTTAGAGAAAACCAAAGGTCCACGTAGTAGAATTGTAGATAACTGTTTGTTAATAAACATTAGAGAAAACCAAAGGTCCACGTAGTAGAATTGTAGATAACTGTATGTTAATAAACCTTAGAGAAAACCAAAGGTCCACGTAGTAGAATTGTAGATAACTGTTTGTTAATAAACATTAGAGAAAACCTAAGGTCCACGCAGTAGAATTGTAGATAACTGTTTGTTAATAAACATTAGAAAAAACCTAAGGTCCACGCAGTAGAATTGTAAATAACTGTATGTTAATAAACCTTAGAGAAAAGCAAAGGTCCACGCAGTAGAATTGTAAATAACTGTATGTTAATAAACCTTAGAGAAAACATAAGGTCCACGTAGTAGAATTGTAGATAACTGTTTGTTAATATACATTAGAGAAAACCTAAGGTCCACGTAGTAGAATTGTAAATAACTGTATGTTAATAAACCTTAGAGAAAACCTAAGGTCCACGCAGTAGAATTGTAAATAACTGTATGTTAATAAACCTTAGAGAAAACCTAAGGTCCACGCAGTAGATTTGTAAATAACGTATGTTAATAAACCTTAGAGAAAACCAAAGGTCCACGTAGTAGAATTGTAGATAACTGTTTGTTAATAAACATTAGAGAAAACCAAAGGTCCACGTAGTAGAATTGTAGATAACTGTATGTTAATAAACCTTAGAGAAAACCAAAGGTCCACGCAGTAGAATTGTAGATAACTGTTTGTTAATAAACATTAGAGAAAACCTAAGGTCCACGCAGTAGAATTGTAAATAACCGTATGTTAATAAACCTTAGAGAAAACCAAAGGTCCACGTAGTAGAATTGTAGATAACTGTTTGTTAATAAACATTAGAGAAAACCTAAGGTCCACGCAGTAGAATTGTAAATAACCGTATGTTAATAAACCTTAGAGAAAACCAAAGGTCACCATAGTAGAATTGTAAATAACTATATGTTAATAAACCTTAGAGAAAACCTAAGGTCCACGTAGTAGAATTGTAGATAACTGTTTGTTAATAAACCTTAGAGAAAACCAAAGGTCACCATAGTAGAATTGTAAATAACTATATGTTAATAAACCTTAGAGAAAACCTAAGGTCCACGTAGTAGAATTGTAGATAACTGTTTGTTAATAAACATTAGAGAAAACCTAAGGTCCACGCAGTAGAATTGTAAATAACTGTATGTTAATAAACCTTAGAGAAAACCAAAGGTCCACGTAGTAGAATTGTAGATAACTGTTTGTTAATAAACATTAGAGAAAACCTACGGTCCACGTAGTAGAATTGTAAATAACTGTATGTTAATAAACCTTAGAGAAAACCAAAGATCCACGTAGTAGAATTGTAGATAACTGTTTGTTAATAAACATTAGAGAAAACCTAAGGTCCACGCAGTAGAATTGTAAATAACTGTATGTTAATAAACCTTAGAGAAAACCAAAGGTCAACATAGTAGAATTGTAAATAACTGTATGTTAATAAACCTTAGAGAAAACCTAAGGTCCACGTAGTAGAATTGTAGATAACTGTTTGTTAATAAACATTAGAGAAAACCTAAGGTCCACGCAGTAGAATTGTAAATAACTGTATGTTAATAAACCTTAGAGAAAACCAAAGGTCCACGTAGTAGAATTGTAGATAACTGTTTGTTAATAAACATTAGAGAAAACCTAAGGTCCACGCAGTAGAATTGTAAATAACTGTATGTTAATAAACCTTAGAGAAAACCAAAGGTCCACGTAGTAGAATTGTAGATAACTGTTTGTTAATAAACCTTAGAGAAAACCAAAGGTCAACATAGTAGAATTGTAAATAAATGTATGTTAATAAACCTTAGAGAAAACCAAAGGTCAACATAGTAAAATTGTAAATAACTGTATGTTAATAAAACCTAGAGAAAACCAAAGGTCAACATAGTAGAATTGTAAATAACTATATGTTAGTAAACCTTAGAGAAAACCAAAGGTCAACATAGTAGAATTGTAAATAACTGTATGTTAATAAAACTTAGAGAAAACCAAAGGTCAACATAGTAGAATTGTAAATAACTATATGTTAGTAAACCTTAGAGAAAACCAAATCTGCACGTAATAGAATTGTAAATAACTGTATGTTAATAAACCTTAGAGAAAACCAAAGGTCCTCATTATAGAATTGTAAATAGCTGTATGTTGATAAACCTTAGAGAAAACCAAAGGTCCACATAATATAATTGTAAATAACTGTATGTTAATAAACCTTAGAGAAAACCAAATCTCCACATAATATAATTGTAAATAACTGTATGTTAATAAACCTTAGAGAAAACCAAATCTCCACGTAGTGGAATTGTAAATAACTGTATGTTAATAAACCATAGAGAAAACCAAAGGTCCACATAATAGAATTGTAAATAACTGTATGTTAATAAACCTTAGAGAAAACCAAAGGTCAATCTAGTAGAATTGTAAATAACTGTATGTTAATAAACCTTAGAGAAAACCAAAGGTCAATCCAGTAGAATTGTAAAGAACTGTATTTTAATAAACCTTAGAGAAAACCAAAGATGAATCCAGTAGAATTGTAAAGAACTGTATGTTAATAAACCTTAGAGAAAACCAAAGGTCAATCTAGTAGAATTGTAAATAACTCTATGTTAATAAATTTTAGAGAAAACCAAAGGTGAATCCAGTAGAATTGTAAATAACTCTATGTTAATAAACCTTAGAGAAAACCAAAGGTGAATCCAGTAGAATTGTAAATAACTGTATGTTAGGAAACCTTAGAGAAAACCAAAGGTCAATCTAGTAGAATTGTAAATAACTCTATGTTAATAAACCTTAGAGAAAACCAAAGGTGAATCTAGTAGAATTGTAAATAACTCTATGTTAATAAACCTTTGAGAAAACCAAAGGTGAATCTAGTAGAATTGTAAAGAACTGTATGTTAATAAACCTTAGAGAAACCAAAGGTCCACGTTGTAGAATTGTAAATAACTGTATGTTAATAAACATTAGAGAAAACCAAAGGTCCACATAATAGAATTGTAAATAACGGTATGTTAATAAACCTTAGAGAAAACCAAAGGTCAATACAGTATAATTGTAAATAACTGTATGTTAATAAACCTTAGAGGAAACGAAAGATTCACATAATAGAATTGTAAATAACGGTATGTTAATAAACCTTAGAGAAAACCAAATCTCCACGTAGTGGAATTGTAAATAACTGTATGTTAATAAACCATAGAGAAAACCAAAGGTCCACATAATAGAATTGTAAATAACTGTATGTTAATAAACCTTAGAGAAAACCAAAGGTCAATCTAGTAGAATTGTAGATAACTGTATGTTAATAAACCTTAGAGAAAACCAAAGGTCAATCCAGTAGAATTGTAAAGAACTGTATGTTAATAAACCTTAGAGAAAACCAAAGGTGAATCCAGTAGAATTGTAAAGAACTGTATGTTAATAAACCTTAGAGAAAACCAAAGGTCAATCTAGTAGAATTGTAAATAACTCTATGTTAATAAATTTTAGAGAAAACCAAAGGTGAATCCAGTAGAATTGTAAATAACTCTATGTTAATAAACCTTAGGGAAAACAAAAGGTGAATCCAGTAGAATTGTAAATAACTGTATGTTAGGAAACCTTAGAGAAAACCAAAGGTCAATCTAGTAGAATTGTAAATAACTCTATGTTAATAAACCTTTGAGAAAACCAAAGGTGAATCTAGTAGAATTGTAAATAACTCTATGTTAATAAACCTTAGAGAAAACCAAAGGTGAATCTAGTAGAATTGTAAAGAACTGTATGTTAATAAACCTTAGAGAAACCAAAGGTCCACGTTGTAGAATTGTAAATAACTGTATGTTAATAAACATTAGAGAAAACCAAAGGTCCACATAATAGAATTGTAAATAACGGTATGTTAATAAACCTTAGAGAAAACCAAAGGTCAATACAGTATAATTGTAAATAACTGTATGTTAATAAACCTTAGAGGAAACGAAAGATTCACATAATAGAATTGTAAATAACGGTATGTTAATAAACCTTAGAGAAAACCAAAGATCATTACAGTATAATTGTAAATAACTGTATGTTAATAAACCTTAGAGAAAACCAAAGGTCAATCCAGTAGAATTGTAAATAACTGTATGTTAATAAACCTTAGAGAAAACCAAAGGTCAACATAGTAAAATTGTAAATAATTGTATGTTAATAAATCTAAAGAGAAAACCAAAGGTCCACGCAGTAAAATTGTAAATAATTGTATGTTAATAAACCTTAGAGAAAACCAAAGGTCCACGTAGTAGAATTGTAAATAATTGTATGTTATTAAACCTTAGAGAAAACCAAAGGTCCACGTAGTAGAATTGTAGATAACTGTTTGTTAATAAACATTAGAGAAAACCTAAGGTCCACGCAGTAGAATTGTAAATAACCGTATGTTAATAAACCTTAGAGAAAACCAAAGGTCACCATAGTAGAATTGTAAATAACTATATGTTAATAAACCTTAGAGAAAACCTAAGGTCCACGTAGTAGAATTGTTGATAACTGTTTGTTAATAAACCTTAGAGAAAACCAAAGGTCACCATAGTAGAATTGTAAATAACTATATGTTAATAAACCGTAGAGAAAACCTAAGGTCCACGTAGTAGAATTGTAGATAACTGTTTGTTAATAAACATTAGAGAAAACCTAAGGTCCACGCAGTAGAATTGTAAATAACTGTATGTTAATAAACCTTAGAGAAAACCAAAGGTCCACGTAGTAGAATTGTAGATAACTGTTTGTTAATAAACATTAGAGAAAACCTAAGGTCCACGCAGTAGAATTGTAAATAACTCTATGTTAATAAACCTTAGAGAAAACCAAAGGTCCACGTAGTAGAATTGTAGATAACTGTTTGTTAATAAACATTAGAGAAAACCTACGGTCCACGCAGTAGAATTGTAAATAACTGTATGTTAATAAACCTTAGAGAAAACCAAAGGTCAACATAGTAGAATTGTAAATAACTGTATGTTAATAAACCTTAGAGAAAACCTAAGGTCCACGTAGTAGAATTGTAGATAACTGTTTGTTAATAAACATTAGAGAAAACCTAAGGTCCACGCAGTAGAATTGTAAATAACTGTATGTTAATAAACCTTAGAGAAAACCAAAGGTCCACGTAGTAGAATTGTAGATAACTGTTTGTTAATAAACATTAGAGAAAACCTAAGGTCCACGCAGTAGAATTGTAAATAACTGTATGTTAATAAACCTTAGAGAAAACCAAAGGTCCACGTAGTAGAATTGTAGATAACTGTTTGTTAATAAACCTTAGAGAAAACCAAAGGTCAACATAGTAGAATTGTAAATAAATGTATGTTAATAAACCTTAGAGAAAACCAAAGGTCAACATAGTAAAATTGTAAATAACTGTATGTTAATAAAACCTAGAGAAAACCAAAGGTCAACATAGTAGAATTGTAAATAACTATATGTTAGTAAACCTTAGAGAAAACCAAAGGTCAACATAGTAGAATTGTAAATAACTGTATGTTAATAAAACTTAGAGAAAACCAAAGGTCAACATAGTAGAATTGTAAATAACTATATGTTAGTAAAACTTAGAGAAAACCAAATCTGCACGTAATAGAATTGTAAATAACTGTATGTTAATAAACCTTAGAGAAAACCAAAGGTCCTCATTATAGAATTGTAAATAGCTGTATGTTGATAAACCTTAGAGAAAACCAAAGGTCCACATAATATAATTGTAAATAACTGTATGTTAATAAACCTTAGAGAAAACCAAATCTCCACATAATATAATTGTAAATAACTGTATGTTAATAAACCTTAGAGAAAACCAAATCTCCACGTAGTGGAATTGTAAATAACTGTATGTTAATAAACCATAGAGAAAACCAAAGGTCCACATAATAGAATTGTAAATAACTGTATGTTAATAAACCTTAGAGAAAACCAAAGGTCAATCTAGTAGAATTGTAAATAACTGTATGTTAATAAACCTTAGAGAAAACCAAAGGTCAATCCAGTAGAATTGTAAAGAACTGTATTTTAATAAACCTTAGAGAAAACCAAAGATGAATCCAGTAGAATTGTAAAGAACTGTATGTTAATAAACCTTAGAGAAAACCAAAGGTGAATCTAGTAGAATTGTAAATAACTCTATGTTAATAAATTTTAGAGAAAACCAAAGGTGAATCCAGTAGAATTGTAAATAACTCTATGCTAATAAACCTTAGAGAAAACCAAAGGTGAATCCAGTAGAATTGTAAATAACTGTATGTTAGGAAACCTTAGAGAAAACCAAAGGTCAATCTAGTAGAATTGTAAATAACTCTATGTTAATAAACCTTAGAGAAAACCAAAGGTGAATCTAGTAGAATTGTAAATAACTCTATGTTAATAAACCTTAGAGAAAACCAAAGGTGAATCTAGTAGAATTGTAAAGAACTGTATGTTAATAAACCTTAGAGAAACCAAAGGTCCACGTTGTAGAATTGTAAATAACTGTATGTTAATAAACATTAGAGAAAACCAAAGGTCCACATAATAGAATTGTAAATAACGGTATGTTAATAAACCTTAGAGAAAACCAAAGGTCAATACAGTATAATTGTAAATAACTGTATGTTAATAAACCTTAGAGGAAACGAAAGATTCACATAATAGAATTGTAAATAACGGTATGTTAATAAACCTTAGAGAAAACCAAATCTCCACGTAGTGGAATTGTAAATAACTGTATGTTAATAAACCATAGAGAAAACCAAAGGTCCACATAATAGAATTGTAAATAACTGTATGTTAATAAACCTTAGAGAAAACCAAAGGTCAATCTAGTAGAATTGTAGATAACTGTATGTTAATAAACCTTAGAGAAAACCAAAGGTCAATCCAGTAGAATTGTAAAGAACTGTATGTTAATAAACCTTAGAGAAAACCAAAGGTGAATCCAGTCGAATTGTAAAGAACTGTATGTTAATAAACCTTAGAGAAAACCAAAGGTCAATCTAGTAGAATTGTAAATAACTCTATGTTAATAAATTTTAGAGAAAACCAAAGGTGAATCCAGTAGAATTGTAAATAACTCTATGTTAATAAACCTTAGGGAAAACAAAAGGTGAATCCAGTAGAATTGTAAATAACTGTATGTTAGGAAACCTTAGAGAAAACCAAAGGTCAATCTAGTAGAATTGTAAATAACTCTATGTTAATAAACCTTAGAGAAAACCAAAGGTGAATCTAGTAGAATTGTAAATAACTCTATGTTAATAAACCTTAGAGAAAACCAAAGGTGAATCTAGTAGAATTGTAAAGAACTGTATGTTAATAAACCTTAGAGAAACCAAAGGTCCACGTTGTAGAATTGTAAATAACTGTATGTTAATAAACATTAGAGAAAACCAAAGGTCCACATAATAGAATTGTAAATAACGGTATGTTAATAAACCTTAGAGAAAACCAAAGGTCAATACAGTATAATTGTAAATAACTGTATGTTAATAAACCTTAGAGGAAACGAAAGATTCACATAATAGAATTGTAAATAACGGTATGTTAATAAACCTTAGAGAAAACCAAAGATCATTACAGTATAATTGTAAATAACTGTATGTTAATAAACCTTAGAGAAAACCAAAGGTCAATCCAGTAGAATTGTAAATAGCTGTATGTTAATAAACCTTAGAGAAAACCAAAAGTCAACATAGTAAAATTGTAAATAATTGTATGTTAATAAATCTAAAGAGAAAACCAAAGGTCCACGCAGTAAAATTGTAAATAATTGTATGTTAATAAACCTTAGAGAAAACCAAAGGTCCACGTAGTAGAATTGTAAATAATTGTATGTTATTAAACCTTAGAGAAAACCAAAGGTCCACGTAGTAGAATTGTAGATAACTGTTTGTTAATAAACATTAGAGAAAACCTAAGGTCCACGCAGTAGAATTGTAAATAACCGTATGTTAATAAACCTTAGAGAAAACCAAAGGTCACCATAGTAGAATTGTAAATAACTATATGTTAATAAACCTTAGAGAAAACCTAAGGTCCACGTAGTAGAATTGTAGATAACTGTTTGTTAATAAACCTTAGAGAAAACCAAAGGTCACCATAGTAGAATTGTAAATAACTATATGTTAATAAACCTTAGAGAAAACCTAAGGTCCACGTAGTAGAATTGTAGATAACTGTTTGTTAATAAACATTAGAGAAAACCTAAGGTCCACGCAGTAGAATTGTAAATAACTGTATGTTAATAAACCTTAGAGAAAACCAAAGGTCCACGTAGTAGAATTGTAGATAACTGTTTGTTAATAAACATTAGAGAAAACCTAAGGTCCACGCAGTAGAATTGTAAATAACTGTATGTTAATAAACCTTAGAGAAAACCAAAGGTCCACGTAGTAGAATTGTAGATAACTGTTTGTTAATAAACATTAGAGTAAACCTACGGTCCACGCAGTAGAATTGTAAATAACTGTATGTTAATAAACCTTAGAGAAAACCAAAGGTCCACGTAGTAGAATTGTAGATAACTGTTTGTTAATAAACATTAGAGAAAACCTAAGGTCCACGCAGTAGAATTGTAAATAACTGTATGTTAATAAACCTTAGAGAAAACCAAAGGTCAACATAGTAGAATTGTAAATAACTGTATGTTAATAAACCTTAGAGAAAACCTAAGGTCCACGTAGTAGAATTGTAGATAACTGTTTGTTAATAAACATTAGAGAAAACCTAAGGTCCACGCAGTAGAATTGTAAATAACTGTATGTTAATAAACCTTAGAGAAAACCAAAGGTCCACGTAGTAGAATTGTAGATAACTGTTTGTTAATAAACATTAGAGAAAACCTAAGGTCCACGCAGTAGAATTGTAAATAACTGTATGTTAATAAACCTTAGAGAAAACCAAAGGTCCACGTAGTAGAATTGTAGATAACTGTTTGTTAATAAACCTTAGAGAAAACCAAAGGTCAACATAGTAGAATTGTAAATAAATGTATGTTAATAAACCTTAGAGAAAACCAAAGGTCAACATAGTAAAATTGTAAATAACTGTATGTTAATAAAACCTAGAGAAAACCAAAGGTCAACATAGTAGAATTGTAAATAACTATATGTTAGTAAACCTTAGAGAAAACCAAAGGTCAACATAGTAGAATTGTAAATAACTGTATGTTAATAAAACTTAGAGAAAACCAAAGGTCAACATAGTAGAATTGTAAATAACTATATGTTAGTAAACCTTAGAGAAAACCAAATCTGCACGTAATAGAATTGTAAATAACTGTATGTTAATAAACCTTAGAGAAAACCAAAGGTCCTCATTATAGAATTGTAAATAGCTGTATGTTGATAAACCTTAGAGAAAACCAAAGGTCCACATAATATAATTGTAAATAACTGTATGTTAATAAACCTTAGAGAAAACCAAATCTCCACATAATATAATTGTAAATAACTGTATGTTAATAAACCTTAGAGAAAACCAAATCTCCACGTAGTGGAATTGTAAATAACTGTATGTTAATAAACCATAGAGAAAACCAAAGGTCCACATAAAAGAATTGTAAATAACTGTATGTTAATAAACCTTAGAGAAAACCAAAGGTCAATCTAGTAGAATTGTAAATAATTGTATGTTAATAAACCTTAGAGAAAACCAAAGGTGAATCCAGTAGAATTGTAAAGAACTGTATTTTAATAAACCTTAGAGAAAACCAAAGATGAATCCAGTAGAATTGTAAAGAACTGTATGTTAATAAACCTTAGAGAAAACCAAAGGTCAATCTAGTAGAATTGTAAATAACTCTATGTTAATAAATTTTAGAGAAAACCAAAGGTGAATCCAGTAGAATTGTAAATAACTCTATGTTAATAAACCTTAGAGAAAACCAAAGGTGAATCCAGTAGAATTGTAAATAACTGTATGTTAGGAAACCTTAGAGAAAACCAAAGGTCCACGTAGTAGAATTGTAGATAACTGTTTGTTAATAAACCTTAGAGAAAACCAAAGGTCAACATAGTAGAATTGTAAATAAATGTATGTTAATAAACCTTAGAGAAAACCAAAGGTCAACATAGTAAAATTGTAAATAACTGTATGTTAATAAAACCTAGAGAAAACCAAAGGTCAACATAGTAGAATTGTAAATAACTATATGTTAGTAAACCTTAGAGAAAACCAAAGGTCAACATAGTAGAATTGTAAATAACTGTATGTTAATAAAACTTAGAGAAAACCAAAGGTCAACATAGTAGAATTGTAAATAACTATATGTTAGTAAAACTTAGAGAAAACCAAATCTGCACGTAATAGAATTGTAAATAACTGTATGTTAATAAACCTTAGAGAAAACCAAAGGTCCTCATTATAGAATTGTAAATAGCTGTATGTTGATAAACCTTAGAGAAAACCAAAGGTCCACATAATATAATTGTAAATAACTGTATGTTAATAAACCTTAGAGAAAACCAAATCTCCACATAATATAATTGTAAATAACTGTATGTTAATAAACCTTAGAGAAAACCAAATCTCCACGTAGTGGAATTGTAAATAACTGTATGTTAATAAACCATAGAGAAAACCAAAGGTCCACATAATAGAATTGTAAATAACTGTATGTTAATAAACCTTAGAGAAAACCAAAGGTCAATCTAGTAGAATTGTAAATAACTGTATGTTAATAAACCTTAGAGAAAACCAAAGGTCAATCCAGTAGAATTGTAAAGAACTGTATTTTAATAAACCTTAGAGAAAACCAAAGATGAATCCAGTAGAATTGTAAAGAACTGTATGTTAATAAACCTTAGAGAAAACCAAAGGTGAATCTAGTAGAATTGTAAATAACTCTATGTTAATAAATTTTAGAGAAAACCAAAGGTGAATCCAGTAGAATTGTAAATAACTCTATGCTAATAAACCTTAGAGAAAACCAAAGGTGAATCCAGTAGAATTGTAAATAACTGTATGTTAGGAAACCTTAGAGAAAACCAAAGGTCAATCTAGTAGAATTGTAAATAACTCTATGTTAATAAACCTTAGAGAAAACCAAAGGTGAATCTAGTAGAATTGTAAATAACTCTATGTTAATAAACCTTAGAGAAAACCAAAGGTGAATCTAGTAGAATTGTAAAGAACTGTATGTTAATAAACCTTAGAGAAACCAAAGGTCCACGTTGTAGAATTGTAAATAACTGTATGTTAATAAACATTAGAGAAAACCAAAGGTCCACATAATAGAATTGTAAATAACGGTATGTTAATAAACCTTAGAGAAAACCAAAGGTCAATACAGTATAATTGTAAATAACTGTATGTTAATAAACCTTAGAGGAAACGAAAGATTCACATAATAGAATTGTAAATAACGGTATGTTAATAAACCTTAGAGAAAACCAAATCTCCACGTAGTGGAATTGTAAATAACTGTATGTTAATAAACCATAGAGGAAACCAAAGGTCCACATAATAGAATTGTAAATAACTGTATGTTAATAAACCTTAGAGAAAACCAAAGGTCAATCTAGTAGAATTGTAGATAACTGTATGTTAATAAACCTTAGAGAAAACCAAAGGTCAATCCAGTAGAATTGTAAAGAACTGTATGTTAATAAACCTTAGAGAAAACCAAAGGTGAATCCAGTAGAATTGTAAAGAACTGTATGTTAATAAACCTTAGAGAAAACCAAAGGTCAATCTAGTAGAATTGTAAATAACTCTATGTTAATAAATTTTAGAGAAAACCAAAGGTGAATCCAGTAGAATTGTAAATAACTCTATGTTAATAAACCTTAGGGAAAACAAAAGGTGAATCCAGTAGAATTGTAAATAACTGTATGTTAGGAAACCTTAGAGAAAACCAAAGGTCAATCTAGTAGAATTGTAAATAACTCTATGTTAATAAACCTTAGAGAAAACCAAAGGTGAATCTAGTAGAATTGTAAATAACTCTATGTTAATAAACCTTAGAGAAAACCAAAGGTGAATCTAGTAGAATTGTAAAGAACTGTATGTTAATAAACCTTAGAGAAACCAAAGGTCCACGTTGTAGAATTGTAAATAACTGTATGTTAATAAACATTAGAGAAAACCAAAGGTCCACATAATAGAATTGTAAATAACTGTATGTTAATAAACCTTAGAGAAAACCTAAGGTCCACGTAGTAGAATTGTAGATAACTGTTTGTTAATAAACATTAGAGAAAACCTAAGGTCCACGCAGTAGAATTGTAAATAACTGTATGTTAATAAACCTTAGAGAAAACCAAAGGTCCACGTAGTAGAATTGTAGATAACTGTTTGTTAATAAACATTAGAGAAAACCTAAGGTCCACGCAGTAGAATTGTAAATAACTGTATGTTAATAAACCTTAGAGAAAACCAAAGGTCCACGTAGTAGAATTGTAGATAACTGTTTGTTAATAAACCTTAGAGAAAACCAAAGGTCAACATAGTAGAATTGTAAATAAATGTATGTTAATAAACCTTAGAGAAAACCAAAGGTCAACATAGTAAAATTGTAAATAACTGTATGTTAATAAAACCTAGAGAAAACCAAAGGTCAACATAGTAGAATTGTAAATAACTATATGTTAGTAAACCTTAGAGAAAACCAAAGGTCAACATAGTAGAATTGTAAATAACTGTATGTTAATAAAACTTAGAGAAAACCAAAGGTCAACATAGTAGAATTGTAAATAACTATATGTTAGTAAACCTTAGAGAAAACCAAATCTGCACGTAATAGAATTGTAAATAACTGTATGTTAATAAACCTTAGAGAAAACCAAAGGTCCTCATTATAGAATTGTAAATAGCTGTATGTTGATAAACCTTAGAGAAAACCAAAGGTCCACATAATATAATTGTAAATAACTGTATGTTAATAAACCTTAGAGAAAACCAAATCTCCACATAATATAATTGTAAATAACTGTATGTTAATAAACCTTAGAGAAAACCAAATCTCCACGTAGTGGAATTGTAAATAACTGTATGTTAATAAACCATAGAGAAAACCAAAGGTCCACATAAAAGAATTGTAAATAACTGTATGTTAATAAACCTTAGAGAAAACCAAAGGTCAATCTAGTAGAATTGTAAATAACTGTATGTTAATAAACCTTAGAGAAAACCAAAGGTCAATCCAGTAGAATTGTAAAGAACTGTATTTTAATAAACCTTAGAGAAAACCAAAGATGAATCCAGTAGAATTGTAAAGAACTGTATGTTAATAAACCTTAGAGAAAACCAAAGGTCAATCTAGTAGAATTGTAAATAACTCTATGTTAATAAATTTTAGAGAAAACCAAAGGTGAATCCAGTAGAATTGTAAATAACTCTATGTTAATAAACCTTAGAGAAAACCAAAGGTGAATCCAGTAGAATTGTAAATAACTGTATGTTAGGAAACCTTAGAGAAAACCAAAGGTGAATCTAGTAGAATTGTAAATAACTCTATGTTAATAAACCTTAGAGAAAACCAAAGGTGAATCTAGTAGAATTGTAAATAACTCTATGTTAATAAACCTTAGAGAAAACCAAAGGTGAATCTAGTAGAATTGTAAAGAACTGTATGTTAATAAACCTTAGAGAAACCAAAGGTCCACGTTGTAGAATTGTAAATAACTGTATGTTAATAAACATTAGAGAAAACCAAAGGTCCACATAATAGAATTGTAAATAACGGTATGTTAATAAACCTTAGAGAAAACCAAAGGTCAATACAGTATAATTGTAAATAACTGTATGTTAATAAACCTTAGAGGAAACGAAAGATTCACATAATAGAATTGTAAATAACGGTATGTTAATAAACCTTAGAGAAAACCAAATCTCCACGTAGTGGAATTGTAAATAACTGTATGTTAATAAACCATAGAGAAAACCAAAGGTCCACATAATAGAATTGTAAATAAGTGTATGTTAATAAACCTTAGAGAAAACCAAAGGTCAATCTAGTAGAATTGTAGATAACTGTATGTTAATAAACCTTAGAGAAAACCAAAGGTCAATCCAGTAGAATTGTAAAGAACTGTATGTTAATAAACCTTAGAGAAAACCAAAGGTGAATCCAGTAGAATTGTAAAGAACTGTATGTTAATAAACCTTAGAGAAAACCAAAGGTCAATCTAGTAGAATTGTAAATAACTCTATGTTAATAAATTTTAGAGAAAACCAAAGGTGAATCCAGTAGAATTGTAAATAACTCTATGTTAATAAACCTTAGGGAAAACAAAAGGTGAATCCAGTAGAATTGTAAATAACTGTATGTTAGGAAACCTTAGAGAAAACCAAAGGTCAATCTAGTAGAATTGTAAATAACTGTATGTTAATAAACCTTAGAGAAAACCAAAGGTCAATCTAGTAGAATTGTAGATAACTGTATGTTAATAAACCTTAGAGAAAACCAAAGGTCAATCCAGTAGAATTGTAAAGAACTGTATGTTAATAAACCTTAGAGAAAACCAAAGGTGAATCCAGTAGAATTGTAAAGAACTGTATGTTAATAAACCTTAGAGAAAACCAAAGGTCAATCTAGTAGAATTGTAAATAACTCTATGTTAATAAATTTTAGAGAAAACCAAAGGTGAATCCAGTAGAATTGTAAATAACTCTATGTTAATAAACCTTAGGGAAAACAAAAGGTGAATCCAGTAGAATTGTAAATAACTGTATGTTAGGAAACCTTAGAGAAAACCAAAGGTCAATCTAGTAGAATTGTAAATAACTCTATGTTAATAAACCTTAGAGAAAACCAAAGGTGAATCTAGTAGAATTGTAAATAACTCTATGTTAATAAACCTTAGAGAAAACCAAAGGTGAATCTAGTAGAATTGTAAAGAACTGTATGTTAATAAACCTTAGAGAAACCAAAGGTCCACATTGTAGAATTGTAAATAACTGTATGTTAATAAACATTAGAGAAAACCAAAGGTCAATACAGTATAATTGTAAATAACTGTATGTTAATAAACCTTAGAGGAAACGAAAGATTCACATAATAGAATTGTAAATAACGGTATGTTAATAAACCTTAGAGAAAACCAAAGATCATTACAGTATAATTGTAAATAACTGTATGTTAATAAACCTTAGAGAAAACCAAAGGTCAATCCAGTAGAATTGTAAATAACTGTATGTTAATAAACCTTAGAGAAAACCAAAGGTCAACATAGTAAAATTGTAAATAATTGTATGTTAATAAATCTAAAGAGAAAACCAAAGGTCCACGCAGTAAAATTGTAAATAATTGTATGTTAATAAACCTTAGAGAAAACCAAAGGTCCACGTAGTAGAATTGTAAATAATTGTATGTTATTAAACCTAAGAGAAAACCAAAGGTCCACGTAGTAGAATTGTAAATAATTGTATGTTATTAAACCTTAGAGAAAACCAGCATTGAGCACATAAGACACATAGCGAAAACAAAGAAAACAAATTAACAATACCGAAAACTAAGCAGATGAGCAACACAGACTCCACCAAAAGCAGAAGGTGAACCCATGTGCTCATCAAGGGTAAGCAGCTATGGCCTTCTTATGAAACACCGACAAATACATCAAATAGAGTCACAAGTAACAGTTAGTATCATAAGTTCAGCACTTAATTTACTCTCAATATCAGTAATGTTGTCATACTTTAAAATTCATGGTTTTGTTTACATATTGTTCTAAACTCTACTAGAAAAATAATATTCGCATCGCATACGCAGCGGAAAATATGCATAGAGATACGGTCGTATTTTAAGCGACTCACGATAAATTCTTACTAATGTGTGGGACAAAACAGCAACATTGTACTACGGGTGCTACCACCACTTACCCATTCGGAACTCCGGAGTTCACCCCTGGTTTTTATTTTGATGTGTAGTGTTTTGTACATCATTGTTTGTCCATTTTTCCTATTCTAATTTGACCATTGTATTATTTATTCATCGGCTTCTGATTACCCCTTTGATATCTTTACACTTTACTTATTCAGTTTCAAGCTATTCAACGAGTGCCACTACCATTTACCCATCCGCAGCATATGAGTTCACCCCTCATTTTTAGTTGAGTTTTTGTATCTCAAACTATAATTTTATGTGTAGTGTTTTCCATTGTATTATTTATTCATCAATTTATGGCTTCTGATTACCGCTTTGATATCTTCAAACTTTACTTATTCAGTTTCAAGCTATTCTTACAACAGATGGCAGATTCTAGACAACATCATTGTCCTCTTATTAGTATTTGGTTTACAGTTGCGTTGGTATCATTACTATTTTTTTTTCGTAATCGAGTCGTCCCTTTGCTTATTTTCTCTTTAACCTTCGTAGAAATCGCATCAGTTGTGTAATAGATAGCGTGCTTGCCTGCAGTGTGGTAGATCGTGGGTTCGAGCACAGATCGGGTCAAATCATAAGCTATGCAATTGGTATTTGTTGCTTCTTCACTAAGTACAAAGCATTAAGGAGTAAAAATCCAACTAAGCGTGTTTGGATAGTACAAAGTGGAAAGCTTTATCGTCTCTTCGAATGTAACTTGCTATTGCTATGATATAGCTGAACAATTGATTTTTAAGCAGCAATCACTCACTCTGCTCTCCTCAGATTCTATAGATACATGTGATATGGAAAGCTTTATCGTCTCTTCGAATTTAACCTGCTATCGCCATGATATTATAAGTTATTTACGTTCCTATCTGTAGATATACAAATTTTAACACCCTGAAGTACTTCAGGGTGTTAAAATCTCCATACTTGGCTACTTCAGGGTGCTAAAATCTTCATATATACGGATAGGAACGTAGATAACGAATTTATACCCGATTATAGTAAAAAATAAGACATCTTGGATCCCGGCGGCCCACGTCAAAGTGACGTTATCTTTGTTTTTGGAAAGATTAAGTAAAAAATATGAAAGTTTCGAGTGTTTTTTTACCCGGTAACCCTACAGGTGATCAAAGTAACAGCTTTATGTTCAATATACAGCCAAAATTAACTAAATTTGATTTTGGAGCGCAACGTCGCGAGCTTTAACGTCATATTATCCCCGTTTTGAAAATTATAACAACATTTGAATGGTTAAATGGTTAGTTATACCCGGGAATATGGCCTAGCAACACCCGGGAATATGGTTGTTTTTACCCGGGGCTTTAACCAATCAAAAGTTGTTATAATTTTCAAACCGGGGATAAAGCAGAATCATTACTATTTTGGCGTTAAAAAAAATCGCTCAATATGCTCTCTTCAGACTCTGTAGATACATGTGATATAGAAATCGTGTTGGACACCAGTAAGTGTAAATAAATAACAAATAAAAGCACACCAAAATAGGTAGGGGGGTAAAGACGAACCCAACTTTGTCTTTATGGGAATGTCTTATCGAACGTCACAACAAGAAACTAAAAAAACGAAGATATGTAATTGCATGATATATAAAACATGAACGGATTCTTGATAATTCTATTCAATATACATTCGTTATAAGTCAAGCCAACCGCTTCAACGAATATACCAATTTCTTACTTTATTTTTTAATTTTTCAAAGGAAAGCATTTAGGTACCGATCATTTAACCCTTCGGGGTGGAAGGGGGTGGAGGCAATGTTTTTTTCGCGAAACAAAAATCAGTTTACTTTGTGGACACGACAGATCAATAACTTTTTTTTCCTCAAAATTTACCAAAGTATTAACATTAGAAAAATTTCAACACACAAAGCTGCTTATTGAACAGCACGAACCCCACTAAAAACCGAGAGGTACTTAGTTGATTCAGAAGAGTAAGCAATTCCTGCTCCACTAGTCATCTAGTGGCACCTGTCATGTAACTCATCTTACAAACCCGGTGATATGTCAAAATTGTATAAAATTTATATTTTTATTTTTTTCAAATGTTGCAGGTGACGATACTAAAGATGCCATACTATATTCAGTAGTTGGTAGTGTTATTGTTATTGGGATCGTGGCTGGCTTAATCATTTTCTATTATCGGAGACGAATACATCAATATATATCTGAACGTGAAAACAGGAATGACATTAATCTTGCTTCTCAAATGGAAATAGAAAACCCAGATGAATGTGACTTGTAATGGAAGAATACTAACACCAAATGAAAATTACCCGTAATACATGGATACTAATACAAATGAAAATTACCTGCAATACATGGATATTAACATCAAATGAAAATTATCTGTAATACATGGCTACTGACATCAAATAAAAACTACCGGTAATACATGGATACTAACACCAAATGAAAATTACCTGTAATGCATGGATACTAATACAAATGAAAATTACCTGTAATACATGGATACTAACTCCAAATGAAAATTACTTGTAATACATGGCTACTAACACTAACTGAAAACTACCTGTAATACATGGATACTAACATTAATTGGAAATTACCTGTAATACATTGATACTAACATCAAATGAAAACTGCCTGTAATACATGGCTACTAACACCAAATGTACATTATCTGTAATACATGGCTACTGACATCAAATAAAAACTACCGGTAATACATGGATACTAACACCAAATGAAAATTACCTGTAATACATGGCTACTAACACCAAATGAAAATTACCTGTAATACATGGCTACTAACACCAACTGAAAACTACCTGTAATTCATGGCTACTAACACCTAATGAAAATTACCTGTACTACATGGATGTTAACATCAAATAATAATAATAATACTTTATTCCGAAAGCAAATACAGCTTATACGATTGTACAATATATATAACATGGTAATAGCACCAACTGCATATTTCATATATATTGTATATATTAAATGCAAATATAGATAAATAAATTAAATACAAACACATCAATAAAGCTACATGTATCGAGGAGTGTGATACACTTGGTAATAGTCTGAAACATGTACATATATATCATTATATATACATGTACCAAGTCAGGGTCATTACGGTTTTCACAGTTTTCCGGTTGTTGACTGATTTTATCTGTTTATATACTTATGAGTTTTGACTTTCCCTTTGTAAGATTGTTCGGAGTTCGGTTATTTTGTTATTACCCTTATTTATTATAATGATTGATTGATTGATTTTTGGTGTTTTAACGCCACTTTCAACAATATTTCAGCTATATCATGGCGACCAGTTTTAGTGGTGGAGGATTCCAGAGTACCCGAAGAGAACCACCGACCAAGGGCAAGCAACTGGTAAGCTTTATCACTTGCGGCTGCGAGTCGAGTGCACCCTTTTTTGTAATTTACAAAGCCGGGCGCGAACCCACGCCGTATTGGTGATAGGCTTGTATGAGATGTTAGATCCAGCGACCTAACTCATTGAGCTACCCGGGTCCCCACTCTAATATCAAATTATATTCATCTTCTATAGAATTTGTATTGCATTTACAACAGAATCTCTTATTTCTATTACTGTTGTAAAAGCTCCATGTTTCTATGTTTAGATTATGTACACAAATATTATATTTACATATAATTTCATTTTTCCGCCTAAAGGATAAATCAGTTTATCGAAGTATTGCTGGTGATTTAATTTGGAGTTGCCTCGCTTTAAGCATTATATTACATTCAGTGTTGCTACGCAACAAAGCACTAACACGTGAAAGATGAAATCAGCATCTTCTGACCTTTTCAATTTGAAACTCGAACAGAGCGATTGGGTAAAATGTCTGTGTCAAAATTTTGATAAGCATAAGTAAGGAATCAGATCAATCTGATTCAGTTATTGTAATTAATAACCAAGCATTAATCACAACTACAGAACCAATAGCAATTAATGATGACTTGGGTGTACATGTTACCAAGCATTTGAGAGAACAAATTATAAACGGTGAATACATCGATTTAGGTCTTTTGCTGGATAAAGCCAGTACAGAACAGGCTAATATGCTTGAAGTTAATGCTTCAGGTCAACTGGTAGTTAAACAAAAGGTTGGGGAAAATAATAACAAATATTAGTATGTGGCTAGATTCATTTTTAATCTTCACTAGTTTATACATTTCTGCACACCCAAATAGCTCGCAAGGGTTATTGAAATATACGCATGATGTCAAATCGGGTGCAACCGGTTCCACAGGATTAGTTTGGAGGGACTATGATCAGTAGCTTAGGTTAAGAAAAAAGCATGTATGCCCTCCACCTCTTGGGGTCAAGTTGAGCAAGAACTTTGGCTGATATATATAATTAATATGGTACCAATGCAGCGAAAACAAAGTAGTACCCAGGCTAAATGCTTGGATTTTGATAATAAGGGAAGGTGTGCAAGACAATATAGCAGATATGCACATAATTGTTTAAAATGTGATGATGCTCATTCAGCAGTTAATTGTAGAAATTCAAATTCCCAGTTTCATGGGGAGTAATAATTTTCGAGGACAAACCCCCCATCAAGGTAGCATTAGCAGATCAGAAAATAATAACAGTTTTCAGAACAGACAATTTAAACAGTCATTTCAGGGAGTTAGCAAAAGTTCCAATAAAAGTTAAGACTCTTAAGCGTGTTATTGCAAATTATCCTAATTCCGCTGACAAACATATTGTATTAGACGGTTTTCAGTATGGCTTTAGAGAAAAGTATGATGGTCCTCGATTGCCTTTTAATTGCAAAAATCTGGTTTTCGCATATCAGCACGACTGAATTGGAAGAGAAGCTTGCAAAAGAGCTAAATTTAGGAAGTTTTGAAGAGAGGCCATTTTAAAAATTTGCGAGTTTCCCCAATTGGCTTAGTCCCAAAAGCAAAAACTGCTGGCTCAGGCTGGCGGATAATCCACCATTTGTCACATCCAACTGGTAGAAGTGTCAACGATTTTATTGACCCAGAGTTCACATCAGTAAATATACTTCATTTGACAAGGTTCTTCAAACTCAGTAAGTTGGGTCAAAATGCATTGCTTGCTAAAATTGATATTCTTTCGGTGTTTAGATTAATGATTTTCCATCCTGATGATTTCGAACTTTCTTTACTGATAGTGCTGGAAACCCTAATCTGGGGGCTGGTTTATTGCTTAAAAAACACTGGGCATTTTTTCCATGTCCCGAGTCTTGGAGAGGAAAGGAAGTTATGTCTGATATTACATTTTTGGAGTTGGTGCCAATTGTACTTTCAATTTTTCTGTTTAGGCATTACCTTGCGAATCAGTGGATAGTTTTTCATACTGATAATAAGGCGTTAGTGTCAATTTTGAATAAAAAATCCCCAAAATCTAGGCGAGTGATGCCGTTGGTGCGACCGTTTGTGCTGCAAACTATGATACATATATATGTAATATGCAATTTAAAACTTGTCACATTCAGGGTAATTTTAATTGTAAAGCAGATGCAATTTCTCGTAAACAGTTCAAAACATTCAAGCAACTGGAACCAGATGCAGATCTCCAACCTATGACCATTCCATTGGAAATGAGGTGGGACGGTTAATTGAGTCATCAATTACAGAAAACACTAGAGAGGTTAACAGAAATGGATTAAATTGTTTTGATCCATTTAGAGAGTTATGGTCTAGAAGTCGTTTGGCAGCCACTCTTATCTCATGTTGCAATTTTTATTTCTTATCTTTCATTGAGCAAAAAATTGCTGATTTATCAGCAATAACCTTTCCTTGTAAAATTGCACATCATGAAGGGTTTACAAATAATTTGCTAGTGTCAAATTGTTAGATGGGATGAGAAGAGTGCTCAAGACAGTGGATACCTGTTTGCCCATATATGATACATTATTAGGTCGTATTATTAAAATTCTCCCTTCCATTTGCATTTCTGATTTTGAAGCAGAATTATTTGCATCAGCTTTTTTCCTCTCCTTTCATGGTTTTTTGAGGGTCGGAAAAGTAGCTTTGAACAAGGTGGGTCAGACAAAACAGGTTATAAAAATTGAAAACATTAAGCTTGTAAAAAAAGGGGGAAAGGAAAAAATACTCCTTCACCTTCCATTTTCTAAAAATGAGCAACACGGAAAAGGGCCTGCATTAGAAATTTATGTTCAAATATGTTCCTGTATTTGTCCTGTAGTTATTATAACCCCGCTCCCCGGAGGGGGAGAGAGTATATTGTTTTACCTATGTCCGTCCTTCCGTCCGTCCATGATATTTTTCTCAGCAACTATCGATGGCAGAAATCTGATATTTGGTCACAAGCTTCATATAGGTATGCCATATTGTGGGTAGCGTTTTTGGACCCGTCAGATTTCTACTTCCTGTTTGCCGACTTAGTTGGTTTTTACATACATCGAACATATATGCACATTTTTCGTCGCATTTTTCTCAGCAACTATTGATGACAGGAATTTCATATTTGGTCACAAGCTTCATATAGGTACTCCATATCATGGTAAGCTTTTTTGGATCCATCAAATTCCTACTTCCTGTTTGCCGACTTGGTTGTTTTTTTTAAACATTGAACATATATGCGGGGGCATCATAAGTGAGCATTAGTTCACAGTTCATCTTGTATTAAAGAACTATTTAACACGAAGGTCCAGCAATAATGGCCCACTGTATTGTCTTTTATTGGAAGAACGGTAACACGGTATCAATTTTCAGTAGTCTTAAACCAAGCATTAAGAGGAATGGGAATCGATTCTTCAAAAATTAAGACTCAATCATTTCAAATTGGAGCAGCGTCTTGTCACTTTGGAAGGGGAACCCCGCATGAGGGAATTAAAAGAGTAAGTCGATGGAAATCTGATGTTTTTAAGACTTATATTCGAAAAGTTTGAAAATACAATACACAGTATCTGCACTGCTTTTCTCACCCCCCTTATTTCTCAGTCATGTACAATCATTAATATGTTTTCCATTTATTTTAGTTGTCATTGAATGTGCTAAATAGATGTAATGCACAATTTCTTGCATTGCTAGGATTTAATGACAAAGTACAGAAATAGATTTGGATCGTAGGATCCTCTATTGTAAAACATGCTTTCACACATGCCAGGAAATCCCTTCAGGGCGTTAATTTAGGTTTTATTATATAACATTAAATCAAATTTGAATTAACACCAAACAGTGCCGACTTTGTTCCCCATGTCTGCCCAACGTCTGCCATTGTTAATTTAATTGTGTACCGAAAGTAATTAGTAAGAACGTTTCTGCTTAGTAAATGACAAAACTTAATGATGATTGGCTACTATTTTTAAGATAATTGGGAAACACCATGTATATTTTAAGGTGTCTGGAGAAGCTTTGGAATGTTATATTCACATCTCGTGACTTTTTGCACGTTGAATATAACGTTTTATCAAAGAACGTTACTAGTGACGTCAACCAATCAGAAAATACATTATCTGAAGTCATATAATAATATATAATTAATGACTTTGGATGAGGTTAATACCACGATTTATCAACCCCAGAAATCTGATTATCACCGCGGGTCATCAATCGCTTTATTATACGAGTAAATCCGAAGTTAGTGAAATATTTTTTTCACTGTAATAGTTATCACAATATATATATATATATATATATATGCAGTTCCCCAAGGTAATACTTGAGCGAGCCTCTTATCCACCTGTGACTCACCGGAAGATGAAAAAATTCAAAACAAACAAAATGTCGCGGAAAGGAAAACAAGGTGGGGTAGACATAAGGTGTGAAACCACTAATTAATTTCTTTTAGGTTTTCTACTAAATTTGTGTTTTTTCGAGCCTACCTGGCGATTTTATCTTAAGCTTAACCTTTCCAAGACCATATATTTTCTGAAATTGACATGATTCTTCTACGTTCTGTCAAAATATCAGGGCATGCTTAAAATATTGCAGTGAAATGCCAGGCTACGGAAAACATCTACTGTAAAAATAGCTCGGTCATCCCCCAAGAAATTAGTATTTATGAGTCATGTATCAAATCTTCCATAGAGGTATTAAAATACAACTACGTTCATCAATTTGAGCTCAAAATAATCCCTATATAGTTATCTTCAATTATCAGTTTTAATCATTCCATTCCATTCAGTAGTTGTCACAATACTACAAAGTGAAAGGAACATTTTTTTTTAAAAAGGACTACTTTCGGATATGTTCTAAGCTCTGATTGGTGAATTAGTGGTTATCCACCTAAGAGCAAAAAAACTTGTTTCTTTAACAATTTGCTGGTCTAATTTCTATTCCTTAAGCAATGTCAACCTAAGAAAACCTCATTGGATATGTGATTGTCTCATATTTAAAAGAAGAAGTGCACAAATGCAATGGTACTCCTTTGAAGATTTTAATGAAAATACCTTCATTTACAGCTGTTGAGTTCAGCTTGTGTAATATACCACAACTTACTAATTCTCTCATATATTATAGTTATTAAGTTAATTTCTAACATAATAAGTAATGTAAACATATATATATACCTCAGTTGTATGCTTAATATCTAAATACTATGAAATGTTTACATTAAACCCCCCCTTTTTTTTGTCTCATAAAATGAGTTCACAGCATGCTAAGCTTTGTTAATTTATGCTTTAGCCCCATAAATTATGTAGATTAAGACATTAAATAAATGTTTGTATCTATATCTCCAGTTGAAATTCCTTCTATTTGTATCAGATTTGCAAAAATAATATTTATTGATATTCAAGTCTTGGAATTTCTTATGGGGCACGACAGTAATTTTCCCCAAAACTCAATAAATATATTTTTCTCACATATTTAATTTTTTGTTAAAGTAAGCCAGATGTGGAAATATACTCTGACAACCAAATACTCCAAATTGACAATTTGACAAATTAACAGAAAATGCAAAGCGGTTAATATAATTTTCCTGAGAATAACATAATTTACCAGGTTTTCACTACATAATTTTCAATTAATACTTTCCTATAGCCTTCTATTGTTTTCTAAGTATATTTTACATGTATTCAAACTGAATCTACCAAAATGTATGTGGAAAAATTTGTAGGATTGAAAAAAATCCAATAATTATATCACCATATTCTATGTTTGTAGTCAACAAACTGGGTTATGATGATTTTCTTTTTAATTTTTAATATCAACCATATTTTCAATATTATATGCCCTCCTACTGCAAAAACACATTCAATCACATATTCTCAATAATTATAAAGTCATAAATAAAAATAAAATGAGTTGCAATACCCTCTGTCCATGTATATCCAGTGTTGAGAAGCAATATCCCAGAATATTACATAACATGCATTTTGACCATGTAATCTGACACCACAATGCATTTTGTAATACTTCTGTATGAAAAATGTCACTCTGGGGCTTTTATGACACATTTAGACCAATTGAAACATGATAGCAAACAAAGTTAAAGGACTGGGAGCTATAAGGGCCAAAATCGGTCCCACCTCAGATGTCGATAGAATTTTCTCCAAAATGTATTCACAATATGTGTTTTTCAGAAATAAATACAGTTAGTTAATATGCGTATCTAATTCCTCACAGCGGATCGACAAATTCAGGTAATGAAAAACACCAAACGTCATTGTTTTCATTAAACAGAACGTACTTATCATTGTATTATAATGCATATCTTTAAAAAAAGAAAAAAACAAGAACAAAGCATAATAAAACTCAATAAACAAAGCATAAACTTGACTTAATATGCAATGTGGATTGATTTCAGAAATAAAAACATGTTCCGAAGCTGTATTATGAAATTAAAGTGAACGAATAGTAATGGCGCAACGTCACCCATATTTGACTGTCTCCTGTTTTCGACAGTTTGTTTCACGTGATACAATCTCTCATTATTTTCATCGCTTAATTTGTCAGAGGTTGTATTATGATACTGAAATTGCATGAATGATCTCATGAAATCGGATCTAAAAATGTCATCTTTAAATGTAAGAACTACGTACTACATCTATTATTTCACGTTCAAATTGTAGTTTTTCGTAATTATTTTTTTCGTTACCATAACAAAGCTTTAGTCATTTAAAAAATATATCTCATACAGACCAATTTTGGTTTCATCGTCTGCTATGACATTGATAATGTACATATTGAGGTCATATCAATTCAGAAACTTATTAACATTGATCGTCGAAAACTGGTCGAAATTTTGGTATTAATCTCAAAGAAGCAATAGATAGATTTATTTGGACAATAGAACTTTGTCATATTTGAATTTTGTTTTAGCACTTTTTTAACCGTACTTTATTCTTAACGACAACCGATGCGATGATATATTCCAGTACATTTTTACGAACAACCATCACAAATCTATAACAAAAAAAATATGCCAAGGTGCGGGTTGAGAGAAGTCCAATTTTTAAAGATCGCTTTTTTTTTTTATAATATGGAAATATTTTGGGAAATGGTGTGAAGCAAAATGTTTAATGTGCAACGATTTTAGTTAGGAACCTGTGAGAATTTTTTTTTTTTTTTTTGATAAACTGATAACAAGCCTTAGAATTAGATATCCCATAGAAAGTGGTTGTCGATAGATTATTGTTTTACAATCAAGTATTTCATATATATATGTATGATGAAAACAAGCTTACAACCATGTGATTAATCGTGTAGGTAAAATGTGTGAGTCTATGTATGATTGTTTTGAATGTCACTAGAAAAAGAGGAGATGGTAGATATTATTTTGCTTTGTGACAAACCAACAACAACACTCCTAATAAACTGTTGCTATCAGAATCTGCTGTAAGTTGTCTTCTTACGTGTAAGGAGTGTGTCCTTTACATCCCGCGCTAAGGGTGTATTAAATTCGTTGCTCATAGCTGTCTGGTGTCCCTTTCAAATAAAGTCGGCGTTTTCCTAGAGGAAGCCATTTGTTATTTTATTTATTCCAAATTCGCAGTAATGTTAGAATTCTAATAATAACAGGTTATTATACATTATTATACAGCTATAATATTAATCCAATCAAACAAAAATATGGTTGTGATCGTCTTCCGTAATTAAAATCGTCAAAATGAAATACAACCCAATTAATATCAAGATTCAAGATTCTTTATTCAAGATTCTTTATTCTCATAAACCAATGCATTACAATGGTACAGAGATAGATACAAACATTCAATATCAATATTTGCATGCACATGACAAGATGATGGATGTAACACAATAGAAACACAACAAGGAAGGAGAGAGAGGTGACTAACCAGGAGGACGTGTTTTTGAAAAAAATAATTTTGATAAATTTACAAAGGTGTCTTAACTTAATTTTATTTCTAGATTGGAATAAATTAGCAAATTTTAAAACATTAACTCTAGTCAAATAGGTAGAATCCAATAGACGTCGTCTATCGTCGTGAAGAGATGGGCACTGTAGTACATAATGGAATTCATCACCAATCTCATTTTTATCACATATGTTACATGTCCTATTTTGTCTCTCAATGCCTTGCCACCGACCAATTTCAATAGGCAATCTATGATTGCCTGTCCTAAATTTACAAAGTAATTGTCTGTCTTTGTCATCAAGTATATTTAGATAATTTTCGAATTCAAAACAATCCTTAAAATTTTTATAGCATAACCCTTTTTATGAATTGTTCATGTCAGAACGCCATTTTTGCTGAAACTGATCAAATAGTTTTTGTTTTAAACTTAAACTAAGCCATTTTGAATTAAAATTTCCTTGATTTTCCCATATATTACTAAATCCACAACTATCTAATATATTTTTGACAGCTTTTATCCAAGGCATTTTCAAACCATTTTGTGTATGCTGTAAATATGCGTATTTATAAATAATACTTGACAATTTACTATTTTCACAGTTCACCAACTTTGACCAAAAATTTACAATGCGTGTTTGGATATATACAGACATAGGGCAAGCACCTAGCTCACCATAAATCATAAAGTTTGGAGTAGATTTCTTCAAATGGAGTAAGAGTTTACAAAATTTAAGATGGACACGCTCTATTGTATCTAAGTTTGAAAAAACCCAAATTTCACAACCATATAATACAATTGGTTTAACTATCTTATCAAAAAGATCGTACTGACATTTTATAGACAAGTTATGAAGACGCCCTTTTTTTAGTACTGCATATATAGCTTTGTAGGCTTTATCGATGTTACGCTTTTTAGTATTCAAATAACTCCCAGTTCTTGAGAAATTTACTCCAAGATATACAATATCTGATACAATTTCTAAATTATTACCATCACAATTAAAATTAAAGTTATTTGTGTGAAATCGACCACCAGCAAAAATAACAACCTTTGTTTTACTGGAATTGACATTTAGTTTCCATAAACTACAATATTCTGAAAAATTATCAAGCTGTATTTGCATCTCAACTGCAGAGTCTGCAAATAAAACTGTATCATCGGCATATAGTATTACTAACATTTTAATAAAAATATCTAGCTCATTTTCTATTTCATCAGTAATACAGTTTAGTCCTAAAGAATTTTTGCTCTGTAAAAAATCTTCCAAGTCGTTTAAATATAAAGAAAACAAAAAGGGGGATAAATTTTCCCCTTGTCTAACTCCAGCATTGCATTCAAAATAGTTTGAAGTCTCTTTATTATACTGTATGCGAGACTTGATGTTTTGGTACATATTAAAAATAACATTATACATCTTCCCATTTATCTGATTTATAAGTAATTTATTCCATAAACCATTTCTCCACACTGTATCAAAAGCTTTGGCAAAATCTATAAATGCGCAGTATAGCTTTTTCTTTTTCTTTTTCATAATATGTATCAATATATGAAGAATAAACAGATTATCATTTGTCGAATACCCTTTTCGGAATCCCCCTTGGTTTTCTAATATAACATGATATTGATCAGAGAATTTATTTAACCGATTATTTAGAACAGAAGTGAACAGTTTTCCAAAGCAGCTTACGATTGTAATTGGTCTATAGTTTTTCGGGTCAGACTTGTCACCTTTGTTCTTGAAAATAGGTATGATATCACCATATAACCACTGTTCTGGAATCAAACCTTTATCAAAAATCAGATTAAACAATTTAACATATATGTCAGACATAATTTCAAATGAGTGTTTTAAGTATTCGTTTGCAATTAAGTCTTCACCTGAAGCTTTGTTATTTTTCAAATTTTTCATAGCAGATTTTATTTCATCTATGGTGATTGGCGCATTAATGATATTATTCAAATCATCAGTATCTTGATTAAACACTGGTGGGTCGCCCTCATTTTCAGGTTCACCAGTATTTAGAGTTTTAAAGAAATCAAATAACACATTAATGGATATATTTGGACTTATTTGTTTTCTACCACTATTGATAATTTTCCAATATTCTTTTGGATTAGTAGATCTTAGGTTATGTATTTTTTGTCTCATTTTTTTTCTATGTATTCGAATACAACGATCCATCACTTTTTTATATTTTTTCTCTAAAGATTTTGTCTGTTCAAGTTGGGGCACGGTACGGTTAAACTTAAGTTTGCGTTTAGAACATCGAAATTTTTGTCTCGCTTCTCTACATTCTGCGTCGAACCATGGTTTATGTTTCCTTCTTGCTATGTCTGCCAGGTACAAAAGTTCCGAATGTCGTCTTCGCGGAATTTGTCAAAAGTGATTCAATTTTTTTCACCATATCGTTTACAGAGGAGTTGTCTACTAAACCTGAATCTTGTTCAGAAAGGTTATTTAATAATAATGCTAACTCATTAATGTCCTCAATATTAATGTTACTAATAAATTCACCTTTCTTTTCGGATTCCCAATTCTTAATTTTTTCAACCTTAGCATCATTGGTCTGAATAGCGCTACTCGTATTTTCTCTAATACAATTAAATACCATCGACAGAGGATTGTGAATATCGGAAAACAACTTACTAGTCTCCAATACTGAAAAATTATCAATAATCTTAAATAATAGTGGAGAACAAATTGCATAATCAACGACGCTTACATTTTTACTAGTGAATTTACCTATCCCCTTATCATCTCCAATTCTACCATTACATATAAAGATATTATTGCATCTACACAATTCTAGTAATCGATTACCAAAATTATTCTTTCTGTTATCCATGCTCTTTCGTAATATCTCAACATTTAATTCTTCTAACATTTGAACACCATCATTATCAACATTTAAAAAGTCAGAAAATGTATCAAAATTGGTTAAAATATAGTCATGTTCTTCACATGTTCGTGCATTCCAATCTCCTATAATACAAACGTTTTCAAAATTAGTACTGAAATCTAATAATTCGTTTTCAATTTCATTAAAAGGATCTCCAATACAATATTTAGAATTTTCTGGTGGCACATATACAATTCCAAATAAAACATCTTGAGGCAGATGAAATAGACTTTTGTTCAATTTAAACCATAAAATGTATTTACTCTCAGATTCAACAATATTAACGAAATTACTAAGTTCTGTCTTATAAGCTAAAATAATTCCACCCGATTTCACCCTTTTAAAAGTAAATCTATTTTTCATATGCAATATAAAACCCGGTAAGTTAATTTCATCTGCGTCGTCTGTTTTCGTTTCAACAAAACAAAGTATGTCATAACCTTCGATCAACGCATACATTAATCATTAAAAGTTTAACAACATTTTTATTTACATTCACATTCGATGATTGATTATTTACATTATAGTTATATCGATTTTGTCTTCCTTGGTTGTCCTATTCTCTCTCGGGAGTAGAGTTCACTCGACTACGTTTTTGTGGTCGTGAAGTCAAATCATGACTTGTTTCAACCTCATTTAAAATATACCTTGACATTCTTTCATACTTGTACACCACGTTAACGATCTTTTATTACAACACTATTTCACTCAAGCGTACACTTTTTTCCTGTTCTAGTTAAAGGACTTTATCAAACAGAATCATACAGTTTACATGCAATGCAGTTAATACGCATTTATACCACAGAAGCATATTTCTATTTTTCACACCTTGTGGTGTGGGGTCGCTATTGTGCATGCGAACTATTAATTGCACATTCCATTGACTGGCTATTTGCTGCCTGTCTAGAATATTTTATTTTTTCCTGGATCGACAGTTCACAAGTTAGAAAACAATATGATGAATATTGTCTGTCAATCATGCAAACAATAACTTATGCACATGACAGAACGCATGTTCAATGCACTACATACACAAACATTTGATCCATCATTTGTCCATTGGAGGTTGATTTAAGAGAATGGAACTGATAGAAGGTAAAATTTTAATTTGGGCACTAAAGAGGAAACTTTATATAATTTATGAAAATGTGATGTGAATTTTGGGATCCTCAGATTCAAATCCAATCATCTACTTTTCTACACTTTTATACATATTATGCATCTGTATACCCGTTATTTCAAATGATAGTAATGCTATTTTAAATTATTTCCACTTTGTTTTACTTGTCGTTTTCTTTTAAGAGCCCCAGCTTTATACTGCTCATGCTCAGCAACGGACCACCTTCGTCAATTGCTTTAGCTCATCGATGATTATGAGATTCACTAAGATAAATAGCACGTTCCGTGCAATATTTATTTATTTATTTATTTATTTATTTATTTATTTATTTATTTATTTATTTATTTATTCATTGGTGTCAGTGTTTCAACTGTTGACAGAGTTTTAAATTCAACATGGGTAGACTAATAGGATGTGTGTAATCGTAAAATTCAGTGGTCAACCATCCCAGTCTGGTAGCAAAATAAAAGGAATTGTTCTGATATGCCTAACGGTGTGTCTGCAATTGACGGAACTTCACATGAGATACAAACTCCATTCAATGAACCCCAACAAAAAACATACTTTCAGCAAACCAATTATTTTCATTGATTGATATGAAAAGAAAGTATATAAACAGTGATAATCATAAATTTCATCAATGTAAAAAAAAAACATTTACCCTTCATCTTAACTGAACTTGAACCGTCGTGGTCGTATGGTAGTTGATATTGCAACTACATGTGCAATCGTTGCCTATCACCACTTAAGTTGTGAGTTTGAACCCCATTCATGGCGAGGTGTACTCGATAAAACATTATGTGATAAAGTGTGTCAGTGACTTGCGACAGGTCTGTGGATTTCTCTGGGTACTCCAATTTCCGCCACAAAAGTAGTAACTGAAATATTTTTGAAAGTGGTGTTAAACACCTAACCTTCAATGGACAAATGATTGATCAAAAGTTTGTGTATGTAGTGCAAAACATAAAACACCTTTGGGTCATAATGTGGCATATCTTTACAAGTACCAATAATACACCAACAAGAGTGTTTCCCACACAATTATGGGAACTGTTATACACATATCATGTCATTAAACAATGTACTGAAAAAAGAAACAACTTCACTTTCAATTTTTTTAATTAACAATTAAATTAAATTATCTCCATGATCTCAAAATTATGCTTCAGTGTTTACTACATCTTATCAAATATTTTATTGAAATAACGCCGAATTTGCATGTGTAATAAAACATAATTTGCGCGTGTTATTTGCCTCCGGGACAATAACACTTTACCAGGGCAATAACATGTTATCTGCCCTCTTGTGGTTTTATGGACCCTATACCATGGACAGGAATAATTACATAGAGATCCACCCAACCCAAGCACAAGTTGCACAAATTTCATATCACCACCGATAAAAATATCTAAATCAAAATGTTTCCCCTCAACTTCAATACTTGCTTTTTCGCATAATGTGTTTATTTTCTGAAAAATGGGTTTGCAAGCAAGTTTTAAATGATCATAATCTTCTTTGCAGTTTATAATGCCAAAAACAATTTGATCTTTTGATGATAACGTCAAATCATCGGTAAACACACAAAAGAACAACACGACAAAGTTTGAAATTCTACTAACCGTTGACCCGTCCCCCGAATTTTTTATTTTTATCTTGTCTGTTTCAGCATTTACATGATACTTGATGTACCGGATAAGTTCGCTTTCTATACTAACATATGCACCAGGGATATTTCCCGGAATTCTTTCAAAATGATATAAACTGTTAATATCTTCCTGGCATTGATGAAACCGGATATGTTCGTGGTAGGCCACAACAAAATACTGTCAGTTCCCTATAAGCGCTCTCGCTAACATTATTTTTTTTCCAAAATAAACAACAAATCATAATTTTTTGTCTTTCTTCTTCAGGCAAATCTTGGTATGGAGATTTGCTGGACGACGGATTGAAATCGACTTTAACAGTCTGCCCATCAGAACTTTCTAATCTTAAGTAATGGGGTACAAGGCCAAAAGCGCAGTTTAAGCCTTTGATTGAAATTCTTTGATTTTCCTTGATTTGTTATTTTCGGTAATTTCCGAAAACTCTTTTCCACTAATGCTATTCGCGGTTCCAACTTCTTTATTTATTGATTTTACATAATCTATAAGGCGACTGTTCGTATTTTTCAGATTGTCAAGTTGATTTCAAACTTTTGTAAACTAAAATTTCATTGTTTTACATTTTCTCATCTGAGAATATTGCGATATTATGCACATTACTATCAAAAGCAATTCGCCTCCTCCCTGTCAATTTTCTATTTGATAACAAAACTTTAATAGTCTTACTTGAAAGTCTGTTTTCAAGTCTCTCTGTGAATATTAACTGAAATGATTGTAATTGGGAATGTAAAATATCTATATATTTAAAATCGGGGTATTTGTCCTTTGCTTTGGAGTGCACATTGAAAAAGGAACTTGTAATTGAAAATGTGAGAGCTATCTGCTGGATTGTGCCCAAAAAATATCTACTCCTTTTGGATCAAACTATTTTACTTAATTTTAGAAGTAGCATCGATAGACCATTAATCCTACCTCAGTATCCCTGTAGTAATAAATATTTCAGTATTCCGGAAGAAAATATATAATCAATAATTGGGGGCTTATGAAAAAAACTATTTTGGATGAAGTGGTGTTTATTTTATTTTTATCTTATATTTGTATATAACTGTTACGTGCCGACATACTATCGTTTTTTACAGCAAAATTGCTTCTCAAATATCAAAACGTCATCTAAGCGCTTGGAATATTTGAACATTTTCCCGTCGTTTTTCAAGAAATTTAACACCTCGTGAAATCAAAAAATACTTTAACAGTATTTGTGTTTTATTTATTTGACTAATCTGGTAAAAACTCCGGCAGCTCACTCACAAACTGAATAAAGTCCGAAGGACCTGATGTAAAGTTTGTGAGTGAGCTTCCGGAATTTATGCATACATAATTTCCTTAAAACACAGTGCTTAATCCTTATAATTCTTATTCTTGGAAATCGTGTTTGTTTTCTACGCTAAATACTAATAATTTTTGGGGGATTATTTATTCATATTCCTATGCCGTAACGCGAGAAAAAAGTAGTCCGACAATCGGAGATATTGATTAATAAATTCCTTTCTAATGCCGTAGAATAAGTGACGATATCGAATCGGATTACGTGTTATTGATCAATTTTAGTAAGAATAGAATTATTAACATGTATCAAAAGGACGAAATATAAAGATGAAAATTGCTACTAACGAAAATAGGTGACACCACGGTAATTGTGATTTCCGAACTGCATTTTTGTTTTATTTTCTTGATACACGTTCTGAGTTCCGTGATGTCCGTTGCGATTTCCGCATGGAGACGATGTTCGGTTCGTCTTTACTTCCAGTTGTTTGTATGAGTGTTTATGTCTTATTTACGCTATTTGTGTTTGTTGGCGTATAGTGGTTTTCAACACATATTGTGCTGTGTGTTTGTTTTGTTTTTCCTCGTCTTGTGTGCTTTATGTTGTCAAGTTTTTCTGAATTGCCCATTTTTTATTACCCCTTCGGTATTCTCTAACATTTACGTAATTAAAACTATCAAATAATTAAATAATATAATATGGTTGATTGGTTGCAGTTTTATTTGGAATTGATTGTGACGTCACGTGAGTGGCAAATATTTCATAATTATTCAGGGTCCGTCTTGGTCGTGATCGTATGATTGTTGGATTTACAACTACTTGTGCAATCAGTGTCTATCACCACTAAAGTTATGAGTTCGAACCCCGTTCATGGCGAGGTGTACTCGATACAACATTATGTGATAAAGTTTGTCAGTGGCTAGCGACAGGTCGGTGGTTTTCTCTGGTTTCCTCCAGCAATAAAACCGACCTCCACGATAGAACTGAAATATTGCTGAAAGTGACGTTAAGCACCAAAACCAACAAAGTCATCATAATTATTCATGAGAGCAACAAGGTCAAAATATGGAAAAATATGGAGAGTTGAGAAAAGACGAAAATTGATTGATTGGTTTGGTTTATCGTGTTTTACACCACTTTCAACAATATTTCAGTTATATCGTGGCGGTCAGTTTTACTGGTGGAGGAAACCGGAGTACCCGGGGAAAACCACCGCCCTGTCGCAAGTCACTTACATACTTTATCACATAATGTTGTATCGAGTACACCTCGCTATGAATAGTGTTCGAACTCACAACTTCAGTGGTGATACGCACTGATTGCACAGGTAGTTGTTAATCCAACTACCATACGGCCCTCAAAAATATTCCAAAAAATATCAAAAATATACAAGAATTATGCAAAAATGATAGAGGGAAGGAATAACAGAAGCAATGAATTTTGATTGCCGCTGGGAAAATATGGAGATTTGGGCATGGACGAACATGTGTGACTTTTGTAGCGGGTACAAATAACAATAACGAAAAACAAGCGGATTATTATATAGAAATACCTAAAATAAATATAATGTAGATACAATGATAGATAATAGTTCTAACTGTTATTTTCTTTTCAGCTTTGTTCTATGTCATTACTTACCTTTAAAAATTTAATAATAGTAAGACAACGTGTCCGTGTAAAAGGTATGATATACATAAACCCATGTCGTAAAAATTACATATCGTTGACTTAGAAACCTATGTTAAGACGTGATTTATAGGATTTTAACAAAACGAAATGTATGTATTAATTGTTGTCTTAGAAATAATACATGATTTATAGGATTTCAACAAAACAAATTGTATGTATTAATTAAAATCCTTATCGCCAAATGTACAGATCGTTTACTTAGAAACCTATGCTAATACATGATTTATAGGATTGTAATAACAAAACGAAATGTATGTATTAATCAAATCTTCAACATCATACTACAGGTGAATGGGAGTTTTATTACATAAGTGACATCTACAGGTAAATTATCTATGATTAGATATCGTCTAGATTTATTTTCTTAACGAATAAAGGAAATATACTTTATTTTTATGTTTGTGTTAGGGAATGACCATTCTACTTTTAGGAGGGGGGGGGGGGGGGGATTTAGTATTGTAATTTGCCGTCAGTAAGTTGCATAGACAAAATATATTGTAATCAAAGTTCCAAAACATAAATATTCTGATTCTACGGTATTCAACGATAATTTGTTAGTATACAATTTCAATTATAACATGATATGATATTTGCTTCATGCAAAAGAATAAAAAGCTCTAAGGAAAAAAAAACCTAGCCCCACTAAAAGTTAATTGGCCGGCCACTTCGGTCAAATCCGATCTGTAAATCGATGGTACAGAATTAGACCATTTTTGAAAAACGTCTCCTCTGTAACATATCAGCAAATTATCCACATAGAGAGACGCTTTAATATCCCAAGAGACTAAGCACAACTATTTGTATACAAATAGGACATAATCTCTCCGCTTTTGGGGGAACTCATTCAAAGGGTCACCAATGGCTTCAAATACAAATACCCAACTCACCCCTAGAAAGATAAGTAAACATACTAGGATAAAACTCAAGACACATTCTGACTTCCATTATTTGTTCGATTCTGATATGTCTAAGAGTACAAATACGATAAAATACTTTGATTGGAAGACGATAATTTATATTTAAGTTTGCGGAAAATGTCGCACAAAATGTATGCTGCCAATGGAAAAGTCAGTCACATTCACCGGCACATGTGCTAATGAGATTATACGGAATGGATAACTCTTCGCTCGTTTGTTAAGAAAGCGAAAGAAGAAGGTTGTGCTAGAATACTGGTTTTTTTTCAGGCGAGATGTACTCGATACAACAATGTGTGATAAAGTTTGTCAGTGACTTACAGCAGGTCGGTGGTTTTCTCTGGGTACTCCGGTTTCCTGCATCAATAACACTGACCGTCATGATATAACTGAAATATTGTTGACAGTGGCGTTTAAAACTATAACACTAACCCTAGCCCTTTTCACACTATTGTTCTTTCCTTTTAGGATGGTGACACAAACACTGATGATAATTTCACTATGTAATGTGGCAGTGTATGCCGTTACAGGAATATCTTGTCATGACAACAGACACATCAATGGTTGTAGTATTCCCTGGTATGTACCAAGCTTCTACAAGGACACGTTTACACCAGTCTGTAACAATCACGACCTGTGTTATTACTGTGTATGTATATATATATTAATTATTTGCTATCTATTATTTAATGCGAGTTTCTGTTGTTTGATGATGGGTGGGCATATATAGCTGGTACCATTTTACAACCATGAGCGTCTTTCCACGGCTTACTTGTTTTTGAAAATCAACACTTTCGTTGATTGAACCATTCCATTGCAGCTCTTTTTACCTACATCATTTTGTTTTACATATATTCCCGAATTGATTTGTTAAAGACTACATATGCACGTTTTCAGTAAGAGTTATTCCCTTACGGGGACAAAATGGTATCCGTTCTATGCAAGGACAATTGAAAGGATAAAGACTATTGAATATAATTTTCTTTAGATTCGTAGATATATAGTTATAGCATAGCTAATCGTAGATTTTGAATATCAAAATAAGACCACGAGTGACCGAAGTACGCATAATGATTAAACGAGTGGTGGCCACGATTTTAATCGTTAATGCGAATTCGGTCACGAGTGGTCTTATTTTGATATTCAAAATGTATGATTTAGCTATGCTGTTTAATATGAAACAGGCACGGCCTTGAATGCTCACGAATCTGAAAATTATGTGCCAATTTCACGCTCATCCAGTGTATTAAAATGGGCCGAGATATATCGGGGACGACTTTTTTAGGGTCTAGTGATAGTGCCGATAGAGGGCGCAGTATTATTTATTATAAGGGTAAAAGCAAAATTACCGAACTCCGAAAAATCTTACAAAGGGAAAGTCAAAATTCATAATTATATAAACAGACAAAATCAGTCAACAACCGGAAAACTGTGAAAACCGTAATGACCCTGACTTGGTACAGGCATTTCTAAAGAAATGGCGGGTTGAATCAGATTTTATTCGAGTTAACTTCCACGCCGAATTTGTTTTTCTTGTCAGTATGTCAGAAGAGATTTAATCAAATTTGAAAATATCAATATAAGTAGAACAAGCTAACCAAATGACTTTTATTACACGTGGGTTCCGGGTTTCAGTGCTATCGGATGTACGAGAGAGGGTCCGAGATTTAGCATCACCTTTGCACTTTATGATAAGAGAATCTTCATTAGTAGAGTGTGTAAGTGTGCTACACTGGACGTGTTTACAATGTGCAGAAAAAACAAATATATGCATCAGTATGTGAAGCCATGTTTGTTAAAAAAAATTAAGTACACATTTAATACTATAAAGAGCCCGCTAACGCTCGCATAATATGAAACAGGCACGGCCATGAATGCACGCGAATCTGAAAATTATCTCCCAATTTCACGCTCATCCAGCTGCATCAAAATAGTGCCGAGATTTTTTGGGCCGAGATATATCGGGGACGACTTTTTTTTAGAGCCGAATCTAGTTTCATTCAATCGAACTGTCGTTCCTTACGAAATCTCAAAAGGTAACTTCCGCGCATAAAAAATCTTGTCAGTATGTCAGAAGAGATTTAATAAATTTGAAAATATCAATATAAGCAGAACAAGCTAGCAAAATGGCTATTATTACACATGGGTTCCTGGTTTCATTGGCATCGGACGTACGAGAGAGGGTACAATATTTAGGATCACCTTTGCGCTTCATGTTATAAAGATCTTCATTAGTTGTGTGTGTAAGTGTGCTACATGGAACGTGTTTACAATGTGCAGAATTTTTTTTTACATCCATCAGTATGTGAAGTCATGTTTGTCAAAACAAATCCCCCCTCCCAGAGGGTGTGCCGGAGATATAATAGGCACCAGGTTTCTCCGTCCTAGAGGCACTAGTCTTCTAAAAGGGGCCAACCCCGCGGGAACCCCGGGGAATATAAATGGGACCGAGAGCTTCTTTGGCTTGAAGGGGCATCCGTCGGTTGTGCGGGATGTATAAATTAGCAACCAACCGTCTTTCGGATGAGACGTAAATAAAACCGAGGTCCCGTGTTGAGAGATTGCCACTCTCTTCGCACGTTAAAGAACCCAATGTAACAGCTCATTATGAGCACTATGCTCATGATGAGTGGTCCATAGGATACCTGTGGCACTGGCTACACTATCCGTCCATGCCCATCACCTTTCCTTGTTTCGAGTCCCGTGGCGTTTAATTTTTTTTCTCGTCCTGAATATAGCTGAAAAATTGCTGGTTGGACGTTAAACATCAATCAATCAATCAAAAATCCTAAGTACACATTTTATACCATAAAGAGCTCGTTGACGCTCGCATATTATATAGACTTTCAAAATTTCTGATATATTATTTTTGTTATTTGTATATTTCATTCCACGCGTGTGAATCTACGAGCAATGATACTAAGGGGTTCAGCTGGAAGGGTCTGCCTTCTTGAAAATGTGAAATTACACATGTCATATTTACAACAATACACAAAAATAATTAAAATGCTTACCTTGAAACTTATTTTAGTTAAATTAGATCAAAATTGAAGCGTACACGAAGCCAAATAACGTATAAACTTTTCGTTTCAAACTAGAAGTCTTCATATGACGTCAATGACGTCATGTTGGTTGTGTGCCAAAGTCGTCAATGGCATTTCACGATTTTGTTCAGTTTACAATCGTATGTGTATTCACTGTAACGCAACAAGGGACGTAGCCACTACACTTATAGCTATGTAAAAGTAGTTCCGGTGGAAAAAAACTGATATTTTCACATGTGAAAATACCGGAATTTATTTCACGGATAAATCCCCACAATTCACACCTATCTATATAACAAATAGCGATTATCAAATTATTTGGCTTTCAATTTTTTTGATATTGAGCGTACCCGATGAAGGTTATTCCAAAAACGCGCCGTGCGCAGTAAATTTGATATCTACGTTTTGTATAACAAATACAAAATTCACAAATTGTCATAAGATCTGAATATTATACAGAGTATGGAAAATTATATATTATTTTCATTGAAGTTTGTACGAGACGGGAAACCTTAGCCTGCATTTAAGTGTGAAAAGGCGTATTATCTTAGAATATTACAAGTCGGAAATGTGCAAGTGGTGTATAGTTCTCTTGCATGAAGCTGAATTATTGCTAACTTGACAAACAATTCAAATGTGCATGCCAGTGTATTTAATATAGAAAGGTGCATTAAAGTAATTCAACAATCTTTTATTTATATTTTAAAGTAATGTAAGAAAATCATTTAATGTAATGCAATAAACACATATTTATGTTGTAATGTAAAGCAATAATAATATAATTATGTCTTAATGTAAAGCAATAATAATAAATGATGTCTTAATGTAATGAAATTATTATTTATTAATGTTTTAAAACAATGCAGTAATCGTCTCGGGTCAATATGGGGTTCTCGGGATGATAACCAGGCCAATATGGAAATGCCCATGTATTAATCTGTATGTAATGCAATGCTCATGTATTTATGTCTTACTGTAGTGCAATAATCGTTAATGTATATTTTAGTGAAATGCAATAATCAGTTATTTATTTTTTAATATAATGCAATAATCTTTTTCTTTATGTTTTAACATAATGCAATAATCATTTTTTATGTTTTAAAATAATGCAATAATCATTTATTTATGTTTTACAATAATGCAATAATCATTATTTATGTTTTTATGTAATGCAATAAACATTTATTTATGTTTTAGGCCTCGCATTACAACCGTACAAGATCATCATGTGATAATGATTTTAAACGTAATCTAATGAAGACATGTGATGGCTGGTTTTCATGGCTTTGTCGGACGGCAGCTTACGGTTACTATTGGTCTGTTAAACACTTCGCCAGTAGTTATTTCGTTGAGAGCTCACCTGCTTGGTGTCAGAAAACCTGGGTTAAAAATTGCACTGAACTTTATAAGTAAGAATTAGTGGTAACCGCTGTCTCTGTATTAACATTTTTCTTAAATAAAGTGATATGATTTCGCTTATCGTCCATCGATTACAGTTGAATAAGCAAACCATCTAGTGAAGCATTAAATAACTGAAGCAATAGGAAACGAGAAGACACGTTTCTGCACTGGGACACATTATCCACTTTTTACTTCATTTTACTAAATGCAGAAAATCACAATTTTATAATCTTTCGTTTGACCAGACTAGGGTATGACACTTGAGGTTCGGCATTACATCGTGGAGGCATTTTCACCAACCACAAAATAAACAAATTAAGGCTAACCAGGAATAAGAAAAGTTTGATGATGTCAAAGGGGTAATCAGAGGGCGTAAATCGAAGAAGAACAGAACATACAATAGGAAAAAGAAAAAAGGACAATAGCACAAAAAATAAAGTTAAAAGCATTACACAGAAAACAAAAGAACGCATTCAAGGGGTCATCGTGATCGTGATCCAATGGTAGTTGAATTTACAAGTACTTTCGTAATCAGTGCCTATCACCACTAAAACTGTGAGTTCGAATCCAGTTCATGGTGAGGTGTATGGTAAACAATATATCTTAAAATATTTAGAAACATCAGCTGGTCAAGAGTGTATACGAAACAACTGACGTGTCGTGCTCCACAGTCAAATTAATCAAACAAATAATACGAATGTATATACATGTAGTATATGTTGAGTATCTGATGTATCGAGGGGCCGTCGTGTTCTTGATCATATGGTGGTTGGATTTACAACTACCCATTCAGTCAGTTCCGATCAACACTAATACTATGTGTTCGAATTCCAGTCATGGCGGTGTGTACTCGATACAACATTATGTGATAAAGTTTGTCAGTGACTTGCGACAGGTCGGTAATTTTCTTTGAGTTCTTTGAGTTCTCCGGTTTCCTCTAAAAATAAAACTGACCGCCACGATATAGCTTAAATATTGTTAAAAGGATGTTAAACACCATACCCTCATGACGTCATGTAATTTGATCGTGCATGGAATGCTGCGAGGGTATATACTGGATCGTCAGATAAGATGAAGCACATCGAACATACATAAATGTTTAATAAGATTGTATATGTTAATAATAACTTTATTTTCTAAACCAATGTTACAAAGGTTACAGAGTGAGAGAGAGAGAGAGTTCAAATTAATACAAGTAAATACATGTACATATTATTACATCAATAATCAAGCATATAGGTGTACATTAAATACCAATTATGACAAAAAGTTAGAAGGTCACTTAGATATATATAAAACATAAAATTACATGTCATTTAGAGGGCAATAAGTTATAGTTATTGTTCAATCGATTCAGTATATGTTAGTCATACTGCACAATTTGGGTGACCCTACTTGAGCCAAACGACGTAGAAGTTCGGGTCAGGGGTCACCCAAACTGTGCAGTATTACTGAACATATACAGATTCGATTTGACAATAAGTGTTTTAACACATGACATCATCAGTCTTTTCCCGCGAAATAAAATCGTCTGGTCACAATTGCAGGTTTACTAGTAAACTGCAAACATGGAAGGTTTTCCGGCAGAACTTTCAGATGATGATAAGATCGGCCGAATATTCTGCAAATATTGATTTGAGTTTTGAAAATATGAGAAGCAAAGGGTCTTTTGACAATAATACGTTTGAAAATTGCACATTTAATTTCAATTCGAAAATTTAGTTCGGACTGACTGAGCATATTTCAAATATAAAATTTGTTTATTTTTAGCCGTGGGACATACGTTTGTACATGTAGTTTAACTAATTTGTTCAGTGAAATCGGAATGTTTTTTTATGTATGAAGTTTTACATTTTTTTTAAAAATAGTCGGTGAAATCTGACTGCTTTGTGTGTTATAATTCATGGTACATAATTGACTGTTTATGATGATTGACAAGAGAGTGTATGCCATTGATTGTGTTAATTTGGTTAAATTGATCGTTTGATTGACTGTCAGGAAGTATGCAATTGTGTCAAATTTTCTATTTGTCAGTGAATTTGAGAAAAAAAATGTAATACAAATTGTGTTGTTTTCATGATACACTGACCCTGTAAAATTATTCTGGTGATTGTAATGCTACTGTTTTATTGAATTACAGTGCGAACAGTACATTTAATAATTCAAATAAGATCAGGTAAAGCAAAATTCCGTAATAGCAATAGAATCAACAAAGCTGAAATTTAGAGTAGTTCCTTAAAAGGACATTTGAACTGTGCAGTATAAGTGAGGTAGTTATAGCATCGCTAACGTGTGCTATAACCTATTTATTGCACAGCTGAGAACAAAAGAAATGACTCATGTCATGTGTTAATTATAGATTAATTCATTGCCTTTTTCATATTGTCCTTGTAATCAGCACGAGACCTTGATATCGTCCCCGATGGCTTTAACCCGATGGACGATATCAATCGAGGGCTGATGACAATGGCAATATGAAAAAGGCCATGTATCAATCTATTCATCACATATTTTGCCAGGGCAGATAACATAGTATTGCCCTTCACAAGAGGGCAGATAACATGTTATTGCCCTCGTAAAATGTATTGCCCCGGAGAGAAAAATAACACGCCGCAAATTATGTTTTTATTACACATGCAAATTCGGCGTTATTTCAATAAAATATGTGATAAAACATAATACTATATACTCATATAAATATCTTGAATTTGATTTGATAAAAAACTGTCACGTGATATTTATCCATTCGTTGGATCAACCGATAATCGCAAGGTCCACCACTCGCGAGGAAATCCTAAGGAAATTCCCACGTGAGCCTCACGTGTTTCCAATTATAGTTACTTCCCGGGATTCAACAGACAACAAACATGGTGTCCAGCGACAGGTTCGTCGCTGTAGGCAAAATACTACATACATTTAATCACTTGGTGTCTGTCACAAAGCTACGTGTAATTGGTCACTTGGTATCTGTCACAAAACTGCATGTATTCAATCACTTGTGGTCTGTCACAAAACTACATGTATTCAATCACGTGGCGTCTGTCGCAAATTCGCAGGTATTCTATTACTTGATGTCTAATGCAAAATATTCGATATAATATACCAATTATCACTCTTGTTGGAGTGTGACCGACAGTTTGTCTCCTCTTGGAAAGTTAGGTCACCCTCGCGTGACCTTACATTTCTCTGGGACACAAGCCGTCGGGTCACACTCAAACAAGGGTGATAATTGTATAATAGTAAATAAATGTCATTTAGAGGGCGTATGCTTTATGGCCAAATTCTATTGTTAAAAAATAAATTGACATAAAAGATGTAAAAAATTTATAATTTGACACTGTGATTTTCAACAACTTATTTTTTATGTAAGAAGGGTTTGCAGATACCAATGGTGTAATTAGAATCTGTAAAATAATCGGTGTTTCGCGTGAAAAAAATGCTTTGTTTTTTGGGGGAGGGGAGATAGCCTCTCCCTAAAAGGTAAACGGTTCGTCCATTAATAATTAAAATCTATTAAGTCTATTATGAGTGTCTGAAACTTTCAGCTATATACATGTATTTAATAACGTTATTTACATAGAAAACTGAAAAACACGACACATCTGGTTTCATTTCAGGATTTTTGCTCGAGATGGCATTGTTGCTTTGTTTAATCTTTATGCCAGTTCTGTTGTTGTAGATTTTTGCATTCTGATTGTCCTTTTTGTGTTCGTGTCAGATTCATTCATTCATAAATTATATATAGAATATACATACCTTTTCTTCGAATATAACATTTATTTATATGATGGTTAGAAATAAGTATGTACAGTGTACAACGCGACTTAGTTTTATATGCAGACAATGCATGCATTGTGTGTTTACTCCGCTATGTCAAACAAGTTAAACCTTTTACATTAACACACACACACACACAGAATTCATAGCAAATTACATTCAATCCATTCAAAGCAAGCGTTAATATGTGTACTCTTCATGGTCCGCGTTAAACAAATCAATGTCTAGCGGCAATTGTTTTATATAGAATATGGTGAATAGGAGACTCCGTATAATCAGTAACTATAAATTGGAAAACATTATATACACCAGGTTAATCTAAGTTGACTTCTCATGTAGAAAGATTGATGATCAAAAGGAATATTATTCCTTTCCATATTTAACTGAAACCGTATTGGCGGTGTAATGGTTAGCATGTTCACCTCGAGTTTGAGAAATCGTTGATTCGGGCCAAGGTCAGGTCGAACCAAACACTGTAAAATTTGTATGTGTTGCTTCGCAGCTGAGCACACAGCTTTAAGGAGTAAGACATAAGGATAATATGTTCGAGTGGAGTGACATGTCTATCCGGAACTGTTGTTTCAGTGAGCAAGCACTACTAAAATTCATTTAAGTGTGTCAAGATGGCGTCACCGTCATATCATTGAAAGATAACTTGCTCTCGTCATGATATAGCTGAACAATTGTTTGGCATTAAACATCAAATACTCACCTACTCATATTAACTGCATAAAAATCAGAGTATTTGCTCTTTGGATTTGTATGAGGGGAACGCAATGTCTCCAAGGTCTTAGTATTCACGCATTTGAGGTAATTGCCATTGGGTTTTCTCTTTCCATTTGAGAAACAAGTTCAATGTCACCGTTAATTGTAGCATATCAATCGAAAAACAACAAATTAATAAAATTGAAATGATACAAAGAAGAGCAGCCAGGTACACACTAAATCAGTACAGTTATCATAGTAGTGTAAGTGCCATGCTACAACACCTTTGCTGGCCTACCCACCAAGAAGGAAGAAATCTAGCATCAGTCACCATGCTATGCAAATTACAACACCAATTAGTTTCCATCTCAAATGTACACTACCTAGTTCCATCAAGAGTTCACAAATTCATACAGCCATTCTCTCCCACAAATTATCATTTATACTCATTTTCCCCTAGAACATTCACTCAGGTTGTGGAATTCACTACCAATCCAGGTAGCTAATAGCCAATACTTGGATGCTTTCAAGTCTGGTGCCCAACCATTCCTCTATTGTTAACATAGTATGTTGTGTTATCCTATATATATATATATAAAAAAATCAAAAAAAGTTTATTCGTAAAAGTATATATGTTATTCAAATTTTCGTTTCCCTAGCATGCCTAAACACATTGAAGTTTAGAAGTATCCTGTAGAAAAGTCTTGAATTATGTTTGTCGTTTTTGTTTTCTCTATTTCTGGCGTCTCGTCTCAGACAATAGAAAATGCATAAGCCAGCAATAACCCAATCACGATAACACTCCCAGAAGCTGCTGAATAGGCTCTAATACCTGCAGTATTTGAAAAAAAATATATATAAATTTCAAACAATATTATATTAAATTTATTCATTCCGGTCCTTCCCTCATTTAAGACTTATCACCGGATTTGTAACAAGAGTTTCGACAGGTGTCACTCGTGGAGCAGGAACAGTTTACCCGTTTAGATCGTTTGAGTTCACCGCAGCTTTTAGTGGGGTTCGATAAGTAGTTTTCTCTGTTCAAATCTTTCTAATGCTAACATTTGAAAAATAATTCACTGAGTTATGTGTCCACAAATTTATCTGATTTGTATTTAGTTTCTTGTCGTGATGTTCGATACGACATTCACATAAAGACGATGATCGGTTTGTCTTTATTTCCTCTTTGGTTGGTAGTGGGTTCGTGTTTTATTTATTATTTGTATTTATGTACGCATACTGGTGTCCAACACGATTTAGATATCACATGTATCTGAAGTCTGAAGAGAATTTGATTGATTGTTGCTTAACGCCAAAATAGCAATGATTCAGTTATATCATGGCGAGAACACGTTACATTCGAATTGATGATAATGATGTTCGCTTTGTTCTAGACCAACACGCTTAGTTGGATTTTTACTCCTCATCGAAGAAGCAAAACATACCAATTTCATAGTCTATGATTTGAACCGACCGGAGTTCGAGCCCACGATCTCTCACACTAGAGACAAGCACACTATATATTACAATACCGATCTGGTTTCTTTAATAAAAATATATCTACTGAGATTGAAGAGGAAATAAACAGAGGAACGACTCGATTACTCACAAAAAATAACCATATGTACCAACGTAACTGTAAACCAAATACTAATAAGAGGACACTGATGTTGTCTAGAATCTGCCATCTGTTGTAAGAATAGCTTGAAACTGAATAAGTAAAGTTTGAAGATATCAAAGGGGTAATCAGAAGCCATAAATTGATGAATAAATAATACAATGGAAAACACTACACATAAAACTATAGTTTGAGATACAAAAACTCAACTAAAGACGAGTGGTGAACTCAAATGCTCAGGATGGGTAAGTGGTAGTGGCACCCGTTGTAAAATGTTGCTATATTTTGGGTTGCGTAGAATAACGATACAATTATTTTTTCTAGTCGAGTTAAGCACAATATGTAAATAAAAACATGAAACTTAAAGTAGGACAACAAGTTTACTGATATTGAGAGTACATTTAGTGATGAACTCATGATATTCCCTGTTATTTATGACTCTATTTGGTGCATTTGTGGGTGCTTTAGAAGACACCAGAGCTGCTAACCCTTGGGGAGAACCTGGGTTCACCTCTTGTTTTTGATGGGGTCCGTGTTAAATTACTCTTCTGCTTAGTTTTCCGTTGCTTTCCTTGTTTTCACTATGTGTCTTATGTGTACAATGTTGCTTGTTCTGATCGATTGTATTTTTCCATTGACCCTTTGTTTTTTCTTATGTTTATTAACATACCATTATTTACAATTTTACTATGTGCACCTTTGGTTTTCTCTAAAATTTATTAACATACCGTTATTTAAAATTCCACTGTGTTGTATATTTTGCATTGTCACTTTCGTTTTCTCTAACATTTATCAAGATACCGTTATCTACAATTCTGCCTGATTAACATTTGGTTTTCTCTAATGTTTATTAACATACCGTTATCTACAATTCTACTGGATTGACCTTTGGTTTTCTCAAAGGTTTATTAACATACCGTTATCTACAATGCTACTACGTGGACTTTTGGTTTTCTCTAATGTTTATTAACATACCGTTATCTACAATTCTACTGGATTTACCTTTGGTGTTCTCTAATGTTTATTAACATACCGTTATTTACAATTCCACCGGTTGAATTTACTATTGTTGATGTCGTTGATCCAACTGTAGATGTCGTAGACTTATTTGCAAACATCAATAAAAACATAATTAATTTCAACGCAACAAATGTTATTTATATGATATACTATTGAGATACTGACCATTCCTGAAGAACACGTGGTCTCTGATTTAAAATATTGAAGCAATGAAAGTTTCCACCATTAATCAAGGCACCCGCATTGTCAACGAAATGCACCGTGGGTAATCTCACTTGTTCTCGACCTGCGCAACATACTTGCATATAATCGATGTTAAATCTCGCAAGATTCATATGCTTTTTAATATGCAAATCCTTGATTAAATTAAATTACTTTTTGAAAACAACACAATAACTAATATTCGAAGACTTTAATTCTGGGGAATTTCACTAGAATCCAATCGTAGCGAATCTAAAAACTAGAAATAGCTAATATTTGCGGACTTTAATTCCGGCCAATTTCACTAGAAACAAATCGTAGCGAATCTAAAAACCAGAAATAACTAATGTTCGCAGACTTAAATTCCGGCGAATTTCACTAGAAGCCAATCGTAGTGAATCTAAAAACTAGAAATAACTAATATTCGCAGACTTTACTCCCGGCGAATTTCACTAGCTGTATATTAAAATAAACGTTAGAGAAAACCGAAGAAGCAAAAATCAAGAATTGACAATCCAGAGACAATGTCAACATTGAACATGCAAGAGTTAAGGTTATGGTGTTTAACACCACTTTCAATCAACAAAATTCCAGTTACATCGTGACGGACAGTGGACACTCAAGACACAGGAAAACCACACACAGAAAACTAAAACGATGAGCAACACGGAACCACCACAAAACTGGGTGTGAAGCGATGTGTTCAACAACATAAAACTGGGTGTGAAACCAGGTGTTCAACAATATAAAACTGGGTGTGAAACCAGGTGTTCAACAACATAAAACTGGATATGAACCCAGGTGTTCAACAACATAAAACTGGGTGTGAACCCAGGAGTTCGACAACATATTTGTCCCTTTTTTAACAATCCATTGGCATTACAATGGCAACTATTTATTTGCACAACCTTTATATCCGGTTTAGTTTTGTATTCAAATAAGAGCGATTTATACAAAAGTTTCTCAAACGATAAGAATAAGCATTGCTTCCTCTATCTGAGGAAGACGATATAACTGAAATATTGTTGAAAGTGGCGTTAAACACCATAACCCTAACCCTATCTGAGGAAGATAGACCTTAGCTTTACTTAATTACATTATATGCTCTGTTTGTCATAATCATAATCCTGTCCTTTCCTCGTTCATGATTAATATCCGGTTTTGTCACAAGAGTAACACGACAGGTGGCACTATTGGTGCATGCACTGCCTACTCTTCCGGAGCATCTGAGTTAATCCTGGACTTTAATGAATTACATTATATGATCTATTTGTTGTAATCATTATCGTGTCCTTTCCTCGATCATGATTTATATCCGGGTGTGCAACAAGAGTAACGCGACAGATGCTCAATCATGAGTTTTCTGACAACATAATGTCCCAAACCCATATACAAGGGGGACCAGGTGGCTCAAATTCAATGAGTTAGTTGGATTACCTAACAACTCATACAAACCTATCACCAATATGGCGTGGGCTCGCCCCCGGCTTTGTACATTACAACAAAGGTTGCACTCGACTCGCAGCCGCAAGTGATAAAGTATACCAGTTGCTTGCCCATGGTCGGTGGTTCTCACTGGGTACTCTGGCTTCCTCCACCACTAAAACTGGTCGCCATGATATAGTTGAAATATTGTTGAAAGTCGCGTTAAGCACAATAAATCAATCAGTCAATAAATCAACCAAAGCCACTTACAGAACATCTCAAGACAATGATGGACATGTTTCGAGTTAATAGACAGGAGTATGGAATAAACAGGTAAAATTTAAAATTTCACTTCAAAGACCTGAGGTGTTGGGATTAAATTGTAAGTTGTGATTATAAAGCGTTCCTGTTAATTTAAGGTTCAGTTTATACAGTTGGTACCGTATTAATGTAATTACGTTGTACATACCTATTTCTGTACACGTTTTATTATCAGCTTCCATTATAAAGAAATATGGGCACATACCTCCGGTCTTTGTACTTTCATAAGCAGGTAAAGGGAAACACATATGACTACACATTCCATTGTCGTCACCACACCAGTTGGTACCTTTAAATATTAATGATGATATTATTCTACTTCTACTTCTATCAAATACTGACTGCATTCAACAAGTTATATATTATCCATGCCACGATATGATTATTACTCCACATATTTTAACATGCATACTGCAAATGCATTATTAATCTTGCGCTCTTAACTGACAAAGCGAATGTAATCCTCAAAAAGAATAAAAACATTAATATCATACCCCGAAAACCTATCATTTTTTCATTTAGCACGACAATTGAGATATCCACGAATTAGAGTTAATCTAAATATTCCAGCGTAAATTCGTTTTTTCTTATATGAGACCATTTGCACATTTCAGATTATTACCTAAAATTATATGCTCATAACGTTTTTCCATACGAGTTATTTCCCTTACGACTGACAAAATGGTTCCTGTTCCATGCAAGAGCAACGGAAAGGATAAAGAACTTTCAACAGTACCGGTATAATATTCTTAAAAAAATTGATAGTTGATCCTTGTAATAAAATCAGAGGATAATTTTACAGCAAATTAAAAGTTCACGAGTCGCTACAACATTTAAATTTTATACAGAGTATTAGCAAATATATGTTATTTTAGATGATGTTTGTATGACATGGAGAATGTTTCCCCATGAAAGGAGCAATAACTGTTAACCCTTCCGGAACACATGAGTGCACCCACGGTTTTCAGTGGGATCGGTGATGGTCGACCTTAGCTTTTCTGTGTAGTGTGTTGTAGATCATTGTTTGTCCTTGTGCTTGTGTACCTTTTGCTTTCTTTCATTTGTTTATATATTTTTTTTGGGGGGAGGGCATTATCTTGTCTGTCCTTTGATTAAAATCATCTAAGTACCACTTGAAACGTTTCTTGTATATGTACTTTATATAATACATGTTAGGGATCTCGGACACGAGGTTGGAAAAGTTCCCTATTTTGAGACCTCGTCACATTCTGATTTGTCGATATATTTGTTGTTCGATCTGTGGTTTTGTCACTTTTAATATATCATTTTATTTTGTTTCTTCCGGATTTATCGTGTCCATGCGGACTGTGATTTACTTTTTACTTGTTAAATTGATCAATGGAAAAAACACTACACATAATTAAAATTATTCCAAATTTATTTCCATGCAAATATGCGAGCGCAACGTCTCATCAACATTACAAAACTATGTATTATTGTTTGTTTGTTTGATGGTGTTTAACACCATTTTCAACAATATTTCAGTTATATCGTAGCGGTCAGTTTTATTGGTTGAGGAAACCAGAGGACCCGGAGAAAACAACCAACCTGTTGCAAGTCACTGACAAACTTTATCACACAATGTTGTGCAGCTCGCCCTGATCTAGATTCGAACTCCTAGCATCAGTGGTGATAGTAGTACTGATTGCATAGGTAGTTGTAAATCCAACGACCACGACCACGACGGTGCCTCTTCCGTAATGTAATATTGTGTTTAATCTTAAAATTGATCAATGGGAAAAAAATACTGCACATGATAATAATTAAAATTATTCCATTTTTACTTTCACGCAATTACGTCTCATCAACATTACAAAAATGTGAATTAAATTTGACATATAAATTCTGAAAATTGACCAATTATTGGCAAGGTTTGATGTCACGGCGCATAAACAGCGGGTGAATATACATCATAATTGGGATCCATGTTGTGCCGCTTGAAGGTTAGTTTTTACTAATTAGCATTAGTTATTGAACGGAAAATATTAAATGTGATAGTGCGTCAAATATCCCCAAATGTCCGCTAAACAACGGTGTGTCCATCGTTCAAAACTTATTGTCAAACTCTCAAACACTTCCACAATGTTATTTCCACCCTTTGTGAAAACGTTGTGGAAGTTTTTTAGTGTTAACTAATGCTATTAGTAAAAACTTATCTGCAAGCGATACTTTCTGAACCAGAATCACATCCGTGTTCTTCATAGGCCGGAATTATCAACGGATCTCGCCAAATTAACATTTATGGGATGAACTATGTAAACGTGTTCGCCACCGTCAAAATCCGCCGGAAACACTACAGAAGCTGCACGACGCACTTGTGCACGAGTGGAACAACATCTCAAAAGCCTGTATCCAACGATTAAATGGTTATATTCGTCGGAGATGCGAAGCTGTCGTTGCTGCAAGAGGTGGTCACACACGTTACTGAACTCCGCAAACCTCCATAATGCAAGACAATCTCTATCTGTCAATGATTTGTCTTGATAATGATGTTGAGAAATTTTGTTGATATTGCCTTATTTTTTATACCCATATGAATCTAAATTATACGATTTTTGTCGATTTATTTTCTCAATGTCACACTTAGTACAGTGTATGTTTGTATGCATAGGCGTTATTTCCATGGTCGATTCCACGTAGTGTTACAATAATAGAGACTGGTAATCTTTAATTACAAATGTTCCAGATTTAGTTTTTGTAAAGACAGGAAAGTGCATCAGACCAGGAAGTTCAATATGGTTTAAAAGAAAAACCATGAATAAGGGTAATACAAAATTACCGAACTGCGAACAATCTTACAAAGGGAAAGTCAAAACTCATAAGTATATTCACAGACAAAATCAGTCAACAACCGGTCAACTGTGAAAACCGTAATGACCCTGACTTGGTACAGGCATTTCTAAAGAAATGGTGGGTTGAATCAGATTTTAAAGCGCCAAACCTCCCGCTTTCATTAAGCTCAAAGAAGAAAAGGAGGAAATAGGAAAACCGTCGTTTTCTGCAAGGCAGCCTGATGAGCCTTATAGGGCGAAACGGTTTTATTTAAAATGGTAATATATATGAACCACAACTTGGACTGTGAATAATTCTATCCAAAATTGACACAATTCATAGATGAAGAATTTCAAACATTTAACAATAATTTGATTTGATTTTTTGGTGTTTTAACACCACTTTCAACAATATTTCAGCTATATCATTGTAAACAGTTTTAGTGGTTGATGAAGCCGAAGTACCCGGAAAGAACCACCGACCATGGGCAAGCAACTGGTAAACTTTATCAGTTGCGCTGTGAGTCGAGTGCACCTTTTTTGTAATTTACAAAGCCAGGCGCGAACCCAAGCTTGTATGAGTCGTTAGATCCAACGATAAAAATAAAATACAAAGCCAAGAATAGGATATACAGTACAACAGCAACATATATTAACATAACATGTGCCTAACTGCAAATATTTGCAGTCGTATACTAATACATGTAAACCGTTTCGCCGTGTAAGGGCTCATCAGGTTACCTAGCAAGTAACGACGGTTTTTTTCTTTCCTTTGTTTTATTTTTTTTAAATTAAAGTGCTTTGGGCATTAACTACCTAGCTGCTAAATGTTCAATAATCAGTCAAACGGCACCACAGAGTCACAAAGATTAGTTAATGCAAAACATACAGATGTGATTTTGTCAATTGTTGGTACATTTTCACTTTGACAGTGCAAATAATCTATAGGAATGGCACTCTGTAGAATTGTATATTTATTCCTAACAAGTCCTATGACACGTTCCACATGAATTCTTGAGTGGGCAATTTTCCTTGTTGACTCCAACTCTAATGGGGACAGCTGCTTCTTCCCTTTGGCAAATGCTGGGATGTTTACCTCGGCACAGCACAATCCAAAACTCTCTGTGATGTCGAAACCTCTATCTGCTAATACAATGTCTCCTTGTAAAAGTTTATTCAGGAGACCACAACTTTTGGTCAAGTGCTTGTCGGACACACCTCCTCCATATCCACATGATAAGAATGAAATTGCTCCTTGTGGGGTAATTCCTATTAAATATTTTCCAGTATTGTGGTGCTTGTATTTACTCCATGTTTCAGCACGAGCTAATAGATTTGATGGTCGGTTAATGAATATCTCAAAACGGTCAATGATTATTGAGATTTTAACACCAAAGTACTTGCGAAATTCCATTGGCATAGACATCTGAATCTCTTCTCTGTCTGGCCATAATATCAGACATTTCATGCGAACATACATGATATGTATCATGTCAAGAGATATTTTGGATACACAACTTGGACTCACTTTAAACCGATATCATAAATCTTGAATACCAAGGTTAAGTCGCAATTTCATCAAAATAAGGACAAGTTTCTGGAATTTTGTCACAGAACTCCTTGATGTATAAATGATATTAGGCTCAAGGTAAATAAACAAAGCGATGAGTGTTTTATAGCACAGTCCAGTATAATGCTTCACCTTATCATCTTCTTTGAATGTTTCCGGACAGATGTCTGCAGTGCCAGCATAAAGTTTCTCTTTCAATGATGCGTTTTCCAATTGCAGTCTTTTAACCTCCTGTTGATCATCACTTTCAGGCTCTATTTCATTTGAAAGAGCTGTCATCCACTTAAATGTACAGTGAGACTGGTCAGATTTTTCGACATCTAATAAAGTCTCTTCGTTGTCTATTTCAGCAACTTGTAGTTCTAAAAGAGCGTGGGCAGCATTAAACCGTATTTTTTTCTCCTTGCTGGATTGCATCCTTTCATACCGCTTCATAGGTGATTCAGGTGTGGCCAACTCATGGTGACCAAGTTTCAATGAAGGTGCTCAGTCTGGGTTTATTTTGTCATACAGGTCTACTGTCATACCTGAAACAACAAAGTTTGAAAATTAATAAAAATACGACATATAATGGGACATTAAATTATCAAATATTATCCATACAGGCATTTTTCCTTCTACTATATCAGGACCGCATCAGTGGTGTAATGATTGGCATGCTCGCATCAAGTGCAGTACATCATGGGTTCGAGCCCTGATCGGGTCAAACTAAAGACTATACATTGGTATTTGTTGCTTCTTCGTTAAGCATGCAGTATTAAGGAGAAAAAACAGACGGGTTGGCTCGAAATCAGGATAATGTGTCGGAGTGGGGCGACATGTCTATTTTGCTTCATTTTGTTTCATTGTTGTTTCATTGAGCTAGCACTATAAAAATACAACCAAGTGTGTTGGTTCTCATTGAAAATTAACTTAGTCTTGCCATGACATAGTTGAAAAATTGCTGAGTTAGCGAACAACAATTACTCACTCTTTTTAGCATAAAAGGTAAAGAACAAGTATTAAACAAATATTTTGATGTTGAAATTGTAAGAAAAATAGTAATGAAAATGGTTGGTCACTTATTAATATTATAATTATCTTCTACCAGATCTGGAAGGATCACTAACTGAAGACTGATATACATGTACATTTTTGTATGATAATGCAATTCAAAACAATGTAATTTTGCAACTTCAAAAGAAACTTCGTGGCATGTCTTTAAACATAGTATTACAATTCACATGTACAATGACAATGTAACTTAACCGTGAGTCAGTGTCTTGATACTGATACTGATAGGCTCACAGACTTTGAGGGGGAAATAGGTAAACAAGAATGTATTATAGAGGTCAAGTCACCTTAACTGTTATAAAATGCTCTAAGCACACTGTGTAATGCCGTTTCGGGGGATCTGGGTCAAAGTTTGCTCTGTTGATACGTGCTAGCCATAATCTCCGTCGTTCAGTTGTTAGCTCTTCTGTCTGGTTTCCTTGGTGTTTTACGATCTTTGGAATGTCAAAAAACTTCAAATCACTGTCCCCGTCTGTCGAAAGGTGTGTACAACCATACACAACACACGTATTTACCATAATGCTTCCGGTAAAATAATAATTTATTCATGTACCGACTATAAATAACTTGAACTTGAACTATAAATATTTAATCACATCGATTCGCTCTACTTGCCTTACAAAATGGCGACAATCGCAATGCATTATGGGTAATATCTCGCATGGAAAACCATCTATATTGACAAAAAATAATCCTGACGTCCGCCATTTTCTATGCGCCAATATATACATCGTATGGCCAGCTACTGTACATGTAGTATATGGTGAGTATCTGATGTATCGAGGGGCCGTCGTAGTCTTAATCGTATGATGGTTGGATTTACAACTACCCATTCAATCAGTACCTATCAGCACAAAAATTATGTGCTCGAATTCCGCTCATTACGATGTGTACTTGAAACAACTTTATGTGAGAAAGTTTGTCAATGACTTGCCACAGGTCGGTGCTTCCTCCACTAATAAAACGGACTGCAATGATATCACAGAAATATTGTTGAAAGAGGCGTCAAACACCATAGCCCATACTCGCAGATCTCACTGGTCTAAATCGTATTATAGTTGAAAGTGGGGTTAAGCACCATAAAACCAAACCTATATATTTCCAATTAGCACAAATGTATCTTTTTTAGAAAATAGTCTTTGTAGTAATCATATTTGATTCAAAGCTACTAGATACGATTTGTTGGTAGAAAAGCACTCGTAGAAAAGAGTGTTTAACCGTGTAGCTGTAGCACACTATAACATAAGATATTTTTCAAAATTTTATAATTTTTGCAAAACCATTGCTATTGGACTCTAAATATCCTAGATTCTGATTGGACAAAACACCACTTCACTCTCCATTTCAAAGTGTGATGATCACCGTTCAAAAGTAATGTTAACCTCGCGTGCACTTTAGCGTGTACCCACAAATAGTAACAGGGAAATTCCAGGTTGCTTATTTTGAAAATGTATTCTCTGATTGGTCGATATTTAAAAAAACGGTTTTGCTATCCAACCAGCGTTTTCCTAACAACAGCTTGTAATACATCTTCTTGTTTTATGTCTACCCCACGTTGTTTTCCTTTTCGCGACATTTTGTTATTCATCTTCCGGTGAAAGTCACAGGTGGATAAGAGGCTCGCTCAAGTATTACCTTGGGGAACCGCATTTTGTTTTGTGATGACTATTAGTGAAATAAAAATATATCACTAACTTCGGATTTACTCATATAATAAAGCAATTGATGACTTTTAATTTCAGTTAATACCAAGATTTATCAACCCCGGAGATATGATTATCACCTCGGCCGTTCCAGAGGTGATAATCATATCTCTGGGGTTGATAAGTCGTGGTATTAACCTCATCCAAAGTCATTAATTGTATAATGTTGCCCTTGAAGAATAGATCATACATTATTTTACGCCCTTTTCTCACATATTTTGTGCACCAGATCTAGATGATCTATGATTGCACGAAAAGTACTAAATAACTTACCTTCTTTATTTCTAGTAAATTACAGGATAGACGACACTACACAATATTGGCCTCGTTTGTGGTGTTTAACGCCACTTTCAACAGTATTGAGATTATATCGTGGCGGTCAGTTTTATTGTTGAAGAAAGTCGGAGGACCCGGAGAAAACCACCGACCTGTCACAAGTCAGACAAACTTTATCACATAATGTTGTACACCTCGCCATGATCGAGATTCGAACTCTCAACATCAGTGGTGATAGGCTTTGATTTCATATGTAGTTGTAAATCCAACTACCATACGACCACGCCACGATGGCCCTCCACACAATATTGACATTACTCATTTATTGTAATAACTATGTTTTAGATATATACACATGACAAGTATATTATACCGTATCAGCACCCAATATGTAATTGGAGAGATATCGTTCGCATGGTTATTTTGTACCAAGGAGAAATAAGCAAGGAATGATGATGGTTACCAACTCTAGATATTATCATTATTTAGTGGTAGTTTGCGTTCGTGCAGTTATTACCAGGAGGTCCATTAAAATTTATCGTCACCAGAAGATACATCTGTCACATAACAACAATCTGAGTCCGGGATAACCATAGACTGGTTCCATGATTAGTTATATTCATATATCAAGACAGGTAAGGTTCAAAGCCATTTTTCTTTTGAAAATGGAGGGTGTGTAAAATTTAGAAATATGGCGTCATCGATATATAAATATATTATCGGTGAGTGGAGATTTTCTCCCCGCAAGTACATGTACTTGTGCAACGTCAACAATGATATCAGGTAAACGTGATGATGCCTATCACCACTAACATTCAGACTAGATATAACAATATGTGATAAAGTTTGTCAGTGGCTTGGTACAGGTTGGTAGTTTTCTCCGGGTACTCCGGTTTCCTCCACCAATAAAACTGATCGCCATGAAATGACTGAATTATTGCTGAAAGTGACCTTAAACACCACAACCCTAACATAACTTTACCACGTCAGGTAATATGACGGCCATGATATAACTGAAATATTGCTGAAAAGGCGTTAAACACCATAACCTGACCACGTCAGGTAATATGACCACCACGATATAATTGAAATATTGCTGATAAGGCGCTACACACCATCATCTGACCACGTCAGGTAATATGATCGTGTATGGAATGTTACGAGATTATACTGGATCGTCAGATAAGATGAAACACATCGAACATACATAACAAATTTGATAAGATTTGATATGTTAATAATAAATTTATTCTCTAAGCCAATGTTGCAAAGGTTACAGAGTGAGAGAGAGAGTTCAAATTAATACAAAGTAAATGCATGTACATATTATTACATCAATAATAAAGCATATAGGTGTACATTAAATACAAATTATGACAAAAAGTTAGAACGTTACTTAGATATATATAAAGCATATTATTACATGTTATTTAAAGGGCAATACAACATAATATTACATGTCATATAGAGGGCAATAACACATTATTGTACCTCATATATTAATTACCGTCAATCAATTAATTTGATTGGACAATGGGTAAAAATCAGAACACGTGATCACACAGGACAAGATCATATTCCGTGAAATAAAAATCATATTCCACCCATTCGGAAGCCTGGTGGGTTTTCCCGCCAGATTTATCGTTCTTTCACAGGAAAACGTCAGAGGCACTCGGAAAGCATCATTTGCAGGCGACCGTTACAATGTGGTTTTTAAATATCTGAGACAACATTCCAATGGACTTAAAATATGCTTCCCAGCAGTATTTTACATATATGTGTTTTCTTGGTTTCATTCGGTATGATAAAAAATTTATAGCAGGCGGGTACAGGAAATATGAAAATGTATTCACCCACGAGTATCATATTCCCCTCGGGTGTTGCCTTCATTTTCATATATTTCCCTCACCAGCATGCAATCAATGTATAATATTACATGTCATGTAGAGGGCAATAAAACATAATATTACATGTCATTTAGAGGGCAATAAAACACATTATTACATGTCATTTAGAGGGCGTATACTTTATCGTCAAAGTTTATTGTTAACAAAAATAATAATCTGACAATGTGGTTTTCAACGACAACATTTGAAAAATAAATTACTTATTTTTAATGTAAGAAGAGATTGAAGATACCAATGATGTAATCCGAATCCGTAGAATAAACCGTGCTTAGCGTGAACAAAATACTTTGTTTTTTTGGGGGGGAGGTGGTAGCCTCTCCCTAAAAGGTAGATGGTTCGTCCATTAAGAATTAAAAACTATTAAAGGGAAATTTGCGGTAGTGCCTACCGACAAAATTTGTGGGCGGAGCTTGTCATAAAAAATTCCCGTGATATGAACAGCATATTTATGAAACTGTATGTCACATGACCAACGTGACCTAAAGGTCACATACCTCAGACATTTGAATTTTCGAAGTGATTTCTGTAGTTTTTAGACTGATGAATAATATTATTTTTAATGAGACTGAAAGTGTCAGAGGGAGGAACACTAGTGACCATGTCTGTCAAATATTTTGCTCCAAAAGTAACTGTGAAAGTGTGTATCATTGATGTTTCCTCCTCGAGATCAGCGTTTCCAAATTATTGAACAATCTGAATGTTTGCTCCAGCCACAGTTATCTATACCCACGGTCCCGGTTTAAGACTATATACATGTATTTAATAACGTTATTTATATTTCATTGTCATAATGTTAATTCAGACGAACATAGGTTACAACAGTTCAAGCCCTCAGGTCAAGAAACGAAAATAGAAAACTGAAAAACACGACACATTTGGTTTCATTTCTGGTTTTCTGCCCGAGATGGTAGTGTTCCCTTGCTTAATCTTTATGCTTGTTCTGTTGTTGGTTGTTTTTTTGTATTCTGATTGTCCTTTTCGGAAGAACTAGCTGTGTTCGTCTCAGATTTATTCGAGTATATAAATTATATATAGAATACATTTATTTGTAAAAAGCTTAGGAATAGGTACACGTGTACCGTGCCTAGTACGAATACGTTTTATATGCAGAGAAAATGCATACATAATGTGTTTACTCTGTTATGTCAAACAAGTTAAAGCTTTTAGATTAACACACACACACACACACTCACACACACACACAACATGCATAGGACATTACATTACATTCAAGGCAAGCGTTAATATGTGTACTCTTCGTGGTCCTCGCTAAACCAATCAATGGATAGCGGCAATTGCTTTACATATAATAAGGTGAATAGAAGACCCCATACAGTCAGTAGCTATGCATCGACATACCACACTCGAGGCGACCACGCTAATTACAACACCACCTATGCGGTTGTCAGTAACTATGCATCGCAAAACATTATATACAACAGGTCAATCTAAGTTGACTTCTCAAGTAGAAAGATTGAGGATAAAACTGAATATTATTCCTTTCCATATTTAACTGAAACCGCAATGACGTTGTAATGGTTAGCATGTTCACCTCGAGTTCGGTAAATCGTTGATTCGGGCCACGGTCGGGTTCAACCAAAGACTAAAATTGGAGTTTGTTCCTTCTCAGCTGAGCATACAGCTTTAAGGAGTAAGAAATAAGGATAATGTGCTTGAGTGGAGCGACATGTCTATCCGCGAACTGGTATTTCAGTGAGCAAGCACGATTAAAATTCATTTGAGTGTGCTAAGATGGCGTCACCATCATATCATTGAAAGGTAGCTTGCTCTCGCCATGATATAGCTGAACAATTGTTTGGCGTTAAACATCAAACACTCACTCACTCATTATAACTGATCATGAGTAACTATTGAGCTCAACTGCACTCAGATAAGGATCATCGTCATCTCCTACAAAACTTTTCGGCGGTTGTGACGTAGCTCTAAGATAGGTCAATGCGTCAGATCCATTAGATTCGAAATTGATGTTATTATGATTATTTCTTGTTGAATTAAAATCATCTTTCAATTCATGATTCCTTTGTGGTATTTGCATGCAGTCCCGTCTAGCATTTAAATCAGAGTATATACCCTTTGGATTTGCATCAGGGGAACGCAATGTCTCGTAAGTGTTAGTATTCACGCATCGCAGGTAATTGTCATTTGGGTTTTCTCTTTCCATATGAGAAGCAAGTTCAATTTCATCGTCTATTGTAGCATATATATCGGAAAGTCTTGAATTATGCTTGTCATTTGTGTTTTCTCTATTACATGGTGGTGGTTTCTGACGTCTGCGTCTCAGACAATAGAAAATGCATAAGCCAGCAACGATCCCAATAACAATAACACTACCAGAAGCTGCTGAATATAGTATAATATTTTTGGTATCGAGACCTGCAACATTTGAAGAAAAACAAATATATCAATTTTATACAATTTTATATTAAATTTATTCATTCCGGTTGTTCCCTCATTTAAGACTTATCACCGGGTTTGTAACAAGAGTTACACGACAGGTGTCGTTAGTTGAGCAGGAACTACTCCCCCTTCCGGATCACTTAAGTTCAACCGTTTTTTAGTGGGGCTCGTACTGCTCAATAATTAGTGTTCTCTGTTCAAATCTTTCTAATGCTAACGATTATGTAAAATTTGAAAAATAAGTTACTGATTTATGTGTCCACAAAAGAATCTCAAGAAAGACATTGCCTCCATAATCCCCATCGAAGGTAACAAAGCCTTTTCCTTTGAGAAATCAAAATTAAAGCAAGAAATTGGTACATTCGTTGAAGCGGTTGGCTTAACTTTTATTCGAATACACTCAAAAGCATAACTGCTTAAAATTATCACACATTCGTTCGTGTTATGCATATCGTATAATTGCATATCTTCTTGTTTTTGGTTTTGTGTTATGATGCTCGATACGATATTTGCATAAAGAAAATGTTGGGTTCGTGTTTAATTGTTATTTGTATTTATTTACGCTCACATGGAGGGCTCGGGTGGCTCAATGAGTTAGGTAGTTGGATTACCTAACAGCTCATACAAACCTATCACCAATACGCGTGGGTTCGCGCCCGGCTTTGTAAATTACAAAAAGGGTGCACTCGACTCGCATCCACAAGTGATAAAATTTACCAGTTGCTTGCCCATGGTTCTATCAGGGTACTCTGGCTTTTTCCACCACTAAAACTGGTCGCCATGATATAGCTGAAATATTGCTGAAAGTGGCGTTAAACACCAAAATTCAAGTCAAATCAATCCATATCACAAGTCATGTATCTATTGAGTCTGAAGAGAGCATAGTGAGTGATTGCTGTTTAAATAGCTACTGTTCAGCTATATCATATCGACAACACGTTAAATTCGAAGAGACGATAAAGCTTTCCGTCTTGTACTAGACCAACACGCTTAGTTGGACTTTTACTCCTTAATGCTTTGTACTTGTTGATGAAGCAACACATACCAATTTCATAGCCTATGATTTGACCCGTTCGGGGCTCGAACCCACGATCTACTACACTGGAGGCAAGTACGCTATCAATTACACCACTGATGCGGTTTCTACGAAGGGTGAAGAGAATATAAGCAAAGGGACGACTCGATTACGAAAAAAAAAAGTAATGCTACCAACGCACCTGTAAACCTAATACTAATAAGAGGACAATTTTATCTAGAATCTGCCATTTGTTGTAAGAATAGCTTGAAACTGGATACGAAAAGTGTGAAGATATCACAGGGGTAATCAGAAGTCGATGAATAAATAATACAATGGTCAAATTAAAATAGGAAAAATGGACAAACATTGATGTACAAAACACTACACATAAAACTAACATCGAGAGGTGAACTCAGGTGTTCAGGATGGGTAAGTGGTGGTAACACCCGTTGTAAACTGTTGCCGTTTTGTCCCACACATTAGTAAGTATTTACCGTGAGTCGTTTCAAATACGACCGTATCTCTATGTATGTTTTCCGCTGCGCTAAGAACTATATGTAAATAAAAACATGAATTTTAAAGTATGACAACGTTACTGATATTGAGAGTAAATTAACTGTTGAACTCATGATACTAACTGGTCCTTATGATTCTATTTGGTGTATTTGTTGGTGTTTTATAAGATGAAAATAGCCGCTTACCCTTGATGAGCACACGGGTTCACCCCCTGCTTTTGGTGGGGTCTGTGTTGCTCATCTGCTTAGTTTTCGGTATTGTTAATTTGTTTTCTTTGTTTTCGCTATGTGTCCTATATGCTCAATGTTACTTGTTCTCTTGGATTGTATTTTCATGGCCCCTTTGATTTTCTCTCAAGTTTATCAGCATACCGTTATTGACAAATCTACCACGTGGACCTTTGGTTTTCTCTAACGTTTATTAACATACAGTTATTTACATTTCTACTACGTGGACCTTTGGTTTTCTCTAAGGTTTATTGACATACAGTTATTTACAATTCTACTATGTGGACCTTTGATTTTCTCTAAAGTTTCTCAACATACAGTTATTTACAATTCTACTACGTGGACCTTTGGTTTTCTCTAAGGTTTATTAACATACAGTTATTTACAATTCTACTATGTGGAGATTTGGTTTTCTCTAAGGTTTATTAACATACAGTTATTTACAATTCTACTACGTGGACCTTTGGTTTTCTCTAAGGTTTATTGACATAAAGTTATTTACAATTCTACTATGTGGATCTTTGATTTTCTCTAAAGTTTCTCAACATACAGTTATTTACAATTCTACTACGTGGACCTTTGGTTTTCTCTAAGGTTTATTAACATACAGTTATTTACAATTCTACTATGTGGACTTTGGTTTTCTTTAAAGTTTATTAACATACAGTTATTTACAATTCTACTACGTGGACCTTTGGTTTTCTCTAAGGTTTATTAACATACAGTTATTTACAATTCTACTACGTGGACCTTTGGTTTTCTCCTAGGTTTATTAACATACAGTTATTTATAATTCTACTGCGTGGACTTTTGGTTTTCTCTAAGGTTTATTAACATACAGTTATTTACAATTCTACTACGTGGACCTTTGGTTATCTCTAAAGTTTATTAACATACAGTTATTTACAATTCTACTACATGGATCTTTGGTTTTCTCTTAGGTTTATTAACATACAGTTATTTACAATTCTACTATGTGAACCTTTGATTTTCTCTAAGGTTTATTAACATACAGTTATTTACAATTCTACTACGTGGACCTTTGGTTTTCTCTAAAGTTTATTAACATACAGTTATTTACAATTCTACTACGTGGACCTTTGGTTTTCTCTAAGGTTTATTAACATACAGTTATTTACAATTCTACTATGTGGACCTTTGGTTTTCTCTTAGGTTTATTAACATACAGTTATTTACAATTCTACTACGTGGACCTTTGGTTTTCTCTAAGGTTTATTAACATACAGTTATTTACAATTCTAGTATGTGGACCTTTGGTTTTCTCTTAGGTTTATTAACATACAGTTATTTACAATTCTACTACGTGGACCTTTGGTTTTCTCTAAGGTTTATTAACTTACAGTTATTTACAATTCTATTGCGTGGACCTTTTGTTTTCTCTAAGGTTTATTAACTTACAGTTATTTACAATTCTACTGCGTGGACCTTTGGTTTTCTCTAAGGTTTATTAACATACAGTTATTTACAATTCTGCTGCGTGGACCTTTGGTTTTCTCTAAGGTTTTTTAACTTACCGTTATTTACAATTCTACTGCGTGGACCTTTGGTTTTCTCTAAGGTTTATTAACATACAGTTATTTACAATTCTACTTCGTGGACATTTGGTTTTCTCTAACGTTTATTAACATACGTTATTTACACTTCTACTACGTGGATCTTTGGTTTTCTCTAGAGTTTATTAACATACAGTTATTTACAATTCTACTATGTGGACTTTGGTTTTCTTTAAAGTTTATTAACATACAGTTATTTACAATTCTACTACGTGGACCTTTGGTTTTCTCTAAGGTTTATTAACATACAGTTATTTACAATTCTACTACGTGGACTTTTGGTTTTCTCTAAGGTTTATTAACATACAGTTATTTATAATTCTACTATGTGGACCTTTGGTTTTCTCTAAGGTTTATTAACATACATTTATTTACAATTCTACTATGAGGACCTTTGGTTTTCCCTAAGGTTTATTAACATACAGTTATTTACAATTCTACTACGTGGACATTTGGTTTTCTCTAAGGTTTATTAACATACAGTTATTTACAATTCTACTATGTGGACATTTAGTTTTCTCTAAGGTTTATTAACATACAGTTATTTACAATTCTACTATGAGGACATTTGGTTTTCTCTAAAGTTTATTAGCATACAGTTATTTACAATCCTACTATGTGGACATTTAGATTTCTCTAAGGTTTATTAACATACAGTTATTTACAATTCTACTATGTGGACCTTTGGTTTTCTCTTAGGTTTATTAACATACAGTTATTTACAATTCTACTACGTGGACCTTTGGTTTTCTCTAAGGTTTATTAACATACAGTTATTTACAATTCTAGTATGTGGACCTTTGGTTTTCTCTTAGGTTTATTAACATACAGTTATTTACAATTCTACTACGTGGACCTTTGGTTTTCTCTAAGGTTTATTAACTTACAGTTATTTACAATTCTATTGCGTGGACCTTTTGTTTTCTCTAAGGTTTATTAACTTACAGTTATTTACAATTCTACTGCGTGGACCTTTGGTTTTCTCTAAGGTTTATTAACATACAGTTATTTACAATTCTGCTGCGTGGACCTTTGGTTTTCTCTAAGGTTTTTTAACTTACCGTTATTTACAATTCTACTGCGTGGACCTTTGGTTTTCTCTAAGGTTTATTAACATACAGTTATTTACAATTCTACTACGTGGACATTTGGTTTTCTCTAACGTTTATTAACATACGTTATTTACAATTCTACTACGTGGATCTTTGGTTTTCTCTAGAGTTTATTAACATACAGTTATTTACAATTCTACTATGTGGACTTTGGTTTTCTTTAAAGTTTATTAACATACAGTTATTTACAATTCTACTACGTGGACCTTTGGTTTTCTCTAAGGTTTATTAACATACAGTTATTTACAATTCTACTACGTGGACTTTTGGTTTTCTCTAAGGTTTATTAACATACAGTTATTTATAATTCTACTATGTGGACCTTTGGTTTTCTCTAAGGTTTATTAACATACATTTATTTACAATTCTACTATGAGGACCTTTGGTTTTCCCTAAGGTTTATTAACATACAGTTATTTACAATTCTACTACGTGGACATTTGGTTTTCTCTAAGGTTTATTAACATACAGTTATTTACAATTCTACTATGTGGACATTTAGTTTTCTCTAAGGTTTATTAACATACAGTTATTTACAATTCTACTATGAGGACATTTGGTTTTCTCTAAAGTTTATTAGCATACAGTTATTTACAATCCTACTATGTGGACATTTAGATTTCTCTAAGGTTTATTAACATACAGTTATTTACAATTCTACTATGAGGACCTTTGGTTTTCTCTAAGGTTTATTAACATACAGTTATTTACAATTCTACTACGTGGACCTTTGGTTTTCTCTAACGTTTATTAACATACCGTTATTTACAATTCTGCTGGGTGGATTTGACATTATCGTTGTGGATTTAGTTGTTATCGTTGATGCAACTGTGGATGTCATTGGTTTAACTGTAGATGTTGACTCAACTGTAGTTGTTGCTTTTTTAACAGTAGACGTTTCTGGTTCCTTGTCTGCAAACATCAATGAAAACATTATTTATTTCAACGCAATAAATGTTATTGATTTGATATAATACTAAGATGCTGACCATTCCTAAAGAACACTTGGTCTCAGCTAGTGGCACATTTCGTGTTAATTTTGTTGAAAAAATCCAGTGAAATATCATCAAAGCATAAAACCAGGCAAATGAGAACCAGAGAATTCCAAACTGTCGGAACAATTCCAAAATCAAACACCAAATTTGTAGAAATAGAGACAAAATAGATACCCCTAACACTCTAACTAGTACATGACCGTTCATTTTCCTGGCTTGGTACTGACACTTCAATAAAATGCTCGGGGTCAAACTAGTTTTATCAAATGTTTTACATATATCAAACTTACCTTCCACAGATATTTCCATGGTGGTTGTGCTTATCCTTGACGTATCATTCTTGTGTATTACGTAGCATATATAAGATCCACTGTCATCCATAGTTGCAGAATGAATTGTGAAGTTCGGACCCACCATCGCAGTTGAGTAAGCTCCATTTTTTTATTTTAAAACGCTTCCATATATAATCGCACTCCAGGTAACAAACTGCTGAGCAGGTAATAGGTCCTAATTGTCTCCCTTGTGTCACACTCACGTGATGTCCTGATATCGATAAAGCAACATTGTCCGGTCCATCTATAATAAAAAAAAACATGTATTCATTTTACATTATACATATGGGTTGATGTACAGGGCCTTTGTCTTGTCTGTTCTTCGATTTACGGCTTCTGATTACCCCTTTGGTGTCTTCAAAGTTTTCTTTGACCTAGACATCGTGCAAAGAAACGGAATGTCTACAATCCAAATGAATAACTCTGAAATAGACAAACACTAAGGGGCCGTCGTGGTCATAATCGTATGGTAGTTGGATATTAAACTACCAAGGCAATCAGTGCCTATCACCACTGATGTTGTTAGTTCGAATCTCGATCAGGGCGATTTGTACAATATTATGTGATAAAGTTTGAAAGTGATTTGCGACAGGTCGGTGGTTTTCTCCGGGTCCTCCGGTTTCCTCCACCAATAAAACTGACCACCACGATATAGCTGAAATATTGTTGAAAGTGGCGTTGAACATCATGAAAATTTGACGAAAATAAACAAATTGGTTTCGGGATGATGAAGGATAAATGACGAAGGGCAGCATGGTCTTTCAATTCTTCATTGCATTTCTCTCACTCGATTATTCAAAGCATGACTGGCTAAATATATCACTTGAAAATACCCCTTAAGTCAACAGACAGTCAACGATTCTTACAGACCAGTGACGTCACAATTATTTTATTTCAACTAATCTCATTATCGAAGTCCCGGAATAACATCTTTAGAGTTCGTGCTACCCGCCTATGATTTTGTTTTAACAGTCCGACTTCGTAATGGATGGCGAGATGTACTCGATACAACTTTATGTGATAAAGGTTGTCCATGACTTCAGCAGGTCACGTAGTTTTATCCAGATATTCCTTTTCTTCTAACAATAAACCATGACCGTCACGAATAATTGAAATGGTATTGATAGTGGCTTTAACCACCAATTTACTTCAAAAGATGTACACAACCCTTAACTGAATTCAAATCATGTACATTGTGTGTATAAGTATACCGTATATTCGATATCATATTCGTGCAATAAGGTAAATTACTCACAATATGGATCTAGATTTATAACTTCACTTGAGTCAGAAATCATTCCAAGGTCGTCAGTTGCTCTGCATGATATTTGTTTTCCTTTATCCAATTTTGAAACAGGATAAATTGTTAAAATGTTCCGGACGCCTCCACTAACATTCCAACTATATTGTAACTATACGTTACAAATATAGGCCATCGTTGAACACGTGAATATGGTCTGACCATTAACAAATGGATGCTTATCAAAAGTGATATTTGGTTTGTGTGGTTTATCTGCAATGATATATTTAAAGAGGAATTATTTTCGTATTTAATCAACTATACATTGATATTTTAATTATTTTCGTATTTAATCAACAATACATCTATACTTTAATTATTTTCCTGTTTAATCAACTAAACATTGATAGGTCAATTATTTTCCCATTTAATCAACTATCCATTTATATTTTAATTATTTTCGTATTCAATAAATTATCCATTAATATTTTAATTATTTTCATATTTAATCAACTATCCATTGATGCTTTAATTATGTTCGTTTTTAATCAACTATCCATTGATATTTTAATTATGTTCGTATTTAATCAACTATCCATTGATATTTTAATTATTTTCGTATTTAATCAACTATCCATTGATATTTTAATTATGTTCGTATTTAATCAACTATCCATTGATATTTTAATTATTTTCGTATTTAATCAACCATACATTGACATTTTAATTATTTTCGCATTTAATCAACAATACATTGATATTTAAATTATTTTCGTATTTAATCAAATATACATTGATATTTTAATTATTTTCATATTTAATCAACTATCCATTAATGCTTTAATTATGTTCGTTTTTAATCAACTTTCCATTGATATTTTAATTATTTTCGTATTCAATAAACTATCCATTGATATTTTAATTATTTTCATATTTAATCAACTATCCATTGAGGTTTTAATTATGTTCGTTTTTAATCAACTATCCATTGATATTTTTCTTATTTTCGTATTTAATCAACAATACATCGATACTTTAATTATTTTCCTGTTTAATCAACTAAACATTGATATGTCAATTATTTTCCTATTCAATAAACTATCCATTGATATTCTAATTATTTTCATATTTAATCAACTATCCATTGATGTTTTTAATTATTTTCCTATTCAATAAACTATCCATTGATATGTCAATTATTTTCCTATTTAATCAACTATGCATTGATATTTTAATCATTTTCGTATTCAATAAACTATCCATTGATATTTTAATTATTTTCATATTTAATCAACTATCCATTGATGCTTTAATTATGTTGGTTTTAATCAACTATCCATTGATATTTTAATTATTTTCATATTTAATCAACTATCCATTGATATTTTAATTATGTTCGTATTTAATCAACCATACATTGACATTTTAATTATTTTCGTATTTAATCAACAATACATTGATATTTAAATTATTTTCGTATTTAATCAAATATACATTGATATTTTGATTATTTTCGTTTTTAATCAACAATACATCGATGCTTTAATTATTTTCCTGTTTAATCAACTAAACATTGATATGTCAATTATTTTCCTATTCAATAAACTATCCATTGATATTTTAATTATTTTCATATTTAATCAACTATCCATTGATGTTTTAATTATGTTCGGTTTTAATCAACTATCCATTGATATTTTAATTATGTTCGTATTTAATCAACCATACATTGACATTTTAATTATTTTCGTATTTAATCAACAATATATTGATATTTAAATTATTTTCGTATTTAATCAAATATACATAGATATTTTGATTATTTTCGTATTTAATCAAGAATACATTGATATTTCAATCATTTTCGTACCTAATCAACTATGCATTGATATTTTAATTATTTTCGTATTTAATCAACTAAACATGGTTATCTTAATTATTTTCGCATTTATTCAACCAGACATTGATATTTTAATTATTTTCGTATTTAATCAACTATAAATTGATATTTTGAGTATGTGTAATGGTTGTTTTTCACGTGTTGCTTTGTCTTTCTGGGTTTTTGTACTATTCCCCTGGAAACTTAAATATATCTTTATGCTTATGTTTAAGTAATACACCAAAGTATTAAATTTAGTACTATTATGGGTGCAGTATGGTCAACGATTGAAAAAAAAAGACAACTGTTTATGCAATTGCAAAGCAATGACCAATATCAATAATATTATGCAAGACATGGAATGCTCATAGTTCAAAATACGAAAATAAAGCTTGATAAAAAATACTTCGTTTTATTCAACATAATATGAAATACTCCCTCTTACATATAAAAGCCTGGGGCCGTGTTCTCGAAGGTGTCTTATGACAAAAGTTGATCCTAAACCTGATTATGTTATTATAAAATGAATAAAATCAATACATAGCAATACAATCAATACATAACAATAAAATTAATACATAACAATAAAATGCTTCCAGATTAAAAAAATATACAATCATCGAGAGAAAACGTAAAGGTAAATATTATTTTTACATACCTTTCATCACTAAAAAGGCACACCCGTCTATTGATGGCGAATTCGATGTTGACATGGATTTGTACAGTCCAACGTCCGATTTATTGACCTGTGTGAGTGTAAACTGTATGTGAAGTCCAGTTTTTATAAAATCGTTGTACTTAGCGGAGTTTTTCTGCAATATTCCCTGAGCATAGATTAAATCATCGGTCTGGCTTGATAACTGATTGAATACTACTTTATAATTTGGCTGATCTACTTTAGTTGTCCAGGATATAGCAACAAATTTTCCTTCTTCAACGTAAATTAGGTTGTCTGCAAAACAAAACAAAACTATTAAAACAATACTAGTGTATTAAATTGCATGATTTTATACACCTGGTTTTTCGGTGGGGTCCGTGTTGCTCATCTCTTTATTTTTTTTGATGTTGTCCTATTATGTGGCTTTACGTTCTGTGTTGCACTGTCCATTGCGATCTTAGTACAAAAACGATGTTCGTTTCGTCTTTACCTCCAGTTGTGTGTAGGGGGGCACATGTCTTATTTACGTTATTTATGTTTGCTGGCGTATTAGTGGTGTCCGACATATATATTGTTTTGTTTTTCTTTTGTTTTTCTTCGTTTTATGCATCCTATGTTGCCAGTTTCTTTGAATGATCCATTTGTGCTGCCCCTTCGGTATTCTCTAACGTTTTTTTATTTACCCGTTTCTCTGGCTTTTCCATTTTTGGTGGCTATCTTGGTTTCTAACATTCATTATCAATGTGATTTATTTTCTGTAAACCTTTTTTGGTAATGAATATATATCTTAAATAATATTCACTTCGTCGTTCAACAACAATCAATCACTCAAAGAGATAGACTTTCATCGGCATCTATTGTTGTGCTTATGACTTTTGAGGTTTGCCTGAATTATGCTTCGTGTTCTTTTTGTTGGTTATATTGTCGACAATTACTGCTTTTAAACGGCTTATTTTCAAATTTGTCCTATTCCCGTATATTCAAATCCAATCTTTTTCAATATATATGACTGTATACCCGATATTTAACGGTGAAATCATTGCATTGATTTGAAAGTCACATAATTGCAAGACTACACCGATGTATTGTGACGTCATAGAAGATGTGATATGATCTCAGTGAGTGCATAAAGCAAACATGAGTGTTGGAGAGCTCATATCTTATTTACTATATGTGTGTTTGTTTGCGCATAGTGTTGTCCAACGCATTTTGCGTTGTGTTTTTGTTTTGCTTTCCCTCGTCTTGTGTACTCTATGTTGCTAGTTTCTCTGGATTGTCCATTTTGATTGTCATCCCAGTATTCTGTAACGTATATGTATACACTAACAGGCATATTCATTGCTCAAATAGAACAGCAGCACAATACCATTTAATGTAACATACCTGTTGCCCAAAACTTCTCTTCCTGGTATTGTGACCAACCAACTTTGTTATATTTACATCGCAACTTTAGTGCATACATGTCACATGACGTCATTTGGACTAACGTGATTATTAACGATGTATCAGGATAATTCACAACTCTGTTGTACACCAGATCATTATTCCCCTCATACAGTCTTACTTCCGTTTGTAGAATGAAATCTGATGAGGTCAAAGGTAGTGTCCACGTGATGGCTATGCTACGACTACTAGTCACGTTTATCATTATATTTGATGGCCTTTCTAAATATGAAATGAGACAATATGACAAAAATAAACTTTCTGAATACAATTTTTTGAAATTAAATTCACTTACTTTTTGAAAATAACACAAGAACTATGCATCATATATGATTGGGGAGAAAGAGTAACCCGATCCCAATCTACAACTTGCAAAGTATTGAAAGTTCTTATGAATTTAAGGCTATCCATGCATAATACATTCTTTCCATTATGAAGTATGAAACTCTAAAGACCTATAGCTTTTTTTTCTCAAAATATCAGACAGGGCAGTAGTGGTCGTGATCGCATGGTATTTGAATTTACAACTACCCATGCAAGCGGAGCATACCACCACTAAGGTTGTGAGATTGAATCACTTTCATGGTGAGGTCAACTCAATACAACATTATGTGATAAAGTTTGCCAATGCCTTGTGGCCGTTGGTGATTTTCTCAGGGTACTTCGGTTTCAACCACAAATAAATCCACCCGCCACGATTGTTGAAAGTGCGTTAAAAACCATACCCTAACCCAAAATCTCAGATAATTACATGGATCGATTTCTTTTTTTAACTAATCTGTACATGATGCCTGCAACTTTCAATAGACCTTTTCCACATTCCCTATTTGATTCTAAAATTATATGCATTGCTACGTTTTTTTATTGGCATAGGTGACCTTAGTCGATTTTGGACATCCTGTGTGGGCCTTTTGGTTTTATTCCTTCCAAACTTTAAATCATTTGGCTTTCCAATATTTCGATATCGAGCGTATCTGGTGAAAGTTATTTCAGAAACGGGTCATGAGCACTAAGTTTGATATCTACGATTTTATTATTGGATTTATTCCCCTTACGACGGATGTATATATTTGAACCTTGTAAAAATCAGAGAATTCAGATGGGATTATAAAGCGTTAATTTTAAGGTTCAGTTTATACAGGTGTCACCCTACTAATGTAATTACATTGTCTTAAACACGTACCTATTTCTGTACACGTTTTATTATCAGCCTTCAATATAGAGAAATCTGGACACATACATCCGGTCTTTGTACTTTTCGACGTATTATCATAAGCAGGTAAAGGGAAACAATAATGAGTACACATTCCATTGATGTCACCACACAAACTATCACCTTTAAACATATTATTGATGATATTATTCTACTTCGACTTCTATCAAATACTGACCGCCTTCAACAAGTTCAAAAAATATGACAGAGGTTGTACTATTGCCAAATACTGACTGCCTTCAGCAAGTTGAAAAATATGACAGAGCTTGTATTACTTCTACCAAATTCTGACCGCCTTCAACAAGTTAAAAAAAAATATGTCAGAGCTTGTATTACTTCTAACCTATGCTGACCGCCTTCAGCAAGTTGAAAATTATGCCAGATGTTATGCATGAAAATTGAAATGAGCAAAACTATTTACAAGTATCGTAAATCAGTATTTGATAGATCAGTCATCAGTGTTAGACGTCTCAACTGAGCCACTCAAAACACTGAGTGCATTTTGTTTAACTTATTGCAACAGCATTATTAATCGTAGAAGTCAATATTGGGCAATTCACTGATAAAACTATTTTAATCCCCCAAAAATACTTTAATTTTCGCGTACCCTACCACTTTCCCTCAAACCACGACAAGTGAGGTACCTACAAATTAACGTTCCTGAGTGGCAAAAACAAACATCAACGATCATACAACTTGTAGATGTAGAAATACCTATGCATATACTTGTCACGTGGGTAACATGACGACGAATGCCATTTAGTGGACAATGAAGAACCGAATTCACAAGCGATTTATGCTTTTGAATATTTAGTTTTATGTGTAGTGTTTTGTCAATCATTGCTAGTCTTTCTCTCCTTTTTGTCATCTAATTACCCGTTTGGTATCTTCAATCTTTTCTCGTTATACAATACATGTTAGGAATCACGGACACAAGGCTGGAAAAGTTCCCTAATTTGAGACCTCGTCACATTCTGGTGTGTTGATATATGTGTTGTTCGATATGTGGTTTTGTTACTTTTGATATTTCATTTTATTTTGTTTCTTCCGGATTTATCGTGTCCATCCGGACTGTGATTTTGTTTTTAATTGTTAAATTGATCAATGGAAAACACACTACACATGATTAAATTTATTCCAATTTTATTTTCACGCAAATATGCAAACGCAACGAGGCAATGTCTCATCAACAATGTGAATTTAATTTGGCATATACATTCTGACAATTGACCACTTATTGGGAAAGTTTGATGACATGACGCATTCATGTGAAGAAACTGATAACAAAGAAATACTACACCGTCAGAGCAGTTCAACAATCTCACAGAAAATCATATAAACAGAGGGCATTCTGGCACCCTAGCATACATATACATGAACCCGAACACCCATATACATGACCCTTAACACACATATATATGACCCCTAGCACACATATACATGACAGCCCAATTTCCTTTCTCAGTACATGCATTTCAATAACTAGTGGCGGGGTTAAACTTGTTTTATGTGCTCAAACCACTACGCTTATTCAAACGGCGCGGACATGTATACCTTCTACATGTGAGTAAGATGTTAACCCTCACATATGTAATTGAGCCAGCAGCGTTTTTGTGAAAAGTGTTGAGTTATAATCTTGCACTTTATACTAATCTTTGATAATAATCCTTAATAATTTATTTGATTACATACCATTAACTTGTGCCTCGGCTCCAAACATTTGTATTCCCATAGGAGAATGAACATAACTAGCTACTAGCTTTAAATCTTGTCCTGAGTATTTATTCATTCTCAATATAGATTTATGCTGCCAATTTGTCCAATACACATAGTTGCCAAACACGACTAAATCAAACGGTTTCGGCATGTTCTTTGGGTCTTTTAAGATGGTGTGTGCGTCGGATCCATCAAACCTTATGCTTTTTATTTGAGTTAGTTTACCATCTATCCAATAAAGTCTTCCTCCAACGTGGTCTGAAATAATATATGCACTGTCTAAGATTAATTGACATTTCATTAATTTGAGGGTCTGGTTAATGGGTGCTTCACACCATTTTTCAAAATATATAAGTTATTTCTAGTAGAGCAAGGACTGCTTATCCTTACGGAGCACCTGCGTGTATCCCGTGTTTCGACTATTGTATTGTCTGTCCGTCTTCGATTTACAGCTTCTGATTATTCACACACCTGTATTGATGAGTGCGTGGAGCCGGCATTAGATAATTATTATCAAAACTTGTGTCCAATCCCAATTGCTAATATTTTAAGCAACTAAGGCAGGTGATCGTTGTTAGTCATCTTTGCAGGTTTCTGTGTTGTCTTCGTTCTGTTTTTTCTACCCAATGTTGACTGTGTCTCTGAGGTTGTTCATTTCCAGATTGTCACGTCGGGTTATTTCTAACGTTTATGTTCATTGCCATCAATTAACCACAGAATTTAGTGTCCCTTTTACGACATGTTCCAGACATGTTCCGGACTTTCGCCATAGCCCTTAGTAACATGGCGGAGTCATGCGCAGTATGAACATCTGAGTTTTTCCTCGGTTTTATATGAGGTACGTCCTGCTCAACCTCGGTTTTCTTCGTTTGGTTTTGCCTCTTTTTGTATTTTGTTGTAACGTATTTGTCTTTCTATGCTAAGTTTTATTATTATTTATCTTTATTACGTATTAGTATTTTCTGCCGTTCACATAGCAACCATATTAAGGAATTGTAAGCTAATTTATATATTTACCGATAGACATTCCATTTGTCCATTCAATATCAGTATTTACAATGGTGCTTCTCTCTGTTCCATCCATCCGACACCGTTCTATTCTGGGATTACTACCCCACTCAGAGAAGAATAACCATCTATATTAAAATAAAAACAGTCAAATCGATTTCAAGTTTTTTTTAAACATTGATTGTTTATTTGTGACTTCCTTAACTATTCAGTTTGGTTTTGCCATAAGAATAATTGAAACTGAATTCCACGTTTTTTTATTTCTGTCGCTTAGTTGATATTTCTGCTAGTGCTAGTGAACTGGTCCCCGATTTTATCACTCGTCAAGCTCGTCAAGTGCTTTGGAATTAACATGTGTTTGTATGTTTGAAATTCAGTCTCCCTAAATAACCTCCCTGAGATCAATCTCCCTTTTGCACAGGTAATCTTTGCCCAATTTGGCTATCCTACTTACACCCTTTACTTAACTTGCTGCTAAATCTTTCAAATTAGTTGGCTTCTCAATCGTTTGACTATAAGTGTACATGTACCTGATGAAGGTTTTTCCAGAAACACGTCTTGTGCACTGAATCATACATCTATGTTCTTTTTATTATATGGATATAACATGTACATACAGGGTACCACATGTGTATATAGAGGATACCACATGTGTATATAGAGGGTACCACATGTGTACATAGAGGATATCGCATGTGTATATACAGGGTACCACATGCGTATATAGAGGGTACCACATGTATATATGCAGGGTACCACATGTGTATATACAGGATATCGCATGTTTATATACAGGGCACCGCATGGTTATATACAAGGTAACGCATGCGTATATACAATGTACCATATGTGTATATACAAGGTTATCTCATGCGTGTATTCATGGTCCCACATGTGTATATAAAAGGTAACGCATGGGCATGCAATGTACGATATGGATTACAAGCAGAATCGTAGCTATTATGGTCTTTTTGTGAACATAGAGCCACGGATTTTACTCGTTTGCAAGCTTGCAGGATTTCGACTCCAACTGAGGTCGGAACTTTTGTGTACTACCATGACATTTGTGGAGGCGGTCGAATAAGTTCACACTTTTATTACATTCTACCGGATCAAAAAAATATTTAACATCTTATTTTGACAGTAAGCGAAAGCAAAAATGGTTTTATTTAAAGAAAAACTGTTTTTTTGACTACCTACCACTCGAAAATGTTAGTAATGATATGTTTCCATAGAAACTGTTAAATGTCAGATAAGTAACCAGAAAACTCCGATACGAATGTAATTGACCCACGGGTGATGAGTGATGATGGTGATCATGAACATGATACGTTGTGAGTTATAAACGATTGTGACAATGTTGAAAAGAACGGTATTATTTTCATGAAGGAATGATATTATTTTATGAGACAATTACTTTTAAGTATATCATTTTTTGAAATTGTTTTTCTTATCCAAATCTCTAACCATTTGCAAGGCCCATCGTGGTCGTGATCCAATAGTAGTTGGATTTATATCTACCTATGTAATCTATCACCACTTACGTTCTGAGTTCGAATACCACTCAGGAGAGGTGTGTTCGATACAACATTCTGTGATAAAGTTTGTCAGTGACTTGCTGCAGGTCGGTGGTTTTCTCTGGGTAATCTGAGAGAGCTAAAATCTTGTTGAAAGTTGCGTTAAACACCATTACCATGACCATAGTCCTCACAATTTGCATTCAAATGTTGGATAAGGACGACTTACCCTCTTATTGGATCTACAATTATTGCTCTTGGTTGATCAAGACTATCGTCTTTTACAATTGTCCGTCTGTCTGTTCCATCTAACCGTGAAACTTGTATGTGATCATGTCCAGTATCTGTCAAATAGAGCAAGTCATATATCCAATCAATAGCCAATCCATCCGGACCATCAATTTCCTCGGTCGCAACATCTTCCACAACTCCTGACACTGAATCTTTGGTTACCGAACTCCTATGGTAACATTTCAATGATAAAATCGAGATAACCAGTATTACATCCGAATACATCCAATATAGAACTTTTGAGTGGAAGCGAATATATGCATGTTTTTTCATTATTTAGTTGTGTATGTTGAAAATTCAGTCACCAAGGATGGGTGAGTGAGTGAGTGAGTGAGTGAGTGAGTGAGTGAGTGAGTGAGTGAGTGAGTGAGTGAGTGAGTGAGTGAGTGAGTGAGTGAGTGAGTGAGTGAGTATTATTCCAGTTCTATCTTGACGGGAACAAGTTATATAGACTTAATTTGCAGTTTCTATAAATAGATGTGAGCATGGTAAAATTATGATATCTGATCAGGAAATGTCACTAATTTGTTGTTATATGCTAATACTTGCATCGGGCTTGTAAATAAATAAACACGACGGGTGTTACTAGTGGAGCAGGAACTGTTTACCATTCCGGAGCACCTGAGTTCACCCCCGGTTTTTAGTGGGGTTGGTGTTACCCGATCTTTAGTTTGATATGTATGTTTTGTAGATCGCTGTTTGTCCTTTTGTATTTAGCAGTGATAGGCACTGAATGTACAGTTAGTTGTAAATCCAACTACCATGCGATCACGACATCGAAGTAACCCGTCAAAATAGGTTTTCAACATTTTGTAAAATTATTTGTTCTTCATTCTTCATCTTGGCACTACATCTAAACGCCTAAGATGACCGACACTTTAAAACAGATTCAGATATGACAATAACCAATTTGTGACACACAGGTGTGTATGCATGTGCGTGTGTCGCAAACAATGTGAATATTCAATATGTAGATATCACAAAGGACAACATGGAAACATACACACTGGCTAGTTTGAATGACAAAATATTTATCTATGTCTAAGCATATTCTCCCGTCATTTTCTAGTTGAAAACCATCAGCACACGCACATTGAATAGTTGACTGCGGGGATGGTAGACACAATTGTTCACAACCACCATTGTTTTGTTCGCATATATTATTTCCTATTGCAATAAAACACAGAAAACTTAGTCAGAAAAATAATAACATACTCGAACTTCGTTTATCTTGAATTGGGATAATTCGATTCATTAGCTAAATGTATATAGTCCATTCGTACTAGTACTAGTTTTTATCTTACTGTATCATACAATCGTTGTATTCCTGCACAATCGAGGTACAATCAAATCTGTCTTAACGGGCACCTATATATAATAAATCACTGTTTATTAAGGGCAGCCTCCTTTTTTCCTATTTATTAACAGTGCATATAATTGTAACCTGTATATAAAGGGCAACTGCTCATAACGGGCACTTTTTCATGTTCCATTGAATGCCCTTTACATAAAGGTTTTTGTTTTATTTGTCTAGTATGGAAATAATATTCTGGAACATGATTCGTGTAGAACGAACGGTACAAGATTACAGCAACAATGCGCGAACGCAAAAGAGGACATCCTTGAAATGATTGGAATGAAGCTTGCTTCTGTTTTTGGCACTCAAATTTGACAGTTGTTTTTGACAGGACAAACACAATATGAATATAATGTAGGTAAACATAAAATTTGCTCTCGCTGCGAACAGGCCAGACCATCTCGCCAATGGTTCGCATATCTATCTTTTTCTAGAACTCTGAAGCATTTGGAGACATTTCATTGGTTCCTTCAACTTTAATTCAACTAGGTTAGACCACAATTCAAAATGAACAATTCATATGCAACACAATTTTGATAATCTTGTACAGTAATTAACTTGGATTTCAAATCTTTTGACTATAATGAAAGTTCCAGTCGTGGCATTTCCAGAAAAAAAGTGGCGGGGATAAACTAGCTTTAGAGTCCCAAACCTCCCTCGTAGCGAAATAATGCAGTCATGCAAGTGCTACCCGCATGGGATTAAAATGCCAATCCTCACTCATTTAACCGTCATCTTGATAGCCGTTGATTTTATCTTTGCGTAAATCCATTTACATGTACATTTGTATTATGTACCCTCTCCTCCACCCCCCCACCCCCCCCCCACGCACACAGTACCTGCTGGTTGATTTTCCTGGCTGTAAATCTTGATTCCAACTGGAATACGTAAGTCTGTCTTGACAATTTCAAAATTTAATCCAGATTCTTTATCAACTCTATATATTGTTTCTTTTGTAAACGAAGTCCAATCAATCCAGTTTCCGAATATAATTAATCCCCATGCCCATGGCATGTAGACTGGAGAAGTAGTTAACAGTTTTATGTCCGTTCCATTGAGATTTGATGATCGTATCTGCTTATAAACGTTATCGATCCAGTATAATTTGTTGGTAGAGAAATCTGTGAAATAAAATGAAAAAAAAACAATGTCGAAACGGTCGTTAAATCCAATCGTGAAATTGTAGAAGGAAGAAAAATCGATATACTACCACATGGGTGTCACTACATGTGTAGACCAGCGGGAACTGATTACCCGTCCATGACCGCCAATATTCCTGGTTTGACACAATCACTACATTAATGTTAATGATCTGATGATTTCTACCAGATCACATACAAAAAGCTAAAGACCACATATGGCTTACCCCCATAAGATCAAGAGCAATATAAAACATGGACAGAACTTGCAGCCTCTTCTCTCAATATTTCAGTTATATCGTGAAGATCAGGTTTACTTGTGGAGGAAACCGTAGAAAATCACGTGATCTGCTGGAAGTCATATACAAACATAATCACAGGAAGTTGCATTATACATACTTCGTGATCGTCACGGTGGGGAATCGAACTCACAACATTAGTGACGACAAGTACTGATTGCACATGTAGGTAGATAGAAGTGAGTTCATTTACAATACGATCGCTGCCACGACGAACACTTAGGGGCCTTCATTGTCGTAATCGTATGGCACGTAGTAGTATTTACAACCATCTGTGCAATCCGCACCTATCACCACCAACGGTGTGAGTTCGAATACTGCTCTTGCATATGGCAAGGTTTACTTGATACAACATTATATGATACAATTTCTCAATAACCTTTAGCAGGTCGGTGGCTTTCTCTGTGTACTCCTGTTTCCTCCACCAATAAAACTGACCGCCACGATATAACTGAAATGTTGTTGAAAGTAGCATTACACACTATAGACCAACCTTAAAGCAACAACAGTCTATTTCCATTGCATGATTTTAATCACATGCATTTACCAGTGCTAAGATAGGACCTGGATTTCCAACGGCATATGCAGAGCTTGAAAATGATGTGAGCTACCACAATTCACACCTTTTACGATGACAAATGCTGATTGCATAGGTAGAAGTGAATTTATCTACAATAGGATCGCAGCCACGACGGCCATTATTTATTTCAATAAATGTCTATTTCTTATAATAATATGTCATACGTGTTTCTGGTAGCTGTAAAAATAATATGTGATACGAAATACCTTGTCCTAACGATAGTAAGATGACAGGTGCCACTAGTGGAGCATGAACAGCTCACATGTATCCTTCAAGAGCACCCGACTTCACTACGATGTGTTCGCGTGTTCAGTCTTTAGTTTTATGTGTAGTGTTGTGTAGATCATTGTGTGTCCTTTTGACATAGTATTGTCTGTCTTTCTTCGGCATACGCTTCTAATTATCCCTTTGATATCATAAAAACCTTTCCTTCTAAGGTATTTGTGCTTGTCAAATTTTGTCTAGTATATTTTTAGATTGTTCATTCTAAGTCGTATTATTTTACATCTGTCCTAAATAATGTGTGTGTTGTGCAATTTAGTGTGTCGTGTGCAGATAAATCAATACAATATCTGATATATTCGCCTGATAACACCATTGAGAAAAGTTTGAAGATACCAAAGGAGTAACCAGAAGCCGTAAATCGAAGAAAGATTAACAAAAATAAAAGGGAAAAAAGGACTGAAAGGACAAACAACGATCCACAAAACTAAAAATGTTTCGTTTCGTTTCGATTTTGTTTCGCATTTTACAGGTACCCCAATAAAGTTGCGGTATTTCAGTGATGTCTCCTTGCTTCTAAGTCAAACTGACATAATTTTCACATCTTTTCTTCATTTTACTTTATTTTCAGTCAAAGTAAAAACGAATAACGAACCAGTTGAATGTATTCAACCCAACTAAGCTACAAAGGGAACTACCATTTAACTTGAAAAGGCGGGAGGGGGGCATGTCATTTTTTCTATACAAGTTTTCGATTCTGAATCTTGGAAGAAAAAAGTAATTAACCAAAAGTAATTATTTTTTTTAGTTATTTGGCTGGGTATATGTTAGAAACAAATATAACATGTCATGCTTGTTAAGTTTTCAGGTCATATAGACCATTCCCAAGTATTGTGTCTAAGCTTGATTCTTTTTTACTTCTTGCTAAAATTAAGGGAGAGGTGGCGCTCGCACTCCTCGCAGCCCCTTCCTATGTGCATGTCCCCTCCCCTCTTCAAGTTAAATGGCCGGTCCCCAAATCTTAAAAAAGAAATTTAACATGTAGTTTTGCAAGATGAGTGTACCGTTTTGTGTAGTTCTAATAATAAAACCCTAAATGCTCGCTTACTCGCAAGGGTTATAACGGGATGCCATTACACGTAATGGAGCAGCCGCCGAGATTTTTTGCGCTCGCTTACAGAGCTTCTGACGCCTGCATTTATCAATAATAAGACATAACCTTTCCTTTTGTTCATTATTATAACAAGTTTTTATCACCTACCAGTATTTTAGAATGTAATTCCCACAAAATAAAAATCTCCTCTTTGAAAATTTTGAATTTCGTCATTTCCGGCCTCACTATTTAGATGTCGATACCATATTTGGCGATTTAGGCGTGAATGCTTACCAATCATAACTACTCGGCCATTCTCGCTACCCTGCAAATAAAAGGGTAGCGAGAATGGCCGAGTAGTTACGATTGGAATGTTTACCATATTTAGAAAAGCTCCGCCTTCCTTAGTTTCCGGTTATGGAAAACGATCGATAAATTTGAACAAGGTTGTTGCTAACTTTGAAAAGCATATATTTCTCAGCCAAACCGATTTAACAAGGACTGGGATCATCAGTAATTGTTATAATGAAATGTTTGAAGCGTAAATAGTGAGTTTGTATGTTTCAACTGCAACTTTTTTTTTGCTCCATTGTGACGAATGGGACCGCGTTGTAGCTCTGCCGAGACACAAGTTTGTCACAGGAGCTACATTATTGCAGCTACGTTTTGTGCAGTATACCGTTTAAATTTTGCCAGATTGGTCACCGATTTAAAATGTCTTTTTATCTCGACAGTCTTTCTTATACAAAACTGTAATAATAGAAGCCATAATTTGTTGCATATTTGAATATGAATATATGTTGATTATATCATCGTTAGCAAGGGGTAAACTTTAAGAAAACAATGAAACAAATTCTCACGGGCAAAAACTGAAAAAAATACATATAATAAATAATTGAATAATTAAACAACAACGGTAATTTTGCATTTATTTCGAAACGGCACTAATAAGCATTCCCAAGTAACAGTATCCGGCCTACCGTACAAAATAGTGGGGGTCTTCCGGGGCCGCTGGACCCCGACCCCTGTACATACGGATTATGATGCCAATTTTAGACCCAATCTCAAGACCGTTTTCTAAGAAAAGCCTCTTTAAGCCCCAATTTTTGAAGAATAATCCAAGCAAAAACATATACCCCTTTTCAGCCATTTGTGACAAAAAGATTACCCCATGCCAGACATGCAATCAATAATAGGACCCCGATTGTCAGAACATCACCATGTATATAGGAAGTAATATCCCCCCCCCCCCCCCCCACACGTAGCAGTCATTTTCATTTTACCATTCGGCACAGTAAAGCTGGAATATCACTGATGTGTCGTTTATCAGTCAACAATCGATGAATCAATCAGTTCGTCATTGCTAGATGAAGAACGATTGTTTTAAATATAACCTGGAAAACAATGAACTTTTCTACTACGCTTAAATGATACTTTCTCTATTTTTTTCGTTTAATTTTTGTCTTGTATTTCCCCAAGAAACTCTTTCGTTAAAATAGGTTTTATTTCATTTTGAATTATTCCGTGTCGTTTCGTTTCGTTTTGGTCAATTTCGTTTCGATTTACTTCGCTTCGTTTCGTTTCGTTTCGTTTCGTTTCGTTTCGATTTCGTTTCGCATTTTACAGGTACCCATATACAAATATGATTAATTAAAGTATGGTAGTTGGAATTACAACTTAGATTAAACATATTTTATTGCTAAATATTATAACAATTGGATCGGACACAAATAATAACAATTTACAAGGGTCCTCTCCACATAATAAATAACTACAATAGTACATGCGTCAGCAATAGTAAAATACAATATACAACATTGTAAATAAATTCTTTGAAAAATTACAACTATCTATGCAATCAGTGTCTATCTCTACTGATGTTGTGAATTCGAATCTCGATCAGGGCGAGGTGTACAACATTATGTGATACATTTTGTCCGTGACTTGTGGCAAGTATGTGTTTTTCTCTGGGTCCTCCGGTTTCCTCCACCAATAAAACCGACCGCCACGATATAACTGAAATATTGATGAAAGTGGCGTTAAACACCATCAACCATCAAACTTGATTAATTGAAATTCACTAAAGCGAAATAATATTCAGAAAAAAACACATATAATGTTTCGAATTGATCAAATATTATTTCGTTTAAACATAATACCATGTCGTATTTACGAAATATTAAAATTATGAATAAACGAAATACATTTTTTTTCGCGAAAAAAATAAATAATGTTATAAAAAATGTGTTGCATGTCACCAAACTAGTTCTAACATAAAATTGGAATAATATGTTAGAAATATTTGCATGCATTCCACCAAACACGTTCTGTAAAATTGCAATAAGATGCAAGAAATATTTGCTTAAGATTAGCTGAAAAGCTTTGTATGTATTTTATCGTAGATAAGAATCTTTCTGTTTCTCACCTTGTGCTGTAGAACTCCACAACGCAGTCAACACCAGTATAACTCTATAGAACACATATTGTTGTTTATTAACCATATTCAGGGGCGGATTCAGGGAGGGGGGGCGCACCCGGCGCGCGCCCCCCCCTAAAATTGAAAAAAAAATGATTTTGTTGGCGTAAAATCGTGATTTTTCACACGAAATACCCCAAATTTTTTCGCGCCTCCCTCCACGATTGGAAAGAATATGATTTTTTGGCGTAAAATCGTGTTTTTTCACACGAAATACCCCAACATTTTTCGTGCCTCTCTCCGCTCGGCGCAATTTTTTTAAGTGCGCCCCCCCCCCCCCCCCCCCCTAACTTGAAATCCTGGATCCGCCCCTGATATTTCACATTAATGCGATATTAACCTGAACTAGAGCTATCTTAAATTCGTTTGTAAGGATTCGGTGTAAACAGACGTTATATATAATATATATATAAGCAATGTCTTTACGATTAGCTAATACTCCGGAAATTACGCAATTATTATTTTACTGACAAAATGTCCAACCCTCTTGGTACCTTATACAACCAGGAAGTACATGACTAGACATTGTTTGTATGGCTATAGTACGCTTAAAAAAACAACATTAATTGAAGCCTTGCTGAATACTATTTAGCAAGTACACATTGTATTTATAAATACAGTGAATTACTAATATAAACATATTTTATTGTTCGAAAAGACAAAAGGATAAGACACAAGTTAAGCAACTTAGACAGTCTTCTCCCATTACATATATTTCAAAATATACAATTGAACATACTAATATTTAATTGCACAAATTTATAGTAAACGTTTATAGTAAATGAAGGCATGAAGAAAAATATAAACAATAAAACAATTAAAACCCTCATGGAGCCTCATTGACAATATGATCAACATATAGATAACCTATTGATACATATCGAACAGACCCAAATGCGTACTACGTGGCAATGGACATATTAACTTTCATTCATCTATTGGGATTTAGTTGCGGAAAATAGTCATGGTAAGCATATATATTTCTATTTATTTTGTAAGATCAAATATTCTTCAAAAATCATCCAGAGGTTTTATTTTCAATTATGATCATTTGAATACCACGTTAACATTTTGGTCAAAATGGCATACCTGTAAGGGAATTCACCTGGTTGCTTTGTTACAATTATACTGAAAAACGACCAGTATCTTTAACATATCTTTGAATAATTAAAAATATTTCACAATTTGTTTCATTTGATAGAAAATCATTTCCAAATAACAAAGTATCAACATTTATTTCTACCCCGTTCATATTCAGTATTGCTAATGACGATAACATTTTATTTCTATATACAAGTGTGGACACATACATGTGCTGTCCAAATTAAAATGCAAGTGTGGATGTCAATATTTCATATTATTAACATTAAAAAAAAAAATCATGGACACAGGGGTCCTGGATTTATTTAATAAAAAAACTAATCCTGGATTATTATTTTTGCTTAACGTCCGGTTCTGTGTTTTTATTTCAAATTTTCTTCATAGCCCCCCTCCCAAGGAATATACAATTGTATCATTAATAATAAATTAATAAATGATAAATTCAAATTTTCTATTTAAAATAAATCTCATTTACAAAACCACTGATATTTGTTCAATTTTTAGCGCTGATTTAAGCTTTAGTCGCAACATATTTTTATTTTTCTCTTTAAACTGTCGAAACATAACATTTATTTAACTGTAAAATTCACAAATAACATTCACCCCCCCCCCCCCCCCCCCACACCCCCGTTTTCCCTTTTTTCTTGTTTAAATCAATGATCAACAATATTCCAGATTCAAACAAATAAATAAATATAACATAGATTTCTTTTACATGCATCTTTTTACCATGCGGAGTCAGTGTTTTAAATCGGTCATTCAATCAGGACGCACATTATTATTGTCCAAGATAAAAATGCATCGCTAAAATTACCTGTGGGTGTTTTCCCAATTCAACACGTAAATTTACATAGAAATCGGAGATATTTCGTCATAAAACTTCACACATGGTTTTGTCTATCATATTTCTTGAAGACAAACATAATATTTTATTGCATTTATCAATATGTTATGAGTATCAACAGTTTGTTCAACACCGTATCTGTTTCTCGATACAGCCGCCCGATTACAGTGACCCGTGACCCACTTTAGCATGTTCTACCAGTTTTTCTTAATAATGTTGTTTAACAATATCGAATACAAAATAGCAAATAATGTTCCGCATTTTCGTTTTGGTATCCACATATACAGTTTGGATTTGAAATTAAATCAGTACTATGCAAGTCTTCTTTCAATGAACTACATTTGTTTCTTATCCTCGTGCGTTTGTTTCTTGACTTATATTTTGTCTGTTACGTAAATAATAATTTTGAAGCTTCAGAGACTGTAGGTGGTATTAAATCTGATAAATATTCAGGTGCCAGATTATCATAAATTTTGTAAAATAATGTGAGATTGTTAACTTCTCTCCTTACTTTCAATTTATCCCATCCCGTTTCTTTATAAATATTTGCTATACTAGCGTAACTGGGAAAACCACAAACAATTCGAGCGGCTTCAATTTACACTTTTTCTAAACGATTTGAGTTAAATTGGCCACAATTAAACCAAACCGCAGACGCATATTCTAAAATTGGCCTTATAAATGTTAAATAATTTTTTTCAAGATAGTTTCGTCTATGTTTGAATTTAAGTTTTCTTAACGCATGTAATTGTTTAGAAGACTTTTCTATAAGTGTATCAATATACTTGGTCCACTTACAGTCATTTCTAAAAATAACACATAAATGTTTATGTAATTCAACATCTCTTAATGAAGCACCCTTAAAGTCAAAATTGAAATAAAATTGTGTGTCTCTGGTACTGAAGACCATAATTTCAGTTTTATTTTGATTGAATTTGACTAACCACGTTTTGACCACTCTTTTAGGTAAGCTAAGTCTAAATGTACCATGTCTTTTAAAAATCTTTGTCATTTGCAATATGCCCAATCAATGTATCATCTCTAAATAATCTACCTAAGCCAGTCATACCATCTGCAATGTCATTCATAAATACCAATAATAATAACGGTCCTAAAGCCGACCTTGTGGCACCTCTGCTTTAAGCTGACCAATGGTTGATAGGGGATCTTTTATCATAATTCTTTGTGTGCGGTTTGATAAGTAATTTTTTAACCAGATAAGTAAATTGTCCCCTATACCATATCTTTCCAATTTGAGTAAAACCCCTTTTATCCACACAGTGTCGAAAGTTTTACTTATATCGGCAAACGCTACACATGTAAATTGCTTACTGTCTAAAGCTAGTAAAATTTGATGATATAACTCTACAAGTTAATGGGTAATAGAGCAACCTGGTAAACAACCTGACTGAAATTTACACAATAATTTATTTCCCTGTAAATGATTAAAGATATATTTAAAAAGAAAAAAAAAATTCTAAAAGTTTGCTAACACAGGAAAGCAATGAGACTGGTCTATTATTAGAAGGGGATTATTTATCTCCTGCTTTGAATAAAGGAATGACATGGGCTAATTTCCAATCTGTTGGGAAAATATTTTGAAGCAGAGATTTATTAAACAACATTCATAATGATTTTGAAATTTGAACTTTTACTGCAATAAGCATTTTGTTAATTATGATATCCGGTCCAACAGCTTTATTAGCATCTAAAATGGAAATCATATCCAAAATATCTTCCTCACTCACTACTATTTGCGAGAGAACGTTGTACACCTAACTTCAAAAGGAGGTAGGTCTTTATTTCTGTCATTTATATCAAAAACAGAGCAAAAGTGTATATTCAATATATCAGCTTTTTCGAAGCAATCGTAAGATAAATTAAAATTATTATCACGATCTCTAAGAGGTGGCATAGTATTCGCAGAACGTTCGTTTTTTACTAACATGTGTATCGTTTTCCAATACATCTTGCTATCAGTAGTTTTAAATTCGTCTAGATTTTCTGTAATATTTACATAACATAATTCTTTTGCCTGCTTTTTGAAGTTATTAACTCTATTACATTGTTGTGTGTACTGTTTTTCGGCAGAAATAGTCAAAGTTCCTAAAAACGTTTTTCGAAGAATATCTCGTCTTCGAGATTTCCGCGCAAATTTGAATCAAACCACATTGTGTGATCTGTTCCGATATTTACTTCCCTTGTTGGTATACATTCTTTGGTTATAGATAAAAAGGCATCGGTAAAATTTGAGCAAGCATTATTGACATCTATTTCATCGTTTATCAATTTCTCCCAATTTGTATCAATAATTGTCTGTTTCATTAAAGTGTAATCTCCCCTTTTGTAATCCAAAATAGTACGTTGAAAAGTTTTCTGATTAGAAAACCCACACGTAACCCTTTGAACGCCAAGACGTTAATTGTATACAGCGTTACGTTGTCATATATTCCAGAACGTAACGATAAAACGTCACCTCACGTTGCATGTTTTCATGACGTTCTGACACGCACATACATATTTCCAATGTTTTAAAGGCATTTGACAAATTGTATGTAAAAGCAATGGTAACTCACAAGTAACTTATGTGCTTCGAAAGGGTTCGCAGTTCCTGTTCTTACTTGACATTTGATTAAGATTAACGGGCAAGTCAATTAAGGAGGGAAACAAGGGAAAATATATGGCAATTAACAGAAATGTTGGATTAAAAAACAAACAATATTTACATCGGAACGAGTTTACTTGTTTTTGCAGTGAACAACATTACATACTAACATTCAAATTATTTAATAGAATCAAGCTTTTGAGCGACATTAATTAAAATTTACAGAAAGGATCAGAATTAGGGGTAAATTTGTACATCATGAATTTAGTAGAAAGAAAACTATAAAAGTGTTTAATAGATTGTCCGATATTATACAGTAGACAGTACACTGAATATACATTGTACATGTAAATTGAAATCCACCATTTCCCTCTAATACGAAGATGTGTCTATTATATTCTTCATAATTAAGACAGGTATTATATCTACTAAAGCACCCTTCAATACATAGTCCAACTTTACAGTTAGGATACCACCACTGTTTTCCTGAACAGGTCGTGAGAACTTGAACACACAACACAATTTCTTCCTCTTCACATCTGGTATTTTCTCTAGGAAATGTATCTCCGTGATTCTTGTTAACTACCTGTGCTCCTGTCTCACTACTCTGACTGGCTGATTTCTATGCGCATAAGAATGCAAGCAACATTATATTTCTGGGACCTTATTCACAAAGCACGCGTTAATTACTGTAGCGAACAATAACTTATTATTTAAATATATATAATATCATCGTTGTAGTATTGAACCGTGTGAAATATTTTGTCAAAACGCCTATTGACATTGTAATTCAGAGGACAGTGTAATTATTTTATACAACAATTTATACAATCGCCTTCTTTCGAATTCATTCATTTGAGACAATTTTGTCCTCAAAAGTAGCACTGTGATAAGATTAAAATGTACTTGCATGACATGTTAAAGTACCTTTCTCCCATTATTACAGCGCGTTAACCCCGCTGAACCAGTGGTGGAAAAATCTGTGATCCTCTAGAGGATTAAAATGTCTTATGCCTTTCCCCGCATTTGACTCGTTTGACGGCTTTTGAAATAAAGTTCGTGTTAAATAATGGGAGAAACAAATTATCCTTTAGTTGCCCATGTGGGTTACGATATTTCTCCACTCTCGACAGTTGAATTTAAAATTTTAAACACTCGCCTGACGTTTGTGGTTAAAATTTGTAATTTAGCTCTCTTGAGTGGAGAAATATCGTAACCCACGGGCAACTGAAGGAGAATCTATATGTAATTTCGTTCAACCGTTTGGTTTATCACATCTAAAACGGGTGTTATCTTGTTTAACCCCGCCACCTTTTATTGATGTGTCTGTGTACTCTGTATCAATCGCGGAAAGTGAGTGGTACACGTGTGTTAGGTGCATACATTTTTCGCTGTTTCTGCGATTTTTCTATTAGATTTAGGAATTGTTCCGACATTGTAGTATTTTTTTGTTCATCTTTTGTTTGTTTCTAACTATCTCTACTACTGAGGAGTTGTACAATGTGTAATTTGTTTGTAAAGAATACATGTAGATGTGGAAGTCAAGTTGTACAATTTAGTATAATAGTTAAAGGTCGTCTAACAATGTTAAAATAAAAGGTCAGGTCGGAACAGCATTTAAATACAATCAACACAATATGGCAAAATATCTTCATATGATATATTGTAGATGTTGTTTCCTTTCAATAATTATTTACGTGTCACTAAATTTTAAACTTATTCAGTAATATTATGTAAATTTGTTTCATGATATATTCTATTCTGAAAACGCATAGTTCATAGTAGTTCAACATAGATGTACATCATGTTTCAATTGATAAAATAGGGGACGTGGTGGTCATGGTCATATGGTAGTTGGATTTACCACTAATTATGCAATCAGTGCCTATCACCACTAACGTTGTGCATTCGAATCTCGATTTATCGGCAGGTCGGTGGTTTTCTCCGGGTACTCCTGTTTCTTCCTCCAATAAAACTGACCGCTAAGATATAACTGAAATAGTGTTGAAAGTGGCGTTAAACATCATAACCCTTAAACCGTAATTGGCGAAATAATTCTTCGAGTTTACTAGGGAAGTAACTCATCCGTGTGCGAGTGTAGTTGAAATACTGCTTATTTGACGTCAGACATCAGTCAGTTAATCAATATTCTAATATGAACTCGCCTGAGTCAAGTGTACTTTAATTATCACTTGAGTTGATCATTATTCAGTTATATATATTCATACGGAAGACGAGTTTACAAATAATAAATTATCTAGGTGAAAAAAGATGGTACTGGTATGGGCCTTAGAATGCAAGTTTAGATCGATTGTTGATTCACATGAATATTATTTCAGTTACATTCATGAAGAAAACAAGTTTCAAACAATACCTCCCCTAGGCAACTTCAACATATGTCAACCGGTGACTTATCTATCCATAGGAGTTACGGAAAGGTGTTTTTAAAGTATAAGGAGCGTAACATACTCATTAGATGAGCCACTCATTTATATCCAGTCCGAAGGGTGAGTGATATATCTGATTCGTCCAACACAACCAGGGGACTCCTATTTCGGAAGTGATTTTACCCACTATATTTATTGTGTACTCCACAAGATATTTTCTTTTTACTATTTTCGGCAATGCATTTCTTTAAAGTACGAAAAATAATTAATTATCTCCCTACCCACCTCAACACTCGTAAAGTCGGGTAATATGAATCCTGGTTGGCCAAATACAATGTTCCAAGCGAAATGGCATCGCTTCAAGGTAGCCAACTCATACAGTGAGTACTTGCTATTAACACCAAGTGAGCGATTATATTAGGTCAATGAAACAACAGTGCGCATATTGACGTTTCATTTAACTCAAGCACATTATTCTAACATCTTGAATGTAACTGAAATAATATTCATGTGAATCAACAATATGAGGTTTTATGGAGCAGAGTACAACAATATTGAACGAGGCGAATGCCGAGTTCAATATTGTTGTGCTCTGCTCCATACAACCTCATATTGATCAAGTTCAAGTGTAGTAATTGTTTTATTACATACGGCTCTATTTTACTCTTAATTTTGAAATTTTATGAAAACTATGAAATTTTGGAAACTTTTTGAAAATTTTACCATTTTGAATTTTTTTGAAACAGTATGAAATTTTTGAAAGTTTTGAAATTTTATGAAAATTTTGAATTTTGAAGAAAAAAATGAAATTTTAAAATTTGTTAAAAAAATTGAACTTTAAATTTTTATTTTTTTTTATTTTATGATTTTCAAATTTTCTGAAAATTAAAAAATTTAATGAAATTTTCTAACATACTGATTAGCAAAAAGAATTTCTGTGCAATAAAAAAAACATATTGCACTCTCGTGCCACGTAATTTCATTCATTGATTTTGCACGAGAGTGCAATATGATTATTTATTGCACAGAAATTGCTTTTAGCTAATCAATATGTTAGAAAATGGAATGTCACGTGTATTGCTTCTGGCCAATAGAAAAACAGTGAAATAGAGCCTTATGTAATAATATATGTTATTCAGCTATCAGACAGGCTATATAATGTGACATTCCCGGCTTTGGATCTATATTCCCTGAGGCGCAGCCGAAAGGAATATATATCGTAACCCGGGAATGTCACATTATTTTTTATCTCACAAACAAAGAAACTAGCAAAGGATGGGTGTGTGATAACTTTCCTCGACAATTTAATTTTTTTCTGAAAAATCCAGGAAAAACATAAATTTAAATATTTTAAAAATCTGACGGTAAAAGTTTGTAAAATTTGGTGCAATGATGTCTATATGTCTATGCTTCAGTGTGACATTTTTTGGTGGAAATTAATTGACAAAATTTTTTTAATCCGATTTTTAATACCAAGGTTGTCCTCTGGGCATCCCTCCTTTTTTGCAGTTTCCACTGTTTTGCACGTGATTATCTCCAAACAGGATATTCAGATATGCTAGATATTTCATATTTATTCAACAACAACACTCTCAAGTGTATTAAAGTCAAAATATTCCCTTTCAATCAGAAATATATATGCATATCTATTAAAATCTTCCGAAACTAGTATTACCATCTGGCGTCAAAAATACCCCCAAAATTGCACAATGAAATTTTTTGAAACTTTGGCAGCTAGAGTATTTAGAAATAACTATTCCATGTTGCAAATTTAAAAAACAATTGAATGATGGGAACATTTTAGGGTAACCCAGGTCTACACCCTTAAATGTACATTGTCAACATGATATAACATCATTGTATATGTATGCAATACACAAATAAGCAATACAACAAGTGAAGATAACGACGAATATGAATTGTTTGCAGAAGTGTTCAATAGAGTTTATTAACAGAGCAGTTATAATACAAGGGCACCTATTATACATCATTGTTTTCATCTTCTTCTAGAATTTCACCTCCAAGATCGTAAGCGAATTACTTATTTATTCGAGTCACACTCAGGCGATGTGTGCGTAATACAACATTATGTGATACAGTTTGTACGTGACTTGCGACAGGTCGGTGCTTTTCTGCGGATACTCTGGTTTCCTACGCCATTAAAACTGACCGCCACGATATAACTGAAAAACACCCTAAACATACCAACCAATTGAGCAATCCTTTAATTACATATAAATGGCTACTATTTTAATTTAATTTCAAAGCACTCTAATTCTCTGAAATTATTTTAACTTGCCAATATTTTGAATTGAGCATACATGATGATTATTATTCCAGTTCCAGAACGGCGTCGTGTCACTTAATTTGATATCTGCGTTTTTATTTCATTATATAAGAAATGGCGCCAAATTAAAAAAAATATGTGAAAGTGATAGTTTCTGTCTCTTCGTCATTGGGATGCTTTCGCCATTAGTTGGCGTCCGTCATTCTCTATTTCACATTTGAATCTTCTCCTCTGAAACCGCTTTGCCAAATGAACCGAAACTTAGTATGCACCATCAATGGAAGGTATGCTTCATTCCGCTTGAAAAGCATGGTTGCCGTGATCAATTCTTGTTTCTGATTGGCTGAAATTGTGAATATTTTCTCCACTGAAACTAGGAGGCACAATGATGCTTACTATATAGGAGGTTCTGTACAGCATTTTTGTATTTTGTTCCGATAGCACAACTAATATGGCCGCCATAGGTAGTTCCTGTTTGTGACTGACCAATTAAAAAAATGATCTTAGCCGAGTCGTTTTCAACAAACCAGTTTATTTTCAAACTACAAAATCGAGGTCGTCTTTCCCGATTGAATGGACCTATTGTAATTTTCTTGGAGACAGGCCGGCGTTTGAAACCTGAATCAAAATGTCGTCGTCTAATTGAATAACTAAAAATAGCCTTGTTGTTAAATTTAGCTGTCATGTCCTTTAATGTTGATCGGCTGTTGCTCCGAACAATACGCAATAAGGTCCCGGTATCCCGGCGTGTGCATCTTTTTTCCCTTCCACTACGAGGAACGTTTTCAATGTTACAACGCTAACGGTAACGTTTTAAAAAATTCTGAACCGTCCGTGAATTAATTTCAGTAGTTCACCGATATGTTTCCTTGAAAAACAATGGGTTGATAGGTATACTATGTACACTCACTGTTTTCAGGCCTGGAGTCAACTCTTACATTTAGATGCCATGATGGAAGCAGATGACGAAAGTGAATAAAAGGGGAAATAACTCGAAAATAAGGGGGCTTACTGAAACAAGACACCTTATATTTGTACCAGGAAGCGTGTTATCAGGATCGGACACTATCACCGCTAAGATTGTGAGTTCTAATCCCATTCAGGCGGAACATTGTGAGTCATAATCCCATTCAGACGGAACATTGTGATTTCTAATCCCATTCAAGCGAAACATTGTGAGTTATAATCCCATTCAAGCCGGAACATTATCAGTTATAATCCCATTCAGACGAACATCGTGAGTTCTAATCCCATTCAGGTGGAACATTGTGAGTTATAATCACAATCAGGCGGAACATTGTGAGTTCCAATCCCATTCAGACGAACATTTTGAGTTTTAATCCCATTCAGGCGGAACATTGTGAGTTATAATCCCAGTCAGACGGAACATTTTGAGTTCTAATCCCATTCAGACAGAACATTGCGAGTTATAATCCCATTCAGGCGGAACATTGGGAGTTGTAATCTCATTCAGACGAAACATTGTGAGTTATAATCCCATTCAGGCAGAACAATGTGAAATCTAATCCCATTCAGACTGAACATTGTGAGTTATAATCCCATTCAGATGGAACATTGTGAATTTTAATCCCATTCAGACGATACATTGAGTTCTAATCCCATTCAGGCGAAGTGTATTCGATAAAACATTATGTGATAAAATTTGTCAGTGACTTGCGACAGGTCGGTAGTTTTCTCCGGGTACTCCGGTTTCCTCCACCAATAAAACTGACCACCATGAAATAACTGAACTATTGTTGAAAGTGGCGTTAAACACCACAACCCTAACATAGCTTTACCACGTCAGGTAATATGACCGTGTATGGAATGTTGCGAGATTATACTGGATCGTCAGAAAAGATGAAACATATCGAACATACATAACAAATTTGATAATATTTTATATGTTAATAATAACTTTATTATCTAAACCAATGTTACAAAGGTTACAGATTGAGAGAGAGAGTTCAAATTAATACAAAGTAAAAAATACATGTACATATTATTACATCAATAATCAAACATATAGGTGTACATTAAATACAAATTATGACAAAAAGTTAGAACGTTACTTAGATATATATAAAGCATAATATTACATGTAATTTAGAGGTAATAAAACATATTATTACATAGTGATTTTATTCAAACAATTCTATTTATTGCTGTCACCTGATATTCTGTAAAATTCGATATTATTTGATTAAAACTCCTATTGACTTGGTTTCACTTTCGATTTCTAACGAAATCAATAAAAAGAATCACGTGAATTATATTTCTATTCGACCAATGGAAATAAAGGTAATGTGCAGTTTCGTCCAATCAGAATTGTCGTATTATCGTTACTTTAGAATGAACAAGTAATCATCTTGTCCGACGCAGGCGATGAGCTTACAGAAGTCAAACGGAGATTTGCAGAAATCTCGGAGACTTGAGTTCTTTTTTCACTTTTCATTTTAATATTATAAAACAATTATAGTCTTTTGTATCGGTCAATACGGGATTTTATGGACCTTAGAAATCAATATTCACCTCAGCCTAAAGACATCGGTGAATATCGTTTTTAAGGTCCATACAAACTCGTATTGACCTCAACAGCAATCTATAATTGTATAATATTACATGTCATTTAGAGGGCAATAACACATATTATTATATGACTTCAGATAATGTCTTTTCTGATTGGCTGACATCCCTAGTAATGTTCTTTGATAAAGCGTCATAACCACCTCACGGGACGTAACGCGGAGTGAATATAACATTCCAACGTCTTGTACCATACGAAACCGAAGAAAACTTCGTGATAAAAGCTTATTTTAAGGGTAAAAGCAACATATAAAATGTGTCATATAATAAAATAATTAATGACTTTCAATTCGATGGATACCAGGATTTATTAATCCAAGAATAATATATCTGGCCTCGGTAAATATAATGTTCCTGGGTTAATAAATCCTTGCATCCACCTCATTAAACGCCATTAATTGGATAATATTACATGTCATTTAGAGGGAAATAAAACATAATATTACATGTCATTTAGAGAGCGTATGCTTTATCGTCAAAGTTTATTGTTAAAAAAATAATAATCTTACACTGTGGTTTTCAACGACAACATTTAAAAAATATATTACTTATTTTATATGTAAGAAGAGCTTGAAGATAGCAATGATGTAATCAGAATCCATAAAATAAACCGTGTTTAGTGTGAAAAAAATGCTTCGTTTTTTTGGTGGAGGGGGGATAGCCTCTCTCTAAAAGGTAAAGGTCCATTAAGATTAAAAACTATTAAAAGGGAATCTGCGGTAGTGCCTACCGACAAAATTTGTGGGTGGAGCTTATCATAAAAAAATCCCCGTTGATATGAACAGCATATTCATGAAACTGTATGTCGGATGACCAACGTGACCTAAAGGTCACATACATCAGACATTTGAATTTTCGAAGTGATTTTTATAGTTTTTAGACTAATGAATAATATTATTTTTAATAAGATTGAAAGTTTCGGAGGGAGGAACATTAGTGACCATGCCTGTCAAATATATTTCTCCAAAGGTAAATGCGAAAGCGTGTATCATTGATTTTTCCTCCTCGAGATAACCGTGTCAAAATTATTGAACTATCTGAATGTTTGCTCCAGCCACAGTTATTTATTCCCACGGTCCCGGTTTAAGAATATATAAATGTATTTAATTACGTTATTTATATTTCATTGCCATAATGTAAATTGAGAAGAACATAGGTTACAACAGTTCAAGCCCTCAGGTCAAAAAACGAAAATAGAAAACTGAAAAACACGACACATTTGGTTTCATTTCTGTTTTTTTGCTCGAGATGGTATTGTTGCCTTATTTAATCTTTATGCTTGTTCTGTTGTTGTTTTTTTATATTCTGATTGCCATTTTTGGATGATCTAGCTGTGTTCGTCTCAGATTTACTCGAGTATATAAATTATATATAGAATACATTTATTTGTATAAAGCTTAGGAATAGGTACACGTGTATCGTGCCTAGTAAGAATAAGTTTTATATGCAGAGGAAATGTATACATAGTGTGCTTACTCTGCAATGTCAAAAAAGTTAAGACTTTTAAATTGGCACACACACACACATACACACACACAGAATACATAGGACATTACATTCAAGCCATTCAAAGCAAGCGTTAATATGTGTACTCTTCCTTGTACTCCTTAAACAAATCAATGGCTAGCGGCAATTGTTTTATATAGAATATGGTAAATAGAAGACTCCATACAGTCAGTAGCTATGCACCGACATACCACACTCGAGGCGACCACACTAACTACAACACCACCTATGCGGTGTTCAGTAACTATGCATCGCAAAACATTATATACACCAGGTTAATCTAAGTTGACTTCTCAAGTAGAAAGATTGAGGATAAAACTGAATATTATTCCTTTCCATATTTAACTGAAACCATAATGACGTTGTAATGGTTAGCATGTTCACCTCGAGTTCGGTAAATCGTTCATTCGGGCCACGGTCAGGTCCAACCAAACACTGTAAAATTGGTATTTGTTGCTTCGCAGCTGAGCATACAGCCATAAAGAGTAAGAAATAAGAATAATGTGCTTGAGTGGAGCGCCATGTCTATCCGCGAACTGGTATTTCAGTGAGCAAGTACGATTAAAATTCATTTGAGTGTGCTAAGATGGCGTCACCATCATATCATTGAAACGTAGCTTCCTCTCGCCATGATATAGCTGAACAATAGTTTGGCGTTAAGCATCAAACACTCACTCACTCATTATAACTGATCATGAGTAACTACTGAGCTCAACTGCACTCAGATAAGGATCATCGTCATCTACTACAAAACTTCTCGGCGGTTGTGACGTAGCTCTAGGATACGTCAATACGTCAGATCTATTAGATTCGAAATTGATGTTATTATGATTATTTCTTGTTGAATTAAAATCATCTTTCAATTCATGATTCCTTTGTGGTATTTGCATGCAGTCCCGTCTAGCATTTATATCGGAGTATATGCCCTTTGGATTTGCATCAGGGGAACGCAATGTCTCGTAGGTGTTAGTATCCACGCATCGCAGGTAAGTGTCATTTGGGTTTGCTCTTTCCATATGAGAAGCAAGTTCAATTTCATCGTTTATTGTATCATATATATCGGAAAGTCTTGAATTATGCTTGTCGTTTGTGTTTTCTCTATTACATGGAGGTGGATTCTGACGTCTCCGTCTCAGACAATAGAAAATGCATAAACCAGCAACGATCCCAATAACGATAACACTACCAGAAGCTGATGAATATAGTATAATATTTTTGGTATCGAGACCTGCAACATTTGAAGAAAAACAAATATATCAATTTTATACAATTTTATATTAAATTTATTCATTCCGGTCCTTCCAGCATTTAAGACTTATCACCGGGTTTGTAACAAGAGTTACACGACATGTATCGTTAATTGAGCAGGAACTACTTCCCCTTCCGAATCACCTAAGTTCAACCGGTTTTTAGTGGTGCTCGTACTGCTCAATAATTAGTTTTCTCTGTTCAAATCTTTCTAATGCTAACGATTATGTAAAATTTGAAAAATAAGTTATTGATTTATGTGTTCACAAAAAAATCTCAAGAAAGACATTGCCTCCATAATCCCCATCGAAGGCTTAAATGATTGGTAGCAACGCCTTTTCCTTTGAGAAATCAAAATTAAAGTACGAAATTGGTATATTCGTTGAAGAGGTTGGCTTGACTTATTCTAATACATTCAAAAGCTACTTAAAATTATCACAAATTCGTTCGTGTTATACATATCGTACAATTATCACAAATTCGTTCGTGTTATACATATCGTACAATTATCACAAATTCGTTCGTGTTATGCATATCGTACAATTATCACAAATTCGTTCGTGTTATACATATCGTACAATTATCACAAATTCGTTCGTGTTTTACATATCGTACAATTATCAAAAATTCGTTCGTGTTATACATATCGTACAATTACATATCTTCGTGTTTTTAGTTTTGTGTTATGATGCACGATACGATATTTGAATAAAGACAATGCTGGGTTCGTCTCCCCCCCTATTTTGGCGTGTAGGGGTACATGTTTTATTTGTTATTTGTATATATTTACGCTTACTGGTGTCTAACGGGATTTCTATATCACACTCAATGAGTTAGGTAGTTGTATTACCTAACAATTCATACAAGCTTATCACCAATACGGCGTGGGTTCGCGCCCGGCTTTGTAAATTACAAAAAGGGTGCACTCGACTCGCATCCACTAGTGATAAAGTTTACCAGTTGCTTGCCTATGTTTCTCTTAAGGTACTCTGGCTTTTTCCACCACTGAAACTGGTCGCCATGATATTGCTGAAATATTGATGAAAGTGGCGTTAAAAACCAAAAATCAAGTCAAATCAAACCATATCACAAGTCATGTATCCATTGAGTCTGAAGAGAGCATGGTGAGTGATTGCTGTTTAAATAGCTACTGTTCAGCTATATCATAGCAACAACATGTTAAATTCAAAGAGACGATAAAGGTTTCCGCTTTGTACTAGACCAACACGCTTAGTTGGACTTTTACTACTTAATGCTTTGTACTTGTTGATGAAGCAACACATACCAATTTCATAGCCTATGATTTGACCCGCCCGGGGCTCGAACCCACGATCTACTACACTGGAGGCAAGTACGCTATCTATTACAGCACTGATGCGGTTTCTACGAAGGGTGAAGAGAATATAAGCAAAGGGACGACTCGATTACGAAAAAAAAACAAATAATGGTACCAACGCAACTGTAAACCTAATATTAATAAGAAGACAATGATTGTATCTAGAATCTGCCATCTGTTGTAAGACTAGCTTGAAACTGAATACGAAAAGTGCGAAGATACCACAGGGGTAACAAGAAGTAGAAAATCGATGAATAAATAATACAATGGTCAACTTAAAATAGGAAAAATGGACAAACAATGATGTACAAAACACGACACATCAAACTAATATCGAGAGGTGAACTCAGGTGTTCAGGATGGGTATGTGGTGGTAGCACCCGTCTTAAAATGTTGCTGTTTTGTCCCACACATTAGTAAGTATTTACCGTGAGTCGTTTCAAATACGACCGTATCTCTATGTATATTTTCCGCTGCGAATGCGATACGAATATTTTTTTTCTAGTCGAGTTAAGAACAATATGCAAATAAAAACATGAAATTTAAAATATGACAACGTTACTGATATTGAGAGTAAATTAAGCGCTGAACTCATGATACTAACTGTTACTTATGACTATATTTGGTGTATTTGTGGGTGTTATATAAGAAGACCAGAGCTGCTTACCCTTGATGAGCACACGGGTTCACCTCCTGCTGTTGTTGGTTATGTGTTGCTCATCTACTTAGTTTTCGGTATTGTTAATTTTCTTTTCTTTGTTTTCGCTATGTGTAATATGTGCTCAATGTTGCTTGTTGTCCTGGATTGTATTTTATCATGGCCCCTTTGATTTTCTCTCAAGTTTATCAGCATACCGTTATTTACCATTCTACTACGTGGACCTTTGGTTTTCTCTAAGGTTTATTAACATACAATTATTTACAATTCTACTACGTGGACCTTTGGTTTTCTCTAAGGTTTATTAACATACAGTTATTTACAATTCTACTATGTGGACATTTGGTTTTCTCTAAGGTTTATTTACATACAGTTATTTACAATTCTACTATGTGGACATTTGGTTTTCTCTAACGTTTATTAACATACCGTTATTTACAATTCTGCTGGGTGGATTTGACATGATCGCCGTGGATTTAGTTGTTATCGTTGATGCAACTGTGGATATTGTTGGCTTAACTGTAGATGTTGACTCATCTGTAGTTGTTGTTTTTTTAACAGTAGACGTTTCTGGTTCCTTGTCTGCAAACATCAATAAAAACATTATTTATTTCAACGCAATAAATGCTATTGATATGATATAATACTAAGATGCTGACCATTCCTAAAGAAAACTTGGTCTCAGCTAGTGGCACATTTCGTGTTAATTTTGTTGAAAAAATCCGGTGATATATCATCAAAGCATAAAGCAAGGCAAATGAGAAACAGAGAATTCCAAACTGTCGGAACAATTCCAAAATCAAACACCAAATTTGTAGAAATAGAGACAAAATAGATACCCCTAACACTCTAACTAGTACATGACCGTTCATTTTCCTGGCTTGGTACTGACACTTCAATAAAATGCTCGGGGTCAAACTAGTTTTATCAAATGTTTTACATATATCAAACTTACCTTCCACAGATATTTCCATGGTGGTTGTTCCTATCCTTGACGTATCATTCTTGTTTACTACGTAGCATATATAAGATCCACTGTCTTCCATAGTTGCAGAATGAATTGTGAAATTCGGACCCACCATCGCAGTTGAGTAAACTCCATTTTTAAAACGCTTCCATATATAATCGCACTCCAGGTAACAAACTGCTGAGCAGGTAATAGGTCCTAATTGTCTCCCTTGTGTCACACTCACGTGATGTCCTGATATCGATAAAGCAACATTGTCCGGTCCATCTACAATTTAAAAAAAAAGTGTATTCATTTTACATTATACATTATGCATTGATGTACAGGGCCTTTGTCTTGTCAGTTCTTCTTAGATTTACGGCTTCTGATTACCCCTTTGGTGTCTTCAAGGTTTTCTTTGACCTAGACATCGTGCAAATGAATTACTCTGAAATAGACAAACACTAAGAGGCCGTCATGGTCATGATCGTATGGTAGTTGGATTTAAAACTATCAATGCAATCAGTGTCTATCACCACTGGTGTTGTTAGTTCGAATTTCGAATTTCGATCAGGGCGATTTGTACAATATTATGTGATAAAGTTTGAAAGTGATTTGCGACAGGTCGGTGGTTTTCTCCGGGTCCTCCGGTTTTCTCCACTAATAAAACTGACCACCACGATATAGCTGAAATATTGTTGAAAGTGGCGTTAAACATCATGAAAATTTGACGAAGATAAACAGATTGGTTTCGGGATGATGAAGGATAAATGACAAAGGGCAGCATGGTCTTTCAATTCTTCATTGCATTTCTCTCACTCGATTATTCAAAGCATGACTGGCTAAATATATCCCTTGAAATTACCCCTTAAGTCAACAGAGAGTCAACGATTCTTACAGACCAGTGGCGTCACAATTATTTTATTTCTTTCAAGTCAACTAATTTCATTATCGAAGTCCCGGAAAAACATCTTTTGAGTTCGTGCCACCCGTCTATGATTTTGTTTTAACAGTCCGACTTCGTAATTGATGGCGAGATGTACTCGATACAACTGTATGTGATAAATGTTGTCCGTTACTTCAGCAGGTCACGTAGTTTTATTCAGATATTCCCTTTCTTCTAACAATAAACCATGACAGCCACGGAATAATTGAAATATTATTGATAGTGGCTTTAAGCACCAATTTACTTCAAAAGATGTACACAACCCTTAACTAAATTCAAATCATGTACATTGTGTGTATCAGTATACCGTATATTCGATATCATACTCGTGCAATAAGGTAAATTACTCACAATATGGATCTAGAGTTATAACTTCACTTGAGTCAGAAATCATTCCAAGGTCGTCAGTTGCTCTGCATGATATTTGTTTTCCTTTATCCAATTTTGAAACAGGGTAAATTGTTAAAATGTTCCGGACACCTCCACTAACAGTCCAACTATATTGTAAACTATACGTTACAAACATAGGCCAGCGTTGAACACGTGATATACACGTGAATATGGTCTGACCATTAACAAATGGATACTTGTCAAAAGTAATATTTGGTTTTTGTGGTTTATCTGCAATGATATATTTAAAGAGGAATTATTTTCGTATTTAATCAACTATACATTGATATTTTAATTATTTTCCTATTTAATCAACAATACATCGATACTTTAATTATTTTCCTATTTAATCAACTATGCATTGATATTTTAATTATGTTCGTATTCAATAAACTATCCATTGATATTTTAATTATTTTCCTATTTAATCAACTATCCATTGATATTTTAACTATGTTCGTATTTAATGAACCATGCATTGATATTTAATTATTTTCGTATTTAATCAACTATACATTGATATGCTAATTATTTTCGCATTTAATTAACCAGACATTGATATTTTAATTATTTTCGTATTTAATCAACTATGCATTGCTATTTTACTTGTTTTCGTATTTAATCAACTATAAATTGATATTTTGAATAAGTGTAATGGTTGTTTTCCACGTGTTGCTTTGTCTTTGTGGGTTTTTGTACTATTCCCCTGGAGACTTAAATATATCTTTATGCTTATGTTTAAGTAATACACCAAAGTATTAAATTCAGTACTATAATGGGTGCAGTATTGTCAACGATTGGAAAGAAAAGCCAACTGTTTGTGCAATTGCAAAGCAATGACCAATATCAATAATAGTGTTCAAGATATGGATTGATCATAGTTCAAAATACGAAAATAAAGCTTGATAAAAATACTTCGTTTTATTCAACATGATATGAAATACTCTCTCTTACATATATAAGCCTGGGGCTGTGTTCTCGAAGGTGTCTTAGGAGTAAAGTTGGTCCTAAGCCTGATTATGTTATTATAAAATGAATAAAATCAATACATAGCAATACAATCAATACATAACAATAAAATGCTTGCAGATTAAAAAAATATACAATTATCGAGAGAAAACGTAAAGGTAAATATTATTTTTTCATACCTTTCATCACTAGAAAGGCACACCCGTCTATTGATGGCGAATTCGATGTTGACATGGATTTGTACAGTCCAACGTCCGATGTATTGCCCTGTGTGAGTGTAAACTGTATGTGAAGTCCAGTTTTTATAAAATCTTTGTACTTAGCGGAGTTTTTCTGCAATATTCCCTGAGCATAGATTAAATCATCGGTCTGGTTTGATAACTGATTTAATACTACGTTATAATTTGGCTGATCTACTTTAGTTGTCCAGGATATAACAACAGATTTTCCTTCTTCAACGTAAATTAGGTTGTCTGCAAAACAAAACAAAAATATTAAAACAATACTAGTGTATTTCCATTGCATGATTTTATACACCTGGTTTTTCGGTGGGGTCCGTGTTGCTCATCTCTTTAGTTTTTTTTATGTTGTCCTATTATGTGGCTTTACGTTCTGAGTTGTACTGTCCATTGCGATCTTTGCACAAAAACGATGTTCGGTTCGTCTTTACCTCCAGTTGTGTGTAGGAGGGCATATTTCTTATTTATGTTATTTATGCTTGCTTACGTGCAGTGGTGTCCAAAACATATATTGTCGTATTTTTCTTTTGTTTTTCTTCGTTTTATGCATTCTATGTTGCCAGTTTCTTTGAATGATCCATTTTTGATTGCCCCTTCGGTATTCTCTAACGTTTATTTATTTAACCGTTTCTCTGGCTTTTCCATTTTTGGTGGCTATATTGGTTTCTAACATTCAATATCGACGTGATTTATTGTCTGTAAACCTTTTTTTGATAATGAATATAAATCTTAAATACTATTCACTTCGTCGTTCAACAACAATCAATCACTCAATTATGACTTTTGAGGTTTGCCTGAATTATGCTTCGTGTTCTTTTTGTTGGTTATATTGTCGACAATTACTGCTTTTAAACAGCTTATTTTCAAATTTGTCTTGAAAGTCATATAAATGTAAGACTACTCCGATGTATTGTGACGTCATAGAAGATGTGATATGATCTCAGTGAGTGCATAAAGCAAACATGAGTGTTGGAGAGCTCATATCTTATTTACGATATGTGTGTTTGTTTGCGCATAGTGTTGTCCAACGCATATTATGTTGTGTTTTTGCTTTGTTTTCCCTCGTCTTGTGTACTCTATGTTGCTAGTTTCTCTGGATTGTCCATTTTGATTGTCACCTCAGTATTCTGTAACGTATATGTATACACTACCAGGCATATTCATTGTTCAAATAGACCAGCCGCACAATACCATTTAATGTAACATACCTGTTGCCCAAAACTTCTCTTTCTGGTATTGTGACCAACCAACTTTGTTATATTTGCATCGCAACTTTAGTGCATACATGTCACATGACGTCATTTGGACTAACGTGATTATTAACGATGTATCAGGATAATTCACAACTCTGTTGTACACCAGATCATTATTCCCATCAAACAGTTTTACTTCCGTTTGTAGAATGAAATATGATGAGGTCACAGGTAGTGTCCACTTGATGGCTATGCTACGACTACTAGTCACGTTTATCATTATATTCGATGGCCTTTCTGCATATGAAATGAGACAATATGACAAAATAAACTTTCTGAATATAAATTTTTGAAATTAAATTCAATTACTTTTTGAAAATAACACAAAAACTATGCATCATATATGATTGTGGACAAAGAGTAACCCGATCCCAATCTACAACTTGCACAGTATTGAAAGTTCTTATGAATTTAAGTCTATTCATGCATAATAAATTCTTTCCATTATGAAGTATGAAACACTTAAGTCGTATAACCTTTTTTTCAAAATCTCAGACAGGGCCGTAGTGGTCGTGATCGTATGGTGGCTGAATTTACAACTACCCATGCAAGCGGAGCATATCACCACTAAGGTTGTAAGATCGAATCACGGTCATGGTGAGATCAACTCGATACAACATTATGTGATAAAGTTTGCCAGTGCTTTGTGGCCGGTTGGTGATTTTCTCAGGGTACTCCGGTTTCAACCACAAATAAATCCAACCGCCACGATTGTTGAAAGTGGCGTTAAACACCATACCCTAACCCAAAATCTCAGATAATTACATGGATCGATATGTTTTTTTAGCTAATATGTACATGATGCCTGCAACTTTCAATAGTCCTTTTCTACATTCTCTATCTGATTCTAAAATTATTTGCATTGCTACGTTATTTCATTGGCATAGGTGACCTTAGTCGATTTTGCCTATCCTGTTTGGGCCCTTTGGTTTTATTCCTTCCAAACCTTTAAATTATTTGGCTTTCTAATATTTCGATATCGAGCGTATCTGGTGAAGGTTATTTCAGAAACGGGTCGTGAGCACTAAATTTGACATCTACGATTTTATTATTGGATTTATTCCCCTTACGAAGGATGAATATATTTGAACCTTGTAAAAAACAGAGAATTCAGATGGGATTATAAAGCGTTAATTTTAAGGTTCAGTTTATACAGGTGTTATCCTACTAATGTGATTACATTGTCTTAAGCACGTACCTATTTCTGTACACGTTTTATTATCAGCCTTCAATATAAAGAAATCTGGACACATACATCCGGTCTTTGTACTTTTCGACGTACTATCATAAGCAGGTAAAGGGAAACAATAATGAGTACACATTCCATTGTCGTCGCCACACAAATTATCACCTTTAAACATATATTATTGATGATATTATTCTACTTCTACTTCTATCAAATACTGACCGCCTTCAACATGTTCAAAAATTATGACAGAGCTTGTACTACTTCTACCAAATTCAGACCGCCTTCAACAAATTAAAAAAAAAAATGTCAGAGCTTGTACTACTTCTAACACATTCTGACCGCCTTCAGCAAGTTGAAAATTATGCCAGATGTTATATATGAAAATTGAAATGAGCAAAACTATTTACAGGTTTTATAAATCAGTATTTGATAGATCAGTCAGCAGCGTTAAACGTCTCAACCGAGCCACTCAAAACACTGAGTACATTTTGTTTAACTTATTGCAACATCATTATTAATTGTAGAAGTCAATATTGGGTAATTAACTGATAAAACTACTTTAATCCCCCCAAAAATACTATAATTTTAGCATAACCTACCACTTTCCCTCAAACCACGACAATTGAGGTACCTACTAATTAACGTTCCTGAGTGGCAACAACAAACATCAACGATCATACAACTTGTAAATGTAGAAATACCTATGCATATACTTGTCACGTGGGTAACATGACGACGAATGCCATTTAGTGGAAAATGAAGAACCAAATTCACCCGCGGTTTATGCTTTTGAATATTTAGTTTTATGTGTAGTGTTTTGTCAATCATTGCTAGTCTTTCTCTCCTTTTTGTCATCTAATTACCCGTTTGGTATCTTCAAACTTTTCTGGTTATAAAATACATGTTAGGGATCACGGACACAAGGCTGGAAAAGTTCCCTAATTTGAGACCTCGTCACATTCTGGTGTGTCGATATATGTGTTGTTCGATATGTGGTTTTGTTACTTTTGATATTTCATTTTATTTTGTTTCTTCCGGATTTATCGTGTCCATCCGGACTGTGATTTTGTTTTTAATTGTTAAATTGATCAATGGAAAACACACTACACATGATTAAAATTATTCCAATTGTATTTTCACGCAAATATGCAAACGCACTGTCTCATCAACAATGTGAATTTAATTTGGCATATACATTTTGACAATTGACCACTTATTGGGAAAGTTTGATTTCATGATGCATTCATGTGAAGAAAAATAATAAAAAAGAAATACTACACCGTCAGAGCAGTTCGGAAATCTCTCAGAAAATCATAGAAACAGAGAACAATCTGACACCCTAACATACATATACATGACCCCTAACACACATATACATGTCTGCCCAATTTCCTTTCTCAGTACATGCATTTCAATAACTAGTGGCGGGGTTAAACTAGTTTTATGTGTCCAAACCTCTACACTTCGTCAAGCGGCGCGGATATGTGTATCTTCCACATGTGCGTACAATGTTAACCCTCACATATGTAATTGAGCCAGTAGCGTTTTTGTGAAAAGTTTTGAGTTCTAATCTTGCACTTTACACTAATCTTTAATAATAATCCTGAATAATGTATTTGATTACATACCATTAACTTGTGCCTCAGCTCCAAACATTTGTATTCCCATAGGAGAATGAACATAACTAGCTACTAGCTTTAAATCTTGTCCTGAGTATTTATTCATTCTCCATATAGATTTATATTGCCAATTTGTCCAATACACATAGTTGCCAAACACGACTAAATCAAACGGTTTCGGCATGTTCTTTGGGTCTTTTAATATAGTATGTGTGTCGGATCCATCAAACCTTACGCTTTTTATTTGAGTTAGTTTACCATCTATCCAATAAAGTCTTCCTCCAACGTGATCTGAAATTATATATACACTGTCTAAGATTAATTGACATTTCTTTAATTTGAGGGTCTGGTTAATGGGTGTTTCACACCATTTTTTTCAAAATATATAAGTTGTTTCTAGTAGAGCAGGAACTGCTTATCCTTAAGGAGCACCTGCGTTGATACCGTGTTTTGACTATTGTATTGTCTGTCGTTCTTCGATTTACAGCTTCTGATTATTCACACCCCCGAATTGATGGGTACGTGGAGCTGCCATTAGATAATTGCTATCACAACTTGTGCCCAATCCCAATTGCTAATATTTTAAGCAAATAAGATCTGCTTAATCCAGGTGATCGTGTTACTCATCTTTACAGTGTTGTGTTTTTTGTTGTCTTCGTTCTGTGTTTTCTATCTGATGTTGACTGTGTCTATTGGTTGCCCATTTCTTGATTGTCACCTCGGGTTATTTTTAACGTTTATGTTCATTGCCATCAATAAACCATGGAATCTAGTGTCCCTTTTACATTTGCCGGACTTTGACAATAACCCTTAGTATGAACATCTCAGTTTTTCCTCGGTTTTATATGTGGTACGTGTTGCTCAGCCTCGGTTTTCTTCATTTGGTTTTGCCTCTTTTTGTACTTTGTGGTCACGTATCTATCTTTCTATGCTAAGTTTTATTATGATTTATCTTTATTACGTATTAGTATTTTCTGCCTTTCACATAGCAACCATATTGATGAATTGTAAGCTAAAATATATATTTACCGATAGACATTCCATTTGGCCATTCAATATCAGTATTTACAATGGTGCTTCTCTCTGTTCCATCCATCCGACACCGTTCTATTCTGGGATTACTACTCCACTCAGAGAAGAATAACCATCTATATTAAAATAAAAACACTTAAATCGATGTCAGTTTTTTTTAAAACAATGATAAATTATTTGTGACTTCCTTAACTATTCAGTTTGGTTTTGCAATAAGAATATTTCATATTTCAAATTGAAAATGAATTCCACGTTTTTTTTTATTTCTGTCATTCAGTTGATATTTCTGCTAATGCTAGTGAACTGGTACCCGATATTATGACTCGTCAAGCTCGTCAAGTGCTTTGGAACTAACGTGTTTGTATGTTTGAAATTTAGTCTCCCTAAATAATCTCCCTAAGATCGATCTCCCTTTTGCACAGGTAATCTTTGCCCAATTTGGCTATTCTACTTACACCCTTTACTTAACTTGCTGCTAAATCTTTCAAATTAGTTGGCTTCTCAATCGTTTGACTATAAGTGTACATGTACCTGATGAAGGTTTTTCCAGAAACACGTCTTGTGCACTGAATCATACATCTATGTTCTTTTTATTATATGGATATAACATGTACATACAGGGTACCACATGTGTATATACAGGGTACCACATGTGTATATAGAAGGTACAACATGGGTACATACAAGGTTCCTCATGTGTATATACAGGGTACCTCATGTGTATATACAGGGTACCTCATGTGTATTTACAGGGTACCTCATGTGTATAAACAGGGTACCACATGTGTATATACAGGGTGCCTCATGTGTATATACAGGGTATCTCATGTGTATGCACAGGGTACCTCATGTGTATATACAGGTTACCTCATGTGTATATACAGGGTACCTCATGTGTACATACAGGGTACCACATGTGTAAATAGAAGGTACAACATGGGAACATACAAGGTATCTCATGTGTACATACAGGGTACCACATGTGTATTTACAGGGTACCTCATGTGTATATACAGGGTACCTCATGTGTATATACAGGGTACCACATGTGTATGTACAGGGTACCTCATGTGTATATACAGGGTACCTCATGTGTATATACAGGGTACCTCATGTGTATATACATGGTACCTCATGTGTATATACAGGTACATCATGTGTATATACAGGATACCACATGTGTATATACAGGGTACCACATGTGTATATACAGGGTACCTCATGTGTAAATACAGGGTATCTCATGTGTAAATACAGGGTACCACATGTATATATGCAGGGTACCTCATAGGTATATACAGGGTACCACATGCATATATACAGGGTACCACATGTATATATACAGGGCACCACGTGTGTATATACAGGGTACCACATGTGTATTTACAGGGTACCTCATGTGTATATAGAAGGTACAACAGGGGTACATACAAGGTACCTCATGTGTATTTACAGGGTATCACATGTGTATTTACAGGGTACCACATGTATATATACAGGGTACCACGTGTGTATATACAGGGTACCACATGTGTATATACAGGGTACCTCATATGTATATACAGGGTACCTCAAGTGTATATAGAAGGTACAACATGGGTACATACAAGGTACCTCATGTGTATATACAGGGTACCTCATGTTTATATACAGGGTACCATATGTATATATACAGGGTACCACGTGTGAATATACAGGGTACCTCATGTGTATATACAAGGTACCTCATGTGTATATACAGGTTACCTCATGTGTATATAGAAGGTACAACATGGGTACATACAAGGTACCTCATGTGTATATACAGGGTACATCATGTGTATATACAGGGTGCCACATGTGTATTTACAGGGTACCTCATGTGTATATACAGGGTACCACATGTGTATATACAGGGTACCTCATGTGTATATACAGGGTACCTCATGTGTATATAGAAGGTACAACATGGATACATACACGGTACCTCATGTGTATATACAGGGTACCACATGTGTATATATAGGGTACCTCATGTGTATATACAGGGTGCCACATGTATATAAATAGGGTACCTCATGTGTATATACAGGGTACCACATGTATATATACAGGGTACCACATGTATACATACAGGGTACCACATGTATATATACAGGTACCACATGCATATATACAGGGTACCTCATGTGTATATACAGGGTATCACATGTATATATACAGGGTACCACGTGTGTATATACAGGGTACCACATGTATACATACAGGGTACTACATGTATATATACAGGGTACCACATGTGTATATACAGGGTACCACATGTATATATACAGGGTACCTCATGTGTAAATACAGGGTACCACATGTGTATATAGAAGGTACAACATGGGTGCATACAAGGTACCTCATGTATATGTACAGGGTACCTCATGTGTAAATACAGGGTACCACATGTATATATACAGGGTACCACGTGTGTATATACGAGGTACCTCATGTGTATATACAGGATACCTCATGTGTATATAGAGGGTACCACATGTATATATACAGGGTACCACGTGTGTATTTACAGGGTACCACATGTGTATATACAGGGTACCACATGTATATATACAGGGTACCACATGTATATATTCAGGGTTCCTCATGTGTATATACAGGGTACCACATGTATACATACAGGGCACCACATGTATATATACAGGGTACCACATGTGTATGTACAGGGTACCTCATGTGTAAATAGAAGGTATAACAAGGGTACATGCAAGGTACCTCATGTGTATATACAGGGTACCTCATGTGTATTTACAGGGTACCACATGTATATATAAAGGGTACCACGTGTGTATATACAGGGTACTTCGTGTGTATATACAGGGTACCTCATGTGTATATACAGGGTACCACATGTATATATACAGGGTACTACATGTGTATATACAGTGTACCACATGTGTATATAGAAGGTACAACATGGGTTACATACAAGATACCTCATGTTTATATACAGGGTACCTCATGTTTATTTGCAGGGTACCACATGTATATATGCAGGGTACCACGTGTGTACATACAGGGTATATCATGTGTATATACAGGGTACCTCATGTGTATATACAGGGTACCACATGTGTATATACAGGGTACCACGTGTATATATACAGGGTACCACATGTATATATACAGGGTACCTCATGTGTATTTACAGGGTACCTCATGAATATATACAGGGCATCACATGTATATATACAGGGTACCATGTGTGTATATACAGGGTACCACATGTATATATACAGGGTACCACATGTATATATACAGGGTACCACATGTATATATACAGGGAACCACATGTATATATACAGGGTACGACGTGTGTATATACAGGGTACCTCATGTGTACATACAGGGTACCTCATGTGTATTTACAGGGTACCACGTGTATATATACAGGGTACCACGTGTGTATATACAGGGTACCTCATGTGTATTTACAGGTTACCTCATGTGTATTTGCAGGGTACCATGTGTATATATACAGGGTACCACGTGTGTATATACAGGGTACCTCATGTGTAAATACAGGGTACCTCATGTGTATATACAGGGTACCACATGTGTATATACAGAGTACCACATGTATATATACAGGGTACCACGTGTGTATTTACAGGGTACCTGATGTGTATATACAGGGTACCACATGTGTATGTACAGGGTACCTCATGTGTATATACAGGGTACCTCATGTTTATATACAGGGTACCTCATGTGTATATACAGGGTACCACATGTTTATATACAGGGTACCACGTGTGCATATTCAGGGTACCACATGTGTACATACAGGGTACCACATGTATATATACAGGGTACACGTGTGTATATAAATGGTACCTCATGTGTAAATACAGGGTACCACATGTGTATATACAGGGTACCTCATGTGTATATACAGGGTACCTCATGTGTATATACAGGGTACCACATGTATATATACAGGTTGCCACATGTGTATATACAGGGTACCTCATGTGTATATACAGGGTACCTCATGTGTAAATACAGGGTACCACATGTGTAAATACAGGGTACCACATGTGTATATACAGGGTACCACATGTGTATATACAGGGTACCACATGTGTATATACAAGGTACCGCATGCGTATATACAATGTACCATATGTGTATATACAAGGTTACCTCATGCATGTATTCATGATCCCACATGTGTATATACAAGATACTGCATGGGCATACAATGAACGATATGGATTACAAGCGAATCGTAGCTATTATGGTTTTTTGTGAACATAGAGCAACGGATTTTACTCGTTTGCAAGCTTGCAGGATTTCGACTCCAGCTGAGGTCGGAACTTTGATGTACTACCATGACATTTGTGGAGGTGGTCGAATAAGTTCACACTTTTATTACATTCTACCGGATCAAAAACATATTTTACATCTAATTTTGACAGTAAGGGAAAGCAAAAATGGTTTTATTTAAAACTTTTTTTTTGACTACCTACCACTCGAAAATGTTAGTAATGCTATGTTGTCATAGAAACTGTTAAATGTCAGATAAGTAACCGGAAAACTCCGATACGAGTGTAATTGACCCACGGGTGATGAGTGATGATGGTGATCATGAACATGATACGTTGTGAGCTATAAACGATTGTGACAATGTTGAAAAGAGCGTTATTATTTTCATGAAGGAATGATATTATTTTATGAGACAATTACTTTTGAGTATATCATTTTTTGAAATTTTTTTTCTTATCCAAATCTCTAACAAGTTGCAAGGCCCATCGTGGTCGTGATCCAATAGTAGTTGGATTTATATCTACCTATGCAATCGGTGTATATCACCACTTACGTTCTGAGTTCGAATCCCACTCAGGAGAGGTGTATTCGATAGAACATTATGTGATAAAGTTTGTCAGTGATCTGCTGCGTGCCCTGCTGCAGGTCGATGGTTTTCTCCGGGTAATCTGATAGAGCTAAAATCTTGTTGAAAGTTGCGTTAAACACCATTACCATGACCATAGCCCTCACAATTTGCATTCAAATGTTGGATAAGGACGACTTACCCTCTTATTGGATCTACAACTATTGCTCTTGGTTCATCAAGACTATCGTCTTTTACAATTGTCCGTCTGTCTGTTCCATCTAACCGTGAAACTTGTATGTGATCATGTCCAGTATCTGTCCAATAGAGCAAGTCATATATCCAATCAATAGCCAATCCATCCGGAATATTAATTTCCTCGGTCACAACATCTTCCACAACTCCTGACACTGAATCTTTTGTTACCGAACTCCTATGGTAAAATTTCAATGATAAAATCAGAATAACCAGTAGTACATCCGAATACGTCCAATATAAAACATTTGAGTTGAAGCGAATATATGCATGTTTTTTCATTGTTTAGTTTTGTATGTTGAAGATTCAGTAACCAAGAGGGGATAGGGATCCCATAAACTGGTTTAACCTCACCCCTTTGTGCTTGTCCCAAGCCAGGATGTCGTTGTGTTTTTTGTGTTAGGTAAGTTAAGGTGAGAAGTGATTGTTTGATTCGTTGATATATAATGGAATTGCTTACACTATCTTTGCATAATTCATAAAATCAATTTATTTTGCTAAGATCATGATATTCGTATTGACATATATGATATACATCATCTTTCACAGTAAAACAAGATGTCGGATATAATATTCCGTGTTTTGACGATCGTGTTAGGTTTCTCTATTTATCTTTTGACATTCAATAATTAGGCTTGTGTCCTTATGGATATCAAAACACTATTTGAATTAGTTTTTGAAATTTGCAATTCATAATTGGTGAAAACGAGTGAGTGATGGAGTGAGTGAGTATTATTCCAGTTCTATCATGACGGGAACAAGTTACAATTCAATGAGATGATTATAATGTCTGATTTGTACAACACAAACAAGCTTAGTTGGAGTTTCATAGTGTTATTTAGCACAATGAAACAGCAGTCCACGGGTAGAAACATCGATCAAATTGAGCACAAGATTCTGAACTAACCGGTTGTTGATCTTAACTCATAATGATGCATGCTTAGCGGAGAAACAGCAACTACCAATTTAGTTTTGCTTGGGACATTAGTCATGTGTTATAATCGATATCATACCTCATAATCTTTTTATCGACAACATCAGTCCAATACACAAGCCCTTTGTTATAATGGATATCTAGGTCCACGGCGTTCACAATGCCAGTTGCTATTTTTTCTGTCACACTTGTGTCAACGTCAAACCGTTCGATTGTCTTAAGGTTGGCAAAGGTTAACCAATTTCCAGAACCTTTATAAGATAATATAAATGATAGAGGTATCAGTTATGATGTTTTTGTCCTAAGAGTAATGGTCTTTAACCTACAGATTCTGCCTCCGTACTACGATTATTCATTGACCCTGTTATTCATTTTGTGGTAGTATGTAGTATTTTTGAGCTGAAGCACATGTGGACAGGTTTTAATAGAGAGGGTTTGCACCCCATTTGTGTGACCGGTTTAACCCCACAATAGTGTTGGTTGTTTTTGTTTCTCCAGGGATCGATCATTAATAAACGTTAGAGAAACCCGAAAGGGGACAACATAAACCATTCAGAGACGCAGACAACATTGGGCACAAGACAACGAACGAATACAAACAAAGCAAAAAACACAAGACAACTCAGAAAATTAAAAAGATGGGCAACACGGACTCGACCAAAAACCCTGGGTTATTCTGCTGCGCAAGCAGTTCCCGTTTCTTGTACATATTGTAAGACACTGGTCGTTTTACAAATAGTCAAGTCAAACTTCCCGGTCTTTTCCTCGTTAATAACTTATCACTAAATGTTGATAAGATTACTTCAAAAAATAATATGTGAAATTACCACTTTCTGTCTCTTCGACATACGGGTACTTTATAGACTTAATTTGTAGTTTCTATAAATAGATGTGGGCATGGTAAAATTATGATATCCGATCAGGAAATGTCACTAATTTGTTGTTATATGCTAATACTTTTCTCATTCATGACTTATCAGCCGGCCTGTAACTAGATAAACACGACGGGTGCTACTAGTGGAGCAGGAACTGTTTACCCTTCTGGAGCACCTGAGTTCACCCCCGGATTTTAGTGGGGTTGATGTTACTCGATCTTTAGTTTTATATGTATGTTTTGTAGATCGCTGTTTGTCCTTTTGTACTTAGTAGTGATAGGCACTGAATGCACAGGTAGTTGTAAATCCAACTACCATGTGATCACGACATTGACGGACCCCGTCTAATAAAGGTTTTCAACATTTCGTAAAACTATTTGTTCTTCATACTTCATCTTAGGACTACATCTAAACACCCAAGATAACTGACACTTTAAAACAGATTCAGATATGACAATGAAACATTTGTGACACACACGTGTGTATGCATGGGCGTGTGTCGCAAACAATTTGAATATTCAATATGTAGATATCACAAAGGACAACATGGATACATACATACTGGCTAGTTTGAATGACAAAATATTTACCTATGTCTAAGCATTTTTTCCCGTCATTTTCTAGTTGAAAACCATCAGCACACGCACATTGAATAGTTGACTGTGGGGATGGTAGACACAATTGTTCACAACCACCATTGTTTTGTCCGCATATATTATTTCCTATTGCAATAAAACACAGAAATCTTAGTCAGAAAAATAATAACATACTCGAACTTCGTTTATCTTGAATTGGGATAATTCGATATCTTAGCTAAATGTATATAGTCTATTCGTACTAGTACTAGTTTGTATCTTACTGTATCATACAATCGTTGTATTCGCTGCACAATCGAGGTACAATCAAATCTGCCTTAACGAGCACCTATATATAATAAATCACTGTCTATTAAGAGCAGCCTCATTTTTCCAAATTATTAACATTGCATATAATTGTAATCTGTATATAAAAGGCAACTGCTCATAACAGGCACTTTTTCGGGTTCCATTGAATACCCTTTACACACAAGTTTTATTGTCAAGGGTTACACATATTTTTGTTTTATTTGTCTAGTATGAGAATACTATTCTGAAACCGGATTCGTGTAGAGCGAACGGTACGAAATTACAACAATGCGCGTACGCGAAAGAGGGCATCCTTGAAATGATTGGAATGAAGCTTGTTTCTGGCTTGGCACTAACATTTGACACTTGTTTCCGACAGGACAAACACAATATGAATATAATGTAGGTAAAAATAAAATTTGGTCTCGCTGCGAACAGGTCAGATCATCTCGCCAATGGTTCACGTATCTATCTTTTTCTAGAACTCTTAAACATTGGGAGACATTTCATTGGTTCCTTCTACTTTAGCTCAACTAGGTTAGACAACAGTTCAAAATGAACAATTCACATGCAACACAATTTTGATAATATTGTTCATTAATTAACTTGGATTTCAAATCTTTTGACTATGATGAAAGTTCCATTCTAGGCATTTCCAGAAAAGTGGTGGGGATAAACTAGCTTTAGAGTCCCAAACCTCGCTCTTAGTGAAATAATGTAGTCATGCAAGTGCTACCCACATGCGATTAAAATGCCAATCCTTACTCAATTAACCGTCATCTTGATAGCCGTTGCAGTTTATCTTTCCATAATACCATTTGCATGTACATTTGTATCATCACCCCCCCCCCACACCCCCCAAACAAAATACCTGTTGGTTGATTTTCCTGGCTGTAAATCTTGATTCCAATTGGAGTACGTAAATCTGTCTTGACAACTTGAAAATTTGATCCAGATTCTTTATTAACTCTATATATTGTGTTATTTGTAAACGAAGTCCAATAAATCCAGTCTCCGAATACAATTAATCCCCATGCCCATGGCATGTAGACTGAAGAAGTAGTTAAACGTTTTATTTCCGCTCCATTGAGATTTGATGATTGTATCTGTTTATAAACGTTATCGATCCAGTATAATCTGTTGCTAGAGAAATCTGTGAAATAAAATGAAACACAAACAATGTCGAAACGCTCCCTAAATCCAATCGTGAAATTGTAGAAGGAAGAAAAATCGATATAGCTAGCGCATGGGTGCCACTACATTTGTAGACGAGCGGGAACTGATTACCCGTCCATTACCGCCAATATTCCTGGTTTGACACAATCACTACATTAATGTTAATAATCTGATGATGTCTACCAAATCATATACAAAAAGCTAAAAACCACACGGAACTTACCCCCAAAAGATCAAGAGCAAACTTGCAGCCTCTTCTGTCAATATTTAAGTTATATCGTGAATATCAGGTTTATTTGTGGAGAAAATGGTAGAAAATCACGTGTTCTGCCGGAAGTCATATACAAACATAATCACAGGAAGTTGCATTATATATACTTCGTGTTCACCACGGTGTGGAATCGAACTCACAACTTTAGTGACGACAAGTACTGATTGCATAGGTAGATAGAAGTGAATTCATTTACAATACGATCGCTGCCACGACGGTCATTTAGGAGCCTTCATGGTCGTGATCGCATGGTACGTAGCTGTATTTACAACTATCTGTGCAATCCGCGCCTATCACCACCAACGGTGTGAGTTCGAATACTGCTCATGCATATGGCAAGGTTTACTTGATACAACATTATATGATACAATTTCTCAATAACCTTTAGCAAGTCGGTGGCTTTCTCTGTGTACTCCTGTTTCCTCCACCAATAAAACTGACCGCCACGATATAACTGAAATGTTGTTGAAAGTAGCATTAAACACTATAGACCAACCTTAAAGCAATAACAGTGTATTTCCATTGCATGATTTTAATCACATGCATTTACCAGTGCTAAGATAGGACCTGGATTTCCAACGACATATGTAGAGCATGAAAATGATGTGCGTTACCACAAGTCACACCTTTATAACGATGACAAGTACTGATTGCATAGGTAGAAGTGAATTTATCTCCAATAGGATCGCAACCATGACGGCCATTTTTTATTTTAATAAATGTCTATTTCTTATAATAATATGTCATGCGTGTTGCTGGTAGCTGTAAAAATACTATGTGATACGATTGACCTTGTTCTAACGATATTAAAACGACGGGTGCCACTAGTGGAGCATGAACTACTCTAAGGGTATCCTTCAAGAGCACGCGACTTTACCACGATGTTTTTTGTAGGGTTCGTCGTGTTCAGTCTTTAGTTTTATGCGTAGTGTTGTGTATATCATTGTGTGTCCTTTTGACATAGCATTGTCTGTTTTCTTCGGCATACGGCTTCTAATTATCCCCTTGGTATCATCAAAAACCTTTCTTCTAAGATATTTGTGCTTTTTCAAATTTTGTCTAATATGTTTTTAGATTGTTCATTCTAAGTCGTATTATTTTACATCTGTCCTAAATAATGTGTGTGTTGTACAATTTAGTGTGTCGTGTGCAGATAAATCAATACAATATCTGATATATTGGCCTGATAACACCATTGAGAAAAGTTTGAGGATACTAAAGAAGTAACAGAAGCCGTAAATCGAAGGATTAACCCAAAAAAAATACAAAAGGACAAACAACGATCCACAAAACTAAATATTGAGCAACACGAACCCCACTAAAACCGGTAATGAACTCGGGTGCTTCGGAAGGGTTAGTCGTTCCTGTTCCACATGCGACACCAGTCGTTCTACTGTTGAACGACACACACATCACATGATATGGAAATCGTACTGGACACCAGCATACAAATAAATATAAATAGCATAAATAAAACATGATCCTCCTACAAAACAAATGAGTCAAGACGAATAGAACATCGTTTTTAGGAGGAAAGTATTGTATTTTTAACATGGATTTTTCTAATTCATATTGTCCCAGAAATTAGTAAGAAAGGACAAGGATGTAAAATTGTTCCTGGAACAAAAGAAAAATATAGTTGATGAACAGCGCTTTTATTGCTATTCTACATATCAGTCACAATAGGGTCTTCAATAATGATCATATGTCATACCATAAAATGGGGTGGAGCGATCCTAAGTCTGCAATTGAGTGGTGCTCTATCCTGCCTAGATCTGGACATTTTTTAATTTCCCAGATTGTGGGTTATCAGCAAGAAAACAAAGTACGGGTTCAGTAATCTTACAAATGCCGTCATCATTATGCCCGACATCACAAATACAGATTAAACCACGGGGCTCCCATCAGATAAATATTTAGAAAACTTAAAAATTGTTAGAAGTGGGATGAATAATTGGATGGCAGGGCCAGCCTTAAGCCAATTGACTCCAAATGGAACCAGAGCTGGAGTTATCTACTCCTGGTTGTTCAAGGACACACAAAGACACAAATCAGGTTTTAGAGAGAAAAATTGGGGCATGCACCTCATGAGGCCGGCCCTGTTGGATGGACTAAATGTTTAATGAAAAAAATAGCATCCAACAATTAAAAGTTGAAGAACTGTAACATTATGCACTCTATCTCGCACAATCCGTCCACAGTTGTATACGATAAGACCATACACCTTCAAAAGGGGAAATGTTTTGCTAAATGTACATATTAACATATTATAGGGCCGTCGTGGTCGTGATTGTATGATAGCTGGAACTATCTATGCAATCAAGTACCTATCACCAATAAGGTTATGAATTCGAATCCTGCTCATGGCGAGATGTACTCGATACATTATGTGATAAAGCTTGTCAGTCCCTTGCGACAGGTCGGTGGTTTTCTCTAGGTACTCCGGTTTCTTCCACCAGTAAAACTGACCGCCACGAGATAACTGAAATATTATTAAGTGGCGTTTAACACAATACCTCTAATACTATTAACTGATTACATATGCATGTAATTGCCAGTCATTGAAGTATTTTCTCGATACTTTACCAATAGATAGTCCGTTCGGGTCATCTATCTCCGTATTTTCGCTTGAAACGATCGTCTGTCTACTACTCCCATCCAAACCACACCTAATTATTCTAGGGTCGGAAATGTCTGTGATAAATAGCCATCTACAAATAGCAAAACATTAAATTCATAACTTCATAGGTCCTGGGTTAGAACAGGCATTGAACAGATTAATACAATAATTTGACATCAACCATGTACTTATCTCAGGGCCTGTTATTTTTTATTTTTATTTTTAATTTTTTTTTTTTTTTTTTTTAATTTTTAGCAAAAGTTACATGACGGATGCAATTAGAGAAGCAGGAACTTGTCACCATTCTGGAACACATGATTCACCCATCGTTTTTTGTAGAATTCGTGTTGCGGGATCTTGTGTTTTCTGTTTACTTCTTTGTAGATCATTGTACGTTTGTCCTTTTGGTCTTAGCCATAACATTGCCTGTCTTCCTTCGATTTACGGCTTATCCCTTTCATATCTTCAAATTTTTCTTTACTAGATAGAAAATTCATTAAGCATATTTGTTCATGTATTCATCTTTAACTAATCACTATTTGCAAAACTTTAATAAGTTGAATATATTATTTGTAGCATGAATGCATTCTTTTCCTTTGATCTTTTTATGGTTTACATATCAGAATGTAACTATCAGCTATTAAGAACTATCTAATAATACACACAGATGCGAGATATTGCTCACTATCAATCTGGGATGTAACTTTATTACTCCCAGACAGCCATACAATAACCAACGATCTAGATGTGACATCGTATGGTTTCATGTTGCAATTCATTTATACCACGGGTTTCTGAGTTAAACGGGTAAAACAATCTCACGTTTCGCGTTCGATAATTTAACCGTTTTATTAGGAAGACAGTGGTATACATATTACTTACCCTTCATTAGGATGTACAACTATAGCTCTGGGAGTTACAAGATCTGTATCAATCAGAGTTTTCCGTAAGCTTCCGTCTAGGTCCGCCATCTTTACATGTTTATGTGTAGCGTCAATCCAGTAGATATGATTATAAATCCAGTCTACTGCCATGCCATCCGCTCTACCTAGGCTATATGTCACCAAGTCTTCCTTGTCCTCTCTATTTGAAAGACTTGCTCTGTGCAATAAATAACATAGCTTTCAGAAGTCGACATTTGACATTTATATTCAAATCAGTATAGCATAGTTCTTACCTATGCTTTTGTTACTCCATCTTATTTCTGACGGAGCTTAACTTTGCACACGTTTTATTCATAAAGTTATCGTCGGATTTTGCAAACTTTTCCGAGCTGAATTCTATATTTGTATACCTATATCGTAGTAACGATGGCGTATCAAACGATAGAGCTAAGAACAATAAACATGTTCCGATATTAAGACATAAATATAAATATTCAAAGATAATTAACAATGGAAGTTTGCAGAAAAAATATTCATTGAACCGAAAGGTGTCAATGCACTTATTCGACGAACAGTGCAAATGAGATTATATTACATGAATGTCTATAAGATTTGTAAAAATGTATATCTTCTAATAATTATTTATCAGGAGCTTATATATGGCGTTCCCCCACCCGCTGTTGCCATAGACCGGTGGGGACCCTAGACCATAGAGACTTTGCGTTCATCTAACATAAAATCCTGCATTCTGCATTCGCTCCTGTCAAGGATACAGTTTTTCTTTATACAAATGACGTTACTCGGTCGGTGGAAATTTCATTTGATGATCAATAACTCTTACCTGTCATTGGTTGCATAAGATTTTGATCAATTGATTGATCAGTCTTACAAAAATTAGATGTTTGATGCCTTTTCATTTATTTACTTATTTTTTTATTTTTTTTTATTTTTAAATACACTAACATCTAACACTTTTTGAGTCATATCCAGGGTTAATATTGTATAGCGACCAATCAGTGATAAGTCTACTTTTTATTTCGCTAAAACCGAGTGAGAACGTCAATAACTGTTGTCCGATTGGTCAATAGATTTAACTGTCTTGCATAAAATTGGACGGTCAAAGATCAATGAAAGATTACATGACATGACCTAGAATGGGATGTTATTAGATGATAGTGTATCGTCAAAGAAAAGGGGGAATGATAAGGGTGCAACAACCACTAATTTTAATTGACCATTTGCACATTTCTGACCTTGATTCTAAAATTATACGTTTTTTCGCCGTCAATAGGACCCCATTTCATGTAAAGTTCAATGAAAATAACATATTTTTTCCCCCATAATCTGTTTTGAAAAAATTCATGTGGCAAATTGTGAATTGTTTAGCAAGTTTCAAATATCTACAAATTATGAGAGCATTATACTCAACTTTGTTGTCCTTTCGATTGCTCTTGCTAGACAGGGTACCAGTGCATCGGGTATTAAAAGAAAGGTCTAAAGAGGTTCATTTTTTTGCCGGAAATTAAGGAAACGTCTATTTCCGGAACCTCCTAAAACCGGTATATCTGAAAACCGACTGTATAATTTTAGAATCCAGTCGAGAATGTGCAAAAGGTCGATACTTACCTTGTTATCCGATCCGTTATTTGGTCTGTCCAGTAGAGGTACCTTTGTGTGAAATGATAGTCAACCGATATTGCTCCGGTCAGACCAGTTATAATGGTATAGCTGTTCCAGGAATTATTCATTTCTAAGCCATTTATTGTATCTAAATTTGTATGAACAAGCCAGGGAGTTTTCAAATCTACAATGAACAATTTAGCATTAGATAGTGAGGTCATAATGTTCGATGACTGTCACGACTCTTGTAGCTAGCATCCGTTCTTAGTGTAAAAAGGTCATAATTTTAATTTTATTGTCCTTTTTGTGGCCTGTTGCAAGCCAACATGTTCGGACCGTATCCATAATTATAATATCCTTGCTTTGTGACAATCTAAACGCTACCAAGTGTCATCTGTTTACCTACAAGATATTTTTTTTTCTTTTAATCGTACATTTGTGTTACCCGTAAAAACTATCAGAAATGATTGATGACTTAATATAACGTGTTTCTGTAACTTATAAATGTTATGAAATGTACGCGCATTGGGGAAAAATCGTGCAACTGCTCGTGTTTTGAGATCGATCAAGAGATGGACGCCATCTTATTAATTATCGACATCGTTTACGGAGTTTGTCAAATCGTCATTAAATCAGTACAACAATGCACTTATTTCTTATTTTTTGTGAATTTGCTTTTAGACGGTGTTAATTACGGACAAAGAACCATGCAAATCTGCAGTTAATAAGCGACAAAATACAAATTATTCGTTTTTACCTGTCACTAGTAAGGTCAGTTGCATACGGAAAAAGCGAGGTCAAATTATTTGCTTGCATGGAAATAACTAATCGATGGTAATTTTCGTTCTCAAAAGGCGAAAAGTGGTACGATAAGCTGTTTAATGTGAAATAATACCTTTATTTCATCATTTTAAAGCTATTTACCAATTTCCAAAACATATCATAGCCAGAAATGATAGGTGATTTGCTTATTTGCATATTCAAAATGGCGGCTCAAAGATAATTTGGATTTTAACATATAGTTGAACGGGAAACTTTCTGTTAGCTTGGGCCGGACAAATTGCCGGGATAGAAAATCAAACTATGCACCGGTTTGAACAATATCTCAAAATATTACAGCTGTACCATGAAAACTCAAGGTTCCCACCCAGTTTCAAATTTTGAAGCGTAAGCACCATTCAAAAGCATTGAGAAGAAGTGAAAAAATGCATCCTGCACGGCTTTCAAGATCTTAAAGCACTTTTCTTGCAATCCCCATTCTAGTTGCCGGGACAAATTCGGTCAGTTCCGGTAACATTGTTGAGGAATCTTTCTTCGATAAATATTTTGCTGAAAAATTAAAGGTTCCCACGATAATTTAAAAGAGGGCTTCACACGTTGTTTTTACCTTTCTAGTAGAGATTCAATAGGGGTTCATGCAAAAATATCTACTATTTCGTAAAACTGCTTCTGCTAGACATAGCATTATTTGAGTAAACACCGCATTCCATTGTAAATGTAAATAAACAATTTAAAAAAGGCTCCACAAGGGTAATTTTTTTTATTTCGACAAAACAACAGAAGAAGTAACTATAATACAATTGGTAACAATACTGCCGATATATAAAGCTAAAGAAATTTAACAATATATATACTAAACGATTTCAATGACATACTAATACTTATGTGAGGCAGAAATTGAAAAAAAATGCACATTATATTTTTTATTTACATATTTTTATTTCGTGGAAAAAAAAGGGGGGCGGGGCAGTGCATTAAATATATTTTCCATCTTTTACACACATCATCGGATTCCTAATAAACATATGATGATAATTAATTTTGATACGATCACAAATAATTATGAAGTTATTTATGTGATCAAAACTGTGATGAAATATCATTTAAAAAAATAGATACGAGTTTTCATCAGCCTCTTCCAAATATGGTTCAACGTTTATTTGCTGACGTCATAAATGACGCGATTTGGTTTATGAATATTCATGAGCAAAATCACCCATGATTTCTGGCTATGTATTTTTTTGGGTCAAAATCGTAGCTAATGCCCCTTTAAGTTGCTATTAAAAGTCGATTTATTCAGTAGGTTGTTTATTTATTTATTTTTATTTTATTTGTTGACCACGCAGTGTTTCTTGAATAACCTTCATCAGTTACGGTCAATGTCCAAATATTGGAAGTTTTCAAAGTAGCATTAAACACCATAACCCTAACACCCCATTTCCTCTTGGAAATTTTCAAACATTTGGATTCATTTACGTCATGTTCGTAGAATAATAGCGCCCATAAATTCGTCAAATGGTACATATAATTTTTAGAATATCCGTAGCAAAAATCCGATTTATTCAGTGACACAAAAAAGTTTATTATATCTCATATATTAATTACCATAAATAGATTAATTTGATCGGACAATGGGTAAAAATCAGAACACGTTATCACAAAGTGCACAAATCATATTCCCCACCCTCGGATACCTCGCGAGTTTTCCTGCCAGAGTTATCGTTCTTTGATGGGAAAACGTCAGAGGCACTCGGAACGCATCACTTACAGGCGACCGTTACAATGTTTTTTAAATGTCTGAGACAACGTTCCAATGGACTTAAAAATTATGCTTGCCAGCAGTATTTTACATGTATGTGTTTTCTTGGTTTCATTCGGTATAATAAAACATTTATAGCATGCGGGTTCAGGAAATATGAAAATGTATTCACCCACGAGTATCATATTCCCCTTGGGCGTTGCCCTCAGGGAATATGATACTCTTGGGTGAATACATCTTCATATTTCCCTCACCAGCATGCAATAAATGTATAATATATTACCACTGATGTTTTGAGTTCGAATTTCGATCAGAGCGAAGCTTACAACATTATGTGATAAAGTTTATCAGTGACTTGCGACAGGTCGGTGGGTTTCTTCCACCAATAAAACCGACCGCCACGATATAACTGAAATATTGTTGAAAGTGACGTTTAACACCATCAAACAAGCAAATATGATCGTGAACAATAATAATATCGCTCTAGTTCAAAAGCAAAGCGAAATGAAGACGTGACGTCAAAATGAAATTACATTTAAAGCGCAAAATATTTCTTTTTGATAAAAATCACATTTAGATGTGTATAGATAATTCAGTCGACTTTTAATGCTTGATATAGATATATGAACAAAAACATTCAATTTTTTTAAGATAAAAATCGTGGGAAAAACGTATTATACAATGGTACTAAAAACCTGTCAATACCTTGACATCACGGGAAATTAAATATCTAGAGCTTTAGAAGAAAGGTCGTCTCAAGCCGCTGCTTTTGATGATAACATTGATTTATTCTTAAAATTCGTTCATATTTTAGAGTCATGATCACAAAGCTTTGAATTTTAAAATGTTTAAAAGAAACTAATTTATATACAAACTAGTGTTATATTTCATACGTTCTAAATATACCCCGTATGTTCTTTATTATTTATTTTCTTTTTCTTTTTAATGTTTCTTTTATTTGTACATATAATCCAATCGTTTTATAGACAAGTATGTTTTATAGACAAGTATGTTTTATAGACAAGTATGTTTAATAGACAAGTATGTTTTATAGACAAGTATGTTTTATAGACGAGTATGTTTAATAGACGAGTATGTTTTATAGACAAGTATGTTTTATAGACAAGTATGTTTTATAGACAAGTATGTTTTATAGACAAGTATGTTTAATAGACAAGTATGTTTTATAGACAAGTATGTTTTATAGACGAGTATGTTTTATAGACAAGTATGTTTTATAGACAAGTATGTTTTATAGACAAGTATGTTTTATAGACAAGTATGTTTTATAGACGAGTATGTTTTATAGACAAGTATGTTTTATAGACGAGTATGTTTTATAGACAAGTATGTTTTATAGACAAGTATGTTTTATAGACAAGTATGTTTTATAGACAAGTTTGTTTGATGTTTTCTTCTCCTAAGCATCTTGTAGGTGTCTAAGTTTAATAATACAATTTGTTGACGGTACGATATAGCTGAAATATTGCTAAAGTTGGCGTTAATAATCAATCAATCCATCCATCCATCCATCCATCCATCCATCCATCCATCCATCCATCCATCATCCATCCATCCATCCATCTATCCATCAATCTATCAATCCATCAATCCATCAATCAATCTATCAATCAACGCCTTGAACCGCATCGGTGGTGTAATGGTTAGCGTGCTCGCCTAGCTCGAGTGTGGTAGATTGTGGACTCGAGTCCGATCGGGTCGAAGCAAAGATTATAAGATTAGTATTTGTTGTTTCTCCGCTAAGCACACAGCATACAAAAAAACAGAGCAAAAACTGGTTGGCTCGGAATCAGGATAATGTGTTTGAGTGGACTGACATGTGGATCCGCGGCCAGTTGTTTCAGTGATCTAGCACTTAATCACATAAGTGTGTTGGTCTAGAACAAAGCGCACCTCATCGCCATCTCATTGAAAATTAACCTGTTCTAGCAATGATATAGCTGAAAAATTGCCGAGTTGGCATTAAACAACAATCATCCACGCCACTCATTCATCACGCTCCTTTTCACTAACCGAGCAATATTTTCCTTTTTAATGATATTGTTGGGGGGGGGGGGGGGGGGGGGGTGTAACTTTTAATGTTAGTGAAAAAATTAATTACATATACACGGAAATGTTTTAAATCAGATGTGGCGGTTCACGAATTTGAACAGCAATAGGAAGAGTAACGAACATGTACTCTTACAATTAAATAAGAACTATTGGAGCAAGCAATCTATGTTAAACATTGGAAAACGGTGGCGGCCATCTTGAATTTCTGATCCGAACCATAGACACAAAATTAACTTAAAGAGCATTCCTACAATGCAACAGTTCATTCTGTCATGTGGTTCAATAGTTTTTTTGTTGTTTTTTTTCTTTATTTTCGGTGAATCAGAAATATTGCGGTAACCATAGCGGCCATTTTAAATGGTTCATCCAAGCGAAAAAACAAACTGTAAATAAAATATAAATTGACTAGCATATCTAAGTATGGTACAAATTGGTTAAGTGATTTCAGAGAATATGGTTAAAATATAAAACGCCTACGCCAAGGGTTTGGTTGGTTATTGTGCTTAGCGGAGAAAACCACCGACATGCCGCAGGTCACTAGCAAACTTTATCACATAATGTTGTATCGAGTACATCTCACGATGAACGGAGTTCGAACTCACAACTTGTGAAAAACACTTATTGCACAGGAAGTTGTAAATCGAATTACCATACGGTCACACCCACCACGCCTCCCTTCCCCCTCTAACTACCAAGAATGTAATTGCAGAAATGACAATGACTCAAATGGTATTTAGTAGGAAAACAAAACTTTATAAAGTTAGATATTCATTAAATAAGAAAGGTAAACAGATACAGTGTCTTCGGTAGTGTAAACCGAGGCTTAGGGTTATGGTGTTTAACGCCATTTTCAACAATATTTCAATTATATCATGGTGGTCAATTTTAGTAGTGGAGGAAACCGGAGTACCCGGAGAAAACCACCGACCTGTAGCGAGTCCCTGAAAAACATTATCACATAAAGTTGTAATAAGTACACCTCGACATGAACAGGTTTCGAACTCACAACTTTAATGGTCATAGACACTAATTGCACAGGTAGTTGTAAATCCAACTAACATACGTTTTCTACCACAACGGCCCCTAATGTACTGTAAAATAATCAAAGGTTTGTTTAGCTTCACTACATGTTTTGTATGCTCCTTTTATAAAGTTACACAAGGGAAGGACAATTTAACTTTTAGAGGGCGAGTCTGTGTGGGTTTTTTTCAATTTCTGTAGACAAAAAAGAATATCTCCAGATGAAAGATGAAAAAAGATATGATCCATCATTTTTCAATAAGAAATGTCGGCTACATTTGAGAGAAAATGACATGATTTGTTATGTCCAAAAAGTAATATCAGAAAACAACCGGGACTCGAACCCACGATCTACCTCACTCAAGGCAAGAACGTTAACCATTACACCATCGATGAACCCACGATCTACCTCACTCAAGGCGAGAACGGTAACCATTACACCATCGATGAACCCACGATCTACATCACTCAAGGCGAGAACATTAACCATTACACCATCGATGAACCCACGATCTACCTCACTCAAGGCGAGAACGTTAACCATTACACCACCGATGAACCCACGATCTACATCACTCAAGGCGAGAACGGTAACAATTACACCATCGATGAACCCATGATCTACCTCACTCAAGGCGAGAACGTTAACCATTACACCATCGATGAACCCACGATCTACCTCACTCAAGGCGAGAACGTTAACTATTACACCACCGATGAACCCACGATCTACCTCACTCAAGGCGAGAACGTTAACCATTACACCATCGATGAACCCACGATCTACCTCACTCAAGGCGAGAACGTTAACCATTACACCACCGATGAACCCACGATCTACATCACTCAAGGCGAGAACGTTAACTATTACACCACCGATGAACCCACGATCTACCTCACTCAAGGCGAGAACGTTAACTATTACACCACCGATGAACCCACGATCTACCTCACTCAAGCCGAGAACGCTAACCATTACACCATCGATGAACCCACGATATACCTCACTCAAGGCGAGAACGTTAACAATTACACCATCGATGAACCCACGATCTACCTCACTCAAGGCGAGAACGTTAACCATTACACCATCGATGAACCCACGATCTACCTCACTCAAGGCGAGAACGCTAACAATTACACCATCGATGAACCCACGAACTACCTCACTCAAGGCGAGAACTCTAACCATTACACCACCGATGAACCCACGATCTACCTCACTCAAGGCGAGAACGCTAACAATTACACCATCGATGAACCCACGATCTACCTCACTCAAGGCGAGAACGCTAACCATTACACCACCGATGAACCCACGATCTACCTCACTCAAGCCGAGAACGCTAACAATTACACCATCGATGAACCCACGATCTACCTCACTCAAGGCGAGAACGTTAACAATTACACCATTGATGAACCCACGATCAACCTCACTCAAGGCGAGAACGTTAACAATTACACCATCGATGAACCCACGATCTACCTCACTCAAGGCGAGAACGTTAACCATTACACCATCGATGAACCCACGATCTACCTCACTCAAGGCGAGAACGCTAACAATTACACCATCGATGAACCCACGAACTACCTCACTCAAGGAGAGAACGCTAACCATTACACCACCGATGAACCCACGATCTACCTCACTCAAGCCGAGAACGCTAACAATTACACCATCGATGAACCCACGATCTACCTCACTCAAGGCGAGAACGTTAACAATTACACCATCGGTGAACCCACGATCTACCTCACTCAAGCCGAGAACGGTAACAATTACACCATCGATGAACCCACGATCTACCTCACTCAAGGCGAGAACGTTAACAATTACACCATCGATGAACCCACGATCTACCTCACTCAAGGCGAGAACGTTAAAAATTACATCATCGATGAACCCACGATCTACCTCACTCAAGGCGAGAACGTTAACAATTACACCATCGATGAACCCACGATCTACCTCACTCAAGGCGAGAACGTTAACAATTACACCATCGATGAACCCACGATCTACCTCACTCAAGCCGAGAACGGTAACAATTACACCATCGATGAACCCACGATCTACCTCACTCAAGCCGAGAACGTTAACAATTACACCATCGATGAACCCACGATCTACCTCACTCAAGCCAAGAACGGTAACAATTACACCATCGATGAACCCACGATCTACCTCACTCAAGGCGAGAACGTTAACAATTACACCATCGATGAACCCACGATCTACCTCACTCAAGCCGAGAACGTTAACAATTACACCATCGATGAACCCACGATCTACCTCACTCAAGCCGAGAACGGTAACAATTACACCATCGATGAACCCACGATCTACCTCACTCAAGCCGAGAACGGTAACAATTACACCATCGATGAACCCACGATCTACCTCACTCAAGGCGAGAACGTTAACAATTACACCATCGATGAACCCACGATCTACCTCACTCAAGGCGAGAACGTTAACAATTACACCATCGATGAACCCACGATCTACCTCACTCAAGGCGAGAACGTTAACAATTACACCATCGATGAACCCACGATCTACCTCACTCAAGGCGAGAACGTTAACAATTACACCATCGATGAACCCACGATCTACCTCACTCAAGGCGAGAACGTTAACAATTACACCATCGATGAACCCACGATCTACCTCACTCAAGGCGAGAACGTTAACAATTACACCATCGATGAACCCACGATCTACCTCACTCAAGGCGAGAACGTTAACAATTACACCATCGATGAACCCACGATCTACCTCACTCAAGGCGAGAACGTTAACAATTACACCATCGATGAACCCACGATCTACCTCACTCAAGGCGAGAACGCTAATCATTACACCACCGATGAACCCACGATCTACCTCACTCAAGGCGAGAACGTTAACAATTACACCATCGATGAACATACGATCTACCTCACTCAAGGCGAGAACGTTAACCATTACACCATCGATGAACCAACAATCTACCACACTCGCGGCGAACACGGTAACTATTACACCATCGATGAACCAACAATCTACCACACTCGAGGGGAACACGGTAACTATTACACCATCGATGATCCAACAATCTACCACACTCGAGGCGAACACGGTAACTATTACACCATCGATGAACCAACAATCTACCACACTCGAGTGGAACACGGTAACTATTACACCATCGATGAACCCACGATCTACCTCACTCAAGGCGAGAACGTTAACAATTACACCATCGATGAACTCACGATCTACCTCACCCAAGGCGAGAACGTTAACCATTACACCATCGAGGAACCCACGATCTACCTCACTCAAGGCGAGAACGTTAACAATTACACCATCGATGATCCACGATCTACCTCACTCAAGGCGAGAACGTTAACCATTACACCATCGATGAACCCACGATCTACCTCACTCAAGGAGAGAACGTTAACTATTACACCACCGATGAACCCACGATCTACCTCACTCAAGGCGAGAACGTTAACCATTACACCATCGATGAACCCACGATCTACCTCACTCAAGGCGAGAACGTTAACAATTACACCATCGATGAACCCACGATCTACCTCACTCAAGGCGAGAACGCTAACTATTACACCACCGATGAACCCACGATCTACCTCACTCAAGGCGAGAACGTTAACAATTACACCATCGATGAACCCACGATCTACCTCACTCAAGGCGAGAACGTTAACAATTACACCATCGATGAACCCACGATCTACCTCACTCAAGGCGAGAACGTTAACCATTACACCATCGATGAACCCACGATCTACCTCACTCAAGGCGAGAACGTTAACCATTACACCATCGATGAACCCACGATCTACCTCACTCAAGGCGAGAACGTTAACAATTACACCATCGATGAACCCACGATCTACCTCACTCAAGGCGAGAACGTTAACAATTACACCATCGATGAACCCACGATCTACCTCACTCAAGGCGAGAACGCTAACCATTACACCACCGATGAACCCACGATCTACCTCACTCAAGGCGAGAACGTTAACAATTACACCATCGATGAACATACGATCTACCTCACTCAAGGCGAGAACGTTAACCATTACACCACCGATGAACCCACGATCTACCTCACTCAAGGCTACAACGCTAACCATTACACCATCGATGAACCCACGATCTACCTCACTCAAGGCGAGAACGGTAACCATTACACCACCGATGAACCCACGATCTACCTCACTCAAGGCGAGAACGTTAACAATTACACCACCGATGAACCCACGGTCTACCTCACTCAAGGCAAAAACGGTAACCATTACACCATCGATGAACCCACGATCTACCACACTCGCGGCGAACACGGTAACTATTACACCATCGATGAACCAACAATATACAACACTCGCGGCGAACACGTTAACTATTACACCATCGATGAACCAACAATCTACCACACTCGCGGCGAACACGGTAACTATTACACCATCGATGAACCAACAATCTACCACACTCGAGGGGAACACGGTAACTATTACACCATCGATGATCCAACAATCTACCACACTCGAGGCGAACACGGTAACTATTACACCATCGACGAACCAACAATCTACCACACTCGAGTGGAACACGGTAACTATTACACCATCGATGAACCCACGATCTACCTCACTCAAGGCGAGAACGTTAACAATTACACCATCGATGAACTCACGATCTACCTCACCCAAGGCGAGAACGTTAACCATTACACCATCGAGGAACCCACGATCTACCTCACTCAAGGCGAGAACGTTAACAATTACACCATCGATGATCCACGATCTACCTCACTCAAGGCGAGAACGTTAACCATTACACCATCGATGAACCCACGATCTACCTCACTCAAGGAGAGAACGTTAACTATTACACCACCGATGAACCCACGATCTACCTCACTCAAGGCGAGAACGTTAACCATTACACCATCGATGAACAATGGATCTACCTCACTCAAGGCGAGAACGTTAACAATTACACCATCGATGAACCCACGATCTACCTCACTCAAGGCGAGAACGTTAACCATTACACCATCGATGAACCCACGATCTACCTCACTCAAGGCGAGAACGTTAACAATTACACCATCGATGAACCCACGATCTACCTCACTCAAGGCGAGAACGTTAACAATTACACCATCAATAAACCCACGATCTACCTCACTCAAAGCAGGAACATTAACCATTACACCACCGATGAACCCACGATCTACTTCACTCAAGGCGAGAACATTAACAATTACACCACCGATGAACCCACGATCTACATAACTCAAGGCGAGAACGTTAACAATTACACCACCGATGAACCCACGATCTACCTCACTCAAGGCAAGAACGTTAACCATTACACCATCGATGAACCCACGATCTACCTCACTCAAGGCGAGAACGTTAACCATTGCACCATCGATGAACCCACTATCTACCTCACTCAAGGCGAGAACGCTAACCATTACACAACCGATGAACCCACGATCTACCTCACTCAAGGCGAGAACGTTAACAATTACACCATCGATGAACCCACGATCTACCTCACTCAAGGCGAGAACGTTAACAATTACACCATCGATGAACCCACGATCTACCTCACTCAAGGCGAGAACGTTAACCATTACACAATCGATGAACCCACGATCTACCTCACTCAAGGCGAGAACGGTAGCCATTACACCACCGATGAACCCACGATCTACCTCACTCAAGGCGAAAACGGTAACCATTACACCATCGATGAACCCACGACCTACCTCACTCAAGGCGAAAACGTTAACCATTACACCATCGATGCGGTTCTTGTTGATTTGAAAATGAAATTCGAGCAAACTATAATTTACTTTATATTATCATATACTCTGCGTTGTCAATAGAATAACAACTTTCTGTTGCGCCGTTTGCAATACCCATTCTAAGCAACGGTAGACGTATTGTGTTTTAAATATCTCGCAAAGTGCATATGCTCTGAATATTAAATTCAAACTGAAATAAAAGATATGGCTGTTTTGTGCACTTGAACGAGCCGGGTGATATTTTATGCAGAATTAAAGAAGCTATGACCGTCCAAACGTGTCACTTTAATAAAACGAAGACGAGTTCTTACGTCGAATGCATGAATGGAGGACTATTCGAGAGGGCTATGAAATGCTATAAGTAAATATAGACAAATTATGGCTGAACAAGCGTATTGTTTTGTTTTACTTAAATGCTGAAAATTATTAGAGTATTTTAAAGAAAAACAAATAAGGACACACCTTTGACACACCTTGTTGTTGCTCCACGTTAGCCATGTTAACGCTACACGTGTTAGAAATGTTCGCATGCAGGGTGTGATATTGGGCGAAAAATAAAAAAACTTATTTAGTAATTGTGCAATCCTTAAAAAGTAAGAATATTATCTGTTGACCTTTGATGAACAAAAAGTAATGTATATCTATGCTATATATACAAATATGATTAATTGAAGTATGGTAGTTGGATTTACAACTACCTATGCAATCAGTGTCAATCACTACTGATGTTGTGAGTTTGAATCTTGATCACGGCGAGGTGTACAATAGTATGTAATACAGTTTGTCCGTGACTTGCGAAAGGTCAGTGTTTTTCTCCGGGTCCTCCGGTTTCCTCCACCAATAAAATCAACCGCCACGATATAAATAAAGGTAATAACAAAATTATCGAACTCCGACCAATTTTACAAAGGGAGTCAAAACCCATAAGTATATAAACAGACAAAATCAGTCAACAACCGGAAAACTGGGAAACCGACTTGGTACTGGCAATTCTAAAGAAATATTGTTGAAAGTGGCGTTAAACACCGTCAATCATCAAACATGATTAATTGAAATTCACTAAAGCGAAATAATATTTAGATAAAACGAGAATAATGTGTCGAGTTGATCAAATATTAATTCGTCTAAACACAATGCCATGTCGTATTTACGAAATATTATAATTACGAATAAACGAAATACTTTTTTTTCTCGAAAAAATGAAATAATGTAATACAAAAATGTGTTGCATGTCACCAAACTAGCTCTAACATAAAATTGGAATGCTATGCTAGAAATATTTGCATGCATTCCACCAAACACGCTCTGTAAAATTGCAATAAGATGCCAGAAATATTTGCCTAAAATTAGCTAAAAGGCTTTGTATGTATATCATCGTAGATAATAAAAATTATATTTCTCACCTTGTGCTGTAGAACTCCACAACGCTGTTAACACCAGTATAACTCTATAGAACACATACTGTTGTTTATTAACCATATTTCACATTAATGCGATATTAACCTGAACGAGAGCTATCTTAAATTCGTTTGTAAGAACTCCGGGTAAACAGACGTTATATATAATATATATATAAGCAATGTCTTTACGATTGGCTAATACTCCGGAAATTACGCAATTATTATTTTACTGACAAAATTTTCAACCCTCTTGGTACCTTATACAGCCAGGAAGTACAGGATTATATGTTTTGTGTATTGTTATAGTACGTTTAAATAACCAACATTTATTGAAGCCTTGCTGAATAATATTTAGCAAGCACACATTTTATTTATAAATACAGCGAATTACTTATTTATTTGAGTCACACCCAGGCGATGTGTACCCAATATAACATTACGTGATAAAGGTTAGCATTCACTTGCAACAGGTTGGTGGTTTTCTCCAGGTACTCTGGTTTCCTACGCCAATAAAACTGACCGCCACGATATAGCTAAAAAACACCCTAAACAAACCAACAAATTGAGCAATCCTTTAATTACATATATATGGCTACTCTTTTAATCTAATTTCAAAGCACCCTAATTCTCTGAAACTCTTCTTACTTGTCAATATTTTGAATTGAGCGTACATGATGATGATTATTCCAGTTCTAGAAACGACGTCGTGTCACTTAATTTGATATCTGCGTTTTTATTTTACTATATAGGAAATGACGTCCAATTGTTAAGATCACGTCAAAAAAATACGTGAAATTGTTGGTTTCTCTCTCTTCGCTATTGGGATTCTTTCGCCATCACTTGGCGTCCGCCGTCAATTAGCATTTCACATTTGAATCTTCTCCTCTGAAATCGCTTTGTCAAAATGGATCAAAATTTTGCTAGGAAGCATCTATGGAAGGTCTTCCATAAAGTTGCTTATTTCATCAAAAAAAAGTTTGTTGACATATCGTCAACAAACTTTTTTTTTGTTGGTTAGTCGATTCATAAACATCTTCTCCGCTGAAACCGCTTCGCCAAATGAGCCGACATTTGGTATGAAGCATCAATGGAAGGTCCTCTTCATTTCGCTTGAAAACATGGTTGCCATGGACAATTCTTGTTTCTGATTGGCTGAAATTTTACAAATCTTCTCCACTGAAACTGGGAGGCACAATGATTTGTTTACTGTATGAGAGGTTCTGTACACAATGTCCGTGTTTCGTGCTGATGGTACAACGAATATGGTTGTTACTGACCAATTAAACAAATCTTCTCTAAAACCATTTGGCCAAATTAATTGACATTTGGTAGGTTCTATATAAACTTTCCTCAAATCAAAATGACAGGTGAGCGAAAAGGGTGAGTCCACTGAGCATCTAGTTATACGAGCTATGTATCTTACAACGGGCAAATGGTACTAAAGACTGGTGAAAGCCCTCATAGAGCTGCTCTGCTCGGACAGGGGAGCCTTCTCGGTGGAAGGGATTGTCAGGTTATTATTCGGAAAGCCTCATCTCGGACCATAGAGGGTGACGTGTTGGAGGAGTTTCACTGTCTCTGCATGCTAAAGATCTCTTCTATGGATTTCGAAAAAGAGATGTTTTAAGGAACATTGTAACCGCTACAAAAAAGCTAAATTTGTCCCTCCTAATTCGCCATACTTTTTCAGTTGCAGTCAAAAATCGTTGACCTGGATGACCATTCCTTCCTTCATTTATATAGTTTTTATATATTATTAAGCTTGGTCTCATCCGAAATGTAGCTCAAATACTGCTTGCAATCAATCAATCTAAAATGATACGTTTCACAGGAGTTATTTCCCTTTAATTCGGAAAAAATGGGCCCTATTCATTCACAGACCAAAATAACATACATTTTTCCCCATAATCTGCTTAAAATTACAATGGTGCAGCAACTTTGTAAATTTTATCTATTGGTTATGAAAGTATCCTCTGAATTTTTTCACAAGGTACAAATATCTGCAAATTATGCTCAAATTTGTTGTCCTTTCAAGTGCGCTCTCGTCTTAAATTGTCTAAGATGAGAGCTCGTTGTTGATATTGGTGAAATTGTTGACCATCACTGTCTAAACTTAGATATTGCTAGATTAGATGTACGCAATTATCTACGCCAAATCGCCACAAACTTATAAACTATTACAAGCATCTAGTAAATCTCTCATCATCAAACTTTGTAGATATTTAAATACAGCATGGAAATTGGTGTTAGATATTATTGTTCTTTGAAATTTGTTATATTGTTCTCTGCTTTCTGTGAGTTTTTGTTATTTATTATATCATATACTGTAATGTTTCTCATAGCACTGTGTATGTGCGTTATGCAATAAAGTGTTGATTCGTTCATTCATTCATTCAATTCCTTTATCTTCCAAGTAAGACAAGCCAGGACATAAATGTCCAATGTCTTTTTTCATATATTCAATCGTTTGGGGAGAGAGGTAAATGTTCGATTTGCTAATATTAGTTGAATTGTTGACCTTCACTGTTTAAACCTTCTATTCATATGTTTCTATACATTGGGTGTGGGAAACTTTAATTGAATATAAATAGACATGTATAACCTAGAAATTCCTACATATCACATTCTAAATTTAGCAATAATTGTTTTTATCATATCTAGTCTACACTAGGAAGGTTATGTCACCCTGGCATTATTTCAAGTATAGTTTTAAAACGCAGTTATCTAAATGAATTACAAACAACCATTAAAAATCTTCATATCATTCATTTCTTACATATTTTCTTTCTGTTTTCTGTTTAACGTCACTTTAAGCATTATTTCAGTTAAATCGTGGCGGTCAGTTTTATTGATGGATGAAACCGTAGTACTCGGAGAAAACAACCGACCTGCCGCAAGTCACTGACAAGCTTTATCACATAATGTTGTATTGAGGACACCTCGCCTCAGTTGCATTTGAACTCACAACGTTAGTGATGATAGGCACTGATCGCATAAGTAGTCATATATCAAAAAATCATACGACCACAATGGCCCACTCTTTAATTGTTATTCATTCTACTTTTATGTCATCCCAAGTAGCTGGAACATGCCTATCAAGGGTCGTACAAATACTCCAGAGTGTGTTTCAAGCCTAGCCGATAGTACCTAAGTTGATTCAAATTATACTTCAACAAATAAAATTCAAGCTTCGGTCGTGTTAAAACAAAGACTACACACAATGGTATTAGTTTCTTCTCTGGTAAGCGCATACTGGGCCGGATTACAGCCAATGTATGCCCTAAGCACAGGCCATCCTTAGTGTCCCGCACCTTCCACTGGCATAATGTAAAGACTAACACGACCCCTTGATGCCAAAACTCAATATAATTGCCAAATGCTTAATGTTTTATTTCACTTTTCCTACGTTTTTCATTTGTTTATTTCTGGTGTGTTTTTGAGCCTAATATGTGGCTGATAAAATAAATGAATTTTGTGGTGCCTCTTGTCCCTTGATTCCCTAAGCACGTGCTTATTTTGCCTAAGAGTTAATCCAGCCCTGAGCACGCACAGACTGGTTGTCCCGGAATTATAATATATGTCTACTCGCAGTCTGTTCATAAAAATCCAAATAACGTGTAGATCTAGTACACAGGACATCATCATCTTCACCGTGTTGGTCTAGTACATCATCATCATCACCGTGTAGATCTAGTACAAAGGACATCATCATCATCATCACCGTGTAGACCTAGTACAAAGGACATCATCATCATCATCATCGCATTAAAATGTAACTCGTTATAACTTAACTGTATTAAATTGATCAGTTGGTGTAATATATATCAAGCTTATATAGCGCCGCCATTTTTTTTATTGAAGTGCCTGTACCAAGACAGGAAAGTGAGCGGTAATGTATTGGTGTGATATCGATTTTGCCTCTTTGTACATTTTTTTTCCCATAGCATTTTGGAATTATTCCAACAGTGGTATTCTTTTTTACATTTTATTCAAAGTATTGTACCAAAAATAAAAAAAACCGATCATTTCTAATTTGCATATTTTCCAGATTTAGTATAGAGTCATTGTTGCAAAAATAAAAAACGGTAATGTATAATAATAGTTTGAAGATACCAAAGGGGGTAATCTGAATCCGTAATTGTATATATGATCAATATTTCGCTTTTGTTGTATCATGATGACGTAAAACAGATGTTTTGTGGGACTTTCCACTTCTTAATATCATAACATTAAAGTTTTAAACCCTCTATTAAAACAACTTTCAACAAAGTATTTGTACAGAGTCGGTGACACGAAATGCATTTGTATATATTTATCATAACATAGGGTATATATCATTACAGGTGTGTTTACACTACTTTTCAAAACATGAACAATTAAATCATGAATGAATCTGATATACATGTATTGCTTGTTTACACACCATGTCAAAATCACGAGGGGTGAGTGTTGCTTAGGGTCAACTCAGCAATTTTTCAGCTATACCATATATTTTTTAAATCCTTTTTTTTACTTAGTGTTGTGATTGAATGTTCCTCTGTTGTTCTACTTGTTACAATTCACAAAGCAATGGAATATGAGCTTGTGTTAAAAATATTTCCTTTTCTCTTGGCATATTTGTCATTTTCTTTGTTTTATTTTGTAATGATGACGATGCTTTATTTGAATAGATAACCTTGGTGACCTTTGTTTCGATTGGTTGAATGGGAATGATTTCACATGCAGAATAGAACCAATCCAATCCCCCCATGTTAGTTAAAATTGTACATGTTTATTTTCACACTGTCTTAACACTGCTTACACATCACGATCGGTGGTGTAATAGTTAGCCTGCTCACCTCGAGTGCGGTAGATCGTAAGTTCGAGTCCCGGTCGGGTCAAACCAAAAAGCAAAAGATTGGTATTTGTTGCTTTTCTGCTAAGCACGCAACATTAAAGAGAAAGAGTGAAGACTGCTTGACTCAGAATCAGGATAATGTGTCCAAGTGGGGCGACATGTCTATCCATGAACTGTTATTTCAGTGAGATATTACTATGAAAATCCAACTAAGCGTGGACCTCATCATCATCTTATTGAAAATTAACTTGTTCTTGCCATGGTATAGGGGAAAAATTGCTGGGTTGGCGTAAAACAATACGCATTCACTCACTCAAGACTTAGCATGAATGTTTAATCGTGCATAGCAAATCATGTCGTGTAAACGTAAATGTGTCTCTCGTGTTCGGAGAATGTCACGGTCCATGAAAATAAAAGAAAACTTGTATCTCTTCCTAATAAAGAAATTGTTTGCCTGCAGTGGTCATTTTGTGTGGAACCATTTCCAAACTTTTTTTATTATCTCCCCTTTTATCGTCACCTGTATCGGCTGCTAAAGCTCTGTGCGAATGACATAAAACAACCACCTAAATCAATATATTCTATTATTTATTGGGACAGCACATTGTGTAATTGACCAATCAATGATTAGCATGTGTGATATGTTGAATAAAATTAGGAGGTGTAGACAAGCATAATCCTCGGGATTCTTCATAGACTTGTAATTAAAACCACCTCTGGTCCTTGTTTACACTAAATCAGACCTATATTTTGATTTTCTTCAAATTATATACTAGTCAACAGAAGAAACGATACAAACATTTTTTTTAAATATATTTTTATGTTAAAACCAAAACAATTGTTTATTATCATGCCGTTGCGGACCACTGTAATGTGTCTAGAATAACCATTTCAAGGCTAGTGATTCGTCTTCCACAAACAGGTAAGACGAATGACAGACCCTGTAATGGCAGGCCGCGTGTGACATCACAACGTCAAGACATTTACGTCTTATTCAACTCGGGAACCGTATGATAACGGCTGAGGACACTGTCCGTAGAACACCTGGTTTAGCAAACGTTCACATTTCGGGTCAGACTGTTCGCAAAAGACTACATGAATCTGGATTCAAAACTAGGCGGTCGGTGGTAGGACCAATCCGTAAAAAACGCCATAGGACCGTGAGACTAGCCTGGGATCGTGCACGTCGTCGTTGGAGGCTTCACACCTGGCAACACATCTCTTGCAGTGATGAATCCCGATTGTTACTTCGTCTTAGCGATGGACGTTATCGTGTGTACTGCTGGCGTGAGTAACGTTTCATGGACCGGAGTGTGTACGAGTCCGACCGTTTTGGAAGCGGAAGTGTTATGGTCTAAGCTGGTATTTGTCATGATGCTCCCACTCAGCTCACAATTGTTCAAGGAATGCCATAAAATGCAGAGACGATATTCTTGATCCTATCGTTCTGCCCTTTCTGACACAGCGAAACTTTGATCACGTCTTTCAACATGACAATCCAGGATGTCATTGTACTCGTGTTTGTCAAGACGTTCTGAACCAGAATAACATCCGTGTTCTTCCTTGGCCGAAATTATCACCGGATCTGTCATCAATTGAACATTTATGGGATGAAATCGGTAGACGTGTTCGCCACCGTCAAAATCCACCGGATCTCTAAAGGAACTGTGTGACATCCCACAAGTCTTTATCCAACGGCTGATTGGTTCCATGTGTCGGAGATGCGAAGCTAGTGTTGCTGCAAGAGGTGGTCACACACGTTACTGACCTCCATACTGCATCACAATTTATGTCTGTCCATGATTTGCTTTGATAATGATGTTCAGAAATTTTGCTAATATTGCCTTAGTTGCTATGGCCATATGAATCTAAATGTCGGTTTCTTTTTCTCTATGTAAAAAATATTTTTGGCCATCAAACCCTTGTATCGTTTCTTTTGTTGACTAGTATATATGCAACAAGTATATTTTATTTTTCATATACAAAGATCAAAAATGTCCATTATAATAGCGGTAAAATCCCAATGATACCTGTTGTTTTCACACCCTTCAATTATTAAATGCCCGGATGCCCTGGAAAGAGAATTCGAATTGTGTATGATTTTTGCATAATGTATACCTTTAATATATATTTTACTTGTATCGCAACTCAAGTAGGCGGAACCATCTTGTAACGGATTAGCTATTTACATTCGCGACAAATAGTACAGTGTATGTTTTTATGCATAGTCCTTATTTCCAAGGTCGATTCGGTATATTGTTACAATAATAGAGAACGCTAATCTTTAATTACAAATGTTCCAGATTTAGTTTTTGTAAAGTTAGTAAAGTGCATCAGACCAAGAAGTGTTGTGGGATTTTTTTTGGCATCTCATTAAATATCGATAACATTTAAATCTAGTTAAAACGTTTTTTTAAACCCACTAAAACATCTTACAACACACTATTGGCACAATGCCAGTGACACAATACATGCATACGAAATTTTTGAATATTTCAAAAGGGTAATCAGAAGCCGTAGATTCAAGAAGGACGTACAACACAATGGCCAAAACAAAAAGGACAAAAGGACAAACAATGATCTACAAAACACTACACAGAAAACACAGAAGACGAACCTACATTAATAACTTGCTCCCCTGGTGACCCCCGCGGTGTTTCTCGTGTTACAATCCCAGTCATAAGTCATGAATTAGGAATGGACTGGATGTGATTACGACAAACGGAACATATCCGTGGTCATTTGTAACACAGACTCTCCGTAACGGTTTAGCCAAGTCATGAGACCGACCGTAACACTTCAAGTGATAACTTCAATTTAACAACTAGGAACACTTAGTTCAGTAATAAAATGAACAGACTAAAGAATATTACTTCAGTTGAGGTGTTTATATCAATGAAGATATGCATGTTGTTCATATGTATACATGGAGGTACGTGTGTTGTTGCTGTCGTTCAAAATGTACCATTTAGAAAGTTATCATGGCTAGTATAACAACGTTGTCAATATTGAGGTGTAATCTGATGATTTAGGTGAATGCAATTTCAACGTTAACTAATTGTCACTTATGCTTAGCGATCATTGAAACTCAAATTGGTTAATGACAAATGAGAAAGCTTCTTGTAATTCGTGAAGCACATGGATACGTCGTGCCTTGCTTGTCGAGAAGTCTGTGTTCATTCCACTCAATCAGGCAAACACTATCTTAAACAGTATTTGAGGCGTTGTCCTAAATTTCATTTCCTCATTTCGTTGCTTGTGGCTAGCTACAGCAATTCACCCCCCCCCCCCCACACCCCCCTCATACCGACAAGTGCTAGGATTTAATCAATAATACAATTTGCCCTTACCACCGAACGTACATGTTAGCTTGGCTTTGGAAAATGCCACCCGCGTTTCCAGAGAAACTGACCATTTGCAGCAGATCCAAAAGGGAAAAAATATGTTGTCAGTGGTTATTTGTTAATGCATGGAAATATTTCAGATAATAGCCATTATTACCTCTGTTTACAACCGTTGGCGGATGGCACGGAGCATTGACCACGGATTATTTGCCTGACAACAACAGGTCACACTGACGTCACCCGGGTTAACAAGGTCCTCATTTGCTACTACACGGAACAGGGTAGCAAATGATATATGCGTTCCACGGAATATAATTATGAGTTTTGACTTTCCCTTTGTAAGATTGTTCGGAGTTCGGTAATTTTGTTATTACCTTTATTGTCATCAAGAATCGAAATATTCTTCTCACTGTTAATGTTTCCATCAACTGGAGTGAGTGCCCCCACTCCAAAGTAGGTAATACAGGCCGAAAACATAGGTTATTTGTAGGGTAGCGAGAATGGCCGAGAGTTACGATTGGTGTCAACCCCTTACTTATAGGTGCCATGATGAAAGCAGACGATGAAAGTAAATAAAAGGGAAATAACTCGAAAATAATTGTGCTTACTGAAACAAGACACCTTAAATTTGTTCCAGGAAACGTTTTCTCGGGATCGGACACGTATTTATTTTGAAGCGAGAGAAACAATATACATTTGAATAGTTTCAACACTTTGTCGAACCACTATTTACATAAGAAATACCGAATCAAAACTTTACTTTATCAAACCATTATATATATTTATATAAGAGAGGTGTGTCCCTCGATGTCCGCGTGTGAACTATATAAAGAGATTACAACAGCGTGTTCTTGTCATTCTCGATCGCATCATTGGATTGTACACATATAATTGCGCTTTGGACGAAGCTTGTCGTTGAATATGACAATATTTAAGCTGTATCGTTATATATACAGGTAGTCAGAAGGCTAGGTAATCACAACCGTTGTCATATATAACGGGGTATGTTACTATATAGTGTATGACTATAGGTCTCGAGCACTTGGTTCAAGTAGGTGTTCGCGTTGTCTCATGGTTAGTAGTGGTCTTGTAAGCAGATCATGGATCGGTACATAAACAGTGTCTGACACCATAGGTCGCTAGACATGTTTATTGTATCGGAAAAGCAACATAGTTCCAAACATAGCTTGGAGCTACATACAAAGCGTAGCTAATTAACAGATCGATAAGTGTATGATTGTCTGAGACTCATAGGTGTTTGGGACATAAGTCTCCAGCCATAGGTTTGTAAGCCATATGTATCCAGCCATAGGGTCTAAGACATAGGTATAATATATAGTTTGATATATATATATTGACAACCATAATAAAGAATAGGACATATCAGGTTTTATACAGCAAGCTACTTATTCACTATCAAATCCCAGGAAACTGGTACGAACCAATTGGCCGCTCACTGATGTTGTAGCCTCTCCGCTCGGCACGTTACAATTCTACAGTACTGCAATCAATATATTGTTTTCCATCCAGCGATCAATTACCCATAATGCATTGCGCCCGCCGCCATCTTGTAGGTCAAAGCAAAAGAAGCGAGTATTGTCGAAAATGTCAATTGAAAACGCAAAAAAGTCGAACGCCAAGGCGAAAATCAGTTATCGAGATAGCTTAGACACCATCACCAAAGCCAGATACGTGGATAAGTTGAATGAAATAGACGGGAAGGATCCATATGAAATGGAAAAAGCAGAATGGAGTGCTGACATGTCAGAATGGCCTGAGGTTACGTACCCTGACATCGTTCATTATCTTGTTTACACACAGAGTGCATACACGCTAGCAGAGCTAAAAGCGTATAAGTCATTGCAGGGTTATAATTATTTCATAAGTGAATTTGTACAGGATATTGGACACGCATTATTGAATAGTAAAAGTGTTTTATTAGGGAAGGTTAAACGAATAAATTACTCTAGCTTGAATCCATGGTTAGTGATAGAAAGAGACGTTCAGTTGTTAATGCATGGCTGGAATAGGAGAAGTATGCTCTCACGTTGGTGCACTTTTATTTTCATTTGAGGCTGCAGTTAAAATTCGCAACAGCAAGACCGTTACTGAGTAAAAAGCATACTGGATGTTGCCAAACGCAGTCAACAAAGTGGGATATAAAAGTGTACGAGACATTGATTTTACTTCAGCTAAAACAAAGAAAAGGAAGTTAGATCAAGCCATAGCAGAATCTTCTCCAGTAAATCATGGACCAACACAACGTAAGTTGCCTGTTGTACAGGAACCCAATGTACATGAACTGGACAATTCTTTTTCCCAATTTGAATCGTACAGGAACCAAACCTGCAATATTATCACTAGTTCCACAATTTGCAAAATCATACAGACCGAAAGTTTTAGATAGTAAGTATCCAACTGTGCTTTCCGAACTTTACAATGGGGAGTCTGGTTCCCTCCTACGTGGTGAACTTCTACAAAAGTGTGAAGATGTCTTTGAAAACGTGACAGTAGCAGCAGAAATAGATTTGAACTGTGAAAAGGTAACTCGCCAACAAGCCGACAGCAAACAGTGGTTTAATTTTAGAGTGGGAAGAGTAACTGCTTCTCGTGCAAAGCGTGTTTGTAGATCTTCACCAGAAAATCCTTCAAAAAGTTTAATTAAAGAAATTTGCTACCCCAATTCTAAGACATTTTTTGCGAAACAAATAAAATGGGGATGTGACCACGAGAAGCATGCAAAAGTGCAGTACGTCAAGAAAATGCCTGGGGTACATACACACTTGCAGTGGCATGACAGTGGATTACTTATTAATCCTACATTTCCATATTTGGAAGCCAGCCCAAATGGTAGAGTAACATAAAGGTAATAACAAAATTACCGAACTCCGAACATTCTTACAAAGGGAAAGTCAAAACTCATAATTATATAAACAGACAAAATCAGTCAACAACCGAAAACTGTGAAAACCGTAATGACCCTGACTTGGTACAGGCATTTCTAAAGAAATGGTGGGTTGAATCAGATTTTAAGGCGCCAAATCTCCCGCTCTCATTACGGTTCAAAGGTTCCGGCTGTCACTGTAGCAGTATTTAAATACAGGAACAAAATAGATAAAATAGTTGTCAAAGCAGTACCATATTCGGTGACGTAAATGTCAAAAATATTTTTACGTCACACATTGACAAACAAATTCTTGACATTTTTTAGTTCTTTATCTTTATACATTTTCACTATATGAAAATGCATCGCTTATAATTTTTTCTGCAGAGACGGAATATATTTCGACAAGATTATGGTATCGGAATATAAACTTTTTAAGAGATCGAATAAGGCGAATCTTTTTATAGCCCTGGTCCAGTAGCCTGTTTCTCAGATGAAGATGACGTTTCAGGAAATCAGAATAATTGCTACTGGCCCTTGCATAGCGAATCAATTGCGAGATGTAAACACCATATGCAGGAGAAGCTGGTATATTGCTGCACATGTTTGGAAAATTTATGATTTTAAAATTGAAGTCGTCCCGCTTATCATAAATTTTAGTACTGAGTTGACCACTGTCGTCAAATTCGAGGTATAAGTCCAAAAATGATGCGGACGAAGCTGTATCGGTGGTCTCTTTAACTTCCAGCTCTGGAGGATATATCAATGGAAGAAATTCTGCAAATCTAGAATTATTGATAGATAAAACGTCATCAATATACCTGTATGTGAAATTAAAGGCTCTAGCCTCATGAATCTTCTTATCTTTAACAACCTTTTGAAGAAACTCCGACTCATATGAGTATAAAAATAAATCGGCTAGAAGAGGGGCACAATTCGTACCCATTGGTATGCCGACGACCTGCTGAAACAGTGTCCCTCCAAAGGAGACAAATATGTTATCGATGAGGAACTCCAGCATACTGATCACTTGTTCCTCGGAGTAGCATGTTTTACCTTTATGAATTTTGTTTGAAAAATATGTGGAATTGTAGCCTAACACAACAAATTTTGAGCCATAGTTTCTATGACTAAAAGCTTTATGAATTGTTTCTTTTAAGCGGGTTTTTAATTAGTCATGCGTAGGGTGGTATATAGAGTTGAAAAATCAAAGTTTTGATGGAGGATACCTGGGAGAAAGATCTTGATTTCAGGTTATCCAAAAGATCTTTAGAGTTTTTCAAAATCCACATGTGATTTATGCCACTACGCGAGTAAACAGTTTCACAATATTTCTGTTGTCCCTCTTTTACTGCAGACAGAATCTTTGTCAGGTGAATAGACAATTCTTTCGTCGAACAAGTTGATGATCCCGCTATGTACCTTTCTTTGTATGGTGTCTTATGGAGTTTAGGTATCCAATATAAATAGGGTAAATCCTCAGACTCTTTACCAGAGGGAATGTTTAAAGAGTTCATGAATGATCTGTGGTTAGCTAGGATTTCATCTTTGTCGAACGAAGTTGGTTTGTATGTGGTATTACTAGAGGTGTTGCTATTTATGCCTAATTCCTTGATTAGGCATTCGAAGTAATATGATTTACATACAAACACGATATTGTTGGACGCCTGGTCCGCAGGAACGATAACATATTTGTCATGAAGAGAGGAAAGACACTTAACAGCTTCTTGGTCTTTAAATACAGACTTAGGTCGACTATTAACACAATTTTTGAGTTTGTGAATCCGACCTTGTACTAGAGACCTAATTGTTCTAACCCAGTCTGACAAGGACTCTAACTCAGGATCTTGGTCTACTTCTCTCTTTATCCACCTTCTGGCATAATCTTCAACAGCATCCATAATTATCTTGAAATTTTTTTTCCAATTGATGTGTTGAGGTTCTCTGAATTTAGGACCATGAGAAATCACCTTTCGGAGACTCTCATGTTGAATGATATTCAGATCACCAGTGATTACATGTCCAGATGGGTTATTTTGAAAAGGAGAGTGGGAGCAGTCACAAGTCAGAGGGTTCTTAAGGTACTCTTCTATGCTAAAATCTTGCAATGCTTCTTTGTAGTTGAACATTTTACGGCCAATGCTGTTAGTGTAGCTATAGGAGACAATGGGAACAGATTGATTTTTTAAATATGGTGGAATTTCTTTCACGACTTCTTTTCTATTAAGAATGTTGCTGATGTTAATAGCATCGATTCCTTTGTTAGCAAACGTAATATGGAGGAATTTTCTGTTGTTATCATGAAGAGGTTCAGATCGAACTGGTTTAAAAAGACGAAAGGACGCCACGTCACATATAATACTAGACAATCTGTACTTAGGAGAAAAAGGATCTACGCTTCCTTTGTCAAGTCCAAAATCCCTAAGATCTTTGAGGTAGTTTACAGGTAGTGAAAATAAGATTGTACGAATATGATGAATTCCAAGAGGTTTCTGTATATTAGAAAGTAAATCATTAAAAGTATCTTGTAACGTTCTTGGTTTAGAGGACTTTTTAACATTAGGATGTTGAATTCTTTTATGACCATGGCTACGTTTAGTTCTTGGAATAGTATTAAAAAGGCTCATCACGTTGATTTCGTTGCATCCAGGACTTGACAAATTTCCCACTCCTTTGATGTTATCATTGCAACCGTAAGGCATTGCAGTGCCTAATTCTTTTATCCAGAACAACTCTCTATCGGTGCGGTAAGGTGTACTAAGAATAGGACTGTTTGTATGATGGTAAATCTTCTCGATGATTCGAACTTTCATCGTCAAACAGCGTCATGACCCGGTTGATTGAAATGATTATACAAAATCCTGTATTTGGGATCTTTTGCATCATATCGATGTTGGCTCATCCTACTTCGCAATGTTTGACGAGTTTCACCAACATACAAAAGTCCACAGAGTGTACATTCTATATCGTAAATGACATTTTTAGTAGAACAGTCCAGAGGTTCAAACGATTTGGTGTAGTACGTTTTTCCAGTTAAATTACTTGTAAATTCAGGAGAAGTTATTAGCATGACGCATGTTTTACAAGTATTATTTTTGTCAGTTTTTATTTTGCAAGTAGTAATGCATGGAGAAGAGTCACAAGTACCTGGAGATATAAGACAGTCCGAAATATTAATAGAACAAGATTTTAAAATTTGATACGAATCTGAAGTTTTGAAATAATAATTACCCTCTGGCTGAACGTAAGACAAATCGGGGGTATCCCGTAGGATATTCTGTGGAACGCATATATCATTTGCTAACCTGTTCGTGTAGTAGCAAATGAGGACCTTGTTAACCCGGGTGACGTCCTAGCCGGTATGTTGTCGTTAATTTCGTTATTCATAATTGCTTAAGTAAAGCTACCAAGTTGCAATGACCTCGGGAAAAAAAAATTCCACCAGCAGTGACATTGGGCATGGTTATAGTAAATAAAGGTAATAACAAATTACCGAACTCCGAACAATCTTACAAAGGGAAAGTCAAAACTCATAATTATATAAACAGACAAAATCAGTCAACAACCGGAAAACTGTGAAAACCGTAATGACCCTGACTTGGTACAGGCATTTCTAAAGAAATGGTGGGTTGAATCAGATTTTAAGGCGCCAAACCTCCCGCTCTCATTACGGTTCAAAGGTTCCGGCTGTCACTGTAACAGTATTTAAATACAGGAACAAAATAGGTAAAATAGTTGTCAAAGCAGTACCATATTCGGTGACGTAAATGTCAAAAATACTTTTACGTCACACATTGACAAAAAAATTCTTGACCTTTTTTAGTTCTTTATCTTTATACATTTTCACTATATGAAAATGCATGCGCTTGTTGTGAAGATAAACTTATTGAAATAAAATGTCCTTACTGCTAAAGAAATGAAGAAATAAGTGGTATGGGTGATTGTCTTCAAGATGTGAACGGACAATTACACCTCAACAAAGATCATGCTTATTACTACCAGGTCAACATTTAGTATCAGAAATCAAGTCATGTGACTTTGTAGTTTGGACTGCAAAGGATTTCTTTGTTGAGAAAATCATGTTTGATCAAATCTTCTGCAATGATATGGTAGACCGTTGCAAACTATTCTTCAAGAAAGCTGTCCTGCCAGAACTTGTAGGGAAGCTATATTCCCGACCATTACAAGAACATACAGCCAAACAAAACCATCAGATACGTTCCTGTAGTAATGTACAAGATCAGTTAGTCATTTGTATTTGTTGAGCAGTATACAAGGAAGATGTTGACAATGTTATAGGCTGTGACAATGAGAACTGTCCATATGTATGGCTTCACTAAAACTGTGCTGTAATTAACCATGTACCTAAAGGTCAATGGTTTTGTAAATCTTGTAGAAAGGCATCAAAATAACAATTTGATGAGACTTGTGACTAATTATATGCTTGTTTAATATATACATGTACATTGTATGACAAATATTTCAATATGGTTTCAAAGAAAAACCATGAATAAGGGTAATAACAAAATTACCGAACTGCGAACAATCTTACCAAGGGAAAGTCAAAACGCATAAGTATATACACAGACAAAATCAGTCAACAACCGAACAACTGTGAAAACCGTAATAACCCTGACTTGATACAGGCATTTCTAAAGAAATGGTGGGTTGAATCAGATTTTAAAGCGCCAAACCTTCCGCTTTCATTACGGCTCAAAGAAGAAAAGGAGGAAATAGGAAAAACGTCGTTTTCTGCAAGGCAGCTTGATGAGCCCTTATAGGGCGAAACGTTTTATTTAAAATGGTAATATATATGAACCACAACTTGGACTGTGAATAATTATATCCAAAATTGACACAATTCATAGATGAAGAATTTCAAACATTTAACTATAATTTGATTTGATTTGTTGGTGTTTTAACACCATTTTCAACAATATTTCAGCTATATCATGGCAAACAGTTTTAGTGGTTGATGAAGCCGGAGTACCCGGAGAGAACCACCGACCATGGGCAAGCAACTGGTAAACTTTATCACTTGCGGCTGCGAGTCGAGTGCACCTTTTTTGCTATTTACAAAGCCAGGCGCGAACCCACGCCATATTGGTGATAGGCTTGTATGAGTCGTTAGATCCAACGACTTAACTCATTGAGCCACCTGGGACCCTCATTTAACAATAAACAATTTTGACCTCAATAAATAAAATTAAAAAAATAATTTTCTTTTGTTTATGTGGATTGTTTTATCATGGATATTTATTCCATATCCCTACATTTTCTAATGATAATAATAGGCATTGAGTCATGTGTGTGAATTTTGAATCAATGAGTTTGAAATTTCAATTTGAGCGTGTTTGGGGGTGCATAACATGTAACAGAGTACTAACACAATCACAAGTCATTTCATAATTATTTATTCTTTTTCAAATAAAGGAAAGATTAAATAAAATACAAAGCCAAGAATAGGACATACAACAGCAACATATATTAACATAACAAGTGCCTAGCTGCAAATATTTGCAGTCGCATAATAATACATGTAAACCGTTTCGCCCTGTAAAGGCTCATCAGGTTACCTAGCAAGTAACTACGGTTTTCTTCTTTCCTTTGTTTTATTTTTTGTAAATTAAAGTGTTTTGGGCATTAACTACCTAGCTGCTAAATGTGCAATTATCAGTCAAACGGCACCACAGAGTCACACAGATTAGTTAATGCACAACATACAGATGTGATTTTGTCAATTGTTGGTACATTTTCACTTTGACAGTGCACATAATCTATAGGAATGGCACTCTGTAGAATTGTATATGTATTCCTAGCAAGTCCTATGACACGTTCCACATGAATTCTTGAGTGGACAATTTTCCTTGTTGACTCCAACTCTAAAGGGGACAGCTGCTTCTTCCCTTTGGCAAATGCTGGGATTGGTACCTCGGCACAGCACAATCCAAAACTCTCTGTGATGTCGAAACCTCTATCTGCTAATACAATGTCTCCTTGTAAAGGAGACCACAACTTTTGGTCAAGTGCTTGTCGGACACACGTCCTCCATATCCACATGATAAGAATGAAATTGATCCTTGTGGGATAATTCCTATTAAATATTTTACAGTATTGTGGTGCTTGTATTTACTCCATGTTTCAGCACGAGCAAATAGATTTGATGATCGGTTAATGAATATCTCAAAACAGTCAATGATTATTGAGACTTTAGCACCAAAGTACTTGCGAAATTCCATTGGCATAGACATCTGAATCTCTTCTCTGTCTGGCCATATTATCAGGCATTTCATGCGAACATACATGATATGTATCATGTCAAGAGATATTTTTGATACACAACTTGGACTCTATTTAAACCGATATCCTAAATCTTGAATACCAAGGATAAGTCGCAATTTCATCAAAACAAGGACAAGTTTCTGGAATTTTGTCAAAGAACTCCTTGATGTATGAGTGATATTAGGCTCAAGGTAAATAAACAAAGCCATGAGTGTTTTATAGCACAGTCCAGTATAATGCTTCACCCTATCATCTTCTTTGAATGTTTCCGGACAGATGTCTCCAGTGCCAGCATAAAGTTTCTCTTTCAATGATGCGTTTTCCAATTTCAGTTAACCTCCTGTTGATCATCACTTTCAGGCTCTATTTCATTTGAAAGAGCTGTCATCCACTTAAATGTACAGTGAGACTGGTCAGAATTTTCGACATCAAATAAAGTCTCTTCGTTGTCTATTTCAGCAACTTGTAGTTCTAAAAGAGCGTGGGTAGCATTAAACTGTATTTTTTTCCCTTTGCTGGACTGCGTCCTTTCATACCGCTTATTACGTGATTCAGGTGTGGCCAACTCATGGGGACCAAGTTTCAATGAAGGTTCCCAGTCTGTGTTTATTTTGTCATACAGGTCTATTGTCATACCTGAAACAACAAATTTTGAAAATTAATAAAAATAGGACATATAATGGGACATTAAATTATCAAACATTATCCATACATGCATTTTTCCTTCTACTATATCAGGACCGCATCAGTGGTGTAATGATTATCATGTTCGCATCAAGTGCAGTAGATCATGGGTTCGAGCCCTGATCGGGTCAAACCAAAGACTATACATTGGTATTTGTTGCTTCTCCGTTAAGCATGTAGTATTAAGGAGAAAGAGCAGACGGGTTGGCTCGAAATCAGGATAATGTGTTCGAGTGGGGCCACATGTCTATTTTGTTTCATTTTGTTTCATTGTTGTTTCAGTGACCTAGCACTATAAAAATCCAACCAAGTGTGTTGTTTCTCATTGATAATTAACTTGGTCTTGCCATGACATAGTTGAACAATTGCTGAGTTAGCGAACAACAATCACTCACTCTTTTTAGCATAACAGGTAAAGAACAAGTATTAATAAAATATGTTGATGCTGAAATTGTAGGAAAAATAGTAATGAAAATGGTTGGTCACTTATTAATATTATAATTATCTTCTATCAGATCTGGAAGGATCACTAACTAACTTTATTCTCTAAACCAATGTTACAAAGGTTACAGAGTGAGAGTGTTCAAATCAATACAAAGTAAATACATATCATTACATCAATTATCAAGATTATGGGTGTACATTGAATTCAAATAATGGAAAAAAAAATGTTTAAACGTTACATACAAATGATACAAATACTAACAGAGGTGTGATTGATTTTTTTCAAGGAGAACTAATTTTTTTATTTATTATATCAATAAGCTTACATAACTGATCAATAAGCTTACATAACTGAAGACTGATGTACATGTACATTTTTGCATGATAATGCAATTCAAAACAATGTAATTTTGCAACTTCAAAAGAAACTCCTTGGCATGTCTTTAAAAATAGTATTACAATTCACATGTACAATGACAATGTAACTAACTGTGAGTCAGTGTCTTGATACTGATACTGATAGGCTCACAGATTTTGAGGGGGAAACTATGTAAACAAGAATGTATTATATAGGTCAAGTCACCGTAGCTGTCATAAAATGTTCTAAGCACACTTTGTAATGCCGTTTCGTGGGATCGGGGTCAAAGTTTGCTCTGTTGATACGTGCTAGCCATAATCTTCGTCGTTCAGTTGTTAGCTCTTCTGTCCGGTTTCCTTGGTGTTTTACGATCTTTGGAATGTCAAAAAACTTCAAATCACTGTCCCCGTCTGTCGAAAGGTGTGTACAACCATACACAACACACGTATTTACCATAATGCTTCAGGTAAAATAATAATTTATTCATGTACCGACTATAAATAACTTGAACTTGAACTATAAATATTTAATCACCTCGATTCGCTCTACTTGCCTTACAAAATGGCGACAATCGCAATGCATTATGGGCAATATCTCGTATGGAAAACCATCTATATTGACAAAAAAAAATCCTGACATCCGCCATTTTCTATGCGCCAATATATACATCGTATGGCCAGCTACTGTACATGTAGTATATGTTGAGTATCTGATGTATCGAGGGGCCATCGTAGTCTTAATCGTATGATGGTTAGATTTGCAACTTCCCATTCAATCAGTTTGTGTACTTGAAACAACTTTATGTGAGAAAGTTTGCCTATGACTTGCCACAGGTCGGTGGTTTTCGTCGAGTGCTTCCTCCACTAATAAAACGGACTGCAATGATATCACAGACATATTGTTGAAAGAGGCGTCAAACACCATAACCCATACTCGCCAAACCGTGTCGTAGATCTCACTGGTGTAAATCGTATTATAGTTGAAAGTGGGGTTAAGCACCATAAAACCAAATCTATATATTTCCAATTAACACAAATGTATCTTTTTTGAAAATAGTCTTTGTAGTAATCATATTTGATTCAAAGCTACTAGATACGATTTGTTGGTAGAAAAGCACTCGTAGAAAAGAGTGTTTAACCGTGTAGCCGTAGTACACTATAACATAAGATATTTTTCTAAATTTTATAATTCTTGCAAAACCATTGCTATTGGACATGCATTGCTATTGGACTCTAAATATCCAGATTCTGATTGGACAAAACACCACTTCACTCTCCATTTCAAAGTGTTATGATCACTGTTCAAAAGTAATGTTAACTTCGCGTGCACTTTAGCGTGTACCCACAAATAGTAACAGGGAAATTCCAGGTTGCTTATTTTGAAAATGTATTCTCTGATTGGTCGATATTTAAAGAAGCGGTTTTGTTATCCAATCAGCGTTTTCCTAACAACAGCTTGTAATACATCTTCTTGTTTTATGTCTACCCCACGTTGTTTTCCTTTTCGCGACATTTTGTTATTCATTTCCCGGTGAAAGTCACAGGTGGATAAGAGGCTCGCTCAAGTATTACCTTGGGGAACCGCATTTTTTTTTTGTGATGACTATTAGTGAAATAAAAATATATCACTAACTTCGGATTTACTCATATAATAAAGCAAATGATGATTTTTAATTTCAGTTAATACCAAGATTTATCAACACCGGAGATATGATTATCAGCTCGGCCGTTCCAGAGGTGATAATCATATCTCTGGGGTTGATAAGTCGTGGTATTAACCTCATCCAAAGTCATTAATTGTATAATGTTGACCTTGTAGAATAGATCATACATTGTTTTATGCCCGTTTCTCACATATTTTGTGCACCAGATCTAGATGATCTATGATTGCACGAAAAGTACTAAATAACTTACCTTCTTTATTTCCAGTAAATTACAGGATAGACGACACCACACAATATTGGCTTCGTTTGTGGTGTTTAACGCCACTTTCAACAGTATTGAAGTTATATCGTGGTGGTCAGTTTTATTGTTGAAGAAAATCGGAGGACCCCGAGAAAACCACCGACCTGTCACAAGTCAGACAAACTTTACACATAATGTTGTACACCTCGCCATGATCGAGATTCGAGCTCGCAACATCAGTGGTGATAGGCACTGATTGCATATGTAGTTGTAAATCCAACTACCATACAATCACGGCCACGACGGCCTTCCACACAATATTGACATTGCTCATTTATTGTAATAACTGTGTTTTAGATATATACACATGACAAGTATATTATACCGTATCAGCACCCAATATGTAATTGGAGAGATATCGTTCGCATGGTTATTTTGTACCAAGGAGAAATAAGCAAGGAATGATGATGGTTACCAACTCTAGATATTATCTTTATTTAGTGGTAGTTTGTGTTCGTGCAGTTATTACCAGGAGGTCCATTAAAATGTATCGTCACCAGAAGATACATCTGTCACATAACAACAATCTGAGTCCGGGATAACCATAGACTGGTTCCATGACTAGTTGTATTCATATATCAAGACAGGTAGGGTTCAAAGCCATTTTTCTTTTTAAAATGGAGGGTGTGAAAAATTTAGAAATATGGCGTCATCGATATATAAATATATTATCGGTGAGTCGAGATTTTCTCCCCGCAAGTACATGTACTTGTGCAACGTCAACAATGAGATCAGGTAAAAATGATGATGCCTATCACCACTAACAGTGTGAGTTCTAATACCATTCAGACGAAGTGTACTCGATATAACATTATGTGATAAAGTTTGTCAGTGGCCTGGTACAGGTTGGTAGTTTTCTCCGGGTACTCCGGTTTCCTCCACCAATAAAACTGACCGCCATGCAATAACTGAATTATTGCTGAAAGTGGCGTTAAACACCACAACCCTAACATAACTTTACCACGTCAGGTAATATGACGGCCATGATATAGCTGAAATATTGCTGAAAAGGCGTTAAACACCATAATCTGACCACGTCAGGTAATATGACCACCACGATATAATTGAAATATTGCTGAAAAGGTGCCACACACCATAACCTGACCACGTCAGGTAATATGATCGTGTATGGAATGTTACGAGATTATATTGGATCGTCAGATAAGATGAAACACATCGAACATACATAACAAATTTGATAAGATTTGATATGTTAATAATAAATTTATTCTCTAAGCCAATGTTGCAAAGGTTACAGAGTGAGAGAGTTCAAATTAATACAAAGTAAATCCATGTACATATAATTACATCAATAATCAAGCATATAGGTGTACATTAAATACAAATTATGACAAAACGTTAAAACGTCACTTAGATATATATAAAGCATATTATTACATGTCATTTAAAGGGCAATACAACATAATATTACATGTCATTTAAAGGGCAATACAACATAATATTACATGTCATTTAGAGGGCAATAACACATCATTATACCTCATATATTAATTACCATCAATAAGTTAATTTGATTGGACAATGGGTAAAAATCAGAACACGTGATCACACAGGACAAGATCATATTCCGTGAAATAAAAATCATATTCCACCCCTTCGGAAGCCTGGCGGGTTTTACCGCCAGATTTATCGTTCTTTCACAGGAAAACATCAGAGGCACTCGGAACGCATCACTTGCAGGCGACCGTTACAATGTGGTTTTTAAATATCTGAGACAACATTCTAATGGACTTAAAATATGTTTCCCGGCAATATTTTACATATATGTGTTTTCTTGGTTTCATTCGGTATGATAAAACATTTATAGCAGGCGGGTACAGGAAATATGAAAATGTATTCACCCACGAGTATCATATTCCGCTCGGGTGTTGCCTTCATTTTCATATATTTCCCCCACCAGCATGCAATCAATGTAAAATATTACATGTCATGTAGAGGGCAATAAAACATAATATTACATGTCATTTAGAGGGCAATAAAACACATTATTACATGTCATTTAGAGGGCGTATACTTTATCGTCAAAGTTTATTGTTAACAAAAAATAATAATCTGACAATGTGGTTTTCAACAACATTTGAAAAATAAATTACTTATTTTTTATGTAAGAGCTTGAAGATACCAATGATGTAATCCGAATCCGTAGAATAAACCGTGCTTAGCGTGCAAACATGCTTTGTTTTTTTGGGGGAGGGGGTAGCCTCTCCCTAAATGGTAAACGGTTCGTCCATTAAGAACTAAAAACTATTAAAGGGAAATTTGCGGTAGTGCCTACCGACAAAATTTGTGGGCGGAACTTGTCATAAAAAATTCCCGTTGATATGAACAGCATATTTATGAAACTGTATGTCACATGACCAACGTGACCTAAAGTTCACATACCTCAGACATTTGAATTTTCGAAGTGATTTCTGTAGTTTTTAGACTGATGAAGAATATTATTTTTAATGAGACTGAAAGTGTCAGAGGGAGGAACACTAGTGACCATGTCTGTCAAATATTTTGCTCCAAAACTAACTGTGAAAGTGTATATCATTGATTTTTCCTCCTCGAGATCAGCGTTTCCAAATTATTGAACAATCTGAATGTTTGCTCCGGCCACAGTTATCTATACTCACGGTCCCGGTTTAAGACTATATACATGTATTTAATAACGTTATTTATATTTCATTGCCATAATTTTAATTGAGACAAACATAGGTTACAACAGTTCAAGCCCTCGGGTCAAGAAACGAAAATAGAAAACTGAACAACACGACACATTTGGATTCATTTCTGGTTTTCTGCTCGAGATGGTAGTGTTGCCTTGCTTAATCTTTATGCTTGTTCTGTTGTTGGTTTTTTTTTGTATTCTGATTGTCCTTTTCGGATGAACTTGCTGTGTTCGTCTCAGATTTATTCGAGTATATAAATCATATATAGAATACATTTATTTGTATAAAGCTTAGGAATAGGTACACGTGTACCGTGCCTAGTACGAATACGTTTTATATGCAGAGAAAATGTATACATAATGTGTTTACTCTGCTATGTCAAACAAGTTAAAACTTTTAGATTAGCACACACACACACACACACACACACACAATACATATGACATTACATTACATTCAAGCCATTCAAAGCAAGTGTTAATGTGTGTACTCTTCGTTGTCCTCGTTAAACAAATCAATGTCTAGCGGCAATTGTTTTACATAGAATATGGTGAATAGAAGAATCCCTACAGTCCGTAACTATGCATCGACATACCACACTCAAGGCGACCACGCCTAACTACAACACCACCAATGCGGTTGTCAGTAACTATGCATCGCAAAACATTATATACAACAGGTCAATCTAAGTTGACTTCTCAAGTAGAAAGATTGAGGATAAAACTGAATATTATTCCTTTCCATATTTAACTGAAACCGCAATGACGTTGTAATGGTTAGCATGTTCACCTCGAGTTCGGTAAATCGTTGATTCGGGCCACGGTCGGGTTCAACCAAAGACTAAAATTGGAGTTTGTTCCTTCTCAGCTGAGCATTCAGCTTTAAGGAGTAAGAAATAAGAATAATGTGCTTGAGTGGAGCGACATGTCTATCCCCGAACTGGTATTTCAGTGAGCAAGCACGATTAAAATTCGTTTGAGTGTGCTAAGATGACGTCACCATCATATCATTGAAACGTAGCTTGCTCTCGCCATGATATAGCTGAACAATTGTTTGGCGTTAAACATCAAACACTCACTCACTCATTATAACTGATCATGAGTAACTATTGAGCTCAATTGCACTCAGATAAGGATCATCGTCATCTACTACAAAACTTTTCGGCAGTTGTGACGTAGCTCTAGGATAGGTCAATGCGTCAGATCCATTAGATTCGGAATTGATGTTATTATGATTATTTCTTGTTGAATTAAAATCATCTTTCAATTCATGATTCCTTTGTGGTATTTGCATGCAGTCCCGTCTAGCATTTAAATCAGAGTATATACCCTTTGGATTTGCATCAGGGGAACGTAATGTCTCGTAGGTGTTAGTATCCACGCATCGCAGGTAATTGTCATTTGGGTTTTCTCTTTCCATATGAGAAGCAAGTTCAATTTCATCGTTTATTGTAGCATATATATCGGAAAGTCTTGAATTATGCTTGTCGTTTGTGTTTTCTCTATTACATGGAGGTGGTTTCTGACGTCTGCGTCTCAGACAATAGAAAATGCATAAGCCAGCAACGATCCCAATAACAATAACACTACCAAAAGCTACTGAATATAGTATAGTATCTTTGGTATCGAGACCTGCAACATTTGAAGAAAAAACAAATATATCAATTTTATACAATTTTATATTAAATTTATTCATTCCGGTCTTTCCCTCATTTAAGACTTATCACCGGGTTTGTAACAAGAGTTACACGACAGGTGTCGTTAGTTGAGCAGGAACTACTCCCCCTTCCGGATCACCTAAGTTCAACCGGTTTTTAGTGGGGCTCGTACTGCTCAATAATTAGTGTTCTCTGTTCAAATCTTTCTAATGCTAACGATTATGTAAAATTTGAAAAATAAGTTATTGATTTATGTGTCCACAAAAGAATCTCAAGAAAGACATTGCCTCCATAATCCCCATCGAAGGTAACAAAGCATTTTCCTTTGAAAAATCTAATTTAAAGTAGGAAATTGATACATTCGTTGAAGCGGTTGGCTTGACTTTTATTCAAAAGCATAACTGCTTAAAATTATTACAAATTCGTGTTTTTAGTTTTGTGTTATACATATCGTACAATTACATATTTTCGTGTTTTTAGTTTTGTGTTATGATGCACGATACGATATTCGCATAAAGACAATGTTGGGTTCGTGCTTTATTTGTTATTTGTATTTATTTACGCTCACATGAAGGGCTCGGGAGGCTTAATGAGTTAGGTAGTTGGATTACCTAACAGTTCATTCAAGGCTATCACCAGTACGGCGTGGGTTCGCGCCCGGCTTTGTAAATTACAAAAATGGTGCACTCGACTCGCATCCACAAGTGATACAATTTACTAGTTGCCTGCCCATGGTTCTATCAGGGTACTCCGGCCTTTTCCACCACTAAAACTGGTCGCCATGATATAGCTGAAATATTGCTGAAAGTGGCGTTAAACACCAAAAATCAAGTCAAATCGATCCATATCAGAAGTCATGTATCTTCATAGCCCCCCTCCCAAGGAATATACAATTGTATCATTAATAATAAATTAATAAATAATAAATTCAAATTTTCTATTTAAAATAAATCTCATTTACAAAACCACTGATATTTGTTCAATTTTTAGCGCTGATTTAAGCTTTAGTCGCAACATATTTTTATTTTTCTCTTTAAACTGTCGAAACATAACATTTATTTAACTGTAAAATTCACAAATAAAATTCACACCCCCCCACCCCCCGTTTTCCCTTTTTTCTTGTTTAAATCAATGATCAACAATATTCCAGATTCAAACAAATAAATAAATATAACATAGATTTCTTTTACATGCATCTTTTTACCATGTGGAGTCAGTGTTTTAAATCGGTCATTCAATCAGGACGCACATTATTATTGTCCAAGATAAAAATACATCGCTAAAATTACCTGTGGGTGTTTTCCCAATTCAACACGTAAATTTACATAGAAATCGGAGATATTTCGTCATAAATCTTCACACATGGTTTTGTCTATCATATTTCTTGAAGACAAACATAATATTTTATTGCATTTATCAATATGTTATGAGTATCAACACTTTGTTCAACACCGTATCTGTTTCTCGATACAGCCGCCCGATTACAGTGACCCGTGACCCACTTTAGCATGTTCTACCAGTTTTTTCTTAATAATGTTGTTTAACAATATCGAATACAAAATAGCAAATAATGTTCCGCACTTTTCGTTTTGGTATCAACATATACAGTTTGGATTTGAAATTAAATTAGTACTATGCAAGTCTTCTTTCAATGAACTACATTTGTTTCTTATCCTCGTGCGTTTGTTTCTTGACTTATATTTTGTCTGTTACGTAAATAATAATTTTGAAGCTTCAGAGACTGTAGGTGGTATTAAATCTGATAAATATTCAGGTGCCAGATTATCATAAATTTTGTAAAATAATGTGAGATTGTTAACTTCTCTCCTTACTTTCAATTTATCCCATCCCGTTTCTTTATAAATATATGCTATACTAGCGTAACTGGGAAAACCACAAACAATTCGAGCGGCTTCAATTTACACTTTTTCTAAACGATTTGAGTTAAATTGGCCACAATTAAACCAAACCGCAGACGCATATTCTAAAATTGGCTTTATAAATGTTAAATAATTTTTTTCAAGATAGTTTCGTCTATGTTTGAATTTAAGTTTTCTTAACGCATGTAATTGTTTAGAAGACTTTTCTATAAGTGTATCAATATACTTGGTCCACTTACAGTCATTTCTAAAAATAACACCTAAATGTTTATGTAATTCAACATCTCTTAATGAAGCACCCTTAAAGTCAAAATTGAAATAAAATTGTGTGTCTCTGGTACTGAAGACCATAATTTCAGTTTTATTTTGATTGAATTTGACTAACCACGTTTTGACCACTCTTTTAGGTAAGCTAAGTCTAAATGTACCATGTCTTTTAAAAATCTTTGTCATTTGCAATATGCCCAATCAATGTATCATCTCTAAATAATCTACCTAAGCCAGTCATACCATCTGCAATGTCATTCATAAATACCAATAATAATAACGGTCCTAAAGCCGACTTTGTGGCACCTCTGCTTTAAGCTGACCAATGGTTGATAGGGGATCTTTTATCATAATTCTTTGTGTGCGGTTTGATAAGTAATTTTTTAACCAGATAAGCAAATTGTCCCCTATACCATATCTTTCCAATTTGAGTAAAACCCCTTTTATCCACACAGTATCGAAAGTTTTACTTATATCGGCAAACGCTACACTTGTAAATTGCTTACTGTCTAAAGCTAGTAAAATTTGATGATATAACTCTACAAGTTAATGGGTAATAGAGCAACCTGGTAAACAACCTGACTGAAATTTACACAATAATTTATTTCCCTGTAAATGATTAAAGATATATTTAAAAAGAAAAAAAAAAATCTAAAAGTTTGCTAACACAGGAAAGCAATGAGACTGGTCTATTATTAGAAGGGGATTATTTATCTCCTGCTTTGAATAAAGGAATGACATGGGCTAATTTCCAATCTGTTGGGAAAATATTTTGAAGCAGAGATTTATTAAACAACATTCATAATGATTTTGAAATTTGAACTTTTACTGCAATAAGCATTTTGTTAATTATGATATCCGGTCCAACAGCTTTATTAGCATCTAAAATGGAAATCATATCCAAAATATCTTGCTCACTCACTACTATTTGCGAGAGAACATTGTACACCTAACTTCAAAAGGAGGTAGGTCTTTATTTCTGTCATTTAGATCAAAAACAGAGCAAAAGTGTATATTCAATATATCAGCTTTTTCGAAGCAATCGTAAGATAAATTAAAATTATTATCACGATCTCTAAGAGGTGGCATAGTATTCGCAGAACGTTCGTTTTTTACTAACATGTGTATCGTTTTCCAATACATCTTGCTATCAGTAGTTTTAAATTCGTCTAGATTTTCTGTAATATTTGCATAACATAATTCTTTTGCCTGCTTTTTGAAGTTATTAACTCTATTACATTGTTGTGTGTACTGTTTTTCGGCAGAAATAGTCATAGTTCCTAAAAACGTTTTTCGAAGAATATCTCGTCTTCGAGATTTCCGCGCAAATTTGAATCAAACCACATTGTGTGATCTGTTCCGATATTTACTTCCCTTGTTGGTATACATTCTTTGGCTATAGATAAAAAGGCATCGGTAAAATTTGAGCAAGCATTATTGACATCTATTTCATCGTTTATCAATTTCTCCCAATTTGTATCAATAATTGTCTGTTTCATTAAAGTGTAATCTCCCCTTTTGTAATCCAAAATAGTACGTTGAAAAGTTTTCTGATTAGAAAACCCACACGTAACCCTTTGAACGCCAAGACGTTAATTGTATACAGCGTTACGTTGTCATATATTCCAGAACGTAACGATAAAACGTCACCTCACGTTGCATGTTTTCATGACGTTCTGACACGCACATACATATTTCCAATGTTTTAAAGGCATTTGACAAATTGTATGTAAATGCAATGGTAACTCACAAGTAACTTATGTGCTCCGAAAGGGTTAGCAGTTCCTGTTCTTACTTGACATTTGATTAAGATTAACGGGCAAGTCAATTAAGGAGGGAAACAAGGGAAAATATATGGCAATTAACAGAAATGTTGGATTAAAAAACAAACAATATTTACATCGGAACGAGTTTACTTGTTTTTGCAGTGAACAACATTACATACTAACATTCAAATTATTTAATCGAATCAAGCTTTTGAGCGACATTAATTAAAATTTACAGAAAGGATCAGAATTAGGGGTAAATTTGTACATCATGAATTTAGTAGAAAGAAAACTATAAAAGTGTTTAATAGATTGTCCGATATTATGCAGTAGACAGTACACTGAATATACATTGTACATGTACACTGAAATCCACCATTTCCCTCTAATACGAAGACGTGTCTATTATATTCTTCATAATTAAGACAGGTATTATATCTACTAAAGCACCCTTCAATACATAGTCCAACTTTACAGTTAGGATACCACCACTGTTTTCCTGAACAGGTCGTGAGAACTTGAACACACAACACAATTTCTTCCTCTTCACATCTGGTATTTTCTCTAGGAAATGTATCTCCGTGATTCTTGTTAACTACCTGTGCTCCTGTCTCACCACTCTGACTGGCTGATTTCTATGCGCATAAGAATGCAAGCAACATTATATTTCTGGGACCTTATTCACAAAGCACGCGTTAATTACTGTAGCGAACAATAACTTATTATTTAAATATATATAATATCATCGTTGTAGTATTGAACCGTGTGAACTATTTTGTCAAAACGCCTATTGACATTGTAATTCAGAGGACAGTGTAATTATTTTATACAACAATTTATACAATCGCCTTCTTTCGAATTCATTCATTTGAGACAATTTTGTCCTCAAAAGTAGCACTGTGATAAGATTAAAATGTACTTACATGACATGTTAAAGTACCTTTCTCCCATTATTACAGCGCGTTAACCCCGCTGAACCAGTGGTGGAAAAATCTGTGATCCTCTAGAGGATTAAAATGTCTTATGCCTTTCCCCGCATTTGACTCGTTTGACGGCTTTTGAAATAAAGTTCGTGTTAAATAATGGGAGAAACAAATTATCCTTTAGCTGCCCATGTGGGTTACGATATTTCTCCACTCTCGACAGTTGAATTTAAAATTTTAAACACTCGCCTGACGGTTTGTGGTTAAAATTTGTAATTTAGCTCTCTTGAGTGGAGAAATATCGTAACCCACGGGCAACTGAAGGAGAATCTATATGTAATTTCGTTCAACCGTTTGGTTTATCACATCTAAAACGGGTGTTATCTTGTTTAACCCCGCCACCTTTTATTGATGTGTCTGTGTACTCTGTATCAATCGCGGAAAGTGAGTGGTACACGTGTGTTAGGTGCATACATTTTTCGCTGTTTCTGCGATTTTTCTATTAGATTTAGGAATTGTTCCGACATTGTAGTATTTGTTTTTCATCTTTTGTTTGTTTCTAACTATCTGTACTACTGAGGGTACTTGTACAAAGTGTAATTTGTTTGTAAAGAATACATGTAGATGAGGAAGTCAAGTTGTACAATGTAGTATAATAGTTAAAGGTCGTCTAACAATGTTAAAATAAAAGATCAGGTCGGAACAGCATTTAAATACAATCAACACAATATGGCAAAATATCTTCATATGATATATTGTAGATGTTTTGTTTCCTTTCAATAATTATTTACGCGTCACTAAATTTTAAACTTATTCAGTAATATTATGTAAATTTGTTTCATGATATATTCTATTCTGAAAACGCATAGTTCATAGTAGTTCAACATAGATGTACATCATGTTTCAATTGATAAAATAGGGGCCGTGGTGGTCATGGTCATATTTTTTTGAATTTACCACTAATTATGCAATCAGTGCCTATCACCACTAACGTTGTGCATTCGAATCTCGATTTATCGGCAGGTCGGTGGTTTTCTCCGGGTACTCCTGTTTCTTCCTCCAATAAAACTGACCGCTAAGATATAACTGAAATAGTGTTGAAAGTGGCGTTAAGCATCATAACCCTTAAACCGTAATTGGCGAAATAATTCTTCGAGTTTACTAGGGAAGTAACTCATCCGTGTGCGAGTGTAGTTGAAATACTGCTTATTTGACGTCAGACATCAGTCAGTTAATCAATATTCTAATATGAACTCGCCTGAGTCAAGTGTACTTTAATTATCACTTGAGTTGATCATTATTCAGTTATATATATTCATACGGAAGACGAGTTTACAAATAATAAATTATCTAGGTGAAAAAAGATGGTACTGGTATGGGCCTTAGAATGCAAGTTTAGATCGATTGTTGATTCACATGAATATTATTTCAGTTACATTCATGAAGAAAACAAGTTTCAAACAATACCTCCCCTAGGCAACTTCAACATATGTCAACCGGTGACTTATCTATCCATAGGAGTTACGGAAAGGTGTTTTTAAAGTATAAGGAGCGTAACATACTCATTAGATGAGCCACTCATTTATATCCAGTCCGAAGGGTGAGTGATATATCTGATTCGTCCAACACAACCAGGGGACTCCTATTTCGGAAGTGATTTTACCCACTATATTTATTGTGTACTCCACAAGATATTTTCTTTTTACTATTTTCGGCAATGCATTTCTTTAAAGTACGAAAAATAATTAATTATCTCCCTACCCACCTCAACACTCGTAAAGTCGGGTAATATGAATCCTGGTTGGCCAAATACAATGTTCCAAGCGAAATGGCATCGCTTCAAGGTAGCCAACTCATACAGTGAGTACTTGCTATTAACACCAAGTGAGCGATTATATTAGGCCAATGAAACAACAGTGCGCATATTGACGTTTCATTTAACTCAAGCACATTATTCTAACATCTTGAATGTAACTGAAATAATATTCATGTGAATCAACAATATGAGGTTTTATGGAGCAGAGTACAACAATATTGAACGAGGCGAATGCCGAGTTCAATATTGTTGTGCTCTGCTCCATACAACCTCATATTGATCAAGTTCAAGTGTAGTAATTGTTTTATTACATACGGCTCTGACAACTATTTTACCTATTTTGTTCCTGTATTTAAATACTGTTACAGTGACAGCCGGAACCTTTGAACCGTAATGAGAGCGGGAGGTTTGGCGCCTTAAAATCTGATTCAACCCACCATTTCTTTAGAAATGCCTGTACCAAGTCAGGGTCATTACGGTTTTCACAGTTTTCCGGTTGTTGACTGATTTTGTCTGTTTATATAATTATGAGTTTTGACTTTCCCTTTGTAAGATTGTTCGGAGTTCGGTAATTTTGTTATTACCTTTATTTACTCTTAATTTTGAAATTTTATGAAAACTATGAAATTTTGGAAACTTTTTGAAAATTTTACCATTTTGAATTTTTTTGAAACAGTATGAAATTTTTGAAAGTTTTGAAATTTTATGAAAATTTTGAATTTTGAAGAAAAAAATGAAATTTTAAAATTTGTTAAAAAAATTGAACTTTAAATTTTTATTTTTTTTTATTTTATGATTTTCAAATTTTCTGAAAATTTTAAAATTTAATGAAATTTTCTAACATACTGATTAGCAAAAATAATTTCTGTGCAATAAAAAAACCATATTGCACTCTCGTGCCACGTAATTTCATTCATTGATTTTGCACGAGAGTGCAATATGATTATTTATTGCACAGAAATTGCTTTTAGCTAATCAATATGTTAGAAAATGGAATGTCACGTGTATTGCTTCTGGCCAATAGAAAAACAGTGAAATAGAGCCTTATGTAATAATATATGTTATTCAGCTATCAGACAGGCTATATAATGTGACATTCCCGGCTTTGGATCTATATTCCCTGAGGCGCAGCCGAAAGGAATATATATCGTAACCCGGGAATGTCACATTATTTTTTATCTCACAAACAAAGAAACTAGCAAAGGATGGGTGTGTGATAACTTTCCTCGACAATTTAATTTTTTTCTGAAAAATCCATGAAAAACATAAATTTAAATATTTTAAAAATCTGACGGTAAAAGTTTGTAAAATTTGGTGCAATGATGTCTATATGTCTATGCTTCAGTGTGACATTTTTTGGTGGAAATTAATTGACAAGAATTTTTTTAATCCGATTTTTAATACCAAGGTTGTCCTCTGGGCATCCCTCCTTTTTTGCAGTTTCCACTGTTTTGCACGTGATTATCTCCAAACAGGATATTCAGATATGCTAGATATTTCATATTTATTCAACAACAACACTCTCAAGTGTATTAAAGCCAAAATATTCCCTTTCAATCAGAAATATATATGCATATCTATTAAAATCTTCCGAAACTAGTATTACCATCTGGCGTCAAAAATACCCCCAAAATTGCACAATGAAATTTTTTGAAACTTTGGCAGCTAGAGTATTTAGAAATAACTATTCCATGTTGCAAATTTAAAAAAAATTGAATGATGGGAAAATTTTAGGGTAACCCAGGTCTACACCCTTAAATGTACATTGTCAACATGATATAACATCATTGTATATGTATGCAATACACAAATAAGCAATAAAACAAGTGAAGATAACGACGAATATGAATTGTTTGCAGAAGTGTTCAATAGAGTTTATTAACAGAGCAGTTATAATACAAGGGCACCTATTATACATCATTGTTTTCATCTTCTTCTAGAATTTCACCTCCAAGATCGTAAGCGAATTACTTATTTATTCGAGTCACACTCAGGCGATGTGTGCGTAATACAACGTTATGTGATACAGTTTGTACGTGACTTGCGACAGGTCGGTGCTTTTCTGCGGATACTCTGGTTTCCTACGCCATTAAAACTGACCGCCACGATATAACTGAAAAACACCCTAAACAGACCAACCAATTGAGCAATCCTTTAATTACATATAAATGGCTACTATTTTAATTTAATTTCAAAGCACTCTAATTCTCTGAAACTATTTTAACTTGCCAATATTTTGAATTGAGCATACATGATGATTATTATTCCAGTTCCAGAACGGCGTCGTGTCACTTAATTTGATATCTGCGTTTTTATTTCATTATATAAGAAATGGCGCCAAATTAAAAAAAATATGTGAAAGTGATAGTTTCTGTCTCTTCGTCATTGGGATGCTTTCGCCATTAGTTGGCGTCCGTCATTCTCTATTTCACATTTGAAACTTCTCCTCTGAAACCGCTTTGCCAAATGAACCGAAACTTAGTATGCACCATCAATGGAAGATATGCTTCATTCCGCTTGAAAAGCATGGTTGCCGTGATCAATTCTTGTTTCTGATTGGCTGAAATTGTGAATATTTTCTCCACTGAAACTAGGAGGCACAATGATGCTTACTATATAGGAAGTTCTGTACAGCATTTTTGTATTTTGTTCCGATAGCACAACTAATATGGCCGCCATAGGTAGTTCCTGTTTGTGACTGACCAATTAAAAAAATGATCTTAGCCGAGTCGTTTTCAACAAACCAGTTTATTTTCAAACTACAAAATCGAGGTCGTCTTTCCCGATTGAATGGACCTATAGTAATTTTCTTGGAGACAGGCCGGCGTTTGAAACCTGAATCAAAATGTCGTCGTCTAATTGAATAACTAAAAATAGCCTTGTTGTTAAATTTAGCTGTCATGTCCTTTAATGTTGATCGGCTGTTGCTCCGAACAATACGCAATAAGGTCCCGGTATCCCGGCGTGTGCATCTTTTTTCCCTTCCACTACGAGGAACGTTTTCAATGTTACAACGCTAACGGTAACGTTTTAAAAAATTCTGAACCGTCCGTGAATTAATGTTCAGTAGTTCACCGATATGTTTCCTTGAAAAACAATGGGTTGAAAGGTATACTATGTACACTCACTGTTTTCAGGCCTGGAGTCAACTCTTACATTTAGATGCCATGATGGAAGCAGATGACGAAAGTGAATAAAAGGGGAAATAACTCGAAAATAATTGTGCTTACTGAAACAAGACACCTTATATTTGTACCAGGAGGCGTGTTATCAGGATCGGACACTATCACCGCTAAGATTGTGAGTTCTAATCCCATTCAGGCGGAACATTGTGAGTCATAATCCCATTCAGACGGAACATTGTGATTTCTAATCCCATTCAAGCGAAACATTGTGAGTTATAATCCCATTCAAGCCGGAACATTATCAGTTATAATCCCATTCTGACGGAACATCGTGAGTTATAATCCCATTCAGGTGGAACATTGTGAGTTATAATCACAATCAGGCGGAACATTGTGAGTTCCAATCCCATTCAGACGGAACATTTTGAGTTTTAATCCCATTCAGGCGGAACATTGTGAGTTATAATCCCAGTCAGACGGAACATTTTGAGTTCTAATCCCATTCAGACAGAACATTGCGAGTTATAATCCCATTCAGGCGGAACATTGGGAGTTGTAATCTCATTCAGACGAAACATTGTGAGTTATAATCCCATTCAGGCGGAACAATGTGAGATCTAATCCCATTCAGACGGAACATTGTGAGTTATAATCCCATTCAGATGGAACATTGTGAATTTTAATCCCATTCAGACGAAACATTGAGTTCTAATCCCATTCAGGCGAAGTGTATTCGATATAACATTATGTGATAAAATGTGTCAGTGACTTGCGACAGGTCGGTAGTTTTCTCCGGGTACTCCGGTTTCCTCCACCAATAAAACTGACCACCATGAAATAACTGAACTATTGTTGAAAGTGGCGTTAAACACCACAACCCTAACATAGCTTTACCACGTCAGGTAATATGACCGTGTATGGAATGTTGCGAGATTATACTGGATCGTCAGAAAAGATGAAACATATCGAACATACATAACAAATTTGATAAGATTTTATATGTTAATAATAACTTTATTATCTAAACCAATGTTACAAAGGTTACAGATTGAGAGAGAGAGTTCAAATTAATACAAAGTAAAAAATACATGTACATATTATTACATCAATAATCAAACATATAGGTGTACATTAAATACAAATTATGACAAAAAGTTAGAACGTTACTTAGATATATATAAAGCATAATATTACATGTAATTTAGAGGTAATAAAACATATTATTACATAGTGATTTTATTCAAACAATTCTATTTATTGCTGTCACCTGATATTCTGTAAAATTCGATATTATTTGATTAAAACTCCTATTGACTTGGTTTCACTTTCGATTTCTAACGAAATCAATAAAAAGAATCACGTGAATTATATTTCTATTCGACCAATGGAAATAAAGGTAATGTGCAGTTTCGTCCAATCAGAATCGTCGTATTATCGTTACTTTAGAATGAACAAGTAATCATCTTGTCCGACGCAGGCGATGAGCTTACAGAAATCAAACGGAGATTTGCAGAAATCTCGGAGACTTGAGTTCTTTTTTCACTTTTCATTTTAATATTATAAAACAATTATAGTCTTTTGTATCGGTCAATACGGGATTTTATGGACCTTAGAAATCAATATTCACCTCAGCCTAAAGACATCGGTGAATATCGTTTTTAAGGTCCATAAAAACTCGCATTGACCTCAACAGCAATCTATAATTGTATAATATTACATGTCATTTAGAGGGCAATAACACATATTATTATATGACTTCAGATAATGTCTTTTCTGATTGGCTGACATCCCTAGTAATGTTCTTTGATAAAGCGTCATAACCACCTCACGGGACGTAACGCGCAGTGAATATAACATTCCAACGTCTTGTACCATACGAAACCGAAGAAAACTTCGTGATAAAAGCTTATTTTAAGGGTAAAAGCAACATATAAAATGTGTCATATAATAAAATAATTAATGACTTTCAATTCGATGGATACCAGGATTTATTAATCCAAGAATAATATATCTGGCCTCGGTAAATATAATGTTCCTGGGTTAATAAATCCTTGCATCCACCTCATTAAACGCCATTAATTGAATAATATTACATGTCATTTAGAGGGAAATAAAACATAATATTACATATCATTTAGAGAGCGTATGCTTTATCGTCAAAGTTTATTGTTAAAAAAATAATAATCTTACACTGTGGTTTTCAACGACAACATTTAAAAAATATATTACTTATTTTATATGTAAGAAGAGCTTGAAGATAGCAATGATGTAATCAGAATCCGTAAAATAAACCGTGTTTAGTGTGAAAAAAATGCTTCGTTTTTTTGGTGGAGGGAGGATAGCCTCTCTCTAAAAGGTAAAGGTCCATTAAGATTAAAAACTATTAAAAGGGAATCTGCGGTAGTGCCTACCGACAAAATTTGTGGGTGGAGCTTATCATAAAAAAATCCCCGTTGATATGAACAGCATATTCATGAAACTGTATGTCGGATGACCAACGTGACCTAAAGGTCACATACATCAGACATTTGAATTTTCGAAGTGATTTTTATAGTTTTTAGACTAATGAATAATATTATTTTTAATAAGATTGAAAGTTTCGGAGGGAGGAACATTAGTGACCATGCCTGTCAAATATATTTCTCCAAAGGTAAATGCGAAAGCGTGTATCATTGATTTTTCCTCCTCGAGATAACCGTGTCAAAATTATTGAACTATCTGAATGTTTGCTCCGGCCACAGTTATTTATTCCCACGGTCCCGGTTTAAGAATATATAAATGTATTTAATTACGTTATTTATATTTCATTGCCATAATGTAAATTGAGAAGAACATAGGTTACAACAGTTCAAGCCCTCAGGTCAAAAAACGAAAATAGAAAACTGAAAAACACGACACATTTGGTTTCATTTCTGTTTTTTTGCTCGAGATGGTATTGTTGCCTTATTTAATCTTTATGCTTGTTCTGTTGTTGTTTTTTTATATTCTGATTGCCATTTTTGGATGATCTAGCTGTGTTCGTCTCAGATTTACTCGAGTATATAAATTATATATAGAATACATTTATTTGTATAAAGCTTAGGAATAGGTACACGTGTATCGTGCCCAGTAAGAATAAGTTTTATATGCAGAGGAAATGTATACATAGTGTGCTTACTCTGCTATGTCAAACAAGTTAAGACTTTTAAATTAGCACACACACACACACACACACATACACACACACACATACACACACACAGAATACATAGGACATTACATTCAAGCCATTCAAAGCAAGCGTTAATATGTGTACTCTTCCTTGTACTCCTTAAACAAATCAATGGCTAGCGGCAATTGTTTTATATAGAATATGGTAAATAGAAGACTCCATACAGTCAGTAGCTATGCATCGACATACCACACTCGAGGCGACCACGCTAACTACAACACCACCTATGCGGTGTTCAGTAACTATGCATCGCAAAACATTATATACACCAGGTTAATCTAAGTTGACTTCTCAAGTAGAAAGATTGAGGATAAAACTGAATATTATTCCTTTCCATATTTAACTGAAACCGTAATGACGTTGTAATGGTTAGCATGTTCACCTCGAGTTCGGTAAATCGTTCATTCGGGCCACGGTCAGGTCCAACCAAACACTGTAAAATTGGTATTTGTTGCTTGGCAGCTGAGCATACAGCCATAAAGAGTAAGAAATAAGAATAATGTGCTTGAGTGGAGCGCCATGTCTATCCGCGAACTGGTATTTCAGTGAGCAAGTACGATTAAAATTCATTTGAGTGTGCTAAGATGGCGTCACCATCATATCATTGAAACGTAGCTTCCTCTCGCCATGATATAGCTGAACAATAGTTTGGCGTTAAGCATCAAACACTCACTCACTCATTATAACTGATCATGAGTAACTACTGAGCTCAACTGCACTCAGATAAGGATCATCGTCATCTACTACAAAACTTCTCGGCGGTTGTGACGTAGCTCTAGGATACGTCAATACGTCAGATCCATTAGATTCGAAATTGATGTTATTATGATTATTTCTTGTTGAATTAAAATCATCTTTCAATTCATGATTCCTTTGTGGTATTTGCATGCAGTCCCGTCTAGCATTTATATCGGAGTATATGCCCTTTGGATTTGCATCAGGGGAACGCAATGTCTCGTAGGTGTTAGTATCCACGCATCGCAGGTAAGTGTCATTTGGGTTTTCTCTTTCCATATGAGAAGCAAGTTCAATTTCATCGTTTATTGTAGCATATATATCGGAAAGTCTTGAATTATGCTTGTCGTTTGTGTTTTCTCTATTACATGGAGGTGGATTCTGACGTCTGCGTCTCAGACAATAGAAAATGCATAAACCAGCAACGATCCCAATAACGATAACACTACCAGAAGCTGATGAATATAGTATAATATTTTTGGTATCGAGACCTGCAACATTTGAAGAAAAACAAATATATCAATTTTATACAATTTTATATTAAATTTATTCATTCCGGTCCTTCCAGCATTTAAGACTTATCACCGGGTTTGTAACAAGAGTTACACGACATGTGTCGTTAATTGAGCAGGAACTACTTCCCCTTCCGAATCACCTAAGTTCAACCGGTTTTTAGTGGTGCTCGTACTGCTCAATAATTAGTTTTCTCTGTTCAAATCTTTCTAATGCTAACGATTATGTAAAATTTGAAAAATAAGTTATTGATTTATGTGTTCACAAAAAAATCTCAAGAAAGACATTGCCTCCATAATCCCCATCGAAGGCTTAAATGATTGGTAGCAACGCCTTTTCCTTTGAGAAATCAAAATTAAAGTAAGAAATTGGTATATTCGTTGAAGAGGTTGGCTTGACTTTTATTCTAATACATTCAAAAGCTACTTAAAATTTTCACAAATTCGTTCGTGTTATACATATCGTACAATTATCACAAATTCGTTCGTGTTATACATATCGTACAATTATCACAAATTCGTTCGTGTTATACATATCGTACAATTATCACAAATTCGTTCGTGTTATACATATCGTACAATTATCACAAATTCGTTCGTGTTTTACATATCGTACAATTATCACAAATTCGTTCGTGTTATACATATCGTACAATTACATATCTTCGTGTTTTTAGTTTTGTGTTATGATGCACGATACGATATTTGAATAAAGACAATGCTGGGTTCGTCTCCCCCCCTATTTTGGTGTGTAGGGGGTACATGTTTTATTTGTTATTTGTATATATTTACGCTTACTGGTGTCTAACGGGATTTCTATATCACACGAAGGGCTCGGGGGGCTCAATGAGTTAGGTAGTTGTATTACCTAACAATTCATACAAGCTTATCACCAATACGGCGTGGGGTTCGCGCCCGGCTTTGTAAATTACAAAAAGGGTGCACTCGACTCGCATCCACAAGTGATAAAGTTTACCAGTTGCTTGCCTATGGTTCTCTTAAGGTACTCTGGCTTTTTCCACCACTGAAACTGGTCGCCATGATATTGCTGAAATATTGATGAAAGTGGCGTTAAAAACCAAAAATCAAGTCAAATCACACCATATCACAAGTCATGTATCCATTGAGTCTGAAGAGAGCATGGTGAGTGATTGCTGTTTAAATAGCTACTGTTCAGCTCTATCATAGCGACAACACGTTAAATTCAAAGAGACGATCAAGCTTTCCGTCTTGTACTAGACCAACACGCTTAGTTGGACTTTTACTACTTAATGCTTTGTACTTGTTGATGAAGCAACACATACCAATTTCATAGCCTATGATTTGACCCGCCCGGGGCTCGAACCCACGATCTACTACACTGGAGGCAACTACGCTATCTATTACACTACTGGTGCGGTTTCTACGAAGGGTGAAGAGAATATAAGCAAAGGGACGACTCGATTACGAAAAAAAAAACAAATAATGGTACCAACGCAACTGTAAACCTAATACTAATAAGAGGGCAATGATGTTGTCTAGAATCTGCCATCTGTTGTAAGACTAGCTTGAAACTGAATACGAAAAGTGCGAAGATACCACAGGGGTAACAAGAAGTAGAAAATCGATGAATAAATAATACAATGGTCAACTTAAAATAGGAAAAATGGACAAACAATGATGTACAAAACAGGACACATCAAACTAATATCGAGAGGTGAACTCAGGTGTTCAGGATGGGTAAGTGGTGGTAGTACCCGTCTTAAAATATTGCTGTTTTGTCCCACACATTAGTAAGTATTTACCGTGAGTCGTTTCAAATACGACCGTATCTCTATGTATATTTTCCGCTGCGAATGCGATACGAATATTTTTTTTCTAGTCGAGTTAAGAACAATATGCAAATAAAAACATGAAATTTAAAGTATGACAACGTTACTGATATTGAGAGTAAATTAAGCGCTTAACTCATGATACTAACTGTTACTTATGACTATATTTGGTGTATTTGTGGGTGTTATATAAGAAGACCAGAGCTGCTTACCCTTGATGAGCACACGGGTTCACCTCCTGCTGTTGTTGGTTATGTGTTGCTCATCTGCTTAGTTTTCGGTATTGTTAATTTTCTTTTCTTTGTTTTCGCTATGTGTAATATGTGCTCAATGTTGCTTGTTGTCCTGGATTGTATTTTATCATGGCCCCTTTGATTTTCTCTCAAGTTTATCAGCATACCGTTATTTACCATTCTACTACGTGGACCTTTGGTTTTCTCTAAGGTTTATTAACATACAATTATTTACAATTCTACTACGTGGAACTTTGGTTTTCTCTAAGGTTTATTAACATACAGTTATTTACAATTCTACTATGTGGACATTTGGTTTTCTCTAAGGTTTATTTACATACAGTTATTTACAATTCTACTATGTGGACATTTGGTTTTCTCTAACGTTTATTAACATACCGTTATTTACAATTCTGCTGGGTGGATTTGACATGATCGCCGTGGATTTAGTTGTTATCGTTGATGCAACTGTGGATGTTGTTGGCTTAACTGTAGATGTTGACTCATCTGTAGTTGTTGTTTTTTTAACAGTAGACGTTTCTGGTTCCTTGTCTGCAAACATCAATAAAAACATTATTTATTTCAACGCAATAAATGCTATTGATATGATATAATACTAAGATGCTGACCATTCCTAAAGAAAACTTGGTCTCAGCTAGTGGCACATTTCGTGTTAATTTTGTTGAAAAAATCCGGTGATATATCATCAAAGCATAAAGCAAGGCAAATGAGAAACAGAGAATTCCAAACTGTCGGAACAATTCCAAAATCAAACACCAAATTTGTAGAAATAGAGACAAAATAGATACCCCTAACACTCATAGTAGTACATGACCGTTCATTTTCCTGGCTTGGTACTGACACTTCAATAAAAAGCGGCGGGGTCAAACTACTTTTATCAAATGTTTTACATATATCAAGCTTACCTTCCACAGATATTTACATGGTGGTTGTGCCTATCCTTGACGTATCATTCTTGTTTATTACGTAGCATATATAAGATCCACTGTCTTCCATAGTTGCAGAATGAATTGTGAAATTCGGACCCACCATCGCAGTTGAGTAAACTCCATTTTTAAAACGCTTCCATATATAATCGCACTCCAGGTAACAAACTGCTGAGCAGGTAATAGGTCCTAATCGTCTCCCTTGGGTCACACTCACGTGATGTCCTGATATCGATAAAGCAACATTGTCCGGTCCATCTACAATTTAAAGAAAAAGTGTATTCATTTTACATTATACATTATGCATTGATGTACAGGGCCTTTGTCTTGTCAGTTCTTCTTAGATTTACGGCTTCTGATTACCCCTTTGGTGTCTTCAAGGTTTTCTTTGACCTAGACATCGTGCAAATGAATTACTCTGAAATAGACAAACACTAAGAGGCCGTCATGGTCATGATCGTATGGTAGTTGGATTTAAAACTATCAATGCAATCAGTGTCTATCACCACTGGTGTTGTTAGTTCGAATTTCGAATTTCGATCAGGGCGATTTGTACAATATTATGTGATAAAGTTTGAAAGTGATTTGCGACAGGTCGGTGGTTTTCTCCACCAATAAAACTGACCACCACGATATAGCTAAAATATTGTTGAAAGTGGCGTTAAACATCATGAAAATTTGACGAAGATAAACAAATTGGTTTCGGGATGATGAAGGATAAATGACGAAGGGCAGCATGGTCTTTCAATTCTTCATTGCATTTCTCTCACTCGATTATTCAAAGCATGACTGGCTAAATATATCCCTTGAAATTACCCCTTAAGTCAACAGAGAGTCAACGATTCTTACAGACCAGTGACGTCACAATTATTTATTTCTTTCAAGTCAACTAATCTCATTATCGAAGTCCCGGAAAAACATCTTTTGAGTTCGTGCCACCGGTCTATGATTTTGCTTTAACAGTCCGACTTCGTAATGGATGGCGAGATGTACTCGATACAACTGTATGTGATAAATGTTGTACGTGACTTCAGCAGGTCACGTAGTTTTATACAGATATTCTCTTTCTTCTAACAATAAACCATGACACCACGGAATAATTGAAATATTATTGATAGTGGCTTTAAGCACCAATTTATTTCAAAAGATGTACACAACCCTTAACTGAATTCAAATCATGTACATTGTGTGTATCAATATACCGTATATTCGATATCATGTTCGTGCAATAAGGTAAATTACTCACAATAAGGATCTAGAGTTATAACTTTACTTGAGTCAGAAATCAGTCCATGGTCGTCAGTTGCTCTGCATGATATTTGTTTTCCTTTATCCAATTTTGAAACGGGGTAAATTGTTAAAATGTTCCGAACACCTCCACTAACAGTCCAACTATATTGTAAACTATACGTTACAAACATAGGCCAGCGTTGAACACGTGATATACACGTGAATATGGTCTGACCATTAACAAATGGATACTTGTCAAAAGTAATATTTGGTTTGTGTGGTTTATCTGCAATGATATATTTAAAGAGGAATTATTTTCGTATTTAATCAACTATACATTGATATTTTAATTATTTTCCTATTTAATCAACAATACATCGATACTTTAATTATTTTCCTATTTAATCAACTATGCATTGATATTTTAATTATGTTCGTATTCAATAAACTATCCATTGATATTTTAATTATTTTCCTATTTAATCAACTATCCATTGATATTTTAACTATGTTCGTATTTAATGAACCATGCGTTGATATTTTAATTATTTTCGTATTTAATCAACTATACATTGATATGCTAATTATTTTCGCATTTAATTAACCAGACATTGATATTTTAATTATTTTCGTATTTAATCAACTATGCATTGTTATTTTACTTGTTTTCGTATTTAATCAACTATAAATTGATATTTTGAATAAGTGTAATGGTTGTTTTCCACGTGTTGCTTTGTCTTTGTGGGTTTTTGTACTATTCCCCTGGAGACTTAAATATATCTTTATGCTTATGTTTAAGTAATACACCAAAGTATTAAATTCAGTACTATAATGGGTGCAGTATTGTCAACGATTGGAAAGAAAAGCCAACTGTTTGTGCAATTGCAAAGCAATGACCAATATCAATAATAGTATTCAAGATATGGATTGATCATAGTTCAAAATACGAAAATAAAGCTTGATAAAAATACTTCGTTTTATTCAACATGATATGAAATACTCTCTCTTACATATATAAGCCTGGGGCTGTGTTCTCGAAGGTGTCTTAGGAGTAAAGTTGGTCCTAAGCCTGATTATGTTATTATAAAATGAATAAAATCAATACATAGCAATACAATCAATACATAACAATAAAATGCTTGCAGATTAAACAAATATACAATTATCGAGAGAAAACGTAAAGGTAAATATTATTTTTACATACCTTTCATCACTAGAAAGGCACACCCGTCTATTGATGGCGAATTCGATGTTGACATGGATTTGTACAGTCCAACGTCCGATGTATTGCCCTGTGTGAGTGTAAACTGTATGTGAAGTCCAGTTTTTATAAAATCTTTGTACTTAGCGGAGTTTTTCTGCAATATTCCCTGAGCATAGATTAAATCATCGGTCTGGTTTGATAACTGATTTAATACTACGTTATAATTTGGCTGATCTACTTTAGTTGTCCAGGATATAACAACAGATTTTCCTTCTTCAACGTAAATTAGGTTGTCTGCAAAGCAAAACAAAAATATTAAAACAATACTAGTGTATTTCCATTGCATGATTTTATACACCTGGTTTTTGGTGGGGTCCGTGTTGCTCATCTCTTTAGTTTTTTTTATGTTGTCCTATTATGTGGCTTTACGTTCTGAGTTGTACTGTCCATTGCGATCTTAGCACAAAAACGATGTTCGGTTCGTCTTTACCTCCAGTTGTGTGTAGGAGGGCATATTTCTTATTTATGTTATTTATGTTTGCTGACGTGTAGTGGTGTCAGACAGATATATTGTTGTGTTATTTATGTTTGCTGACGTGTAGTGGTGTCAGACAGATATATTGTTGTGTTATTTATGTTTGCTGACGTGTAGTGGTGTCAGACAGATATATTGTTGTGTTATTTATGTTTGCTGACGTGTAGTGGTGTCAGACAGATATATTGTTGTGTTATTTATGTTTGCTGACGTGTAGTGGTGTCCAACAGATATATTGTTGTGTTATTTATGCTTGCTGACGTGTAGTGGTGTCAGACAGATATATTGTTGTGTTATTTATGTTTGCTGACGTGTAGTGGTGCCCAACAGATATATTGTTGTGTTTTTCTTTTGTTTTTCCTCGTTTTATGCATTCTATGTTGCCAGTTTCTTTGAATGATCCATTTTTGCTTGCCCCTTCGGTATTCTCTAACGTTTATTTATTTAACCGTTTCTCTGGCTTTTCCATTTTTGGTGGCTATATTGGTTTCTAACATTCAATATCAACGTGATGTATTGTCTGTAAACCTTTTTTTGATAATGAATATAAATCTTAAATACTATTCACTTCGTCGTTCAACAACAATCAATCACTCAATTATGACTTTTGAGGTTTGCCTGAATTATGCTTCGTGTTCTTTTTGTTGGTTATATTGTCGACAATTACTGCTTTTAAACGGCTTATTTTCAAATTTGTCTTGAAAGTCATATAAATGTAAGACTACTCCGATGTATTGTGACGTCATAGAAGATGTGATATGATCTCAGTGAGTGCATAAAGCAAACATGAGTGTTGGAGAGCTCATGTCTTATTTACGATATGTGTGTTTGTTTGCGCATAGTGTTGTCCAACGCATATTATGTTGTGTTTTTGCTTTGTTTTCCCTCGTCTTGTGTACTCTATGTTGCTAGTTTCTCTGGATTGTCCATTTTGATTGTCACCTCAGTATTCTGTAACGTATATATATATACATTAACAGGCATATTCATTGCTCAAATAGACCAGCCGCACAATACCATTTAATGTAACATACCTGTTGCCCAAAACTTCTCTTTCTGGTATTGTGACCAACCAACTTTGTTATATTTGCATCGCAACTTTAGTGCATACATGTCACATGACGTCATTTGGACTAACGTGATTATTAACGATGTATCAGGATAATTCACAACTCTGTTGTACACCAGATCATTATTCCCATCAAACAGTTTTACTTCCGTTTGTAGAATGAAATATGATGAGGTCACAGGTAGTGTCCACTTGATGGCTATGCTACGACTACTAGTCACGTTTATCATTATATTCGATGGCCTTTGTGCATATGAAATGAGACAATATGACAAAAATAAACTTTCTGAATATAAATTTTTGAAATTAAATTCAATTACTTTTTGAAAATAACACAAAAACTATGCATCATATATGATTGTGGACAAAGAGTAACCCGATCCCAATCTACAACTTTCACAGTATTGAAAGTTCTTATGAATTTAAGTCTATTCATGCATAATAAATTCTTTCCATTATGAAGTATGAAACACTTAAGTCGTATAACCTTTTTTTCAAAATCTCAGACAGGGCCGTAGTGGTCGTGATCGTATGGTGGCTGAATTTACAACTACCCATGCAAGCGGAGCATATCACCACTAAGGTTGTAAGATCGAATCACGGTCATGGTGAGATCAACTCGATACAACATTATGTGATAAAGTTTGCCAGTGCTTTGTGGCCGGTTGGTGATTTTCTCAGGGTACTCCGGTTTCAACCACAAATAAATCCAACCGCCACGATTGTTGAAAGTGGCGTTAAACACCATACCCTAACCCAAAATCTCAGATAATTACATGGATCGATATGTTTTTTTAGCTAATATGTACATGATGCCTGCAACTTTTAATAGTCCTTTCTACATTCTCTATTTGATTCTAAGATTATATGCATTGCTACGTTATTTCATTGGCATAGGTGACCTTAGTCGATTTTGACTATCCTGTTTGGGCCCTTTGGTTTTATTCCTTCCAAACCTTTAAATTATTTGGCTTTCCAATATTTCGATATCAAGCGTATCTGGTGAAGGTTATTTCAGAAACGGGTCGTGAGCATTAAATTTGACATTTACGATTTTATTATTGGATTTATCCCCTTACGAAGGATGAATATATTTGAACCTTGTAAAAAACAGAGAATTCAGATGGGATTATAAAGCGTTAATTTTAAGGTTCAGTTTATACAGGTGTCATCCTACTAATGTAATTACGTTGTCTTAAGCACGTACCTATTTCTGTACACGTTTTATTATCAGCCTTCAATATAAAGAAATCTGGACACATACATCCGGTCTTTGTACTTTTCGACATACTATCATAAGCAGGTAAAGGGAAACAATAATGAGTACACATTCCATTGTCGTCACCACACAAATTATCACCTTTAAACATATATTATTGATGATATTATTCTACTTCTACTTCTATCAAATACTGACCGCCTTCAACATGTTCAAAAATTATGACAGAGCTTGTACTACTTCTACCAAATTAAGACCGCCTTCAACAAATTAAAAAAAATAATGTCAGAGCTTGTACTACTTCTAACACATTCTGACCGCCTTCAGCAAGTTGAAAATTATGCCAGATGTTATTCATGAACATTGAAATGAGCAAAACTATTTACAGGTTTTATAAATCAGTATTTGATAGATCAGTCAGCAGCGTTAAACGTCTCAACCGAGCCACTCAAAACACTGAGTACATTTTGTTCAACTTATTGCAACATCATTATTAATTGTAGAAGTCAATATTTGGCAATTAACTGATAAAACTACTTTAATCCCCCATAAATACTATAATTTTCGCGTAACCTACCACTTACCCTCAAACCACGACAATTGAGGTACCTACTAATTAACGTTCCTGAGTGGCAACAACAAACATCAACGATCATACAACTTATAAATGTAGAAATACCTATGCATATACTTGTCACGTGGTTAACATGACGACGAATGCCATTTGCTGGACAATGAAGAACCGAATTCACACACGGTTTATGCTTTTGAATATTTAGTTTTATGTGTAGTGTTTTGTCAATCATTGTTAGTCTTTCTCTCCTTTTTGTCATCTAATTACCCGTTTGGTATCTTCAAACTTTTCTGGTTATAAAATACATGTTAGGGATCACGGACACAAGGCTGGAAAAGTTCCCTAATTTGAGACCTCGTCACATTCTGGTGTGTCGATATATGTGTTGTTCGATATGTGGTTTTGTTACTTTTGATATTTCATTTTATTTTGTTTCTTCCGAATTTATCGTGTCCATCCGGACTGTGATTTTGTTTTTAATTGTTAAATTGATCAATGGAAAACACACTACACATGATTAAAATTATTCCAATTTTATTTTCACGCAAATATGCAAACGCATTGTCTCATCAACAATGTGAATTTAATTTGGCATATACATTTTGACAATTGACCACTTATTGGGAAAGTTTGATTTCATGATGCATTCATGTGAAGAAAAATGATTAAAAAAGAAATACTACACCGTCAGAGCAGTTCGGAAATCTCTCAGAAAATCATAGAAACAGAGAACAATCTGACACTCTAGCATACATATACATGACCCCTAACACACATATACATGTCTGCCCAATTTCCTTTCTCAGTACATGCATTTCAATAACTAGTGGCGGGGTTAAACTAGTTTTATGTGTCCAAACCTCTACACTTCGTCAAGCGGCGCGGATATGTGTATCTTCCACATGTGCGTACAATGTTAACCCTCACATATGTAATTGAGCCAGTAGCGTTTTTGTGAAAAGTTTTGAGTTCTAATCTTGCACTTTACACTAATCTTTAATAATAATCCTGAATAATGTATTTGATTACATACCATTAACTTGTGCCTCAGCTCCAAACATTTGTATTCCCATAGGAGAATGAACATAACTAGCTACTAGCTTTAAATCTTGTCCTGAGTATTTATTCATTCTCCATATAGATTTATGCTGCCAATTTGTCCAATACACATAGTTGCCAAACACGACTAAATCAAACGGTTTCGGCATGTTCTTTGGGTCTTTTAATATAGTATGTGTGTCGGATCCATCAAACCTTACGCTTTTTATTTGAGTTAGTTTACCATCTATCCAATAAAGTCTTCCTCCAACGTGGTCTGAAATTATATATACACTGTCTAAGATTAATTGACATTTCTTTAATTTGAGGGTCTGGTTAATTGGTGTTTCACACCATTTTTTTCAAAATATATAATTTGTTTCTAGTAGAGCAGGAACTGCTTATCCTTAAGGAGCACCTGCGTTGATACCGTGTTTTGACTATTGTATTGTCTGTCCTTCTTCGATTTACAGCTTCTGATTATTCACACCCCCGAATTGATGGGTACGTGGAGCTGCCATTAGATAATTGCTATCACAACTTGTGCCCAATCCCAATTGCTAATATTTTAAGCAAATAAGATCTGCTTAATCCAGGTGATCGTGTTACTCATCTTTACAGTGTTGTGTTTTTTGTTGTCTTCGTTCTGTGTTTTCTATCTGATGTTGACTGTGTCTCTTGGTTGCCCATTTCTTGATTGTCACCTCGGGTTATTTTTAACGTTTATGTTCATTGCCATCAATAAACCATGGAATCTAGTGTCCCTTTTACATTTGCCGGACTTTGACAATAACCCTTAGTATGAACATCTCAGTTTTTCCTCGGTTTTATATGTGGTACGTGTTGCTCAACCTCGGTTTTCTTCATTTGGTTTTGCCTCTTTTTGTACTTTGTAGTCACGTATCTATCTTTCTATGCTAAGTTTTATTATGATTTATCTTTATTACGTATTAGTATTTTCTGCCGTTCACATAGCAACCATATTGATGAATTGTAAGCTAAAATATATATTTACCGATAGACATTCCATTTGGCCATTCAATATCAGTATTTACAATGGTGCTTCTCTCTGTTCCATCCATCCGACACCGTTCTATTCTGGGATTACTACTCCACTCAGAGAAGAATAACCATCTATATTAAAATAAAAACACTTAAATCGATGTCAATTTTTTTTAAAACAATGATAAATTATTTGTGACTTCCTTAACTATTCAGTTTGGTTTTGCAATAAGAATATTTCATATTTCAAATTGAAACTGAATTCCACGTTTTTTTTATTTCTGTCATTCAGTTGATATTTCTGCTAATGCTAGTGAACTGGTACCCGATTTTATGACTCGTCAAGCTCGTCAAGTGCTTTGGAACTAACGTGTTTGTATGTTTGAAATTTAGTCTCCCTAAATAATCTCCCTAAGATCGATCTCCCTTTTGCATAAGGTAATCTTTGCACAATTTGGCTATTCTACTTACACCCTTTACTTAACTTGCTGCTAAATCTTTCAAATTAGTTGGCTTCTCAATCGTTTGACTATAAGTGTACATGTACCTGATGAAGGTTTTTCCAGAAACACGTCTTGTGCACTGAATCATACATCTATGTTCTTTTTATTATATGGATACAACATGTACATACAGGGTACCACATGTGTATATACAGGGTACCACATGTGTATATACAGGGTACCACATGTGTATATAGAAGGTACAACATGGGTACATACAAAGTTCCTCATGTGTATATACAGGGTACCTCATGTGTATATACAGGGTACCTCATGTGTATTTACAGGGTACCTCATGTGTATAAACAGGGTACCACATGTGTATATACAGGGTACCTCATGTGTATATACAGGGTACCTCATGTGTATATACAGGGTACCTCATGTGTAAATACAGGTACCTCATGTGTATATACAGGGTACATCATGTGTATGCACAGGGTACCTCATGTGTATATACAGGTTACCTCATGTGTATATACAGGGTACCTCATGTGTATATACAGGGTACCACATGTGTATATAGAAGGTACAACATGGGTACATACAAGGTATCTCATGTGTACATACAGGGTACCACATGTGTATTTACAGGGTACCTCATGTGTATATACAGGGTACCTCATGTGTATATACAGGTTACCTAATGTGTATGTACAGGGTACCTCATGTGTATATACAGGGTACCTCATGTGTATTATATACAGGGTACCTCATGTGTATATACATGTTACCTCATGTGTATATACAGGTACATCATGTGTATATACAGGGTACCACATGTGTATATACAGGGTACCACATGTGTATATACAGGGTACCTCATGTGTAAATACAGGGTACCTCATGTGTATATACAGGGTACCACATGTATATATGCAGGGTACCTCATAGGTATATACAGGGTACCACATGCATATATACAGGGTACCACATGTATATATACAGGGCACCACGTGTGTATATACAGGGTACCACATGTGTATTTACAGGGTACCTCATGTGTATATAGAAGGTACAACAGGGGTACATACAAGGTACCTCATGTGTATTTACAGGATATCACATGTGTATTTACAGGGTACCACATGTATATATACAAGGTACCACGTGTGTATATACAGGGTACCACATGTGTATATACAGGGTATCTCATATGTATTTACAGGGTACCTCAAGTGTATATAGAAGGTACAACATGGGTACATACAAGGTACCTCATGTGTATATACAGGGTACCTCATGTTTATATACAGGGTACCACATGTATATATACAGGGTACCACGTGTGAATATTCAGGGTACCTCATGGGTATATACAAGGTACCTCATGTGTATATACAGGTAACCTCATGTGTATATAGAAGGTACAACATGGGTACATACAAGGTACCTCATGTGTATATACAGGGTACATCATGTGTATATACAGGGTGCCACATGTGTATTTACAGGGTACCTCATGTGTATATACAGGGTACCACATGTGTATATACAGGGTACCTCATGTGTATATACAGGGTACCTCATGTGTATATAGAAGGTACATCATGGATACATACACGGTACCTCATGTGTATATACAGGGTACCACATGTATATATATAGGGTACCTCATGTGTATATACAGGGTACCACATGTATATATACAGGGTACCACATGTATACATACAGGGTACCACATGTATATATACAGGTACCACATGCATATATACAGGGTACCTCATGTGTATATACAGGGTATCACATGTATATATACAGGGTACCACATGTATATATACAGGGTACCACGTGTGTATATACAGGGTACCACATGTATATATACAGGGTACCTCATGTGTAAATACAGGGTACCACATGTGTATATAGAAGGTACAACATGGGTGCATACAAGGTACCTCATGTATATGTACAGGGTACCTCATGTGTAAATACAGGGTACCACATGTATATATACAGGGTACCACGTGTGTATATACGAGGTACCTCATGTGTATATACAGGATACCTCATGTGTATATAAAGGGTACCACATGTATATATACAGGGTACCACGTGTGTATTTACAGGGTACCACATGTGTATATACAGGGTACCACATGTATATATACAGGGTACCACATGTATATATTCAGGGTTCCTCATGTGTATGAACAGGGTACCACATGTATACATACAGGGCACCACATGTATATATACAGGGTACCACATGTGTATGTACAGGGTACCTCATGTGTAAATAGAAGGTATAACAAGGGTACATGCAAGGTACCTCATGTGTATATACAGGGTACCTCATGTGTATTTACAGGGTACCACATGTATATATAAAGGGTACCACGTGTGTATATACAGGGTACTTCGTGTGTATATACAGGGTACCTCATGTGTATATACAGGGTACCACATGTATATATACAGGGTACTACATGTATATATACAGGGTACCACGTGTGTATGTACAGGGTACCACATGTGTAGATACAGGGTACCACATGTGTATATACAGTGTACCACATGTGTATATAGAAGGTACAACATGGGTACATACAAGGTACCTCATGTTTATATACAGGGTACCTCATGTTTATTTGCAGGGTACCACATGTATGTATGCAGGGTACCACGTGTGTACATACAGGGTATATCATGTGTATATACAGGGTACCTCATGTGTATATCCAGGGTACCACATGTGTATATACAGGGTACCACGTGTATATATACAGGGTACCACATGTATATATACAGGGTACCTCATGTGTATTTACAGGGTACCTCATGAATATATACAGGGCATCACATGTATATATACAGGGTACCACGTGTGTATTTACAGGGTACCACATGTATATATACAGGGTACCACATGTATATATACAGGGTACCACATGTATATATACAGGGTACCACATGTATATATACAGGGAACCACATGTATATATACAGGGTACGACGTGTGTATATACAGGGTACCTCATGTGTACATACAGGGTACCTCATGTGTATTTACAGGGTACCACGTGTATATATACAGGGTACCACGTGTGTATATACAGGGTACCTCATGTGTATTTTCAGGTTACCTCATGTGTATTTACAGGGTACCATGTGTATATATACAGGGTACCACGTGTGTATATACAGGGTACCTCATGTGTAAATACAGGGTACCTCATGTGTATATACAGGGTACCACATGTGTATATACAGAGTACCACATGTATATATACAGGGTACCACGTGTGTATTTACAGGGTACCTGATGTGTATATACAGGGTACCACATGTGTATGTACAGGGTACCTCATGTGTATATACAGGGTACCTCATGTTTATATACAGGGTACCTCATGTGTAAATACAGGGTACCACATGTATATATACAGGGAACCACATGTATATATACATGGTACGACGTGTGTATATACAGGGTACCTCATGTGTACATACAGGGTACCTCATGTGTATTTACAGGGTACCACGTGTATGTATACCGGGTACCACGTGTGTATATACAGGGTACCTCATGTGTATTTTCAGGTTACCTCATGTGTATTTACAGGGTACCATGTGTATATATACAGGGTACCACGTGTGTATATACAGGGTACCTCATGTGTAAATACAGGGTACCTCATGTGTATATACAGGGTACCACATGTGTATATACAGAGTACCACATGTATATATACAGGGTACCACGTGTGTATTTACAGGGTACCTGATGTGTATATACAGGGTACCACATGTGTATGTACAGGGTACCTCATGTGTATATACAGGGTACCTCATGTTTATATACAGGGTACCTCATGTGTATATACAGGGTACCACATGTTTATATACAGGGTACCACATGTGCATATACAGGGTACCACATGTGTACATACAGGGTACCACATGTATATATACAGGGTACACGTGTGTATATACAGGGTACCTCATGTGTAAATACAGGGTACCACATGTGTATATACAGGGTACCTCATGTGTATATACAGGGTACCTCATGTGTATATACAGGGTACCACATGTATATCTACAGGTTGCCACATGTGTATATACAGGGTACCTCATGTGTATATACAGGGTACCTCATGTGTAAATACAGGGTACCACATGTGTAAATACAGGGTACCGCATGTGTATATACAGGGTACCACATGTGTATATACAGGGTATCACATGTGTATATACAAGGTACCGCATGCGTATATACAATGTACCATATGTGTATATACAAGGTTACCTCATGCGTGTATTCATGATCCCACATGTGTATATACAAGATACTGCATGGGCATACAATGAACGATATGGATTACAGGCGAATCGTAGCTATTATGTTTTTTTGTGAACATAGAGCAACGGATATTACTCGTTTGCAAGCTTGCAGGATTTCGACTCCAGCTGAGGTCGGAACTTTGGTGTACTACCATGACATTTGTGGAGGTGGTCGAATAAGTTCACACATTTATTACATTCTACCGGATCAAAAACATATTTTACATCTAATTTTGACAGTAAGGGAAAACAAAAATGGTTTTATTTAAAACTTTTTTTTGACTACCTACCACTCGAAAATGTTAGTAATGCTATGTTGTCATAGAAACTGTTAAATGTCAGATAAGTAACCGGAAAACTCCGATACGAGTGTAATTGACCCACGGGTGATGAGTGATGATGGTGATCATGAACATGATACGTTGTGAGCTATAAACGATTGTGACAATGTTGAAAAGAGCGTTATTATTTTCATGAAGGAATGATATTATTTTATGAGACAATTACCTTTGAGTATATCATTTTTTTTTTTTAATTTTCTTATCAAAATCTCTAACAAGTTGCAAGGCCCATCGTGGTCGTGATCCAATAGTAGTTGGATTTATATCTACCTATGCAATCGGTGTATATCACCACTTACGTTCTGAGTTCGAATCCCACTCAGGAGAGGTGTATTCGATAGAACATTATGTGATAAAGTTTGTCAGTGATCTGCTGCGTGCCCTGCTGCAGGTCGATGGTTTTCTCCGGGTAATCTGATAGAGTTAAAATCTTGTTGAAAGTTGCGTTAAACACCATTACCATGACCATAACCCTCACAATTTGCATTCAAATGTTGGATAAGGACGACTTACCCTCTTATTGGATCAACAACTATTGCTCTTGGTTCATCAAGACTATCGTCTTTTACAATTGTCCGTCTGTCTGTTCCATCTAACCGTGAAACTTGTATGTGATCATGTCCAGTATCTGTCCAATAGAGCAAGTCATATATCCAATCAATAGCCAATCCATCCGGAATATTAATTTCCTCGGTCACAACATCTTCCACAACTCCTGACACTGAATCTTTTGTTACCGAACTCCTATGGTAAAATTTCAATGATAAAATCAGAATAACCAGTAGTACATCCGAATACGTCCAATATAAAACATTTGAGTTGAAGCGAATATATGCATGTTTTTTCATTGTTTAGTTTTGTATGTTGATGATTCAGTAACCAAGAGGGGATAGGGATCCCATAAACTGGTTTAACCTCACCCCTTTGTGCTTGTCCCAAGCCAGGATGTCGTTGTGTTTTTTGTGTTAGGTAAGTTAAGGTGAGAAGTGATTGTTTGATTCGTTGATATATAATGGAATTGCTTACACTATCTTTGCATAATTCATAAAATCAATTTATTTTGCTAAGATCATGATATTCGTATTGACATATATGATATACATCATCTTTCACAGTAAAACAAGATGTCGGATATAATATTCCGTGTTTTGACGATCGTGTTAGGTTTCTCTATTTATCTTTTGACATTCAATAATTAGGCTTGTGTCCTTATGGATATCAAAACACTATTTGAATTAGTTTTTGAAATTTGCAATTCATAATTGGTGAAAACGAGTGAGTGATGGAGTGAGTGAGTATTATTCCAGTTCTATCATGACGGGAACAAGTTACAATTCGATGAGATGATTATAATGTCTGATTTGTACAACACAAACAAGCTTAGTTGGAGTTTCATAGTGTTATTTAGCACAATGAAACAGAGTCCACGGGTAGAAACATCGATCAAATTGAGCACAAGATTCTGAACTAACCGGTTGTTGATCTTAACTCATAATGATGCATGCTTAGCGGAGAAACAGCAAATACCAATTTAGTTTTGCTTGGGACATTAGTCATGTGTTATAATCGATATCATACCTCATAATCTTTTTATCGACAACATCAGTCCAATACACAAGCCCTTTGTTATAATGGATATCTAGGTCCACGGCGTTCACAATGCCAGTTGCTATTTTTTCTGTCACACTCGTGTCAACGTCAAACCGTTCGATTGTCTTAAGGTTGGCAAAGGTTAACCAATTTCCAGAACCTTTATAAGATAATATAAATGATAGAGGTATCAGTTATGATGTTTTTGTCCTAAGAGTAATGGTCTTTAACCTACAGATTCTGCCTCCGTACTACGATTATTCATTGACCCTGTTATTCATTTTGTGGTAGTATGTAGTATTTTTGAGCTGAAGCGCATGTGGACAGGTTTTAATAGAGAGGGTTTGCACCCCATTTGTGTGACCGGTTTAACCCCACAATAGTGTTGGTTGTTTTTGTTTCTCCAGGGATCGATCATTAATAAACGTTAGAGAAACCCGAAAGGGGACAACATAAACCATTCAGAGACACAGACAACATTGGGCACAAGACAACGAACGAATACAAACAAAGCAAAAAACACAAGACAACTCAGAAAATTAAAAAGATGGGCAACACGGACTCGACCAAAAACCCTGGGTTATTCTGCTGCGCAAGCAGTTCCCGTTTCTTGTACATATTGTAAGACACTGGTCGTTTTACAAATAATCAAGTCAAACTTCCCGGTCTTTTCCTCGTTCATGACTTATCACTAAATGTTGATAAGATTACTTCAAAAATAATATGTGAAATGGCTACTTTCTGTCTCTTCGACAAAGGGGTACTTTATAGACTTAATTTGTAGTTTCTATAAATAGATGTGGGTATGGTAAAATTATGATATCCGATCAGGAAATGTCACTAATTTGTTGTTATATGCTAATACTTTTCTCATTCATGACTTATCACCCGGCTTGTAACTAGATAAACACGACGGGTGCTACTAGTGGAGCAGGAACTGTTTACCCTTCTGGAGCACCTGAGTTCACCCCCGGATTTTAGTGGGGTTGATGTTACTCGATCTTTAGTTTTATATGTATGTTTTGTTGATCGCTGTTTGTCCTTTTGTACTTAGTAGTGATAGGCACTGAATGCACAGGTAGTTGTAAATCCAACTACCATGTGATCACGAAATTGACGGACCCCGTCTAATAAAGGTTTTCAACATTTCGTAAAACTATTTGTTCTTCATACTTCATCTTAGGACTACATCTAAACACCCAAGATAACTGACACTTTAAAACAGATTCAGATATGACAATGAAACATTTGTGACACACACGTGTGTATGCATGGGCGTGTGTCGCAAACAATTTTAATATTCAATATGTAGATATCACAAAGGACAACATGGATACATACATACTGGCTAGTTTGAATGACAAAATATTTACCTATGTCTAAGCATTTTTTCCCGTCATTTTCTAGTTGAAAACCATCAGCACACGCACACTGAATAGTTGACTGTGGGGATGGTAGACACAATTGTTCTCAACCACCATTGTTTTGTCCGCATATATTATTTCCTATTGCAATAAAACACAGAAATCTTAGTCAGAAAAATAATAACATACTCGAACTTCGTTTATCTTGAATTGGGATAATTCGATATCTTAGCTAAATGTATATAGTCTATTCGTACTAGTACCAGTTTGTATCTTACTGTATCATACAATCGTTGTATTCGCAGCACAATCGAGGTACAATCAAATCTGCCTTAACGAGCACCTATATATAATAAATCACTGTCTATTAAGAGCAGCCTCATTTTTCCAAATTATTAACATTGCATATAATTGTAATCTGTATATAAAAGGCAACTGCTCATAACAGGCACTTTTTCGGGTTCCATTGAATGCCCTTTACACACAAGTTTTATTGTCAAGGGTTACACATATTTTTGTTTTATTTGTCTAGTATGAGAATACTATTCTGAAACCGGATTCGTGTAGAGCGAACGGTACGAAATTACAACAATGCGCGTACGCGAAAGAGGGCATCCTTGAAATGATTGGAATGAAGCTTGTTTCTGGCTTGGCACTAACATTTGACACTTGTTTCTGACAGGACAAACACAATATGAATATAATGTAGGTAAAAATAAAATTTGGTCTCGCTGCGAACAGGTCAGATCATCTCGCCAATGGTTCACGTATCTATCTTTTTCTAGAACTCTTAAACATTGGGAGACATTTCATTGGTTCCTTCTACTTTAGCTCAACTAGGTTAGACAACAGTTCAAAATGAACAATTCACATGCAACACAATTTTGATAATATTGTTCATTAATTAACTTGGATTTCAAATCTTTTGACTATGATGAAAGTTCCATTCTAGGCATTTCCAGAAAAGTGGTGGGGATAAACTAGCTTTAGAGTCCCAAACCTCGCTCTTAGTGAAATAATGTAGTCATGCAAGTGCTACCGACATGTGATTAAAATGCCAATCCTTACTCAATTAACCGTCATCTTGATAGCCGTTGCAGTTTATCTTTCCATAATACCATTTGCATGTACATTTGTATCATCACCCCCCCCCCCCCACACCCCCCCCCCCCAAACAAAATACCTGTTGGTTGATTTTCCTGGCTGTAAATCTTGATTCCAATTGGAGTACGTAAATCTGTCTTGACAACTTGAAAATTTGATCCAGATTCTTTATTAACTCTATATATTGTGTTATTTGTAAACGAAGTCCAATAAATCCAGTCTCCGAATACAATTAATCCCCATGCCCATGGCATGTAGACTGAAGAAGTAGTTAAACGTTTTATTTCCGCTCCATTGAGATTTGATGATTGTATCTGTTTATAAACGTTATCGATCCAGTATAATCTGTTGCTAGAGAAATCTGTGAAATAAAATGAAACACAAACAATGTCGAAACGATCCCTAAATCCAATCGTGAAGTTGTAGAAGGAAGAAAAATCGATATAGCTAGCGCATGGGTGCCACTACATTTGTAGACGAGCGGGAACTGATTACCCGTCCATTACCGCCAATATTCCTGGTTTGACACAATCACTACATTAATGTTAATAATCTGATGATGTCTACCAAATCATATACAAAAAGCTAAAAACCACACGGAACTTACCCCCAAAAGATCAAGAGCAAACTTGCAGCCTCTTCTGTCAATATTTAAGTTATATCGTGAATATCAGGTTTATTTGTGGAGAAAATGGTAGAAAATCACGTGTTCTGCCGGAAGTCATATACAAACATAATCACAGGAAGTTGCATTATATATACTTCGTGTTCACCACGGTGTGGAATCGAACTCACAACTTTAGTGACGACAAGTACTGATTGCATAGGTAGATAGAAGTGAATTCATTTACAATACGATCGCTTCCACGACGGTCATTTAGGAGCCTTCATGGTCGTGATCGCATGGTACGTAGCTGTATTTACAACTATCTGTGCAATCCGCGCCTATCACCACCAACGGTGTGAGTTCGAATACTGCTCATGCATATGGCAAGGTTTACTTGATACAACATTATATGATACAATTTCTCAATAACCTTTAGCAGGTCGGTGGCTTTCTCTGTGTACTCCTGTTTCCTCTACCAATAAAACTGACCGCCACGATATAACTGAAATGTTGTTGAAAGTAGCATTAAACACTATAGACCAACCTTAAAGCAATAACAGTGTATTTCCATTGCATGATTTTAATCACATGCATTTACTAGTGCTAAGATAGGACCTGGATTTCCAACGACATATGTAGAGCATGAAAATGATGTGCGTTACCACAAGTCACACCTTTATAACGATGACAAGTACTGATTGCATAGGTAGAAGTGAATTTATCTCCAATAGGATCGCAACCATGACGGCCATTTTTTATTTTAATAAATGTCTATTTCTTATAATAATATGTCATGCGTGTTGCTGGTAGCTGTAAAAATACTATGTGATACGATTGACCTTGTTCTAACGATATTAAAACGACGGGTGCCACTAGTGGAGCATGAACTACTCTAAGGGTATCCTTCAAGAGCACGTGACTTTACCACGATGTTTTTTGTAGGGTTCGTCGTGTTCAGTCTTTAGTTTTATGCGTAGTGTTGTGTATATCATCGTGTGTCCTTTTGACATAGCATTGTCTGTTTTCTTCGGCATACGGCTTCTAATTATCCCCTTGGTATCATCAAAAACCTTTCTTCTAAGATATTTGTGCTTTTTCAAATTTTGTCTAATATGTTTTTAGATTGTTCATTCTAAGTCGTATTATTTTACATCTGTCCTAAATAATGTGTGTGTTGTACAATTTAGTGTGTCGTGTGCAGATAAATCAATACAATATCTGATATATTGGCCTGATAACACCATTGAGAAAAGTTTGAAGATACTAAATAAGTAATCAAAAGCCGTAAATCGACGGATTAACCAAAAAAATTACAAAAGGACAAACAACGATCCACAAAACTAAATATCGAGCAACACGAACCCCACTAAACCGGTAATGAACTCAGGTGCTCCGGAAGGGTTAGTCGTTCCTGTTCCACATGCGACACCAGTCGTTCTACTGTTGAACGACACACACATCATATGATATGGAAATCGTACTTGACACCAGCATATAAATAAATATAAATAACATAAATAAAACATGATCCTCCTACAAAACAAATGAGAGTCACGACGAATAGAACATCGTTTTTAGGAGGAAAGTATTGTATTTTTAACATGGATTTTTCTAATTCATATTGTCCCAGAAATTAGTAAGAAACGATAAGGATGTAAAATTGTTCCTGGAACAAAAAAAAATATAGTTGATGAACAGCGCTTTTATTGCTATTCTACATATCAGTCACAATAGGGTCTTCAATAATGAGCATAAGTCATACCATAAAATGGGGTGGAATGATCCTAAGTCTGCAATTGAGTGGTGCTCTTTCCTGCCTAGATCTGGACATTTTTTAATTTCCCAGATTGTGGGTTATCAACAAGAAAACAAAGTACGGATTCAGTAATCTTACAAATGCCGTCATCATTATGCCCGACATCACAAATACAGATTAAACCACGGGGCTCCCATCAGATAAATATTTAGAAAGCTTAAAAATTGTTAGAAGTGGGGTGAATAATTGGATGGCAGGGCCAGCCTTAAGCCAATTGACTCCAAATGAACCCAGAGCTGGAGTTATCTACTCTTGGTTGTTCAAGGACACACACAGACACAATCAGGTTTTAGAGAGAAAAATTGGGGCATGCACCTCATGAGGCCTGCCCTGTTGGATGGACTAAATGTTTAAGGAAAACAATAGCATCTAACAATTAAAAGTTGAAGAACTGTAACATTATGCACTCTATCTCGCACCATCCGTCCACAGCTGTATACGATAAGACCATACACCTTCAAAAGGGGAAATGTTTTACTAAATGTACATATTAACAGATTATAGGGCCGTCGTGGTCGTGATTGTATGATAGCTGGAACTACCTATGCAATCAAGTACCTATCACCAATAAGGTTATGAATTCGAATCCTCCTCATGGCGAGATGTACTCGATACATTATGTGATAAAGCTTGTCAGTCCCTTGCGACAGGTCGGTGTTTTTTTCTGGGTACTCCGGTTTCTTCCACCAGTAAAACTGACCGCCACGAGATAACTGAAATATTATTAAGTGGCGTTAATCACCATACCTCTAACACTATTAACTGATTACATATGCATATAATTGCCAGTCATTGAAGTATTTTCTCGGTACTTTACCAATAGATAGTCCGTTCGGGTCATCTATCTCCGTATTTTCGCTTGAAACGATCGTCTGTCTGCTACTCCCATCCAAACCACACCTAATTATTCTAGGGTCGGAAACGTCTGTGATAAATAGCCATCTACAAATAACAAAACTTTAAATCTATAACTTCATAGGTCCTGGGTTAGAACAGGCATTGAACAGATTAATACAATCATTTGACATCAACCATGTACTTATCTCAGGGCCTGTTATTTTTATTTTTATTTTTAATTTTTTTAATTTTTTTTTCTTTTTAGCAAAAGTTACATGACGGATGCAATTAGAGAAGCAGGAACTTCTCACCATTCTGGAACACATGATTCACCCACCGTTTTTGTAGAATTTCGTGTTGCGGGATCTTGTGTGTTCTGTTTACTGCTTTGTAGATCATTGTACTTTTGTCCTTTTGCTTTAGGCCATGACATTGCCTGTCTTCCTTCAATTTACAGCTGTACCCTTTCATATCTTCAAACTTTTCTTTACTAGATATAACATTCATTAAGCATATTTGTTCGTGTATTCATCTTTAACTAATCACTATTTCCAAAACTTTAATAAGTTGAATATATTATTTGTAACATGAATGCATTCTTTTCTTTTGATCTTTTTATGGTTTACATATCAGAATGTAACCATCAGCTATTAAGAACTATCTAATAATACACACAGATGCGAGATATTGCTCACTATCAATCTGGGATGTAGCTTTATTACTCTCAGAGAGCCATACAATAACCAACGATCTAGATGTGATATCGCATGGTTTCATGTAGCAATTCACTTATACCACGGGTTTCTGAGTTAATCGGATAAAACAATCTCACGTTTCGCGTTCGATAATTTACTAGGAAAACCGTGGTATCAATATTACTTACCCTTCAATAGGATGTACAACTATAGCTCTGGGAGTTACAAGATCTGTATCAATCAGAGTTTTCCGTAAGCTTCCGTCTAGATTCGCCACTTTTACATGTTTATGTGTAGCGTCAATCCAGTAGATATGATTATAAATCCAGTCTACTGCCATGCCATCCGCTCTATCTAGGCTATATGTCACCAGGTCTTCCTTGTCCTCTCTATTTGAAAGACTTGCTCTGTGAAATAAATAACATAGCTTTCACAAGTCGATATTTGACATTTATATTCAAATCAGTATAGCATAGTTCTTACCTATGCTTTTGTTACGCCATCTTATTTCTGACGGAGCTTAACTTTGCACAAGTTTTATTCATAAAGTTATCGTCGGATTTTGCAAACTTTTCCGAGCTGAATTTTATATTTTTATACCTATATCGTATTAACGATGGCGTATCAAAAGATAGAGCTAAGAAGAATAAACATGTTCCGATATTAAGATATAACTATAAATATTAAAAGATAATTAACTATGGAAGTTTGCAGAAAAATATCCATTGAACCGAAAGGTGTCAATGCACTTATTCGACGAACAGGGCAAATGAGATTATATTACATGAATGTCTATCAGCTTTGTTAAAATGTATATCGTTTAATAATTATATATCAGGAGCTTATATATGGCGTTCCCCCACCTGTTGTTGCCATAGACCGGTGGGGACCCTAGACCCTAGACACTTTGCGTCCATCTAACATAAAATCCTGCATTCTGCATTCGCTCCTGTCAAGGATACAGTTTATACAGTTATACAAATGACGTTACTCGGTCGGTGGAAATTTCATTTGATGTTCAATAACCCTTAGCTGTCATTGGTTGCATAAGATTTTGATCAATTTATTGATCAGTCTTAAACAAATTAGATGTTTGATGCCTTTTCATTTATTTACTTATTTTTTCATTTTTTTTATTTTTATTTTTTTTATTTTTAAATACACTAACATCTAACACTTTTTGAGTCATATTCAGGGTTAATATTGTATAGCGACCAATCAGTGATAAGTCTACTTTTTATATCGTTAAAACCGAGTGAGAACGTCAATAACTGTTGTCCGATTGGTCAATAGATTTAACTGTCTTACATATAATTGGACGGTCAAAGATCAAAATAAAGGTTACATGACATGAACTCAAACGGGATGTTGTTAGATGACAGTGTATCGTCAATGGGTTGTTGTTAGATGACAGTGTATCGTCAATGGGTTGTTGTTAGATGACACTGTATCGTCAAAGAAAAAGGGGAATGATAAGGATGCAACAACCACTAATTTTAATTGACCATTTGCACATTTCCGACCTTGATTCTAAAATTATACGTTTTTCGGGAGTTTTTCCCTTTAAGGCCGTCAATAGGACCCCATTTCATGTAAAGTTCAATGAAAATAACATATATTTTCCCCCATAATCTGTTTTGAAAAAATTAATGTGGCAAATTGTGAATTTTTTAGCAAGTTTCAAATATCTACAAATTATGAGAGCGTTATACTCAACTTCGTTGTCCTTTCGATTGCTCTTGCTAGACAGGGTACCAGTGCATCGGGTATTAAACAAAAGGTCTAAAGAGGTTCATTTTTTGCCGGAAATTAAGGAAACGTCTATTTCCGGAACCTCCTAAAACCGGTATATCTGAAAATCGACTGTAAAATTTTAGAATCCTGTCGAGAATGTGCAAAAGGTCGATGCTTACCTTGTTATCCGATCCGTTATTTGGTCTGTCCAGTAGAGGTACCTTTTTGTGAAATGATAGTCAACCGATATTGCTCCGGTCAAACCAGTTATAATGGTGTAGCTGTTCCAGGAATTATTCATTTCTAAGCCATTTATTGTATCTAAATTTGTATGAAGAAGCCAGGGAGTTTTCAAATCTACAATGAACAATTTAGCATTAGATGGTGAGGTCATAATGTTCGATGACTGTCACGACCCTTGTAGCTAGCATCCGTTCTTAGTGTAAAAAGGTCATAATTTTTATTTTATTGTCCTTTTTGTGGCCTGTTTCAAGCCAACATGTTCGGACCGTATCCATAATTGTAATATCCTTGCTTGTGACAATCTAAACGCTACCAAGTGTCATCTGTTTACCTACAAGATATTTTGTTTCTTTTAATCGTACATTTTTGTTACCCGTAAAAACTATCAGAAATGATTGATGCCTTAATATAACGTGTTTCTGTAACTTATAAATGTTATGAAATGTACGCGCATCGGGGAAAAATCGTGCAACTGCTCGTGTTTTGAGATCGATCAAGAGATGGACGCCATCTTATTAATTATCGACATTGTTTACGGAATTTGTCAAATCGTCATTAAATCAGTACAACAATGCACTTATTTCTTATTTTTTGTGAATTTGCTTTTAGACGGTGTTAATTACGGACAAAGAACCATATAAGTTTGCAGTTCATAAGCGACAAAATACAAATTATTCGTTTTTACCTGTCACTAGTAAGGTCAGTTGCATAAGGAAAAAGCGAGGTCAAATTATTTGCTTGCAAGGATATAACTAATCGGTGGTAATTTTCGTTCTCAAGAGGCGAAAAGTGGTTCGATAAGCTGTTTAATGTGAAATAATACCTTTATTTCATCCTTTTAAAGTTATTTACCAATTTCCAAAACATATATTTTTTTCGGTCAAAATCGTAGCTAATTCCCCTTTAAGTTGTTATTAAAAGTCGATTTATTCAGTAGGTTGTTTATTTATTTATTTTTATTTTATTTTTTGCCCAGGCAGTGTTTCTTGAATGACCTTCATCAGTTACGGTCAATGTAAAAATATTAGAAGTTTTCAAAGTTACAATGTTTTTTAAATGTCTGAGACAACGTTCCAATGGACTTAAACATTTTGCTTGCCAGCAGTATTTTACATGTATGTGTTTTCTTGGTTTCATTCGGTATAATAAAACATTTATAGCATGCGGGTTCAGGAAATATGAAAATGTATTCGCCCTCAGGGAATATGATACTCTTGGGTGAATACATCTTCATATTTCCCTCACCAGCATGCAATAAATGTATAATATATTACCACTGATGTTTTGAGTTCGAATTTCGATCAGAGCGAAGCTTACAACATTATGTGATAAAGTTTATCAGTTACTTGCGACAGGTCGGTGGTTTTCTCCGGGTCCTCCGGTTTCTTCCACCAATAAAACCGACCGCCACGATATAACTGAAATATTTTTGAAAGTGACGTTTAACACCATCAAACAAGCAAATATGGTCGTGAACAATAATAGTATCGCTCTAGTTCAAAAGCAAAGCGAAATGAAGACATGACGTCAAAATGTAATTACATTTAAAACGCAAAATATTTCCTTTTGATAAAAATCACATTTAGATCTGTATAGATGATTCAGTCGACTTTTAATGCTTGATATAGATATATGAACAAAAACATTCAATTTTCTTAAGATAAAAATCGTGAGAAAAACGTATTATACAATGGTACTAAAAACCTGTCAATACCTTGACATCACGGGAAATTAAATATCTAGAGTTTTACAAGAAAAGTCGTCTCAAGCCGCTGCTTTTGATGATAACATTGATTTATTCTTAAAATTCGTTCATATTTTAGAGTCATGACCACAAAGCTTTGAATTTTAAAATGTTTAAAAGAAATAAATTTATATACAAAATATAGTCATATTTCATACGTTCTAAATATAACCCGTATGTTCTTTATTATTTATTTTTTTTTATCTTTTTAATGTTTCTTCTATTTGTACATATAATCCAATCGTTTTATTGAGAAGTATGTTTTATAGACAAGTATGTTTTATAGACAAGTATGTTTTATTGACAAGTATGTTTTATAGACAACTATGTTTTATAGACAAGTATGTTTTATTGACAAGTATGTTTTATAGACAAGTATGTTTTATAGACAATTATGTTTTATAGACAAGTATGTTTTATAGACAAGTATGTTTTATAGACGAGTATGTTTTATAGACAAGTATGTTTTATTGACAACTATGTTTTATAGACAAGTATGTTTTATAGACAAGTATGTTTTATAGACAAGTATGTTTTATAGACGAGTATGTTTTATAGACGAGTATGTTTTATAGACAAGTATGTTTGATGTTTTTTTCTCCTAAGATCTTGTAGGTGTCTAAGCTTAATAATACAATTTGTTGACGGTACGATATAGCTGAAATATTGCTAAAGTTGGCGTTAACAATCAATCAATCAATCAATCAATCAATCAATCAATCAATCAATCAATCAATCAATCAATCAATCAATCAATCAATCAATCAATCAATCAATCAATCAATCAATCAATCAATCAATCAATCAATCAATCAATCAATCAATCAATCAATCAATCAATCAATCAATCAATCAATCAATCAATCAATCAACGCCTTGAACCGCATCGGTGGTGGAATGGTTAGCGTGCTCGCCTAGCTCGAGTGTGGTAGATTGTGGACTCGGGTACGATCGGGTCGAAGCAAAGATTATAAGATTAGTATTTGTTGTTTCTCCGCTAAGCACACAGCATAAAAAAAAACAGAGCCAAAACTGGTTGGCTCGGAAACAGGATAATGTGTTTGAGTGGACTGACATGTGGATCCGCGGCCAGTCGTTTCAGTGAGCTAGCACTTAATCACATAAGTGTGTTGGTCTAGCACAAAGCGTTCCTCATCGCCATCTCATTGAAAATAAACCTGTTCTAGCAATGATATAGCTGAAAAATTGCCGAGTTGGCATTAAACACAATCATCCACGCCACTCATTCACCACGCTCTTTTTCACTAACCGGGCAATATTTTCCTTTTTAATGATATTGTTGGGGGGGGGGGGGGGGGTAACTTTTTAATGTTTGTGAAAAAATTAAATACATATACATGGAAATGTTTTAAATCAGATGTGGCAGTTCACGAATTTGAACAGTAATAGGAAGAGTAACGAACATGTACTCTTAAATATCTCGCAAAGTGCATATGCTTTGAATATTAAATTTAAACTGAAATAAAAGATATGGCTGCTTTGTGTACTTGAACAAGCCGTTTGATATTTTGTGCAGAATTAAAGAAGCTATGATCGTGCAAACGTGTCACTTTAATAAAACGAAGACGATTTCTGACGTCGAATGCATGAATGGAGGACTATTCGAGAGGGCTATGAAATGCTATTAGTAAATATAGACAAATTAAGGCTGAACAAGCGTATTGCTTTGTTTTACTTAAATGCTGAAAATTATTAGAGTATTTTAAAGAAAAACAAATAAGGACACACTTTTGACACACCTTGTTGTTTCTCCGCGTTAGCCATGTTAACGCCACACGTGTTAGAAATGTTCGCATGCAGGGTGTGATACTGGGCGAAAAATTAAAAACTTATTTAGTAATTATGCAATCCTTAAAAAGTAAGAATAATATCTGTTGACCTTTGATGAACAAAAAGTAATTTATATCTATGTTATATATGCAAATATGATTAATTGAAGTATGGTTGTGGGATTTACAACTACCTATGCAATCAGTGTCAATCACTACTGATGTTTTGAGTTCGAATCTTGATCAGGGCGAGGTGTACAATATTATGTAATACAGTTTGTCCGTGACTTGCGACAGGTGAGTGTTTTTCTCCGGGTCCTTCGGTTTCTTCCACCAATACAACTGACCGCCACGATATAACTGAAATATTGTTGAAAGTGACGTTTAACACCATCAAACAAGCAAATATGGTCGTGAACAATAATAATATCGCTCTAGTTCAAAAGCAAAGCGAAATGAAGACGTGACGTCAAAATGTAATTACATTTAAAACACAAAATATTTTCTTTTGATAAAAATCCCATTTAGATCTGTATAGATGATTCAGTCGACTTTTAATGCTTGATATAGATATATGAACAAAAACATTCAATTTTCTTAAGATAAAAATCGTGAGAAAAACGTATTATACAATGGTACTAAAAACCTGTCAATACCTTGACATCACGGGAAATTAAATATCTAGAGTTTTAGAAGAAAAGTCTTCTCAAGCGCTGATTTTGATGATAACATTGATTTATTCTTAAAATTCGTTCATATTTTAGAGTCATTACCACAAAGCTTTTAATTTTATAATGTTTAAAAGAAATTAATGTATATACAAAATATAGTTATATTTCATTAGTTCTAAATATAACCCGTATGTTCTTTATTATTTTTTGTTTTTATCTTTTTAATGTTTGTTTTATTTGTACATATAATCCGATTGTTTTATAGACAACTATGTTTTATAGACAAGTATGTTTTATAGACAAGTATGTTTTATAGACAAGTATGTTTTATAGACAAGTATGTTTTATAGACAAGTATGTTTTATAGACAACTATGTTTTATAGACAAGTATGTTTGATGTTTTTTTCTCCTAAGATCTTGTAGGTGTCTAAGTTTAATAATACAATTTGTTCACGGTACGATATAGCTGAAATATTGCTAAAGTTGGCGTTAACAATCAATCAATCAATCAATCAATCAATCAATCAATCAATCAATCAATCAATCAATCAATCAATCAATCAATCAATCAATCAATCAATCAATCAATCAATCAATCAATCAATCAATCAATCAATCAATCAATCAATCAATCAATCAATCAATCAATCAATCAATCAATCAATCAATCAATCAACGCCTTGAACCGCATCGGTGGTGTAATGGTTAGCTTCCTCGCCTATCTCGAGTGTGGTATATTGTGGACTCGAGTCCGATCGGGTCGAAGCAAAGATTATAAAATTAGTATGTGTTGTTTCTCCGCTAAGCACACAGCATAAAAAACCCAGCAAAAACTGGTTGGCTCGGAATCAGGATAATGTGTTTGAGTGGACTGACATGTGGATCCGCGGCCAGTCGTTTCAGTGAGCTAGCACTGAATCACATAAGTGTGTTGGTCTAGAGCAAAGCGTACCTCATCGCCATCTCATTGAAAATAAACCTGTTCTAGCAATGATATAAAATTAAATAAGAACTGTTAGAGCAAGCAATCTATGTTAATCATTGGAAAACGGTGGCGGCCATCTTGAATTTCTGATCCGAACCATAGACACAAAAGTATCTTAAAGAGCATTCCTACAATGGAACAGTTCATTCTGTCATGTGGTTCAATAGTTTTTTTGTTGTTTTTTTTCTTTATTTTCGGTTAATCAGAAATCAATATTAACCTTAGCGCCATTTTAAATGGTTCACCCAAGCGAAAAAACAAACTCTGTAAATAAAATATAAATTGACTAGCATATCAAAGCTTGGTTCAAATTGGTTAAGTGATTTCAGAGAATATGGTTAAAATATGAAACTCCTACGCCAACGGTTTGGTTGGTTATTGTGCTTAGCGGAGAAAACCACCGACATGCCGCAGGTCACTAGCAAACTGTATGACATAATGTTGTATCGAGTACATCTGACGATGAACGGAGTTCGATCTCACAACTTGTGAAAAGCACTTATTGCACAGGAAGTTGTAAATCTAACTACCACACGATCACACCCACCACGCCTCTCCCTTCTAACTACCAAGAATGTAATTGCAGAAATGACAATGACTCAAATGGTATTTAGTAGGAAAACAAAACTATATAAAGTTAGATATTCATTAAATAAGAAAGGTAAACAGATACAGTGTCTTCAGTAGTGTAAACATAGGATTAGGATTATGGTGTTTAACGCCATTTTCAACAATATTTCAGTTATATCATGGTGGTCAGTTTTAGTGGTGGAGGAAACCGGAGTACCCGGAGAAAACCACCGACCTATAGCGAGTCACTTACAAACATTATCACATAAAGTTGTAATAAGTACACCTCGCCATGAACAGGTTTCGAACTCACAACTTTAGTGGTCATAGACACTAATTGAACAGGTAGTTATAAATCCAACTAACATACGTTCACTACCACGACGGCCCCTAATGTACTGTAAAATAATCAAAGGTTTGCTTAGCTTCACTAATGTCTTGTATGCTCCTTTTATAAAGTTACACAAGGGAAGGACAATTTAACTTTTAGAGGGCGGGTCTGTGTGGGTTTTTTTCAATTTCTGTAGACAAAAAAGAATATCTCCAGATGAAAGATGAAAAAAAATCTGATCCGTCATTTTTCAATAAGAAATATCGGTTACATTTGAAAGAAAATGACATTATTTTTTATGTTCAAAAAGTAATATCTGAAAACATTTTTTGGTTCGGAGAAAAACATTACCAGTCTTTGCTCTTTCTCCTTAATGCTGCATACTTAGCGGAGAAATAAATACCAAATTGGATAGTCTTTGGTTTGATCCAACCGGGATTCGAACCCACGATCTACCTCACTCAAGGCGAGAACGTTAACCATTACACCATCGATGAACCCACGATCTACCTCACTCAAGGCGAGAACGTTAACCATTACACCATCGATTAACCCACGATCTACCTCACTCAAGGCGAAAACGGTAACCATTACACCATCGATGAACCCACGATCTACCTCACTTAAGGCGAGAACGTTAACCATTACACCATCGATGCGGTTCTTGTTGATTTGAAAATGAAATTGGAGCAAACTATAATTTACTTTATATTATCATATGCTCTGCGTTGTCAATAGCATAACAACTTTCTGTTGCGACGTTTGTAATACCCATTCTAAGCAACGGTAGACGTCTTGTGTTTTAAATATCTCGCAAAGTGCATATGCTTTGAATATTAAATTCAAACTGAAATAAAAGATATGGCTGTTTTGTGCACTTGAACGAGCCGGGTGATATTGTGTGCAGAATTAAAGAAGCTATGACCGTGCAAACGTGTCACTTTAATAAAACGAAGACGATTTCTGACGTCGAATGCATGAATGGAGGACTATTCGAGAGGGCTATGAAATGCCATAAGTAAATATAGACAAATTATGGCTGAACAAGCGTATTGCTTTGTTTTACTTAAATGCTGAAAATTATTAGAGTATTTTAAAGAAAAATAAATAAGGACACACCTTTGGCACACCTTGCTGTTGCTCCGCGTTAGCCATGTTAACGCCACACATGTTAGAAATGTTCGCATGCAGGGTGTGATACTGGGCGAAAAATAAAAAAACTTATTTAGTAATTATGCAATCCTTAAAAAGTAAGAATATTATCTGTTGACCTTTGATGAACAAAAAGTGATTTATATCTATGTTATGTATACAAATATGATTAATTGAAGTATGGTAGTTGGATTTACAACTACCTATGCAATCAGTGTCAATCACTACTGATGTTGTGAGTTCGAATCTTGATCAGGGCGAGGTGTATAATATTATGTAATACAGTTTGTCCGTGACTTGCGACAGGTCAGTGTTTTTCTCCGGGTCCTCCGGTTTCCTCCACCAATAAAATCAACCGCCACGATATAAATAAGGGTAATAACAAAATTACCGAACTCCGACCAATCTTACAAAGGGAGTCAAAACCCATAAGTATATAAACAGACAAAATTAGTCAACAACCGAAACACTGTGAAAACCGACTTGGTACTGGCAATTCAAAAGAAATATTGTTGAAAGTGGCGTTAAACACCATCAATCATCAAACATGATTAATTGAAATTCACTAAAGCGAAATAATATTTTGATAAAACGAGAATAATGTTTCGAGTTGATCAAATATTAATTCGTCTAAACACAATGCCATGTCGTATTTACGAAATATCATAATTACGTATAAACGAAATACTTTTTTTCTCGAAAAAATGAAATAATGCTATAAAAAAATGTGTTGAATGTCACCAAACTAGCTCTAACATAAAATTGGAATAATATGTTAGAAATATTTCCATGTATTCCACCAAACACGCTCTGTAAAATTGCAATAAGATGCAAGAAATATTTGCCTAACATTAGCTAAAAACCTTTGTATGTATTTTATCGTAGATAAGAATTTTTCTATTTCTCACCTTGTGCTGTAGAACTCCACAACGCAGTTAACACCAGTATTATTACTCTATTGAACACACACTGTTGTTTATTAACCATATTTCACATGAATGCGATATTAACCTGAACGAGAGCTATCTTAAATTCATTTGTAAGGATTCGGGATAAACAGACGTTATATATAATATATATATAAGCAATGCCTCTACGATTGGCTAATACTCCGGAAATTAAGCAATTATAATTTTACTGACAAATTTCCAACCCTCTTGGTACCTTATACAACCAGGAAGTACAGGATTAGATGTCTTGTGTATGGTTATAGTACGCTTAAATAACCAACATTAATTGAAGCCTTGCTGAATAATATTTAGCAAGCACACATTTTATTTATAAATACAGCGAATTACTTATTTATTTGAGTCACACCCAGGCGATGTGTATCCAATACAACATTAAGTGATAAAGGTTAGCAGTCACTTGCGACAGGTCGGTGGTTTTCTCCTGGTAATCTGGTTTCCTACGCCAATAAAACTGACCGCCACGATATAGCTAAAAAACACCCTAAACAAACCAACCAATTGAGCAATCCTTTAATTACATATATATGGCTACTCTTTTAATCTAATTTCAATGCACCCTAATTCTCTGAAACTAGTTTAACTTGCCAATATTATGAATTGAGCGTACATGATGATTATTATTCCAGTTCCAGAAACGACGTCATGTCACTTAATTTGATATCTGCGTTTTTATTTTACTATATAGGAAATGGCGCCCAAATGTTAAGATCAGGTAAAAAAAAATACGCGAAATTGTTGGTTTCTGTCTCTTCGATATTGGGATTATTTCGCCATCACTTGGCGTCCGCCGTCCGTTAACATTACACATTTGAATCTTCTCCTCTGAAACCGCTTTGTCAAAATGGACCCAAATTTTGATAGGAAGCATCTATGGAAAGTCTTCCATAAAGTTGCTTATTTCATCCCGATACGTAAACAAACTTTTTTTTTGTTGGTTAGTCGATTTATAAACATCTTCTCCACTGAAACCGCTTAGCCAAATGAACCGAAATTCGTGTGAAGCATCAATGGAAGGTCCTCTTCACTTCGCTTGAAAACATGGTTGCCATGGACAATTATTGCTTCTTATTGGCTGCAATTATGCTGTATCTTACAACGGGTAAATGGTACCTGTTTTAGCAACACTTTTTGTGTCTAACAAAAGCAATGGAATGGCAAGCGAAAAATTAAAATTTGTACTGAAGACTGGTGAAAGCTCTCATAGAGCTGCTCTGCTCGGATAGGGGAGCCTTCTCGGTGGAAGGGATTGTCAGGTTATTATTCGGAAAGCCTCATCTCGGACCATAGAGGGTGACGTGTTGGAGGAGTTCCTCTGTCTCTGCATGCTAAAGATCTCTTCTGTGGATTTCGCAAAAGAGATGTTTTAAGGCACATTGTAACCGCTACAAAAAGCTAAATTTGTCGTCCCACCTAATTCGCCATACTTTTTCAGTTGCAGTCAAAAATCGTTGACCTAAATGACCATTCCTTCTTTCATTTATATATAGTTTTTATATATTATTAAGCTTGGTCTTATCCGAAATGTACCTCAAATACTTCTTGCAATCAATCAATCTAAAATGATACGCTTCACAGGAGTTATTTAATTAGGACAAAATGGGCCCTATTCATTCACAGATCAAAATAGTATACTTTTTTTCCCATAATCTGCTCAAAATTACAATGTTGTAGCAATTTTGTAAATTTTCTATTTGTTATGAAATTATCCACTGAATTTTTTCACATGGTACAAATATCTGCAAATTATGCTCAAAATGTGTTGTCCTTTCAAGTGCTCTCTCGTCTTAAATTGTCTAAGATGAGAGCTCGTTGTTGATATTACTGTCTAAACTTAGATATTGCTACAAGTTATTAGATGTACGCAATTATTTACGCCAAATCGCCACAAACTTCATAAACTATTACAAGCATCTAGTAAATCTCTCACCATTAATGTTGTAGATATTTAAATACAGCATGGAAACTGGTGTTAGATATTATTGTTCTTTGAAATTTCTCTGCTTTCTGTGAGTTTTTGTTATTTATTATATCATATACTATATTGTTTCCCATAGCATTATGTATGTGCGTAATGCAATAAAGTGTTGATTCGTTCATTCATTCATTCAATTACTTTATCTTCCAAGTAAGACAAGCCAGGACATAAATTTCCAATGTCTTTTTTCATATATTCAATCGTTTGGGAAGAGGGGTAAATGTTCGATTTGCTAATATTAGTTGAAGTGTTCACCTTCAATGTTTAAACCTTCTTTTCATATGTTTCTATACACTGGCTGTGGGAAACATTAATTGAATATAAATAGACATGTATAACCTGGAAATTCCTACATATCACATTCTAAATTTAGCAATTATTGTTTTTATCATATCTAGTCTACACTAGGAAGGTTATGTCACCCTGGCATAATTTCAAGGATAGTTTTAAAACGCAGTTATCTAAATGAACTACAAACAGTTTTATTGATGGATGAAACCGTAGTACCCGGAGAAAACAACCGACCTGCCGCAAGTCACTGACAAACTTTATAGCATAATATTGTATTGAGGACACCTCGTCTCAGTTGTATTTGAACTCCCAACGTTAGTGATGATGGGCACTGATCGCATAAGTAGTCATATATCCAAACATCATACGACCACAATGGCCCACTCTTTAATTGTTATTCATTCTACTTTTATTTCATCCCAAGTAGCTGGAACAGGCCTATAAAGGGTCGTACAAATACTCCAGAGTGTGTTTCAAGCATAGCCGGTAGTACCTAAGTTGATTCAAATTATTACTTCAACAAATAAAATTCAAGCTTCGGTCGTGTTAAAACAAAGACTACACAAAATGGTATTAGTTGCTTCTCTGGTAAGCACATACTGGGCCGGATTAAAGCCAATGTATGCCCTAAGCACAGGCCATCCTTAGTGCCCCGCACCTTCCACTGGCATAATGTAAAAACTAACACGATCCCTTAATGCCAAAAATCAACGAAATTGTCAAATGCTTAATGTTTTATTTCATTTTTCCTACGTTTTTCATTTTGTTTTTTATTTCTGGTGTGTTTTTGAGCCTAATATGTGGCTCCTAAAATAAATGAATTTTGTGGTGCCTCTTGTCCATTGATGCCATAAGCACGTGCTTATTTTGGCTAAGGGTTAATCCAGTCCTGAGTACGCAGCATTAAGGAGTAAGAGCTCAGCCTATTTGTCCCGGAATTAGAATATATGTCTACTCGCGGTCTGTTGATACAAATCCATATAACCGTGTTGGCCTGGTACAAAGGACATCATCATCATCATCGTGTAGATCTAGTACAAAGGACATCATCATCAACATCATCGTGTTGATCTTAGAACAAAGGACATCATCATCATCATCGTGTAGATCTAGTACAAAGGACATCATCATCATCATCGTGTAGATCTTAGTACAAATGACATCATCACCATCATCGTGTTGATCTTAGAACAGAGGACATCATCATCATCATCGTGTTGATCTTAGAACAAAGGACATCATCATCATCATCGTGTAGATCTAGTACAAGGACATCATCACCATCATCGTGTTGATCTAAGAACAAAGGACATCATCATCATCATCGTGTAGATCTAGTACAAAGGACATCATCACCATCATCGTGTAGATCTAGTGCAAAGGACATCATCACCATCATCGTGTTGATCTTCGAACAAAGGACATCATCATCATCATTATCGTGTTGATCTTAGAACAAAGGACATCATCATCACCATCGTGTAGATCTAGTACAAAAGACATCATCACCATCTTCGTGTAGATCTAGTACAAAGGACATCATCATCATCATCGTGTAGATCTAGTACAAAGGACATCATCATCATCATCGCGTAGATCTAGTACAAAGGACATCATCATCATCATCGTGTTGATCTTAGAACAAAGGACATCATCATCATCATCGTGTTGATCTTAGAACAAAGGACATCATCATCATCATCGTGTAGATCTAGTACAAAGGACATCATCATCATCATCGTGTAGATCTAGTACAAAGGACATCATCATCATCATCGTGTTGATCTTAGAACAAAGGACATCATCATCATCATCGTGTAGATCTAGTACAAAGGACATCATCATCATCATCGCGTAGATCTAGTACAAAGGACATCATCATCATCATCGCGTAGATCTAGTACAAAGGACATCATCATCATCATCGTGTTGATCTTAGAACAAAGGACATCATCATCATCATCGTGTAGATCTAGTACAAAGGACATCATCATCATCATCGCGTAGATCTAGTACAAAGGACATCATCATCATCATCGTGTTGATCTTAGAACAAAGGACATCATCATCATCATCGTGTAGATCTAGTACAAAGGACATCATCATCATCATCGTGTTGATCTTAGAACAAAGGACATCATCATCATCATCGTGTTGATCTTAGAACAAAGGACATCATCATCATCATCGTGTAGATATAGTACAAAGGACATCATCACCATCATCTTGTTGATCTTAGAACAAAGGACATCATCATCATCATCGTGTAGATCTAGTACAAAGGACATCATCATCATCATCGTGTAGATATAGTACAAAAGACATCATCATCATCATCGTGTTGATCTTAGAACAAAGGACATCATCATCATCATCGTGTAGATCTAGTACAAAGGACATCATCATCATCATCGTGTTGATCTTAGAACAAAGGACATCATCATCATCATCGTGTTGATCTTAGAACAAAGGATATCATCATCATCATCGTGTAAATCTAGTACAAAGGACATCATCATCACCATCGTGTTGATCTTAGAACAAAAGACATCATCATCATCATCGTGTAGATCTAGTACAAAGGACATCATCATCATCATCGTGTTGATCTTAGAACAAAGGACATCATCATCATCATCGTGTAAATCTAGTACAAAGGACATCATCATCATCATCATCGAAATGTAACTCCCTATAATTTAACTGTATTAAATTGTTCAGTTGGTGTAATATATATAAAACTTATTTAACCCCACCATTTGTTATTGAAGTGAAGACAGGACAATGAGCGTCATGTATTTGTGTGATATCGATTTTGCCTCTTTCTACATTTTATTTCTATATCATTTTGGAACTATTCCGACAGTGTTTTATTTCTTTTTTATTTGTTTTACATGTCATTAAAAGTATTGTATCAAAAAAAAAAAAACGATCATTTCTAATTTGCCTATTTTCCAGATTTAGTAGAGTCATTGCTGCAAAAATAGAAACGCCAATGTATAAGAATAGTTTGAAGATACCAACGGGATAATCAGAATTCGTAATTGTATATATGATCAAGCTTTAGTTTTTGTTGTATCACGATGACGTTAAAAAGATATTTGTGTGGGACTTTCCACTTCTTAATATCCTAACAACAAAGTTTTACACCCTCTATTAAAACATCTTTCAACAAATATTTTGTATAGAGCCGGTGACGCAAATATATAAATATATTTACATAACATAGGTTATATAACATTACAGTTGTGGTTACACTACTTTTCAAAACATTAAAACGACTAAATCATGAATGAATATGATATACATATATTGTTTGTTTACTAATACCATGTCAAATCATGATGGGTGGGCAAATTATTGTTGTCAACGCCAAGTTAATTTTCATTGAGATGATGATGAGGTCCGCCTTGTCATAGACCAACCCGCTTTTGGAATAGTGCTAGCTCATTGAAACAACAGTTCGCGGATGGACATGTCGCTCCACTCCTGATTCCGAGTCAACCCGTATTTCCTCTTTCTTTTTGATGCTGCATGTTTAGCGGAGAAGCAACATATACTTTTGTCATAGTCTTTGATTTTACCCTTCGAACCCACGATCTATCACACTCGAGGCGAGCACACTACCCTTTACATCGCCGATGCCGTTTAAATCATGAATGATTCTGACATACATAGATTGTTTGATTACTTAAACCATGTCAAAATCATGAGGAATTCAAGCAGTTCCCGCCATATCTAATATTAAATGAACAATGAATAATTATTTTAAGCAGACATCACTAAGGAGTAAGAGCAAAGACTGGTTGGCTCGGAATCAGGATAATGTGTCTGGGTGGACTGACATTTCTATCCGCGGCTAACACTAAAGAAAATCCAACTAAGCGTGGTGGTCTAGAACAAAGCGTACCTCATCGTCATATCATTGAAAATTAACTTGTTCTAGCAATGATATACCTGAAAAGTTGCTGAGTTGGCGTTAAACAACAACCACTCACTCATTCACTCACTATGTGCTTTGTTTTTGAACATGAGCAATAGTTTCATTTTTAACAATATTGTTTGGATTTTTTTAAAACTGTTTAAGGTTATTGAAAAAATCTAATACATGTACACGAATTATTTTTATATCAGATGTAGCAGTTCACGAATTTCAACTGTTTTATGAAGAGTGACGAACATGAACCAAAACTATTAAGATTAAATAAGAACTATACTAGTAAACAAAAGAAACGATACAAGGATTTGATGCTCAATATTTTTTATGTAGAGAAAAATAATTGACAAAAAAACGTATAATTTAGATTCATATGGGCATAACAAATAAGGCAATATTAAGACAATTTCTCAACATCATTATCAGAATAAATCATGGACAGACAGAAATTGTCATGCAGTATGGAAGTTTGCGGAGTTCACGACCGCTTCGCATAGAACCAATCAATCGTTGAATAAATGCTTGTGGCAGCTCCTGTAGTGTTTCCGGTCGATTTTGACGTGGCGAACACGTCTACCGAGTTCATCTCATAAATGTTCAATTGGTGACAGATCCGGTGATAATGCTGGGCCAGGAAGAACACATATGCGATTCTGCTTCAGGGCGTCTTGACAAACACGAGCCACATGACATTCTTGCATTGGCATGTTAAAAGACGTGAACAAAGTTTCGCTATTGCAGAAAAGGCAGAACGATAGGATCAATAATATCGTATCTGTGTTTTACCGTATTCAATGTTCCTTGAACAATTTTGAGCTGAGTGCGACCATCATGACACATTCCAATCCAGACCATTACATTTTCGCCTCCAAAGTGATCTGACTCGTACACACACTGGTCGGTAAAACGTTCCCCACGCCTGCGGTACAGACGATAACATCTATCGCTAAAACGAAGTGAAAGTCGGGATTCATCACTACAAAGGATGTTTTGCCAGGTGTGAAGCCTCCAACGACGGCGTGCACGAGCCCAGGCTAGTCGTGCGGCCCCATGGCGTTGCTTAAGGATTGGTCCTACCACCGGACGTCTAACTCGGAGTCCAGATTCACGTAGTCTTCTGCGAACAGTCTAGCGCGAAATTGGAACGTTTGATAGACCAGGTTACCTGCGGGCAGTGTCCTCAGTCGCTATCATACGGTTTCGTAGGTAAATAAGGCGTGACAGAGGTCTATCTTAAAGAGCATTCCAACAATGCAACAGTTCATTTTGCGGTGTGGATTAAGAGTATTTTTTTTTTAATTTCGGTTAATCAGAAATCAATATTAATCATGGCGGTCATTTTGAATGTTTGACCCACGCGAAAAACAAACTCGGTAATGAAATGGCAATTAACTATTCTAGACAAGTTTGGTTCCAGTTGATTTAGTGATTTCAGAGAAAAGGGTTACAATATGAAACGCCTACGCCAACTGCTTGTTTGGTTTAGGTTGATGGTGTTTAACGGAGAAAACCACCGACCTGTCGCAAGTCACCGACAAACTACTTCACATAATGTTGTATCGAATGCATCTCGCCATGAACGGGGTTCGAATTCACAACTTTAGTGGTAATATGCACTGATTGCAGAGGTAGTTGTAAATCCAACTACCATACCATCACGACCACGACGCCTCCCCACCTCATCTATTTACCAAGGATGTAATTATAGTAATGACAATGGATCAAATGGTATTTAAGTAGAAAAACAAACTATATAAAGTTGGTCATTTTTCAAATAAGAAAAGGAAATGGATACAGTCCATTTGGTAGTGTATGGTATAATCAAAAGTAGATTAAGCCATCACTACATGTCTTATATGCTCCTTTCACAAATTTGCAGGCGAGAACGACACTTTAAATTTTAGAGAGAGGGGTCTTTTTTTTCCATTTCTGTAGAAAAAAAGAATATCTCCAAAGATGCCACAAATAAATAATCTGATACTGCAACATTTTCTGGTTCAGGAAAAACATACCCCCTCCCCCCATCCCTAAAATTTAAGCTGTCGGTCTCTAGGTAACCTTTATGTTTGTGATGCAAGCTACTCTCAAATTAACGATTGAGCTGATTTATAAATGTTAATCAGTCCGAGAACTGCACATATTTGCTGTAAATGAAGCTCCGAGTATATAAACAGACAAAATCAGTCAACAACCGGAAAACTATGAAAACCGTAATGACCCTGACTTGGTACAGGCATTTCTAAATGAAGCTCCAACGTGTGTGCATTAAGTACAACGCTATGGGTTTTTAGCACTCATTCGGGTCCTACAAGATCAAAACCTTCGATTTTGTCAAGAGGTTTTAAACTTTTATTACATGAATTAACAATATACCGGTATTATGAATTTGAAATAACTTCAAAGAAACGCCATCCATATAATTGGTTTCCTGAGGTAACAGTTTAAATATTTCATAATACATTTTACGTAGTGTACGTTTATGGTAACACAAATGTATCATACATCATCATTGAATGTGTACTGTTAGTAAAGATCTGTAGTGCTTTGTACAACAATGACTTGTTAATTTGAGTGAGCGAGTTATTGATTATTGCTTATCGCCATCTCAGCAAATGTTCAGCAATATCATGAACAAATTAATTTTCAATGAGATCATGATGACGCCCGCATTGTACTAGACCAACACGCTAAGTTTGATTTAATTCATAGTGCTAACTCACTAAAACGACAGTCCGCGGATGAACAGTTCGCCCCACATTATCCTGATTCCGAAGCAACCAGTCTCTGCTCTTTCTCCTTAGTGCTGCGTCCTTAGCGGGAGAAGTTACAAATGTAATCAAACTATAATTTACTCAGCGTTAGATTATCATATACTCCGCGTGGTCAATAGCATGGCAACTTTCTGCTGCGGCGTTTGCAATACCCATTACAAGCAAGCATAGACGTCTTCTGTCTTAAATATCTCGCAAAGTACATATTCTTTGATTCTTCAATTCAAACTGAAATAAACGATATGGCTGCGTTGTGTACTTGATGGAACCGGATGAGATTATGTGCAGAAATAAAGAAGCTGTAAGTGTACAAACGTGTCACTTTGCAAAAACGAACACGATTTCTGATGTAGAAAGTTAGAATGGAAGATTATTCGACAGAGCTATGAAATGCAAATTATGTGAAAATATACAAAAATTAAGACTGAACAAGCATATTGTCTCGCTTTGTTAGAGCCATTCGACAAAGCTATGAAATGTTATGAGTAAATATTGACATATTAAGACTGAACAAACGTATTGCTTTGTTTTACTTAAATGCTGAAAATTATTTGAGTACTTTTGAGAAAAAAATAAGAACACACCATTGACGCTCTTGAAATGTTGTTGTTCCGCGTTAGTCATGCTAACGCTACACGTGTTAGACAGGTTCGTTGTTTGTTTGTTGTTTATTTGATGGTGCTTAACGCCACTGTCAACAATATTTCAGCTATATCGTTTGTGGTCAGTTTTATTGGTGGAGGAAACCGGAGGACCCGGAGAAAACCACCGACCTGTCGCAAGTCACTGTCAAATTCCATTGCTGTTTTATTTGCAATAAAATAATATTAAACTAAGTCACTGACAAATTTCATCACATAATATTGTACACCTTGCCCTGATCGAGAATCAAACTCACAACGATAGTGATGATAGTCACTGATTGCATAGGTAGTTGTAAATTCAACTACCATACGATCACGCGACGGCCTCTAATATAGAAAATAAAGACTTACTTAATAGTAATAAAATCCTTACAAAGTGAGTGTACTGTATATTTGTTAGATATACACATATGATTTAATTGAAATTCATTAAAACGAAAAAATATTTCGATAAAACGAGAAATAACGTTTGAAAATAAAATTGATTATTATTTCATCAACACAAAATACCGTATCGTATCTACGAAATATCAAAATTACAAAAACACGAAATAATGTTATTAAGAAATGCTTTGCATGTCACCAAACGAGCTCTAGCACAAAGGTACAAGATATATTTGCATGCATGTCGCCAAACACGCTCTGTAAAATTTCAATAAGATGCAAGACATATTTGCATGCATGTCGCCAAACACGCTCTGTAAAATTAAAATAAGATGTAACAAATGTTTGCTTAAAATCAGCTAAAAGGCTTTGTAAGTATTTGATCTTATATAAGGATTTTTTCTATTTCTCACCTTGTGCAGTAGAACTCCATACCGCAGTTAATACCATTATAATTTTACAGAAAACACACTGTTGTTTATTAGCCATATTTCACATCAATACGATTTTAAACTCAACTATAGTTTATCAGTGACTTGCGACAGATCGGTGGTTTTATCCAGGTACTCTGGTTTCCTACGCCAATAAAACTGACCGCAACGATATAACTGAAAAACACCCTAAACAAACCAACAAATTGAGCAATCCTTTAATTACATATATATGGCTACTCTTTTAATCTAATTTCAATGCACCCTAATTCTCTGAAACTATTTTAACTTGCCAGTATTTTGAATTGAGCGTACATGGTGATGATTATTCCAGTTCCGGAAACGCGTCGCGTCGCTTAATTTGCTACCTGCGTTTTTTTTTATTATAAAAGAAATGGTGCCAAATGTCAACAAATATGTGAAATTGTTAGTTTCTGTCTCTTCGTCATTGGGATGCGTTCGCAATTACTTGGCGTCCGCCATTCTCTATTTCACATTTGAATCTTTACCACTGAAACCTCTTCGCCAAATGAATAAAAACTTGGTATGCACCATCAATGGAAGGTCCGCTTCATTCCGCTTGAAAAACGTGGCTGCCGTGAGCAAATCTTGTTTCTGATTGGCTAAAATTGTAAAAACCTTCTCCACTGAAGCTAGGAGGCACACTTATTTTTACTATATAGGAGGTTGTGTACAGCATTTTGGTATTTCGTTCCGATGGCACAACTAACATGGCCGCCACAGGTAGTTCCTGTTTGTGACTTACCAATTTAAAAAAATCTTCTCTAAAAAACATTTTGCCAAATTACTAAAAACGTGGTGGAAAGGTTCTGTATTAAGTTGCCACAAAATAAAATGACAAATGAGAGACACAGGCTCAGTTCACTGAGAATCTAGTTATACGAGCTATTTCTCTTACGACGTGTACCATGGTACCTGTTCTAGCAACACTGTTTGTGTCTAACAAGAAAAACGGAATGGCAAACTATTTTAGTATTCTTTTCTTATAATTTGTAGATATTTGAACCTTGCCGCCTTCAAGGTCTACTAGACCAGAATGTGTTTTTCCGTTTAACGCCACTCAAACATTATTTCAGTTAAATCGTGACGGTCAGTTTTATTGATGGATGAAACCGCAGTACCCAGAAAAAACCACTGACCAGTCGCAAGTCACTGACAACTTTATCACATAATGCTGTATTGAGTACACCTCGCCTCAGTGTCCTAACAACGTTAGTGGTGATAGGCACTGATTGCATACGTAGTTATAGACCCAACTACCACACGACCACAACGACCCACTCTTTAATTGTTATTCTACTTTTATTTCATCCCAAGTAAGTGGAACAGGCCTATGTAGAGTGGTATAAATACTCCAGAGTGTGTTTCAAGCATTGCCGGTATTACATAAGTCGATTCAAAATATTATTTAAAAAATAAAGTTCAAGCTTCGGTCGTGTTAAGACTAAGACTACAAAAAATGGTATTTGTTGCACATACTGGGCCAGATTAAAGCCAATGTATGCCCTAAGCACAGGCCAAACTTAGTGCCCCGCACCTTTCACTGGCATAATGTAAAAACTAACACGACCCTTTGATGCCAAAACTCAACATAATTGTCAAATGTCTAATGTTTTATTTCATTTTTCTTACGTTTTTTTTTTTTTTTTTTTTATCTTTGGTGTTTTTTTTATCTTAATATTTGGCTGATAAAATAAATGCCTTGTGGCTAGATTTTTGTGGTGCCACTTGACCCTTGATTCCCTAAGCACGTGCTTATTTTGCCTAAGGGTTAATCCAGCCCTGAGCACGCACAGACTGGTTGTCCCGGAATTATAATATATGTCTACTCGCAGTCTGTTGATAAAAATTCAAATAACCGTCTAGATCTAGTACATCTTCATCATCACCGTTTAGATCTAGTACAAAGGACATCATCATCATCATCGTGTAGATCTAGTACAAAGGACATCATCATCATCATCATCATCATCGCATCAAAATGTAACTCGCTATAATTTAACTGTATTAAATTGATCAGTTGGTGTAATATATATTAAGCTTATATAGCGTCGCCAATTTTTATTGAAGTGCCTGTACCAAGACAGGAAAGTGAGCTGTAATGTATTGGTGTGATATCGATTTTGCCTCTTTCTACATTTTTTTGGCATAGCATTGTCGAATTATTCCAACAGTGTGGTATTCTTTTTTCGTCTTACATTTTATTGAAAGTATTGTACCAAAAATAAAAAAAAAACATCTTTTCTAATTTGCATATTTTCCAGATTTAGCATAGAGTCATTGTTGCAAAAATAAAAACGGTAATGTATAAGAATAGTTTGAAGATACCAAAGGGGGTAATCGGAATTCGTAATTGTATATATGATCAATATTTAGCTTTTGTTGTATCATGATGACGTTAAAAAGATGTTTTGTGGGACTTTCCACTTCTTAATATCATAACATCAAAGTTTTAAACCCTCTATTAAAACATCTTTCAACAAAGTATTTGTACAGAGCTGATGACACGAAATACATTTGTATATATTTATCATAACTTAGGGTATATAGCATTACAGGTGTGTTTACACTACTTTTCAAAACATGAACGATTAAATCATGAAAGAATCTGATATACATATATTGCTTGTTTACACACCAAGTCAAAATCACGAGGGGTGAGTGAGTGATTGTTGCTTAGCGCCAACTCAGCAATTTTTCAGCTATACCATATCTTTTTTAAGTCCTTTTTTTACTTAGTGTTGTGACTGAATGTTCCTCTGTTGTTCTTCTTGGTACAATTCACAAAGCAATGGAATATGAGCTTGTGTTAAAACTATTTCGTTTTCTCTTGGCATATTTTTCATTTTCTTGTTTTATTTTGTAATGATGACGATGTTGTATTTGAATAAATAACCTTGGTGACCTTTGTTTCGATTGGTTGAATGGGAATGATTTCACATGTAGAATAGAACCAATCCAATCACCCTCTGATAGTTAAAATTGTACATGTTTCTTTTCACACTGTCTTAACACTGCTTACACATCACGATCCGTGGTGTAATGGTTAGCGTGCTCACCTCGAGTGCGGTAGATCGTAGGATCGAGTCCCGGTCGGGTCAAACCAAAAAGCATAAGATTGGTATTTGTTGCTTTTCTGCTAAGCACGCAGCATTAAGGAGAAAGAGCAAAGACTGCTTGACTCAGAATCAGGATAATGTGTCCGAGTGGGGCGACATGTCTATCCATGAACTGTTATTTCAGTGAGCTATTACTATGAAAATCCATCTAAGCGTGGACCTCATCATCATCTTATTGAAAATTAACTTGTTCTTGCCATGGTATGGCGGAAACATTGCTGAGTTGGCGTAAAACAATACGCATTCACTCACTCAAGACTTAGCATGCATGTTTAATCGTGCATAGCAAATCATGTCATGTAAACGTAAATGTGTCTCTCGTGTTCGGAGAATGTCACGGTCCATGAAAATAAAAGAAAACTTGCATCTCTTCCTAATAAAGAACTGTTTGCCTGCAGTGGTCATTTTGTGTGGAACCATTTCCGACCTTTTCTATTATCTCCCCTTTTATCGTCACCTATATCGGCTGTTAATGCACTGTGCGAATGACATACAACAACCAAATGAATCAATATATTCTATTATTTATTGGGACAGCACATTGTGTAATTGACCAGTCAACGATTAGCATGTGTGATTTGTTGAACATATTTGGAGATGTAGACAAGCATAATCCTCGGGATTCTTCATAGATTTTAATGCAAATTAATTATTTGATATCTAATTGACTGAAGTTAAATATAGTAATTAAAACCACCCGTGGTCCTTGTTTATACTAAATCAGACCTATGTTTTGATTTTCTTCAAATTATATACTAGTCAACAAAAGAAACGATACAATGATTTTTTTTAAATATATTTTTATGTTAAAACCAAAACAATTGCTTATTATAATGCCGTTGCGGACCACTTTAATGTGTTTAGAACAAACATTTCAAGGCTTGTGATTCGGATGAATGACACCCCGTAATGGCAGGCCACGTGTGACATCACAAGGTCGGGACATTTACGTCTTATTCAACTCGGGAACCATATGATAACGGCTGAGGACACTGTCCGTAGAACACCTGGTCTAGCAAACGTCCATATTTCGGGTCAGACTGTTCGCAAAAGACTACATGAATCTGGAATCCAAGCTAGGCGTTCGGTGGTAGGACCAATCCGTAAACAACGCCATAGGACCGCGAGACTAGCCTGGGATCGTTCACGCCATCGTTGGAGGCTTCACGCCTGGCAACACATCATTTGCAGTGATGAATCCCGATATTTACTTCGTCTTAGCGATGGACGTTATCGTGTGTACCGCTGGCGTGAGGAACGTCTTATGGACTGGTGTGTGTACGAGTCCGACCGTTTTGGAAGCGGAAGTGTTATGGTCTGGACTGGTATTTGTCGTGATGCTCCCACTCAGCTCACAATTGTTCAAGGAACATTGAATGCCATAAAATACAGAGACGATATTATTGATCCTATCGTTCTGCCCTTTCTGACACAGCGAAACTTTTATCACGTCATTCAACATGAAAATCCAGGATGTCATTTTATTCGTGTTTGTCAAGACGTTCTGAACCAGAATCACATCTGTGTTCTTCCTTGGACGAAATTATCACTGGATCTGTCACCAATTGAACATTAATGGGATGAACTCGGTAAACGTGTTCGCCACCGTCAAAATCCAACGGAATTCTAAAGGAGCTGCGTGACATCCCACAAGCCTTTATCCAACGGCTGATTGGTTCTAGCGGTAAAATCCCAATGATACCTGTTGTTTTCACATCCTCCAATTATTAAATGCCCGGATGCCCTGACAAGATAATTCGAATTGTGTATGATTTTTGCATAATGTATACCTTTAATAAATATTCTACTTTTATCGCAACTCAAGTAGGCGGAACCATCTTGAAATGGTTTAGCTATTTACAGTCGCGACAAATAGTACAGTGTATGTTTTTATGTACAGTCCTTATTTCCAAGGTCGATTCGGTATATTGTTACAATAATAGAGAACGCTAATGTTTAATTACAAATGTTTCAGATTTAGTTTTTGTAAAGTTAGTAAAGTGCATCAGACCAAGAAGTGTTGTGGGATTTTTCTTTGCATCTCATTAAATATCGATAAAATTTATATCTAGTTAAAACGTTTTTTTAAACCCACTAAAACATCTTACAACACACTATTGGCACAATGCCAGTGACAAAATACATGCATACGAAATGTTTGAATATTTCAAAGTGGTAATCAGAAGCCGTATATTCAAGAAGGACGTACAACACAATGGCCAAAACAAAAAGTACAAAAGGACAAACAATGATCTACAAAACACTACACAGAAAACACAGAAGACGAACCTCCACTAATAATCTGCTCCCCTGGTGACACCCGCGGTGTTTCTCGTGTTACAATCCCAGTCATAAGTCATGAATTAGGAATGGACTGGATGTGATTACGAAAAACGGAACATATCCGTGGTCATTTGTAACACAGACTATCCGTAGCGGTTTAACCAAGTCATGAGACCGACCGTAACACGTCAAGTGATAACTTCAATTTAGCAACTAGGAACACTTAGTTCAGTAATAAAATGAACAGACTAAAGAATATTGCTTCAGTTGAGGTATTTATATCAATGGAGATATGTATGTTGTTCCTATGTATACATGGAGGTACGTGTGTTGTTGCTGTCTTTCAAAATGTACCATTTAGAAAGTTAGCATGCCTCGTATTAAAACGTTGTCAATATTCAAGTGTAATCTTATGAGTTAGGTGTATGTAATTTGCACGTTAACTAATTGTCACTTACGTTTAGTGATCATTGAAACTCAAGTTGGTTAATGACAAATAGTAAAGCTTCCTGTAATTCGTGAAGCACATGGATACGTCCCGCCTTGCTTGTCGATAAGTCTGTGTTCATAATCAGTATTTGAGGCTTAGTCCTAAATTTCATTTCCTCATTTCGTTGCTTGTGGCTAGCTACAGCAATTCCCCTCCCCCACCCCCCAACGACAAGTGCTAATATTTAATCAATAATACGATTTGCCCTTACCACCGAACTTACATGTTAGCTTGGCTTTGGAAAATGTCACCCGCGTTTCCAGAGAAACTGACCATTTGCAGCAGATCCGTAAGGGAAAACATGTGTTGTCAGTGGTCATTTGTTTGTTAATGCATGGAAATATTTCAGATAATAGCCATTATTACCTCTATTTACAACCGTTGTCGGATGGCACGGAGCATTGACCACGGATTATTTGCAAAATGCAGGTCACACATTTTCATCGAGAATCGAAATATTCTTCTCACTGTTAATGTTTCCATCAACTGGGGTGAGTGTCCTTACTCCAAAGTAGGTAATACAGGCCGAAAACATAGTCAAGAAATTTACGTTTCTGTCTTTATTTGGGACAACACCAACAGTCAGGGTGGAGCCGTTCATCCTTCTTCCTCCATACATAAATGTTGTTGTCAGCACCAACCTCAACAAATACCAATCTTATACTTTTTGGTTTGACCCGATCGGGACTCGAACCCACGATCTACCGCACTTGATATTAGATCTAATATTAAATATAGCGGGAACTGCCTGAATTCTTCATGATTTTGACATGGTGTGTAAACAAACAATATATGAATACCAGATTCATTCATGATGTAATCGTTCATATTTTGAAAAGTAGAGCAAACACCTGTAATGGTCGGTTTGGTTTATGGTGTTTATCGCCACTTTCAACAATATTACAGTTATATCGTGGCTGTCAGTGTTATTGGTGGAGGAAACCGAAGTACCTGGTGAAAATCACCGATCTGTCAGAAGTCACTGACAACTTTATCACATTACCTGTAATGCAATATACCCTAAGTTTTGAAAAATATATACAAATGTATTTCGCGTCACCGGTTCTGTACAAATACTTTGTTGAAAGATGTTTAAATAGAGGGTTTAAAAACTTTGATGTTATGATATTCAAGAACTGGAAAGTCCTAACTATACAAAATATCTTTTTTACGTCATCATGATACAAAAAAAAAAAAAAAAATATTGATCATATATACAATTACGGATTCTGATTACCCCCTTTGGTATCTTCAAACTCTTCTTACACATTACCGTTTTTATTTCTGCAACAATGGCATTATCATATAGCATCTACTAAATCTAAAAAAAATATGCAATTAGAAATGGTCGGTTTTTTTTTTTTTGGTACAATACTTTGAATAAAATGAAAAACAAAAACAAAAATACCACACTGTCGGAATAGTTCTAAAATTATATAGAAAAATATGTAGAAAGAAACAAAATCGATATCACACAAATACATGACTGCTCACTTTCATGTCTTGGTACAGGCACTTCAATAAAAAATGGCAGAGTTCAATAAGTTTTATATATATTACACCCACTGAGCAATTTAATACAGTTTTATCATAGCGAGTTACATTTCGATGCAATGATGATGATGATGATGTCCTGTGTACAAGACCAACACGCTGATATGGATTTTTAGCGATATATTTTGATTCCGAGACAACCAGTCTGTGCTCTTTGTAAGATTGTTCAAAGTTCGATAATTTTGTTATTACCCTTATTCCTTAATACTGCGTACATAGTGGAGAAGCAACAAATACCAATTTTGTAGTTTTTGTTTTAACACGACTGAAGCTTGAATTTTATTTTTTGAAGTAATAATTATTATCGACTTTGGTAATACCGGCTGTGTATAAAACATACACTGGAATATTTGTACAGTCCTTTATAGGCTTGTTCTACCTACTTGAGATGAAATAAAAGTAGAATTAAGGAATATGCTCAATTGTTGAACAGGTTATACGATATACCCTTGTTTGGGACAGTTTACGCTTAATAAACGCAAAGCGGTTTATGGAAAGCATACAAGCTGTTCCAAAGCAGGTTATACAAGTATAATCTGTTCAAAAAATGAACATATTTCTTGTAATTTAATTTAATTTTTACAACAAAATGTAATGATATCTCGATTTTGATTACGATTATTTCATGGGACTATTTGAATTTGTCGTTCGCGAATGAATATGTTGGAGACGTCACAATAGCAAACCAGATTATTAAGTATTACCAATGTTGCTTCAGGCGGATCAGCCAATCACATTAAAGTATTCAAATCAAATTAAATTATTCCTAATTAAAGGGAACAATATACAAAATATCTCAGAGCTTTAGTGGACGATAAATATGGCGATTAAAAAAGGGGGATAATATGATAGGTTCGGAAATTTCTCCATGCAACACACGAACAGCGACTACAGCTACAATTGTTTTTAATGTGTTGAGCTGCTAGTTGTCTTTCTTGTGTTCAAGGATCTTGATATTTTCCGAACACGAGACATATATTTACGTCACACCCTTTTGCATTTCATTCGTTTCGAAAAACCAGCAGAGGTTTCCTTTGTCTCCTTTGGAGGGACACTGTTTCAGCAGGTCGTCGGCATACCAATGGGTACGAATTGTGCCCCTCTGCTAGCCGATTTATTTTTTATACTCATATGAGTCGGAGTTTCTTCAAAAGCTTGTAAAAGATAAGAAGATTCATGAGGCTAGAGCCTTTAATTTCACATACAGGTATATTGATGACGTTTTATCTATCAATAATTCTAGATTTGCAGAATTTCTTCCATTGATATATCCTCCAGAGCTTGAAGTTAAAGAGACCAACGATACAGCTTCGTCCGCATCAGTTTTGGACTTATACCTCGAATTTGACGACAGTGGTCAACTCAGTACTAAAATTTATGATAAGCGGGACGACTTCAATTTTAAAATCATAAATTTTCCAAACATGTGCAGCAATATACCAGCTTCTCCTGCATATGGTGTTTACATCTCGCAATTGATTGACTATGCAAGGGCCAGTAGCAATTATTCTGATTTCCTGAAACGTCATCTTCATCTGAGAAACAGGCTACTGGACCAGGGCTATAAAAAGATTCGCCTTATTCGATCTCTTAAAAAGTTTATGTTCCGATACCAAGATCTTGTCGAAATATATTCCGTCTCCGCAGAAAAAATTATAAGCGATGCATTTTCATATAGTGAAAATGTATAAAGATAAAGAAGTCAAAAAATGTCAAGGATATATATGTTTTGTCAATGTGTGACGTAAAAATATTTTTGACATTTACGTCACCGAATATGGTACTGCTTTGACAACTATTTTACCTATTTTGTTCCTGTATTTAAATACTGTTATAGTGACAGCCGGAACCTTTGAACCGTAATGAGAGCGGGAGGTTTGGCGCCTTAAAATCTTATTCAACCCACCATTTCTTTAGAAATGCCTGTACCAAGTCAGGGTCATTACGGTTTTCACAGTTTTCCGGTTGTTGACTGATTTTGTCTGTTTATATAATTATGAGTTTTGACTTTCCATCTGTAAGATTGTTCGGAGTTCGGTAATTTTGTTATTACCCTTATTTTTCGGAAGTAAAATTTAAAATTAAAAACAATGCACAAAAATAATTAAAATGCCTACATTGAAAACTTATTTTACTTAAATTCTATCAAAATTGAAGCGTACACGAAGCCAAATAATGTCTGATCTTTCCATTTTAAATGACGTCACGTTGTTTTTGTCCCAAAGTTGTTCAACAATATTTCGCAGACTTTTAATTAGTGTGATTTTTAGACCTATGGATAGTCAAGAATACCTTTTTATGTTCAGTATTGCATTAGAATGGAGATAACTGTATTTACTCAAACTTTGGAATGATGATCGGCATCAATAATAGGTTGTCAGCGTCAAATTCATAGTCGGAAATATCTGGGTCAGCCATATTGTTTACAAACAAGTGCATTTGGCGTAGGAATATTGCATTCCTTCAGGCATGTCAACTGCAGATTTGACAGCCCTCGATAGCCAATGAAAATACGCGTTACATTATAATTGCATTATAATTTGATTGCATCATGCATTTGCAACCGCCATAGAATCGCAGTTTACTCATTAGGTGTACTTAGGGCTAGAATTATGGTGTTTAACGCCACTTTCAACAATATTTCAGTCATATCGTTACCGTCAATTATATTGGTGGAGGAAACCGGAGTACCCGGGGAAACCACCGACCTGCCACAAGTCACTAGGAAACTGTATCACATAATGTATCGAGTACATCTCGCCATGAAGCGGATTCGAACTTACAATTGTTAGTGGTGATAGGCACTGATTGCACAGGTATAACTTATAAATCCAACTACCATACGACAGCGATGGCCCCTGTACACTTCGGACTTCACGACGGGAGCTACGTGTAGAGCGGGAAATGTTAACTTCCATGAACCTGTGTAGTCTACTTTAACTGTTCTTAATATTTAAATATTAATATATTCAATATCTAGCCGGTTTTTTTAATTCAACCGGAGTGTATCCGGTATAATTTTCACACAAATAGCAGACTGCACACATGGCGTCATTGAAAATCCCTGATATCCGAGGTGTACTCGATACAACATTATGACTTTATGTGATAACGTTTGTCAGGGACTTGCGACAGCTCGGTAGATTTCTTCGGATACTCCAGTTCCCTCCAACAATAAAACTGTTTACCACGATATAACTGAATTATTGTGGAAAGTGGCGTTAAACACCATAACCTACTCCCTTTTGTCAAATAAACCCCGATTTCATATTATTTTTAATTGAAGAAGAAATATGTAAACAATGAATAACATGGGGATTCTTTCAAGGTTTGTTTTTAAATTTGTTTTGTTACTGTGTTTAAAAATTATGCTCGAAGTTATGCCAGGGTGACATATCCTTCCTGGTGTAGACTGGATATGATAAAAACAATAATTGCTAAACTTAGAGTGTTATAAGTAGGAATTTCCAGGTTATACATGTCTATTTATATTCAATTAAAGTTTCCCACACCAAATGTATAGAAACATATAAAAAGAAGATTTAAACAGTCAAGGTCAATACTTCAACAAATATTAACAAAACGAACAATTACCCCTCTCCCCAAACGATTGAACATATGAAAAAAGAAATTGGACACTTATGTCCTGGCGTGTCTTACTTGGAAGATAAAGTAATTGAATGAATGAATGAACGAATCAACACGTTATTGTATAAAGCAAACATTACAGCATATGATATAATAAATGACAAAAACTGACAGAAAGCAGAGAACAATATTACAAATGTCAAGGTACAATAATATCAAACATCAATGTCCATGCTGTATATAAATATCTACAAAGTTTGATGGTGAGAGATTTACTAGATGCTTGTAATAGTTTATGAAATTTGTGGCGATTTGGTGTACATAATTGCGTACATCTAATAATATGTTCATGTTTTTTTGCAATTACAAGAAATCTTGTAGCAGTATCTATGTTTAATCAGTGATGGTCAACAATTTCACCAATATCAACAACGAGGGACGTACAAATTTTGTTTGTGTAGCGGCTAAAATTGGCCTAAAACACCTTTTTCTCGAAATTCATAAAATATGTCATAGACATGCAGAGACCGTGTGAATCACCAAACACGTTAACCTCTATGATCCAGGATTAGGCTTTCTGTATAATAGCCTGACAATGTGCAAATTGTCTATTATATATCATAATATATAAATTATACTGAAATTGTTAGCAATTCCGTTGTTCTTGTTAGACACAATAAAAGTGTTGCGAGGACAAGTGCCGTTTTGCCCGTCGTAAGATAAATAGCTCGTATAACTAGAGGCTCAGTGGATCGAGTCTGTGTCGCTCACCTGTCATTTTGACTTCAGGAATGTTTATAAAGAACCTTCCATTCTTACAAAATTTCAATTAATTTGGCCAAATGGTTGTGGAGAAGATATTATTAATTTGTCAATTCCAAACAAGAACTGCCTATGGCGCTATATTAGTTGTACCATGGGCATGAAATACGGAAATTGTGTACAGAACCTCCCGTACAGTAACAATTCATTATGTCTCCTGGTTTTAGTGGAGCAGATTAATAAATTTGCAGCCAATCAGAAACAATAATTGCTCATGGCAGCCATGTTTTTCAAGCGGAATGAAGAAGACCTTCCATAGATGCTTCATTTCAGGTTCATTTGACCAAGCGGTTTCAGAGGAGAATATTTTTAGAAATCGACTAACCAAAGAAAAATATGATTGTTAACGCATCGGGATTAAATAAGCAACTTTATAGAGGAACTTCCATAGATGCTTCCTACCAAGTTTCGGTCCATTTTGGCAAAGTGGTTTTGAGAGGAGAAGATTCAAATATGAAATGCTAGTGGATGACGAAATGGCGAAAGCATCCCAATAACGAAGAGACAGAAACAATTTCACAATATTTGGCGCCATTTCTTATATAGTAAAATAAAACGTAGATATCAAATTTAGTTACACGACGCAGTTTCTGGAACTGGAATAATCATCATCAAGCACGCTCAATTCAAAATATTGGCAAGTTAAAATAGTTTCAGAGAATTAGGGTGCATTGAAATTAGATTAAAAGAGTAGCCATATATATGTAATTAAAGGATTGCTCAATTTGTTGGTTTGTTTAGGGTGTTTTTCAGTTATATAGTGGCGGTCAGTTTTATTGGTGTAGCAAACCAGAGTACTTAGAGAAAACCACTGATAACTTTATCACGTAATGGTGCATTGGGTACACATCGCCTGAGTGTGACTCGATTAAATAAGTACATCGCTGTATCTATATATAAAATATGCGCTTAATAAATAGTACTTAACAAGACTTCAATTAATATTTGTTATTTAAGTGTACTATAACCATACAAAAAACGTCTGATCCTGTACTTCCTGCTTGTATCTGGTACCAAGAGGGTTGGAAATTTTGTCAATAAAAAATCATTGCGTAATTACCGGAGTTTTAGCCAATTGTAAAGATATTGTTTATATGCATTATATATTGTTATATATAAGGTCTGTTTACCCCGAGTCCCTACAAACGAATATATGATAGCTATAGTTCAGTTTGAAATCGTATTCATGTGAAATATGGTTAATAAACAACAGTATGTGTTCTATAGAGTTATACTGGTGTTGACTGCTCTGTGGAGTTCTACAGCACAAGGTGAGAAATAGAAAAATCATTATATAAGATAAAATACACACAACGCCTTTTTGCTGATATTAGGCAAACATTTCTTACATCTCATTGTAAAGTACAGAGCTCGTGTTTAAATTCTGAAAATTATTTGAGTATTTTGAAGAAAAATATAAATCCACACCTTTGACATGTTGGTGCTCCTCGGTCAGCCTTAGCGTTACATGTGCTAGAAATATTCGCATGCAGGGTGCGTCTGTGTGATATCATGCGAAAATAGAAATTAAAAACTTATTTAGTAATTACGCAATCCTTAAAAGTGTTTTTGTTTGTTTGTTTTGATGGTGTTTAACGCCACTTTCAACAATATTTCAGTTATATCGTGGCGGTCAGTTTTATTGGTGAAGAAAACCGGAGGACCCGGAGAAAAGCACCGACCTGTCGCAGGTCACTGATAAACTTTATCACATAATGTTGTACATCTCGCCCTGATCGAGATTCGAACTCACAACATCAGTGGTGATATATACTTTTTTGTGTCACTGAATAAATCGGCTTTTTTATACGGATATTCCAAAAATTAGATGTACCATTTGACGAATTTATGGGCGCTTTTGTTCTACGAACATGACGTAAATGAATCAGTATGCTTAATAATTTCCAAGGGGAAATGACATTGACCGTAACTGATGAAGGTCATTCAAGAAACACAGCGTGGGCAAAAAATAAAAATAAATAAATAAATAACCTACTGAATAAATCGACTTATGCTTTTGATAAGAACTTTATTAAAAAAAATCAAATCTTGTAAGTAAACAGATGGCACTTGGTAGCGTTTCGATTGTCACAAGGAAGGAAATTACATTATGGATACGGTCCGAAAATTGTGGCTTGCAACAGGCTACAAAAAGGACAATACAATAAATATATTAACTTTTTCACACAAGGAACGGATGCAAGTTACAAAGGCTGGGTCTATAAATTGACATGCATGTGTTAATTCCATTACTAAAAAGGAGACATAATCGAGAGTTTTCGAAAATTGCGCCTAGCCACGGCGAACCATTGACTTATCATGCAAAGCATTGTTCATTAGAGGGCTACTGCAAGTTATCTTTATGCACTAGGATGAGGACACTCTCCACTTTTTTAAGCAACGTTCTTATGGACCGTCCATTTAACCTTTGAACACGAAGAGTGAGAATGACTGCTATGTTTTTCACCGGAGCGAAAACTAAGTATTTTGTTTAGAAATGAAAAATTAATTTTTTTTCCAATCCTTATCACAATTTCTCGTTCAAACTTATTATTATTTATCTATTTCTTATTTTTTCCATATAAAACTATACGACAGAAAATTGCAATAAAAACATAACCAATCCCTCCCTAAAGATTAAATGGTCGTTCTCTTAGGACTTATTGTTTATTTAATTCGTGTGACAAAATCAGCAGACGTTCCTTTCGGAAAAGTAAGTGGCTAAAGTGCATCGAGTTAAAATTAGGTGCGATTTATATTTAACACGGAGTGGTCAGTTCATGGGAAAGGGGGGGGGGGGAATAAGTAAGCTGTACTGATCATTGAAAACTTAAGGACGGTCTTGAGTAGAACACCAGCAATAAAAGTGTTGTTTCTTAAAGGACTTCGGACATCAAATATATATTTTTCTCTAAATGAATATTTGATAATAATTTTATCAAACTGAGTGTTTGTGTTGTGTACAAGGCAGCAGGGAATCCGATAACTGTCAGTGTAAACACAGGTGATAATCATTACTGCGATATGCATATTTCCGGCTCGATCACGAGGCACACGAAGCATGACGTCACTTTTGTTATTCAGTCCACTAATAAGTGCAAATATATGTCAATATGTCAGAGATAAAATAAGTGTTATCTTTTGCTTTAATGAAAGCCAGATCGTCTCCCAGGGAATAGGGTCATTTAATTACTTATCATTTTAACTTACGATTTTGGAGAATTTACGTAAAAAAATATCGTTATCGGGGTTCGTTCGCCCTAACTACTCATTTGCCCTGAGTTCGTGCGCACTAAAAGTTCGCCAAGATAATTAAAAAGTATTTTAAAGAACATAATGCATATTTTAATTTAAATTGTAAAGAAGTATATCGATTTGAATGAGAGATTGGTGAAAGAAGAGAGACAGTACGTACATTTATAGTTAATTGATTGTTGAACTGACTATGATCTCAATAAAAAAATAAATACTTACTATATACTTTTTTTGGTTATTTTAAAAATGCCGTACTGTATAGTTTGGGGTTGCAAAAGTAACTATATGATAGACAAGTCAATCTCATTTTTTTGTTTTCCAAAAGATCAACAAAAATTAAAAATATGGGTACATTACTGTAAACGTCAATATTTTTCTCCGTCAAAACACAGTAAAATATGCTCAAAGCATTTCACAGAGCGTCAATATAGCAGAAAACCAGCACGACTAACCTATGTTCCTCCCCCTTTTTGGATCGTGCTGTGAGTTGACAGTTTTCATAGTATGTGATAGTTTTTTAAGCATGACAGCAAATATTGATACACACGTGGAAGTGGTTCTCTTACAAAACACAGTAGTACATTTAAACTCGGGCAACGAGAATGATCACCTCGGTATAACAGGCCAAAACGCCTCCACTTTTTACCAAAACGCCACCATTTTTTTTGCAAAAACGGCACATTTAATAAAAATAATATATACTCAAACGATGATATCATGTGTGATGTCTTGTTACTCAAGATTTGTCTAGTAGATTAATATACACGTGTGTATTGCAGACAGGTTTATCTTACATCAGGCGACAACGAACTTGAACTTGTATATATATACCGGAGAGTATCATTTCCGGGAATTAGTATATCATTTCCGATAAAAAAAAATTATCGTTTCCGAGTCATTTCCGAGAATTATTTCATTAGAAATTTCAAATGGAATGTATCATTTCCGGGGAAAATATGTTACATATATTTGAATATACACTGAAGATACCTCTTCCGTTAGCCAGGTTTCATGAACATGTTGCCCCCTGCTAACCACGGGGAGGTGGACGCATAGACAATATCTCCATTTTTCAATGTATTCGTCTGTCTATATATACATATCCATCCACATTGATAGTTCTTTTTTACCACGATTGGTCTCGGTGTGTAGTATCTCCGTGTCCGACAATTTATATCACCTGATTTGACCTGCCTTAATAATTAATTAATCTCGGAAATTATATATACTTTTTCTCCAGAAATGACATACTAGTATTAACATTCTCGGAAATGCAACTTATAAATTTTGAAAAATTTCCGGAAATGAAATGCGTCCATATACACTCCGGTAATTGTGCTTAAAGATAAGTACATGTGTATATAAAACTGACTTATATTTTAGGCATGCTTTGGCCTGTTATGGTTATCTTCATTTTTTGCAGAAGACTTCATAAGTTTACTACTTGTGTCTTATGCATTTGTCATGATTTTTTTTGTAGCAATACACTATTGATGTTTGTGCTGTTCATAGTAAAACAAGAAGATGCTACATGCATTGCATGTGACTAAGTTAAACATTTACCAAACACAGCTAAACACGATGTACATATCATCTTTCATGACAGCTATTTACAAAAAATACATACTTAAATAAATAAATAAATAAATAAATAAATAAATAAATAAATAAATAAATAAATAAATAAATAAATAAATAAATAAATAAATAAATAAATAAATAGTTAAATGAGACAAAATGGTTTGTTAACTATTTATGATAGAATACAAAGATTATCCGCATGATTTAGTATAGTTTGTTGCCGTGTGCCAAAGTTTGAAAGTGGAAATGGAAAAGTTCCTAATTAAAAAAAGGAAGACAACAGAGTCCACGGACATTAGGACAGTACCAGGTAAAATTAAACTAGTCTACAGTGGGTTACCTCATAATAGCATTCGAGACAGACGACAGTCGACAATCATGACTCTGCCATGAATGAAAAAAAAACCATTAGGGACCGATCATGTAACTTAAAGGGGGGGGGGGGGGGGTTATGGTTTTTTGTTTCGTTCAGAATTTGTTTTTCGGACAACACAAGAGTTAGAATATTATTTTTTTTTGTCGCGCGAAGTGCGAAATTTTTTTCCAGAATATAACATTAGGTTATATCATAAAAACTCTGAATCAGATTATGTTTTTTTTCCTCCATCAAAATCAGAATATTTTTTTCAGCAACATTGAGAATCAGAATATTTTTTTAGAAAAAAAACATAACCCCACCCCACCCCCCCCCCCCCCCCCCCTCCCTCCCTTTCAAGTTAAATGGTCGTTCCCTTATAAATAATCAGTCAACAAATTAGGAAGCTGATACCAGGGACGGCCCTAGAATTTTTCAAACAGGAAGGAGCGCTACAATTTTTTTTTCAAATATTAAAGAAAACTATTATTAAACGGGAGGGGGGTGGGGTGGGGTGGGGAGTGGGAGGGGGAGTACGCCCGGTGTGCCGGGCTTAAATCCGCTCTTAGATACAAGCTTATTTTATCTTCTCGTTTTTTTTCTTCGATTGCAGATATAGATTCTATCTGAAACTCGGGAAGAAGCTTCATGTAGCCACTCCCAAGGTTCTGAAATAAATTCACAATCACAGTCATTTGACGCATATCGAAATAGTTTTCTGCGTGTTATTTCGGTTATTATTGAAATCATAACATATCCATTTAAACTCGGGAAAATGCGTTTCAATCGGCCATTTGTTTTTTTTAATTTCCGGACCACCCTAGCATTTTTTCGCCTCGCTGCGCTCGGCGAATTGCCTCACTAGAATAAAGACCCAAGCTACGCCACTGAGGACAACAATGATTCGCGGGAATCCATTTAAAAACATTTGAATCTCAAAAATTAATGTTTTTTTGGAGCGTTTTGGTCAAATAATGATTTATTTTGGGAAAAAGTGGGGGCGTTTTGACATGTATTCATCACCTCCCCCTCTTTTCAGTACACGAAGTAAATTGGGGAACTCTGAACATTTTCGTTAATACTATAACAAAACGTTATCTTGGATTAACTTTTGCTTAAAAAATTACCGCACTATGCATTTGTACATCTTGGCTCTGTTGTGCGTCAACATGTGTTGCTTTCGCCAAAGTGACGTCATTGCTCATTCGGGCACTAATCTAATAAATTGTCGACAGTTTCCGGGAATCTTCGGAAAACAGATTTTACATACGATAACCCCTGTGTTCTAAATGATCGTAGTCATAAGAAGGAGGCGAGATGAATTTTTCGTTCTATTGTATTGAGATGAATTGAAAAACGTGTATTTGAAATTTAGTGTCAGGTGTCCTTTAATCTTTAAACCTTTGACTTTTACTCGAATTTCAGAAGGAATTTCTTCTGTGTCAAGTTTTTCTTCATATGCAATTCATAATCATTAAACAAATATATCTAATGCTAAATTGTTCGTTGTAGATTTGAAATCTCCATGGCTAGTTCATACAAATTTAAATACAATAAATGGTTTAGAAATGGCCGCCTGGAAAAACTATACCATTATAAGTGGTCTGACCGGAGCTGTATCGGTTGACTTTCATTTCACGCAAGGATACCTCTACTGGACAGACCAAATAACGGATCGGATAACAAGGTAAATATAGACCTTTTGCCCATTCTTGACTGGATTCTAAAATTATACAGTGGAACCTCTGAAAACCGACTCCGTCCGAGGTCAAAGAAATCAGCCGGTTTTCAGAGAAACCGGTTTTAGGAGGTTCCAGAAATAGACGTTTCCTTTCCGCAAGAACAAAATGTACCTCTTTAGACCTTTTTTTTTATACGAGGTGTTTCCCTTACGACCGGTAAAACTGGTACCCTGTCTAGCAAGAGCAATAGAAAGGACAACGAAGTTGAGTACAGGGGCGGATCCAGGATTTCAAGTTAGGGGGGGGGGGCGCGTTTTAAAGAATTGTGCCGAGCAGAGGGAGGCGCGAAAATTTTTGGGGTATTTCGTGTGATCCGCCCCTGGAGCATAACGTTCTCATAATTTGTAGATATTGGAAACTTGCTAAAAAAAATAGAGGATAATTTCATAGCAAATAGAAAATTCACAATTTCATAGCAAACAGAAAATTCACAAGTTGGTTCAAAATTAAATTATTTTTCACAGATTATGTTATCATCATTGAACTTTACATGAAATGGGACTATATTGATCACCTTAAAGGGAAATAACTCCTGAAAAAACGCATAATTTTAGAATCAAAGTCGAAAATGTGCAAATGGTCAATTAAAATTAGTGGTTGTTTTATCCTTATTTATACATTTCTTCTTTGACGATACACTGTCATCTAACAACAACCCATTGACGATACACTGTCATCTAACAACATCCCATTGACGATACACTGTCATCTAACAACAACCCATTGACGATACACTGTCATCTAACAACAACCCATTGACGATACACTGTCATCTAACAACAACCCATTGACGATACACTGTCATCTAACAACAACCCATTGACGATACACTGTCATCTAACAACATCCCATTGACGATACACTGTCATCTAACAACATCCCATTGACGATACACTGTCATCTAACAACAACCCATTGACGATACACTGTCATCTAACAACAACCCATTGACGATACACTGTCATCTAACAACAACCCATTGACGATACACTGTCATCTAACAACATCCATTGACGATACACTGTCATCTAACAACAACCCATTGACGATACACTGTCATCTAACAACATCCCATTGACGATACACTGTCATCTAACAACAACCCATTGACGATACACTGTCATCTAACAACAACCCATTGACGATACACTGTCATCTAACAACAACCCATTGACGATACACTGTCATCTAACAACAACCCATTGACGATACACTGTCATCTAACAACAACCCATTGACGATACACTGTCATCTAACAACAACCCATTGACGATACACTGTCATCTAACAACAACCCATTGACGATACACTGTCATCTAACAACAACACATTGACGATACACTGTCATCTAACAACAACCCATTGACGATACACTGTCATCTAACAACAACCCATTGACGATACACTGTCATCTAACAACAACCCATTGACGATACACTGTCATCTAACAACAACCCATTGACGATACACTGTCATCTAACAACAACCCATTGACGATACACTGTCATCTAACAACAACCCATTGACGATACACTGTCATCTAACAACAACCCATTGACGATACACTGTCATCTAACAACATCCCATTGACGATACACTGTCATCTAACAACAACCCATTGACGATACACTGTCATCTAACAACAACCCATTGACGATACACTGTCATCTAACAACAACCCATTGACGATACACTGTCATCTAACAACAACCCATTGACGATACACTGTCATCTAACAACAACCCATTGACGATACACTGTCATCTAACAACAACCCATTGACGATACACTGTCATCTAACAACATCCCATTGACGATACACTGTCATCTAACAACAACCCATTGACGATACACTGTCATCTAACAACAACCCATTGACGATACACTGTCATCTAACAACAACCCATTGACTATACACTGTCATCTAGCAACAACCCATTGACGATACACTGTCATCTAACAACATCCCATTGGCGATACACTGTCATCTAACAACAACCCATTGACGATACACTGTCATCTAACAACATCCCATTGACGATACACTGTCATCTAACAACAACCCATTGACGATACACTGTCATCTAACAACAACCCATTAACGATACACTGTCATCTAACAACAACCCATTGACGATACACTGTCATCTAACAACAAACCCATTGACGATACACTGTCATCTAACGACAACCCATAGACGATACACTGTCATCTAACGACATCCCATTGACGATACACTGTCATCTAATAACAACCCATTGACGATACACTGTCATCTAACAACAACCCATTGACGATACACTGTCATCTAACAACAACCCATTGACGATACACTGTCATCTAACAACAACCCATTGACGATACACTGTCATCTAACAACAACCCATTGACGATACACTGTCATCTAACAACAACCCATTGACGATACACTGTCATCTAACAACAACCCATTGACGATACACTGTCATCTAACAACAACCCATTGACGATACACTGTCATCTAACAACAACCCATTGACGATTAACTGTCATCTAACAACAACCCATTGACGATACACTGTCATCTAACAACAACCCATTGACGATACACTGTCATCTAACAACAACCCATTGACGATACACTGTCATCTAACAACAACCCATTGACGATACACTGTCATCTAACAACAACCCATTGACGATACACTGTCATCTAACAACAACCCATTGACGATACACTGTCATCTAACAACAACCCATTGACGATACACTGTCATCTAACAACAACCCATTGACGATACACTGTCATCTAACAACAACCCATTGACGATACACTGTCATCTAACAACAACCCATTGACGATACAATGTCATCTAACAACAACCCATTGACGATACACTGTCATCTAACAACAACCCATTGACGATACACTGTCATCTAACAACAACCCATTGACGATACACTGTCATCTAACAACAACCCATTGACGATACACTGTCATCTAACAACAACCCATTGACGATACACTGTCATCTAACAACAACCCATTGACGATACACTGTCATCTAACAACAACCCATTGACGATACACTGTCATCTAACAACAACCCATTGACGATACACTGTCATCTAACAACAACCCATTGACGATAACCTGTCATCTAACAACAACCCATTGACGATACACTGTCATCTAACAACAACCCATTGACGATACACTGTCATCTAACAACATCCCATTGACGATACACTGTCATCTAACAACAACCCATTGACGATACACCGTCATCTAACAACAACCCATTGACGATACACCGTCATCTAACAACAACCCATTGACGATACACTGTCATCTAACAACAACCCATTGACGATACACTGTCATCTAACAACAACCCATTGACGATACACTGTCATCTAACAACAACCCATTGACGATACACTGTCATCTAACAACAACCCATTGACGATACACTGTCATCTAACAACAACCCATTGACGATACACTGTCATCTAACAACAACCCATTGACGATACACTGTCATCTAACAACAACCCATTGACGATACACTGTCATCTAACAACAACCCATTGACGATACACTGTCATCTAACAACAACCCATTGACGATACACTGTCATCTAACAACATCCTATTTGGGTTCATGTCGTGTAACCTTTCATTGATCGTTGACCGTCGAATTATATGTAAAATAGTTAAATACATTGACCAATCGGACAACAGTTATTGACGTGCTCACTCGGTTTTAGCGATATAAAAAGTAGACTTATCGCTGATTGGTCGCTATTAAATATGAACCCTGAATATGACCCAAAAAAGGGGGATGTTACTACATGTTGGTGTATCCCATAAATAAATAAATCAATCAATAAATAAAAAATTGAAAATGCATCAAATATCTAATTTTTATCAGATTGATAAATAAATTGATTAAAATCGTATGCAACCAATGACAGGTAAGAGTTATTGAACATCACATGAAATTCCCACCGACAGAGTGACGTCATTTGTTTGATGAAACTGTATCCATGGCAGGAGAGGATGCAGGACTTTATGTTAGCGGAGCGCAACGTTTCTAGAGTCTAGGGTCCCCGGTCTATGGCAGCAATGGGTGGAGGAACGCCATATAAGCTCCTGATAAATAATTAATATGAGAAGGCGCGGCCTTTGAAGAGGACGGAAGTATATTTGAAATTAAATGAAGTTAATAATAACTTTATAGAACTTATTTTATTATATATTCAAAAGTATATTCAAGAAAGAACCGTATCTGAATATTGATAATATTAAGTAAAAGAAAACACAATCTCACAGAATTACCTATAAGTGCTGATTTAAGTTTAAAATTTCTGAATAACGATAAAAAAATTATTTTGCTATTCTAATCTGTGAAGATAAAGATGTTTTCAAATGTGTAGACATGTACAGTTGAAGAGCAGTCTCGCAAAAATTCTAATTTTCCGGTCCGTGGAATATTTAAAAATCCAAGGGAGATAATCGTAAATATTTTCCACTAGATGGCGCTTCACAAACCCAAACAATTATACATACTTGGAAAACTACGTTTTTGTTCTATTAAACCAATGAAAATGATTGAAATATGATAAAAAATCACATTTATATTTATTAATGGTCATGATTTTCAGTCTGGTATAAAATCGGTCTGCGATGAATGTAAAAATAACGGGTTTTTTCTTTACCTCGGAAAATTGTAATTTTTTTTTTGACGCGTATGTTTACACTTTTTGCATCTGACAGAATAAAGTTCCCGTGGAGGGAAAAATTAAAAAACTGGTTCCTTGGACAGAATAATATCTACACTTCATCGGGTAAAAGGGAATTGACATCACTCGTAACAGTTTAAGAAAAATAGTCCATATTCCAACGTCACCCAAACAGAGTCAAGGTTGAACAATTTGCTCCTCCCATTTTACTCGTACAATCAATATTTACACATGTAAACAATGGAATAACGGTAGGCTTGTGAGGTAAAACACACTGTTTTGATGTACAATGCAAATTGTCTAGAAATTCGATGCATTTATCCCATTCTGTCAATCTCGTGGGTTCACAACTACAACCCGAACTTGGTTATATGCACCCCCCCTTTTCTGAAATATGCCACCAAAGTAAAACTGTCAACGGGTGCAGGCCTTTTAGTTTTAGTAAGGGACGGTACCAGGTACCCACTTAAAATGGTAATTGGTACCTCCTAATTTCAAAGAATGTTGTACAGCATGTTTATTTGCTCATTTGTTTATATGACTGAGTGGTTTTTATTTGTAGATAATTTAACCAGGTTGTTAATTTTTAGGTTTTATTTTAGTTGAAATATATAGGAAAATCAAAGTCAATTTTTATTTGTTATATTTAAATTATGTACAAATAAAAACCACTCATATAAACATAATGAGCAAATAAACAGTCAAAATATAGACAATTCTGAATGTTTTGGTTTAAAATTTGTTAAAATCTATCCAGAAATGACTTCACAATAATATTTTGAAAATTCAAAATATGGTTTTGGTTGATTATATAGGGATTTTTTTTTTACATGTGGCAATATTTTTGGCCACATGATGTATAAGATATTCATGAAAAATGTTCAATTTTTAAGAAAAACTTTACATGTATTTCTACCGAAAAGTCAGCTTACCAGGATTACTTTTACAGTAATATAATTGCTCCTTACTTAATACTGTTGTGGTTCCATAAAATCTCAAATTTGGACTCATCTGTTAAATTATATTTGATCAATTTAATAGCTGTAGATATAATAAACAATTATTCTGACTAATTTCAACATTTTTAATACAAAATAATATTTGTTTTATTGAGAAAACGCATTTACTTACACTCGTTCTATAAATAGAATGTTAAAAATTACGAAGTATGTGATGATTCTAGTTATCTCCCTTGAATCCAACCAAAATGTGACACGATCCATCTGACAGAAAAAAGTTCTATTGTATGTTTAATTACAGAAAATGTTTCTTTGAAATACTAATATAGAAATCTATGGAACTATATATATGATTTTCCATCACCCTTTCGGCAAATATTTTAATTTTTAATTTTTCGTGTTTTTTGAAACAACTTCCGCCATTTCCGTGTCGTTTTAATTTCTGCATTACTCCTTTGTTGCAAGAAGTTCAAGCACGGGGCCTTAAATGTATATGAAAGAAACAATGTTCTATGTTTTTCTCGCTTCTTTGGTTATATTTGACGCTCGCAACGATTAAAACGAGTGAATTTTCAACACTTGGTCGATGTATTCTAAAACGTGTCCGATTCCGGTAAAAAATGTACGTGACAAATTAATTGAAATGACGCCATTATCGAGTCTGCTCTCCGACTGGTAGATGTTTTGAACCATGAAAAACATTCCTGTCCAACAATCATTAATATTGAAATGATACTTTTATTAACTATGTTATGAATGCTATTTATTCATATTCATTGAAATTATACTGATAATCATATCTATGTCCGTGAAGGTAGTCTCTGTTAACCTTAAGTCACTTCAGTACGTCCGTGTTGTATTGATCAGAGTTTTGCACGACCCGAGTTAATATGCGAGCGTCAGCGAGCTCTTTATGGCATAAAATGTGTACTTAGGATTTCTTGACAAACATAGCTGCACATACTGATGGATACAAAAAATTCGACGCATTATAACTCAACTGATGGAGATCTTCTTAACATAAAGCGTAAAGTTGATCCTAAGTCTCGTACCCTCTCTCGTACGTCCGATATCACTGAAATCCGGAACCCGTGTGTAATAAAAGTTATTTTGTTAGCTTGTTTTACTTATATTGATATTTTTTAATTTATTAAATCTCTTCTGACATACTGACAGGATTTTTGTTTCTACACGGAAGGTAACTTTTGAGATTTCTTAAGGAACGACAGTTCGATTGAATGAGACTAGATTCGGCCATAAAAAAGTCGTCCCCGATATATCTTGGCCCAACAAATCTCGACACTTTTTAATGCACTGGATGAGCGTGAAATTGCCAGATAATTTTCAGATTCGCGAGCATTCATGGCCGTGCCTGTTTCATATTATGGGACGAAGTCCCAACTATGGTTAAAATAGCAATATTTTGATTCCAGATCCATATCACTAATCGCTTAAATGCCATGCACCGGAAATGATACACCGGAAACCAATACATGGTTAAATCTGCAGAAAGTTGGATGCGCAGTAATCAGGTTATGAATGTTAAAAGTCGTCCCCAATATACCTCGGCCATAAGCAAAAGTCGTCCCCGATATATTTCGGCCCAAAGAATCTCGACATTATTTTGATGCACTAAATGAACGTGAAATGTGCAGATAATTTTCAGATTCGCGAGCATTCATGGCCGTGCCTGTTTCAATAGATGAAAAGAGCATCCTTACATTGTACTGCAGTACACTCCAAAAAGTACACAAAAGTAAGTAAAATTTATATTTCAATCATCCCAAAGAATTACATGATTTAAATATTAGATAATGTGGATTTTGCTTCGCTGGCACTACAGGTAGCACCTGTCTCATATTATTGTTTAAATTTTTTTATTGGACTTCGGTAACTTAGGTAACACCAATTATCATATTATAAATAATAGCGAGCACAGAGAGCTCTTAAATCATCGTCATGTTAATATTTTATTTATCACGTGATAATTTACGTTGCAACAAGTAAAGGTCAGCATTGAAATCGTATTTGGGTCACAACTGACACGCAAAGATGACAATGTCATCAATATTGTTTTAATACCCATCTATAGTATACGTACAATAACTAGGAGGAGATCACAGGGACTTGCTCCAGGCTTTTCGTTATCAATAATTTGGTAGGTCTGAAGGGAAAAACCTTAGCAATATCAGACTCGAAATAAAATACATAATGTTGGGCGTTGACCACCCCCCCCCCCCCCCCCGCGTAATGGCCGTATAATTGAAATGATAAATGAATGTACATCAAATTTTGTTGAAACACTTATAGAAGACTTTTTCAAAGGCGTCAAACTGCTTAAAAAACAAAATAAAGAGATTAACTGCATACAAAAAAGTATTAAAATAAAATAAAAATTATTTTAGATGTTGGTCAGTTTTAATTCCCTATTACCCTTTCTATCTCGGAAACATTTGTTGGATGGTGACTACACATGCATTGAATTAGCAGATGAGTAGAAGTGAACTAGAAAGTAGGGGACTAGTTTTGAGGGTGGAACAGAAAAAGGGGTCAGTTTTCAAAACTGATAATAAAAAAAAAAAAAAATGATATTAACAAAAATGTTATTTGAATGCATGCTTCAAAAATAAAAATCCAGCTTTTTAAAATTTTGCCAAAAAAGGGGGGAAGGGCATGTGTCCCTTGCCACCGTCTCATATGTCTCTGATAAGAAAACATAGTTGAACATTAACATTTTTCATTTTTATACAATTTTTGCATTTATTATTTCTTTGGCTAAGTAACAAACACTTTCTAACCATGATGTGCTCGCAAGTAACAAGGAACGCATTAGTTTTTCCTTATTTCTGTTAGTGTTAATTATTTCTATCAGTACCCATTTGTTTATTCATCTTACTACCCAAAAGAAGAAAAACAGAAATTATACAAAATATATATATGTATAAGAGAATATTTGGCCACAGGTACTCGGGGACAGAATATATCCACCTTGTTTCCAACACTACGAAAAAAAATATAGCATATCGTATCCTTAAGCTATTATTTACAGCTTAAGCATTGGTTAAATTGATATGCATGCATATCATCACAAAATGACCAAATATGACAGTGGTTCCGTGTACAAAGGTTTTGAAAGATTTTCCGTCAGTCTGATCCTACAAAATATTTGAATGCTACCAACATCTGCCGAAAATGGTTTATAATAGTACGACACAATGAATTGTATTTATTTAACTATTAATTATGACGTTCATACTATATGTATATCTGTTATTATTTATTAAACTCAGTCTTTCTAAAATGAATGCTATAAAATTATTAACCAGCTTGTTGTTGAAACTTTGAAAGGTAATAACATTACACAAGAAGGAATATATGTCTGTATAATCTTGTCACAGATATTTTTAAAGAGTATGATTTCAATACTGAATATTGCCTTAATATATATATCACGCCTCTGCTATGTTTTTTCCAATAAAAAAATATTGAATATTGATAAATATTTTTTATGTGAAAGCAGAGACATGTCTGATGAAAGCGGTACCTATATAATTCTTTTAAAATTAAAAACTATTTTGTTCACTTGGAGATAGCATAATATTGGCCCAAATACACATACTTTAAAATCTCGAAATGAAGATTATCAGTATTACATGTAACCGTACGCAGTGCGGTCTTATGTATGGGCACAATGAGCAGTTGCCCGGTGGTCCCACAAGCAAATGAACCCCATGCTAATCTATGTATGTTGTATACGGCATAATGTTTTATTCTTGAACACTGATTTTGTTGCAAGTATCAATACAAGAAATATATGTTTAATTTTATCGACCATTTATAGTTTTATTTCTGTGAGTGTTTATGTAGATAGGGGCCTCAGTGCACTGTTTTGACCGGGGCCTATATTGCTGATAAAATGGCCCTGACCGTATGTCATTCATCATTTACACTCCATGAACATGTATCGGCTGTACATATCATGGTATAGGCCAATATTGCTTAGGTATGTTGGTTGCATTAATTGATATTTTCGTAATAAAACTCTTTTCTTATGACTTAAAAGACCATACTTTCATTTTGCAGACACCGGTGTCTACTACCCCCTTTAGGCTTTAAAATGGTTGATACCACCCGCGTACTAGTGCTAGTTAGTCTTCAATGTTTGCACTGTCCCTAGTCCAACAATAAAAGATTCCATACTTTTTTCTCGTACTTTTCTATTCTATTTCATTTAACTTTCCAATGGATGTCATAGGGAATATAAAAGTATTTTTAGTATCATTTAATTTCAAATACTAACGTCCTCTCTATAGGCGATGCCTACTCATATTATTTTGTGATATTCAACTTTCACTCAAATATATACACACTGGCCAGACAGAAATGCTGTGCTCGCATCTAGGCAATGTCTACTCCATATTAAAGGGCGAAGCCCTTTTAACTATAGGCAATACGATTTTTAGTCACGTGAGTATCATATTCATAGCCAAATATGAGACAGGCAACCTGTTTGAAGGACGAAGTCCTAAAATTTCAATAATACGATGATTCGTACACGTTAGCCTCACCGCCACCGGACGCAATTACGAACAATTTCGATGAGATTGACCGTGGCATTTGATAATAATTTATAAATTTGACCAAATTGATGAAGCTGATTGCATGTTCATAATTCAGATTAAGCACCAATATTCCTTTTGAATCATAGCCCATATATTATTCAATGCATTGTTACGGGTTTTTAACTTGGAATAGATTTTCATGACCCCGCTCTAGTCACTCTGTGACCTAGATCCGGACACAATTTCGAACGACATCATAATAACCTTTCTAGTGTAAATTATTTAATGACAACTGTTAAAATTGAATGAGCATTCATTCATTTACGTTCACATATCTATGTGTATATAATACACATGACATAAAAACCTTTCCTTTATTCATACCATAAATGTGTGCCAGTTTGCATTCGGAATTCATTGGACTCTTCAATGAATAAGGTACCTCACGGATGTTGACACTTTGGGATAGATCAAGGTAGGGAAAATGTATTATATTGACTGTTTTTGTTTTAATTTCAATGTGTTCTACAAATGCATAGAACCAGGAGATCATATTCTTTCCAATTACAGGCATAGGATAACAAAATATGCGAACCTCAATGAATTTTAGCGATAGATTGAAAGTGCAATTGTCGATCGTTTTCTGTTTACAAATATGAAAACCCGTCGTCTGCAACATTCAACAACTGCGCATGAATAATTTTCTCCCAAAACACGAGTAATTTAGCGGGATATCTATTTATAAAAGCATTTGTTTAATTCATGTTTTGAAGGAACAATTAGGGGACATAGTTTTTATTTCGTTCGTAATTGCGTCCGGTGAGGCTATTATCTTTTATGTTGAATGAATTGTGTAGCCGATTTGTTATGGTGTTCATTTTACCTACGCCGCTCTTCCATCGGTAAACTGACGAGTTCTTTCCCCTGACTCGTACCTCGGCTAGATTGAGACAGATTGAGTCAGTCTATTCCATCGGGAGTTTCGTAGAAAGAGATTTTTTTATTAGAATTTTATTAAAAGTTTATTTCGATTTTGCATAGAGTAAATAATCAAAGAATTGGGAATTTTTCATTGAAATAGATTTCTTTTGCGTTTCTAAATTATCAAATAATCTATTTTTTAAACTTCCGGTGAGCAGATTTTTAGCTATCAATATAAAAGGAAAAATCGGACAGCTTACCGTTAGAACGACTTCGTCCTTTAATATCTGTTCACCGGAAGTGTAAAAATATTGAACAAAAGAGTATTTAAAATCGCAATAAAATTCATTTCAATGAGAAATCCTGATATCTCTTATTGTTTATATTCTGAAAAATTCAAAAACTCAAATGAAAATTATAAAAGAAAGCTTATAATATCCACACAAAGCGCTATGTGTAGTACGTTATTTGTTAGTGTGTACTGATCATGAAATACACACATGCGCCAGGTCGTATGCAACCCTGGCATGAATTTCATCACATGAGTCGGAAGTTCTATCAATTATAAGGCATAGAGGGGCACCTCGAAGATCGCCGTTCAGCATATGGTTACCCAGGGATCTTCGAGGTGCCCCTCTATGCCTTATCATTGATAGAACTTCCGACTCCTGTAATTTCATGAAAGTCCATGCATTTCTCCTGAAAAGATTCTTCTTCTCCCTGAATATTTTGTGTGAACTTGTGTCAAATAGAAAGAGCAGCTCGCCTTCGTCTTCCGCTAGGGAATCTGTTGCATATACATGCTTTCCGCGATTCAAAAACATGAAGTGATTCTGAAAAGACAAGCATGATAGCAGGGAATTATAATTCCCTGATGACAGGTAAGTGTTTTCTTTCTATGGCAAGCAGCTTTGCTTGAAAAACCTTGATTGCATTTAAAATGATTGGATTTTCGTTTGACTCTCATTCCCCTTTTGATACGTCCAAAATCCTTATCTATATAGAATAATATTTTTGTTGACATTAGATCGATTCTAAGTCCTGCATAAATACATTCAGTGGACCTACTTGATATCTGCTGGACCTGTTCTTACCCTTTATCTTGCACACTCACATTGTGACAACAAATATGTAAATCTGAGCAAATGACTTTGATATCAGAATTTTTATTTTCGACAAAAGAGTCAACTAATTCTGGGTCAAAATATTTCAAGTCCCCCTCTCAAAAACAAATGGTCGCCCCATCATATTTTGACACTTCATGCTATGAGAAACTCGAAAAGTCTAAATGGTAAAAACCTCAGAAAACGATTTTCAGACATTGTAACATACATGCATAGGCACATTCAATAACCCCCAAGGCCCCTTCATAAACCTTTCCTACCATTTCATTTTACCCCCTATAGGCATCAACTTCCTGTTAGGCGGGGGAATACGTGTACTATGGAAATATTTCTTCTAGCTGTTCAATTTTAGGAGGCATGCCATTCGCCTGTCATGCCTCTCTTTTAAGACAGCCAAATGTTGGATATAGACTTCGCCAATAAACAGGTTGTGCCTATCTCATATTAAGGACTACTATCCGTGTATATTCTACAAAAACCCACACAATCCAAGGCGAGGTATTCTAGGTCCTAGGTTTTACAAATATTTTATATTTTTTCTGAAAATATCTATGCATTTTAGTTCATCGTTCATTTTCGTTACTATCGTCCTCGCTGTTTTTTCAACGTCGATTTTCTGTCCATAAAAGCAGTATGCAAGATAAAATAACACATGACCGTATTTGTTGCTAGTGTGGATTTATTCTTACCAACATATCGTTCGCAAATACACAACACAAAGAGAAATAATAAGTAAAATTGATCTTACAGGTTTTTCCCTCCGCCATCTTGGGATGGTAGTAACGGTCGTTTCTATCATCAGTTTAACACCAGTCAAGGTGATAGTAAATCTCGGACCCACTATCGTACGTCCGATACCAGGTGTAATACCACTAATTAATTTCTTTAACATTTTCTACTAAATTTGTGTTTTTTCGAGCCTACCTGGCCATTTTATCTTAAGTTTAACCTTTCCTAGACCATATATTTTCTGAAAGGTACTTGATTCCTCTACGTTCGGTGAAAATTTCAGGGCATGTTTAAAATCTTGCAGTGAAATGATTTTAATTATTCGATTCCATTCAGTAGTTTTCACAATACTACAAAGTGAAAGGAACTTTTTTCTTTAAAAGGGACTACTTTTGTATCTGTTCTATGCTCTGGTAGGTGTATTAGTGGTTTGACACATAAAGAGCAAAACAACTTGTTTCTTTAGCCATTTGTTGGCCTAATTTTTATTCTTTAGGCAATTATCAACCAAAAAAAACTCAATAGGTATATAGCTGTCTGATATTTACAAGAATAAGTGTGCAAATGCAAAGGTACCCCCTTGAAGATTTTTAATGAAAATATCTCCATTTACAGCTGATGAGTTCAGATTGTGTAATAAACCAAAAGTTACCTATTCTCTTATATATTACAGTTATTAAGTTAATTTCTAACATACTAAACAATGTTAACACATATATATGCCTCATTGTTATATTTAATAGCTAAATACTATGAAATGTTTGCATTTAGCTCACCTCCCCTTTTCGTCTCATAAAATGAGTTCACATCATTCTAAGTTGTGTTAATTCATACTATAGCCCCATAAATTATGTAGTTTAAGGGGGTAGGCCTGGGGTATGGGAGATAACTCTATGTTCAGTGTCTTCTCAAATATATGATCATCTGTGCGTTTGAAAATTCCCCCTCAATTCCAAGCTTCCTGGTGACAAAGATTGTATACATTGGATATGGCCAGTTAAACAAATTACTTCTTTTCCTTTTACCTTTCCATAGCTGTGCTCCTTGCAGATCTCACCGAAACAGGCGAGGTGGGCGAAGTTCTCGCTGTATATCGGCTGAAGTCGCTCTCCCTCGACTACAAAGCGAAATTAAAGTCGCCTTATTTCTTTTTGCAAGTCACTCTTTTCTTGCAAATAATCTTCGTTTTATGGTAAAGTTGATGGTCAAAACAATTGTAATCAATGGGAAGATACATAAGAATAAGAGGAAAAGGTTTTATTCAAGCAATAAAGAAGGCTTAATTTGTTGATACAAAAGTATCAGGCAAACTTCTGCAAATTTGTACTGACGAAATTCCAGGTGAATATTAAATCCCAAATCTTAAAATATACAAACAGACGTTTCCTTTACCAAATTGGCCGTTGCATTGTGTTATATTCTAATTATTTTCACAAAACTTGAGTTATTTGTAGCTTTTTAAAAGCTAAACAATCAACATGTCTTAAGTTTTAAACACGGCGATCATGGGGACGTAAGAAATTGGGAGAAGGAAACGAATATTTAGATGTCATTGACAGATTTCAAGGCAAAAATGAATAAATCTAAAATCAATAAATATAAGATCAATGATAATAATAAAACAAATAATACAAAACATGAATGCAATGTTAAATATGTGAAAGATATAAACAAGATATTAGCAAAGACACACTTCAAATGCAAAAAAAAGTTAAAAAAACCCACATTTTTGCGAAAACATGTCTCCCTGTCATGCCTTCACTTCTCCCTCAACTTCTAAGACAACTAAAGAATAATCAGAATCAAACGAATACAACTGGAGCACAGAATTTGAATGAATTTAACAATACAGCTGGGTGGCTGTCTGTGTTTTTTGTGGTTTTATTTTGTAATGAATTAATCTTAAGTAGAGTCACCCTCAAACCATCCCTCCCCTCCCCAGCCGACTTGAAAATAAAAAAAAACAAATGCAGTCATTTGGTAATTTGGACTTCCACTTTGTCAATTATAAGAATTCAAAAGCTTTTTGTTATTGGTAACTAGTTATTTTTTATCTCACAAACAAAGAAACTAGCAAAGGATGGGTGTGTGATAACTTTCCTCGACAATTTCATTTTTTTATGGGTGCCATCCATGAAAAACATGAATTTAAATATTTCAAAAATCTGACGGTAAAAGTTTGTAAAATTTGTTGCAATGATGTCTATATGCTTATTCTTCAGTGTGACATTTTTTGGTGGAAATTAATAGACAGGAATTTTTTCAATCCGATTTTTAATACCAAGGTGGTCCTCAGGGCATCCCCCCTTTTTTGCAGTTTCCATTGTTTTGCACGTGATTATCTCCAAACAGGATATTTAGATATACTAGATATTTCATATGTATTCAACAACATCACTCGCAAGTGTATTAAAGCCAAAATATTCCCTTTCAATCAGAAATAAATGTGCATATCTATTAGAATCTTCCGGAACTAGTATTACCATCTGGCGTCAAGAATACACCCAAAATTGCTATATTTAGGATGTGCTATGGAGAAAACGGCACGGTGAAATTTTTTGAAACTTTGGCAGATCATGTATTTAGACATAACTATTCCATGATGCAAATTTAAAAAAAAATGAATGATGGGAAAATTTTAGGGTAACCCAGGTCTACCACCCTAAGGCATAAAATAAGTTTTTGTTTGGATGTTCAAATATACTGTTACAACCAAATAATACTCTAAAACATGAAATACAAATTGACAATTTGAATAAAAAAGCAGAAAATGCTAAGCAGTCAAAATATTTTTTCTGGGATCACTTAAATTACCAGGTTTTTACTACATAATTTTCAATTAAAACTGTTTTCTAATGCCTTATATTGTTTATAAGTACATTGTACATGCATTCTAACTGAAACTATCAAAATTTGGAAGGAAAAATGTGTAGGATAGAAAAAAATTCAATAATGATATCACCATATTCTATATTTGAAGTCGACAAAATGGCGTGTGATGAATTTTTTTTATTTCCTAATATCAACCATATTTTCAATATTATATGCCCTTCTAATGCAAAACCATGTTCAATCACATATACCCAATAATTATAAAGTCATAAATAGAAATAAAATTAGTTGCAATACCCTCTGTCCATGTATATCCAGTGTTTGGGAGCAATATTCCAAAATATTACATAACATGCATTTTGACCATGTAATCTGACACCACAATGCATTTTGTATAATTTTTGTATGAAAGATGCCACTCTGGGTCAGTTGTGACATTATTAGGCTAATTTGGACATTATAGCAACAACAATTAAATTTAATGCTTTTTGCCTTAAGGTGTAATACCACCAATTAATTTCTTTAACATTTTCTACTAAATTTGTGTTTTTTCGAGCCTACCTGGCCAATTTATCTTAAGTTTAACCTTTCCAAGACCATATTTTTTCTGAAAGGTACATGATGCCTCTACGTTCTGTCAACATTTCAGGGCATGTTTAATATCTTGCAGTGAAATGCCAGGCTACGGAAAACACCTACTCTAAAAATAAATCGGTCATCCCCAAGAAATTCAGTATTTATAATAGCGGTCATGCATCAAATACTCCATAGAGGTATTGCATTGAAATACAACTAAATCCATCAAATTTGGACTCAATATAATCCCTATATATTTTGTTTCAATTATCAATTTTAATTATTCGATTCCATTCAGTAATTTTCACAATACAACAAAGTGAAAGGAAATATTTTCTTTAAAAAGGACTACTTTTGTATCTGTTCTAAGCTCTGATTGGTGAATTAGTGGTTTGACACTACCACTGAAACCTGGAACCCGTGTCTAATAACAGTCATTTTGTTAGCTTGTTCTACTTAAATCGCTATTTTCAAATTTTATTAAATCTCTTCTGACATACTGACAAAAAAAAATTCTGCATGGAAGTTAACTTTTTGAGATCTCGTAAGTAACGAGAGTTCGATTGAATGAGACTAGATTCGACCCTAAGAAAGTCGTCCTCGACATATCTCGACACTATTTTGATGCACTGGTTGAGCGTGAAATCGGCAGATAATTTTCAGATTCGCGAGCATTCATGACCGCGCATGTTTCATATTATTTAAATCTTTTTCATGAAAGTATTTTCTTTCGTATCTATGTTGGCTTTACACATCCGGGTTTAAATGTCAGCACCCGAACATGCTTAGTCTCGCGAGACCGACGCGAGAAATGGTTCATCAGTGGTATACCGTAATGGGGACTTGCGTCCTCTATTAGACGATATTAATTTTCCCAAAGCAAATAGGCCTTTCGTGTAATATAATCTCATTTGTCCTTTTCGTCGAATAAATGCATTGACACCTTTCGGTTCATTAAATATTTTTCTGCAAGCTTCCATAGTTAATTATCTTTGAATATATATATTTATGTCCTAATATCGGAAAATGTTTATTGGTCTTAGCTCTGTTTTTTGATGCGCCATCTTTACCACGATATCAGGATAAAAATATAGAATCGACTTCGGACAAGTTTTCAAAATTCGACACGAAATTTCGCATAAAGTATGGGCAAATTTAAGCTCCGTGAGCAATAAGATAGCGTATCAAAAGCATAGCTAAGAACTATACTATGCTGATTTGAATATAAATTTTAAATGTCTACTTGTGACAGCTATGTTATTTATTGTACAGGGCGAGTCTTTCAAATAGAGAGGACAAGGAAGATTTAGTGACTTATAGCCTAAGCAGAGCGGATGGTATGGCAGTAGACTGGATTTATAATCATATCTACTGGATTGACGTTACACATAAACATGTAAAGGTGGCGAATCTAGACGGAAGCTTGAAGAAAACTCTGATTGATACAGATCTTGTAACTCCCAGAGCTATAGTTGTACATCCTAATGAAGGGTAAGTAATATTTATTCAACGTTTTCCGAATAAAACGGTTAAAAAATGGAACGCGCAGCGTGAGATTTTTTACCTGTTTAACTCGGAAATCCGTGGATAAATGATTTGCAACATGAAAGCATGCGATATCACATCTATATCGTTGGTTATTGCATGGCTCTCTGAGAGTAATAAAGCTAAATCCCAGATTAATAGTGAGCAATATCTTGCATCTGCCTGTATTATTTCATAGTTCTTAGCTGTTGGTTACATTCTGATATGTAAACCATAAAAAGATGAAAGGAAAAGAATGAATGCATGTTACATGTGATATATTTAACTTATTAAAGTTTTGCCAACAGTGATTAGTTAAAAATGAATACACGAACAAATATTATCTAGTAAAGAAAAATTTGAAGATATGAAAGGGATAAGCCGTAAATCGAAGGAAGACAGGCAATGTTATGGCTAAGACCAAAAGGACAAAAGTACAATGATCTACAAAGCACTGCACAGAAAACACAAGATCCCGCAACACGAATTCTACAAAACACGGTGCGTGATTCATGTGTTCCAGAATGGTTAGAAGTTCCTGCTCCGCTAATGGCATTTGTCGTGTAGCTCTTGTTAAAAAGAAGAAAAAAGTAAATAAAGAAAATTTTAAATTAAAAAAAAGCAAACAAACAGGCCCTTAGATAAGTTCATGGTTGATGTCAAATGATCATATTAATCTGTTCAATCACTGTTCTAACCCAGGACCTATAAAGTTATGAATTTAAAGTTATCTTATTTGTAGATGGTTGTTTTTCACAGACCTCTACGACCCTAAAATCATCAGATGTGGTTTGGACGGAAGTAATAGACAGACGATCGTTTCAAGCAAAACCACGGAAATAGATGACCCGAACGGACTATCTATTGGTAAAGTATCGAGAAAATACTTCAATGACTGGCAATTATATGTATATGTAATCAGTTAATAGTGTTAGAGCTATGGTGTTTAACGCCACTTTCAACAATATTTCAGTTATCTCATGCTCCACTCGTGGGACCCGTCGTTAGAACAACACCAAGCGTATCACACATTCTCCATAATATTTTAACAGCTATCAGCAACACGTATGAAATATTATTACAAGAAATAAACATTTATCATATACAAAATGGCCGTCGTGGATGCGATTGGGTTAGGATCGGATCCTATTGTAGATAAATTCACTTCTATCTATGCTATCAGTACTTATCATCGTTAAAGGTGTGACATGTGGTAGCACGCATCATGTTCATGCTCTACATATGCCGTTGGAAATACAGGTCCTATCTTAGGACTTGCAAATGTATGTGATCAAAATCATGCAATGGAAATACACTTGTCCTGCTTTATAGTTGGTTTATGGTTTATGGTGTTTAGCGCCACTTTCAACAATATTTCAGTTTTATCGTGGCGGTCAGTTTTATTGGTGGAGGAAACAGGAGTACCCGGAGAAAACCACCGACCTGCCACAAGTTATTGAGAAATTCTATCATATAATGTTGTATCTAGTAAGCCTTGCTATGAGCAGGATTCGAACTCACAACGCTAGTTGTGATAGGCACTGATTACACAGATATTTGTAAATACAACTACCATGCGATTACGACTACGAAACCACCCCTAAGTGACCGTTGTAGCAGCGATCGTATTATAAATGAATTCACTTCTACTTACCTATGCAATCAGTACTTGTCGTCACTAAAGTTGTGAGTTCGATTCCCCACAGTGGCGATCACAAGGTATATATGATGCAACTTCTTGTGATAAAGTTTAATACGACTTCAGGAAAATCACGTGATTTTCTACGGTTTTCTCCACAAATAAACCTGATGTTCACAATATAACTGAAATATTGACAGAAGAGGCTGCAAGTTCTGTCAGTGCTTTATATTCTTTTTGATCTTTTGGGGTAAGTTCTGTGTGAGCTTTTTATTGATTGTTAGCTTTTTGTATATGATCTGGTAGAAATCATCAGATTATTAACATTTAAGTAGTGATTGTGTCAAACCAGGAATATTGGCGGTCATGTATATGTGTGCTAGAGGTATCGGTTTTGCCTCCTTCTACAATTTCACGATTGCATTTAGGGATCGTTTCGACATTGTTTGTTTTTCATTTAATTTCACAGATTTCTCTAGCAACAAATTGTACTGGATCGATAACGTTTATAAACAGATACGATCATCAAATCTCAATGGAACGGATATAAAACTGTTAACTACTTCTCCTCACTACATGCCATGGGCATGGGGATTAATTGTATTCGGAGATTGGATTTATTGGACTTCGTTTACAAATAACACAATATATAGAGTTGATAAAGAAACCGGATCAACATTTGAAGTTGTCAAGACAGAATTAAGCAGGCCAGTTGGAATCAAGATTTACAGCCAGGAAAATCAACCAACAGGTATTTTGTGTGTGAGTGTCGGTAGGATGGGGAGGGGGTATATAATACATGCAAATGGTTTTACACACAGATAAAGTGAAACGGGTTTAAAGATGGCGGTTCATTAAGTGAGAATTGTCATTCCTATCACATGTGGGTAACACTTGCATGACTGGATTATTTCAGTAATAGGGAGGTTTGGGACTCTAAAGCTAGTTTAGCCCCACCACTTGTTCTGGAAATGTCTATACCAAGACTGGAACTTTCATCATAATGAAAGGATTTGAAATCCAAATTCATTAGCGAACAATATCATCAACATTTGGTTGCATGTGAATTGTTCATTTTGATTCGTAGTCTAGCCTAGTTGAGTTGAATTTGAAGGAACCAATGAAATGTCTTCAAATGTTTAAGAGTTCTAGAAAAAGATAGATATGCGAACCATTGGTCAGATGGTCTGGCCTGTTCGCAGCGAGAGCAAATGAATGTTATCTTTACCTACAAATTACTCATATTCTGTTTGTCCTGTCACATTTTACTGCCAAAAAATAATGCAAACGTCACTCCAATCATTTCAAGGTTGTCCTCTTTCACATCCACGCATTGTTGTTGCAATCCGGTACCAGAATACTACTTCCATACTAGACGAACAAACCAAAATCATGCTTAATCCTTTACAGTCAAACCTGTATATAATTGACACGCACCTGAAAAGGTGTCCTTATGGGCAGTTGTCCTTCATGCACATGTTAAAATTAAATGCACTGTTAATAAATAGGGAAAATGAGGCTGCCCTTAATAGACAGTGATTTGTTATATATATGTGCCCTTTAAGGCAGATTTGATTGTGCAGCGAATACAACGATCGCAGGATGAAGTAAGATACAATAATAGTATGAACAGACCATACAGCTAAAGAATCCAATTAAACCAATTCAAGATAAATGAGGTTCGATTATGTTATTATATTTCTGACTGAGCTCTGTGTGTTATATTGCAATAGGAGTTAATATATGCGGACAAAACAATGGTGGTTGTGAACAATTGTGTCTACCGTCCTCGCCGTCAACTATTCAATGTGCATGTGCTGATGGTTTTCAACTAGAAAATGACGGGAAAAGATGCTTAGGCATAGGTAAATATTTTACTATTATTATGCAAGTCGACAAGTATTCGTGGAAGTGTGTGTCATTCAAGCTAGCCAGTGTGTATGTATCCACATTGTCCTTTGTGATATCTACATATTGAATATTGAATTTGTGTGTCACAAATGTTTCATTGTCATATCTGAATCTGTTTTAAAGTGTCAGTTATTTTGGGCGTTTAGATGTAGTCCCAAGATGAAGTATGAAGAACAAATAATTATACGAAATGTATAAAACCTATATTAGACGGGGTCCGTCGATGTCGTGATCGCATGATAGTTGGATTTACAACTACATGTGCAATCAGTGCCTATCACTACTAAATTTTGAGAAGCTGATCAACATCTAACTATTTTTTCGATACTAAGAAGAGTTTGAAGATACCAAAGGGGTAATCAGAATCCGTATATCGAAGAAGAACAGACAACACAATGGCCAAAAGAAAAAGTACAAAAGGACAAACAACGATCTACAAAACATACATATACAACTAAAGATCGAGTAACGCGAACCCCACTAAAAAAGCGGGGTGAACTTGGGTGCTTCAGAATGGTAAGCAGTTCCTGCTTCACTAGTGACACCCGTCGTGTTAATCTATGCAAAAACCCGGTGATAAGCCACGAACGAGGATAGGACCGGGAGGTTTGATCTAATTATGAGTAACATGGCTGGTGTCTTACAACATGTATAAGAAACGGAAGCTGCTTACCGTTCTTGGGCAGCAGAATAAACCAGTTTTTCGGTCGGGTCCGTGTTGCCCATCTTTTTAATTTTTTGTGTTGTCTTGTATTTTTTGCTTTGTTTCTATTCGTTCATTGTCTTGTGTCCAATGTTGTATATGTCTCTGAATGGTCTTTTTTTGTCCCCTTTCTGTTTTCTCTCATAACTTTGTATCACCATCGTTTTGCACTTAATCAAACAACCACACAAATCATTCGACGATGAAACAATGATGCGACGTTTTTTTATTGTCGAAATGACGTTTTGTGCCTGCTTGGAATACATTGTATATAATGATGATGAAGTGTCATGTGTGTAAGCAGTGCCGGATTTACCTAGATGCTTGACATGCTGAAGTCTAGTGCTCCACACTTTAAGGGGCCTCCGGACAAGGTGTATAATATTGTTGACACTGTCATTGGACTTTCATATTTATGCTGTCATAGCTTAATGTACTCTCTTAACAATTCATTGATAATTTTTCTTGCACAGTTGCGGTCCATTTCAAAATATTGCAGAATCTTAAACAACCCTCATCGTCCTCGCCTTTATTCATATTGATTACACACTTGCATCTATCTTCCTCCAGTCGTGAGGGTGGGGGATTGGGAGGGCCCAACGAAATAGCCTAGAGCCTCTCTTCATCTAAATCCGGCACTAGATGTAAGTTTTATCAAACTGAAGACTGTGTGGTAATAAGAACGTAGATACTTAATTTAGTATGTGCGACACGTTTCATGAATAACGTCATTAGGTACGTTCAGATTCAAAAGATTGGGGAGCCAAATAATTTAAAAGTATTTGAGCGATACTATACAACTGAGGATTGTTTGGTCGTTAGAAACTGTGTAAGAAGAGTTCGAAGATACCAAATGGGTAATCAGAAACCGAATATCGAAGAAGAACAGACAACACAATGGTCAAAAGAAAAAGGACAAAAGGACAAACAACGATCAACAAAACATACAAATAAAACTAAAGATCGAGTAACACGAATCCCACTAAAAACCAGTGGTGAACTCAGGTGCTCTGGAAGGGTAAACAGTTCCCGCTCCACTAGTGGCACCCGTCGTGTTTATCTAGTTACAAACCCGTTAGTAAGTCGTGAATGCGTTATATTTCTAATTTAGTGCACACAACACGTTGCTGGAATAATCTTAATCGGGTACACTCAAAGTAAAATGATTAGGAAATTCAAAATAATTTAATATTCTTTGGGAGATATACTACAATTGAAGACTGCTTGGCCTCTGGAGAATCAGAAAACAGGCAAGCACTATTGCATGGTTAAACCGGTTACAAAAATGGGGTGCAAACCCTCCCTATTGATAATAAGCAAATGATAAAATCTTGCCCACATACGCTTCAACTCAAACATATTACATACTACCACAAAAATGAATGACACCATTAACATGAACTGTAGAATAACAGGGTCAATGAGTAGTCGTAGTACGAAAGGAGAATCTGCTGGTTAAAGACAATTACTCTTTAGACAAAAACATCATAACTGCTACCCTCTATCATTTATATTATCTTATAAAGGTTCTAGAAATTGGTTAACCTTTGCCAACCTTGAGACAATCGAACGCATTGACGTTGACACGAGTGTGACAGAAAACATAGCAACTGGCACTGTGTACGCCGTGGACCTAGATATCCATTATAGCAAAGGGCTTGTGTATTGGACTGACATTGTCGATAAAAAGATTATGAGGTTTGATATCCATTATAACACAGGGTTGTGTACTTGACTGATGTTATAGATAAAAACAATGAAGAGGTAACTTGTTCTCGTCATGATATAGCTGGAAAAACTGCTCACTTGGCTTCTGATTTACTCACTCACGCACTTACTCAATTTAGTCGTTGTCAACATACGTTCAAAACTAATTTGAATAGTGTTTTAATACCCATATGTACAAAGGACGGAATGTTATATCCGAAATCTTGTTTTACTGCAAAAATATTGCATGCATATGAATACGAATATCATAACCATAGCCAAATATATTGATTTTATGAATTATGCAAAGATAGTTTAAACAATTCCACCAATATCAACGAATAAGGGTAATAACAAAATTACCGAACTCCGAGCAATCTTACAAAGGGAAATTCAAAACTCATAAGTGTATAAACAGACAAAATCAGTCAACAACCGGAAAACTGTGAAAACCGTAATGACCCTGACTTGGTACAGGCATTTCTAAAGAAATGGTGGGTTGAATCAGATTTTAAAGCGCCAAACCTCCCCCTTTCATTACGGCTCAAAGTCTCCGGCTGTCACTATAACAGTATTTATAACAATACTTGAACAAAACAGGCAAAACAGTTGGCATAACAGCACCAAACTCAGTGAAGTAAATGTCAAAACACTTTTAGTTCACACATTGATAAAAAAATATGTTTGACATTTTTTGTTTTTGACCACTTATCTTTATACATTTTCACTATATGAAAATCCATCGTTTATAATCTTTTCTGCAGAGATGGAATATATTTCGACAAGATCTTGGTATCGGAATATAAACTTTTTAAGAGATCGAATAAGGCGAATCTTGTGATAGCCCTAGTCCAGTAGCCTGTTTCTCAGATGAAGATGACGTTTCAGGAAATCAGAATAATTGCTACTGGCCCTTGCATAGCGAATCAATTGTGTAAACAACATATGCAGGAGAAGCTGGTATATTGCTCCACATATTTGGAAAATTTATGATTTTAAAATTGAAGTCGTCCCGTTCATCATAAATTTTAGTACTGATTTGACCACTGTCGTCAAATTCGAGGTGTAAGTCCAAAAATGAAACGAAGTTAAACTGGATCTCCAACGTCAATAAAACCAAACGATACAAAAGCCTGCAAAGTTTCGCTTTCACTCAAACGTTTTATATTTGACGTATTCGGATGTATTACTGGTTATCCTGTTTTTATCATTGATATTTTACTATAGGAGTTCGGTAACAAAAGATTCAGTATCAGGAGTTGTGGAAGATGTTGTGACCGAGGCAATTGGAATTCCGAATGGATTGGCTATTGACTGGATATATGACTTGCTCTATTGGACAGATACTGGATATGACCACATACAAGTTTCACGGTTAGATGGAACGGACAGACGGACAATTGTAAAAGACGATAGTCTTGATCAACCAAGAGCAATAGTTGTAGATCCAATAAGGGGGTAAGTCTTCATTAAACAGCATTCGAACGCAAATTGTTAGGGTTAGGATTATGGTGTTTAACGCAACTTTCAACATGATTATAATTATATCGTGGCGGTCAGTTTTATTGGTGTAAGAGAACACTACCGACCTGCCGCAAGTCACAGAGAAATGTTATCACATAATGTTGTTTCGAGTACACCTCGCCTGAGTGGGATTCGATCTTACAACGTTAGCAGTGATCGGCACTGATTACATATAGGTAGTCATCAATCCAATTACTATACGATCAAGACCACGATGGTCTCTGCAAATTGTTTTGGATAAGAAAAACAATTTCAAGCACAATGATGTATTCAAAAGTAAGTGTATCATATCATAATACTGTTCATTCATGAAAATAATACCGTTGCTTTCAATATTGTTTGTCACCATCGTTTGTAACCCACAACTGATCATGTTCATGATAACCATCACCACTCATTATCTTGTGTATATACAGGGTACCACATGTGTAAATACAGGGTACCACATGTGTATATAGAGGGTACCACATGTGTAAATACAGGGTACCACATGTGTAAATACAGGGTACCACATGTGTATATAGAGGGTACCACATGTGTAAATACAGGGTACCACATGTGTAAATACAGGGTACCACATGTGTATATAGAGGGTACCACATGTGTAAATACAGGGTACCACATGTGTATATAGAGGGTACCACATGTGTTAATACAGGGTACCACATGTGTATATACAGGGTACCGCATGTGTGTATTCAGGGTGCCACGTGTGTATATACACTGTACCACATGGGTATACAATGTTCCATATGGATTAGCAGCGGAACCGTAGTTCTTATGGTCTTTACTACGGATTTCAACCCATTGTAAACTTGCATAATTTTTACTCCAACAGAGGCCGAGACTTTCGGATTCTACCATCACATTTCTGAAGTTCGTCAAATAAGTTCACTGAAAGCCTTCGGAAGACTTAATATTTACACTTGTATGCCGAATAGTTTGAAGATACCAAAGGGATAATTAGAATCCGTATATCGAAGAAGAACAGACACACAAAAGCCAAAAGAAAAAGGACAAAAGGGCAAACAGCGATCTACAAAACATACACATAAAACTAAAGATCGAGTTACATGAACCCCACTGAAAACCGGGGTGAACTCAGTTGATATATGGAAGAGTAAGCAGTTCCAGCTCCACTAGTGGCACCCGTCGTGTTAATCTAGTTACAAACCCGGTGATAAGTCATCAATGAGGAAAGGACCGGGGAATGTTTACGACAAGTGGAACATATCAGTGGTAATATGGGACACAAATATTCCATAACGGTCAACCAAATCACGGTGGCAATCGTAAAAGTTTGGAAGTGACGTCTTCAACTTAACACTTGGTTCAATAGCTTCTTTGTTAGCAGAATCAGTATATCGAAGAAGAACAGACAAGACAATAGCCAAAAGAAAAATACAAAAGGATAAACAACGATCTACAAAACATACATATAAAACCAAAGATCGAGTAACTCGAACCCCACTAAAAACCAGTGGTGAATTCAGGTGCTCTGGAAGGGTAAGTAGTTTCTGCTCCACTAGTGACATCTCGTCGTGTTAATCTAGTTACATATTCCTATGAAAAAGCCAAAAATAGTTAAGGAAGTCACAAATAACCAATCAATGTTAAATAACAACATCGGTTTCACTGGTTTTATTTTAACATAGATGGTTATTCTTCTCTGAGTGGGGTAGTAATCCCAGAATAGAACGGTGTCGGATGGATGGAACAGAGAGAAGCATCATTGTAAACACTGATATTGAATGGCCAAATGGAATGTCTATCGGTAAATATATAAATTAGTTTACAATTCATTAATATGGTTGCTTTATGATAGGCAGATGATACTAATACGTAACAATGAAAAATAATAATAAAACTTAGAAATGTGACTACAAAATGCAAAAAGAGGCACATACAAACGAAGAAAATCGAAGTTGAGCAACACGTACCACAAATAAAACCGAGGAAAAACCCAGATGGTCATACTGCACATAGCTCCGCTGTCTTACTGAGGGTTATGGTCTAAGTCCGGCAAATGTAAAAGGGACACCAGATGCCATGGTTTATTGATGGCAATGAAAATAAATGTTTGAAAAAACACGGCGATGCAATCAACAAATGGGCAACCCAGAGACACAGTCAACATTGGGTAGAAAACACAGAACGAAGACAACAAAAAACACAACATAGAAACCTGCAAAGATGAGTAACACGATCACCTGAATTAAGCAGATCTTATTTGCTTAAAATATTAGCAATTGGGATTGGGCACAAGTTGTGATACAATTATCTAATGGTGGCTACCCGTATCCATCAATTCAGGGGTGTGGATCGAGGTGCTCCCGAAGGGTAAGAAGTTCTGGGTTACTCATAGGCAAGCTTGGTACAAGTCTAGTTGGTAATAGAGGAAAGAACAACATATATATGTGAAAGGGAACAAGTCCATTGACATTTGAAATCACGAAAGTTGGTATCCAACGAACGAAACGGAATTTACTCTATTTGATTATGATTTAGTTTCATCAGTATCCCTACATCAATTTGGGAAAAGACTGAAGATACCGAATGAATAATCAGAAGCTGTAAATCAAAGAAGGACAGACAATATAATAGCCGAAACATGGGATAAACTCAGGTGCACCAGAAGGATAAACTGTCAATGCTCTACTAGAAACAACTTAAATATTTTGAAAAATGGTGTTAAACACCGGTAAACCAGACCCTCAAATTAAGGATATGTCAATTAATTTTAGACAGGGTATATATTATTTCAGACCACGTTGGAGGAAGACTTTATTGGATAGATGGTAAACTAACTCAAATAAAAAGTATAAGGTTTGATGGATCCGACACACACACCATCTTAAAAGACCCAACGAGCATGCCGAAACCGTTTGATTTAGTCGTGTTTGACAACTATGTTTATTGGACAAATTGGCAGTATAAATCTATATGGAGAATACATAAATATTCAGGACAAGATTTAAAACTAATAGCTAGTTATGTTCATCATCCAATGGGAATACAAATGTTTGGAGCTGAGGCACAAGTTAATGGTATGTAATCTAATATATTGTTCAGGATTATTATTAAAGATCAGTATAAGGTTCAAGATTATAACGCAGAACGATTTACAACAAAGCTGCTGGTTTTATTAAATATGTGAAAGTTAGCATTTTACTCACATGTGAACGACATACATGTTCGCTTCGTTTGACTAAGTGTAGAGGTTTGGCCCCGCCACTAGTTATTGAAATGCATGTACCGAGAACATTGAGCGGCCAGGTATATATGGGTTAGGGGTCAGGTATATGTGTGTCAGGGGTTCAGGTATATGTGTGTTAGGGGATCAGATTTGCCTCTGGTTTTTTCGATTTTTTGTGAGATTTCTGAACTGCTCTGATGGCGTGGTGTTCCTTTTTTATCATTTTGCTTCACATATATACGTCATGACATCAAACCTTACCAATAAGTGGTCAATTGTCAGAATGTATATGCCAAATTGAATGCACATTGGTTTAGTGTTGATGAGACGTTGCGCTCGCATATTTGCGTAAGCACAACATAGGAATAATTTTAATCATGCGTAGTGTTTTTCCATTGTGCAATTTAACAAATAAAAACAAATTCACAGCCCGGATGGACACGATAAATCCGGAAGAAATAAAATAAAATGAAATATTAAGTGACAAAACCACATATCGAACAACACATATATCGACAAACCAGAATATGAACAGTTTTCAAATAAGGAAACTTTGTCAGGCTTGTGTCCGTGATCCCTAACATGTATTATATAACGAGAAAAGCTTGAAGATACCAAACGGGTAATTAGATGACAAAAAGGAGAGAAAGACCGACAATGATTGACAAAACACTACACATAAAACTAAATATACAAAAGCATAAACCGCGGATGGTCTCTGTTCTTCATTTTCCACTAAATGACATTCGTCGTCATGTTACCCATGTGATAAGTGTATGCATAGGTATTTCTACATTTACAAGACGTATAATCGTTGTTGCTCCCACTCAGGGACGTTAATTTGTAGGTACCTCAATATTGACTTCTACGATTAATAATGATGTTGCAATAAGCTAAGCAAAATGTACTCAGTGTTTTGAGTGGCTCGGGTGAGACGTTTAACGTTGCTGACTGATCTATCAAATAATGATTTATGAAACCTGTAAATAGTTTTGCTCATTTCAAATGCCATGCTTAACCTCTGACATAGTTTTCAAAATGCAGAAGGTGGTCAGAATTTGGTAGAAGTAGAACAACCTCTGACATTTCTTGAACTTGGTGAAGGCAGTCAGTATTTGGTAGAAGTAGAAGTAGAATAATGTCATCATTAATATTTAAAGGTGACAATTTGTGTGGTGACGACAATGGAATGTGTAGTCATATATGTTTTCCTTTACCTGCTTATGATAGTACGTCGAAAAGTACAAAGATCGGATGTATGTGTCCAGATTCCTTTATAGTGAAGGCTGATAATAAAACGTGTACAGAAATAGGTATGTGCATAATACAACGTAATTACATTAATACGGCATCACCTGTATAAACCGAACCTTAAATCAACCGGAAATCTGAATATTCTCAGCTTACAATTCAATGCAATACCTTATTTCTTTGAAGGGAAATATTTACCTGCCTAATCCGTACTCCTGTCTATTGACAATAATAACTATTTCTATTACAGTCCTAAATATTTGTCCTTTACTGTCTTTGGGAAATAGACCTTTCGCCGGTTGCATTTAATTAGACAAGATATCGTGTCCCTTGTGGATCACCCTTTCTCACTGATGCAATCGCGTGGTTCCCGGTTTTATTTAGTTTTGTACTCACATGTACAAAAAAAGTCCACACGCACAGTATTCCGCAAAAATACTGTTTTCGTTTCCAAACTTCTCTACATTATTACAGACGCTTATGATAATTCATGTGCTAATTAACGATGTACGAACACTCATTCCAATACATGTTATCATTGGTTGTTATTTACGTCAACTACACAATAAACATGTCGCAGCTAAGAAAGCTACTTTGAATGAGTTGGTATGTATGGGAAAAAGAACGCCCTGAATTAGATATCTACGTTTCTAGTATTATTGCTGGGTCGATACCTCTGCATGTGAGCTATTAGTCCACAAGGGCATCATCGTCCATTATTATACTTCGTGTAAGTTTCTGTAGTGATACTTGGTACTGTAATATTTTGGCATATTACCTGGGTAATATTTTGGACAATTAGACCTGAGTGTCTAATTGTCCAGGTAATATGCCAAAATATTACCCAGGTCTGAGAGACATATTACCCTCCCCTTCGGTAATTATATAGATTATTAGATATATTTATGTTTGAATTTTACGTTTCTTAAAAAAGTGCGAGATATCGAAGAAGGACAGACAATACAATGGTCAAAACAAAAAGGACAAAATGACAAACAATCTTCTACAAAACACTACACAGAAAACTAAAGATTGTGCAGCACAAACCCACAAAAAAGTCGGGGATTAACACAGATGCTCCGGAAATGTAATCATTCCCTGCACCATTAGTGTCACCTGTCGTGTTACTCTTGTTACTAGCCTGGATATAAATCGTGAACGAGAAAAGGACAGGATTAGGATTACAACAAACATAACATATAATGTAATTCATTAAAGATAAGGTCGATCTTACTTAGTTAGAGGAAGCAATGTTTATTCTTATTTTCTATAAATCACTTTCATATGAGTACAAAACTAAATCGGCAAGAAAGGGTGTGCACATAGTATCCATTGTAATACCAGTGGATTGATAAAAATGGACAAATATGTTGTCGATCGCCTGGGTTCATTTCCAGTTTTGTGTTTTTTTTTGTTTTGTTTCCTCCAACCTGTGTCTTGTGTATCCTATGTTACCAGTGTCTCTGGATAGTCCATTCTTTATTGCCTCATCGGTTGTCCCTAACGTTTATTTACTGTATTACTGGTAAGATTCGCCGCAAATAAAGTTCACGAATATCAAGGTGAAGGTCAGCGTTATTCATTAGTTCTTGGATTCGTGATTGGTTTCAAGTAACAAAAAGTATTGATAGCGATGCAATAGATCATTTACACATTTTCGACTTGGTTTTAAAATAATACGTGTTTACACGATTATATAAGAGTTATTTCAGTTTAAGGTGGATAAAAGGGCAAATTCGTGCAATTTGTTATTTTTTTCCCTATTATGTTTCTTTACGTTCTGAGTTCCGTGTTGTGATGTCCGTTACGATTTCCGCATACAATAGATGTTCAGCTCATCCTAACCTTCAGTTGCATGTAGGAGGGCTCATGTCTTATTTACATTGTTTGTTTGTTTGCGCATAGCGGTTTCCAATATATATTGTGTTGTATTTTTGCTATGTTTTTTCTTCGTTTTGTATACCATATATGTTGCCAGTTTCTCTGGATTGACAATTTGTTATTGCCCATGCGATATTCTCTAACGTTTATTAACGAAAATAATATATATATTGCTATAATCTGTACTAATTTTGCAATGTTGTAGCAACGTTCGAACTTGCTAGTTGATATACAATTATTTTACAAGGTTCACATATATGCATCTGTCATAAGGGAGATAAATCCATAAACTACGTATCAATAGATATAATTTTATAATCGAATAGGAAATGTGGAAAACGTCTATTGAAAGTTACAGGAATCATTTCCTGTAATTACCTGAGATTTGGATTAGGGTCATGGTGTTTGACGCAACTTTCAACAATAGTGGCGGACGATGGGTTTATTTGAGGTTGAAACCGGAGTATTCGGAGAAAATCACCAACCCGCCACCAGGCACTGACAAACTTTATCACATACTGTTGTATCGAGTAAACCTCGCCATGACCGAGATTCGATATCACAACCTTAGCGGTGATGTGCTCTGCTTGCATGGGTAGTTGTAAATTCAACTACCATACGATAACGACCACTATGACCCTGTCTGAAATGTGGAAAAACAATTGTACGACTTCAGTATTTCATACTTCATAATGGCAAGAATGTATTATGCATGGATAGACTTAAATTCATAAGAACTTTCAATACTTTGCAAATCGTAGATTGGGTTTGGGCTACTCTTTGCCCACAATTATATATGATTCATAGTTCTTGTGTTATTTTCAAAAAGTTATTTCATTTAATTTCAAAAATTTATATTCAGAAAGTTTAACTTTCGTCATATTGTCTCATTTCATATTTAGAAAGGCCATCAAATATAATGATAAACTTGACTAGTAGTAGTAGAATAACCATCACGTGGACCCTGCCTGTGACCTCATCAGATTTCATTCAACAAACGGAAGTTAAACTGTATGATGGGAATAATGATCTGGTGTACAACAGAGTTGTGAATTATCCTGATACATCGTTAATAATTATGTCAGTACAATTGACGTCATGTGACATGCATACACTAAAGTTGCGATGTAAATATAACAAAGTTGGTTGGTCACAATACCAGGAAGAGACGTTTTGGGCAACAGGTATGTTACATTAAATGGTATACTGCGGCTGGTCTATATGAACAATGAATATGCCTGTTTGCGTGTACATAAACATACCGTAGGGGCAATCAAAAATGAACATTCCAGAGAAACTGGGAACAAGACGACAAACAAAACAAAAACACAACACAATATGTGTTGGACACCACTAGGCACAAACAAGCACAGATAACGTAAATAACACATGATCCCTCCTACAAACATATTTGCTTGATGCACTCACTGAGATCATATAGCATTTTCCATGACGTCAAAATACGTCGATGTAGTCTTGCACTTATGACTTTGAAGTCAATGCAATGAATTCACCGTTAAATACCGGATATACAGTTGTATATATATTGAACAAGATTGGATTTTGATATAAGGGAATAGGAAAGATTTGAAAAAAAGCCGTTTAAAAGCAGTAATTGTCGATAATATAACCAACCAAGCGAAAACGAAGCATTACTCGGGCAAACCTCAAAAGTCATAAACACGATAGATGCCGATGAAAGTCTATATATTTGAGTGACTGATTGTTGTTGAAAGACGAAGTGAATGGTATTTAAGATATATTCATCATCAAAAAAGGTCGCAGACAACAAATCACGTTGATAATGAATGCTAGAAACCAAAAGAGCCATCAAAAACGGAAAAGCCAGAGAATCTGGTAAATAAATAAACGATAGAGAATACCGAATGGGCAATCAAAAATAGATCATTCAAAGGAACTGGCCACATAGGAGACATAAGACGAAGAAAAACAAACAAAAACACAACAATATGTGTGTTGGACACCAATACACGCCAGCAAACACTATTAACGTAAATAAGACATATGCCCTACATATGCCCTCCTACACACAACTGGAGGTAAAGACGAACGGAGCATCGTGTTTATGCAACGATCGTAACGGCCACCACAACTCAGAACGTAAAGACACATAATAGGACAACATTAAAAAACAACTAAACAGATGAGCTACATGGACCCCACCGAAAAACCAGGTGTATAAAATCATGCATGGAAATAAACTAGTATTGTTTTAATATTTTTCTTTTGTTTTGTAGACAACCTAATTTACGTTGAAGAAGGAAAATCTGTTGTTATATCCTGGACAACTAAAGTAGATCAGCCAAATTATAACGTAGCATTCAATCAGTTATCAAACCAGACCGATGATTTAATTTATGCTGAGGGAATATTGCAGAAAAAATCAGCCAAGTACAAATATTTAAGGAAAATTGGATTTCACATACAGTTTACACTCACACAGGTCAATAAATCGGACATTGGACTGTACAAATCCATGTCTACATCTAATTCGCCATCAGTAGACGGGTGTGCCTTTTTAGTGATGAAAGGTATGAACAAATAATATTTACCTTTACATTTTCTGTAAGTGTTTTCTTTCGAAAATGTATATTTTTTTTAATCTGCATGTATTTTATTGTTGTGTATTGATTATTTTATTTCATTCTATGATAGCATAATCAGGCTCGTATATACGATTTGTGTAAGAGGGAGTAATTCATATCAATTCAAATAAAACCAAGTTTTTTTTTTATCAAGCTTTATTTTCGTATTTCGAACGATAATCAATCCATGTCTTGAAGTTGTATGATATTATCGATACTGGTCATTGCTATACAATTGCATAAACAGTTGGACTTCATTTCCAATCGTTGACCATACTGTACCCATTATAGTACTGCATGTAATGTGTTGGTGTATTACTTAAACATAAGAATAAATATATATTTGACCTTCCAGAAAGATAAAGCAACACATGGAAAACAACCAATCACATATTCAAAATATCAATTTATAGTTGATTAAATACGAAAACAATTAAATTATCAATGCATAGTTGATTAAATAGGATAATAATTAAACTATCAATGTTTAGTTGATTAAATACGAATAGAATTAAAATTCAATGTATAGTTGATTAAATACGAAATAAATTAAAATATCAATGTATACTATAGTTGATTAAATACGAACATAATTAAAATATCAATGTATAGTTGATTAGACACGAAAATAATTCCTGTTTTAAATATATCATTGCAGATAAACCACAGAAACCAAATATTACTTTTGATAAGTATCCATTTGTTAATGGTCAGACCATATTCACGTGTATATCACGTGGTCAACGCTGGCCTACATTTGTACCGCATAGTTTACAATATAGTTGGACTGTTAGTGGCGGCGTGCGTAACATTTTAACAATTTACCCTGTTTCCAAATTCGATAAAGGAAAACAAATATCATGCAGAGCAAATGACGACCTTGGAATGATTTCTGACTCAAGTGAAGTTATAAATCTAGATCCTTATTGTGAGTAATTTACCTTATTGCACGAGTATGGAATATACGGTATACTGATACACACAATGTACATAGCTTGAATTCAGTTAAGGATTGTGTACATCTTTTGAAGTAAATTGGTGCTTAAAGCCACTATGAATATTATTTCAATTATTCCGTGGCGGTCATGGTTTATTGTTAGAAGAAAAGGAATATCTGGATAAAACTACGTGACCTGCTGAAGTGATGGACAACCTTTATCACATTGGGAGGTCAGACTGTTAAAACATAGACTGGTGGCACGAACTCTAAAGATGTTATTCCAACTACATGTATCCAGGGGTTTCAAAGTTTTTAATAATAGGAGGTACTTCTTAAATTTCAGGAGGTACCTAAAAAATTAGGCTGAGGGCCGTAAGGGGTCCAGGGGGCGGAAGCTCCTGAAATCTAGCATTTTGTGGACCAAAAAATGTACTTCAGAGACTGCAAAACATTAAGTGTTTTTGAAAGAAAAATCCCATTAACTTTAAAGTTCAGATTTAACCAAGAGTGAAGACCATGCATAAAGCCTGGATTCTCCCCCCCCCCCCCCCCCCCCAATTTCTTTATTGAATATTTCAGTTTACAGACTTCAGCCAAGATTATTCATAGATAGTCTGCCATATCTTAAAAAAACCAAAAGGACCATAAAGAGCTACGGTTCCGCAGCTAGGCTTGACCAAGCCATTGTTATCAAAGCTTAAACTTCTCAAAATGCTTTTGTTGGCTTTTGTTGGCTTTGTCCTTTTCTTTTTCACAATACCTTGGTTTTTGTTTACTTTATTACCAGTAATTAAACTCATCAAAGACCATTGGCAGGATCAAGACATATAAGTGTCATAATTAATGAAACCAAGGACGTATATAGAATACGTCCTTGATGAAACATATAGATTTAATTTGCAATCATCAATCTTTAATAAAATTTATAATTTTTTAATAGATGAATACAAATATAATTAAACAAAAACAATACATATTGTTACTTTCACGACTTATATGCAAAAAAAATGTTCGAACAAAAACGATTCGCGGGAAGACATTTATTAACATTTGAATCACAAAAGTTAAATTATTTTGGAAAAAAAAGGGGGGCCGGCGTTTTGACATTACAATGTAATTCGTATTTGAGCCATGTCCGGTCCTTTTTCAAAATTTCTAGTAATTTTCTATCCCTTATCTCCTCGTACCCCCCTATAAAAATGTTTTTCAACATACTTTCATTTCTGTGAACAACCGCGGCAGGGACCCGTCAAAATATGTAAATAAATTAGCCATAGGTTTTAATTTTTTTATACCGGAAGTTAAACAATATGGACGGAGTTAAGCAACAAGACAGTACGCCCCAGAATGATTCGAACTTGGGTTTTAAATGGATAAAAAAAATCGCACAAAATATTGTGTAGTCATATATTCATAATACATAATGATCATACTTATATTACTGGAGATTACACTAAATTGTATTTGAACATAATTTGTAATCGGTCATTTTTTTTATTTTGAAATGATGTCAGCTTTGTTCCGGTCCGAGTTTTACACAAGGATGAACAATCGTAGCTACTCGGCCATTCTCGCTACCCTGCAAATAACCTCGTACGTACATAGTAGAAATTCTTCCTAAATTGTTTGCCGGAAGTTAAGTTAAGTTAAGCCGCACACAAACATAGTCCACGAAAATCCAGCATGGAAGACATACTAAGTAAAATATAATCATGCAAAACTAATTAAAACTTTAATTGAAATATAGAAATTTGCTTAACATATAACTTTATCAAACTTTCATGTAACTGACATGTGAAAAGTAGAGCGATTTATACGCCTGATGCATATTTGCAGCGTAGCGAGAATGGCCGAGTAGTTACGATTGAAGGATGAAAAGATATTGGGGCGAAAACATATCTATTTACCGCATGCGCAAACTGGTATTTACGATTCTAAGGTGAAGTTATTTTTAAAACAGGGAATATCCCATCAACTTGGTCGTGACGCAGTTGTTCGATTTGAATGTGAGAATTCAGCAATTGACGTGATTATTAATTTTTTATGAAAAATATTTCACAAGCCAATCGACCATCGTACTTGTGGTTTTGACCACCGCTAATTTTTGGGGGGTTCAGTAATTTCTGCCGGTACTATACACGATCTCAGGCGGGTAAAAGTACCGGGTACCGGCCCACTTTGAAACCCCTGATGATTGTACCACGTGACTGTGGTCACGGTAATCGTGACTTCGATAATGAAATTAGTTGACATGAAAGAAATAAAATAATTGTGACGTCACTGGTCGGTAAGAACCGTTGACTGTTCATTTAAGGGGTAATTTCGGGGAATATATTTAGCCAGTTATGCTTTGAATAATAGGGTGAGAGAAATGCAATGAAGAATTGAAAAACCATGTCGTCCTTTGTCATTTATCCTTCATCCCGAAACCAATTATTTTTCTTCGTCAAATTTTCATTATAAAAGTACATTTTTATTGATGCCTTAAGTCAGCTTGGCTTAATATTTATAAACATCGAGACATTACCCCTGGTTACAATGCATGACTTTATTCAGATTGTATGCATTAATATTTCATCAATCGACATCCTGATTACTGTCGAACGAAAAGAAACAAATGGTAATAGCTTAGAAGAATTTGAAGATACCAAAGGGGTAATCAGAATCCGTATATAGAAGAAGAACAGACAACACAATGGCCAAAAGAAAAAGTACAAAAGGACAAACAACAATCTAAAAAACATACACATACACATAAATCTAAAATTCGAATAACACGAACCCCACTAAAAACATGGGGTCAACTCTGCACAACACACGTTAACTGGCAGTCTGATTGAGTGTTTGTCTAGTTCCGAGTTTGTCTAGTTCCGAGTTACTCATTTGGATTGTAGATCTTCCGTTCCTTCTCGCGATGTCTAGTTCAAAGAAAGGTTTGAAGATACCGAAGGGGTAATCTGAAGCCGTAAAGCACATGACTAATCTTCATTTCTTACTACTGGCAGTTTTACGGAACCGACCTTGTTAAGTGTCTAATCCCTTAACCCCTCGACTGCCAAGAACAGTTTGAAGATACCAAAGAGGTAATCAGAAGCCGTAAATCGAAGAAGGTCAGAAAATACAAAGGCTCTGTAAATCAATGCATATGTATTATGTAAAATGAATACATGTTTGTTTGTTTTAATTATAGATGGACCGGATAATGTTGCTTTATCGATATCTGGAAAACACGTGAGTGTGACCCAATGGAGACAATTAGGACCTATTACCTGCTCAGCAGTTTGTTACCTAGAGTGTGACTATATATGGAAGCGTTTCAAAAATGGAGTTTTCTCAACTGTAATGGTGGGTCAGAACTTCACAATTCATTCTGCAACTACGGACGACAATGGATCTTATATATGTTACGTAACACACAAGAATGATACGTCAAGGATAGGAACAACCACCATGGAAATATCTGTGATAGGTAAGTTTGATATATGTAAAACATTTGATAAAAATAGCTTGAATCCGCCACTCTTTATTGAAGTATCAGTACTTAGCCAGGAAAGTGAGTCGTGATGTATATGAGGTTAGGGGTATCTATTTTGTATCTATTTCTACAAATTTGATTGTAGAAATGTCTGGAACACTCTGCTTCTCATTTGCCTTGTTTTATGCTGTGATGATATATCACCGGATTGACACGAAATGTGCCACTAGTTGGGAAGGAACGGCTTAGTACCCCAGCGCATCCCCTCCCAACCCCCAATGGAACACACGAGCACTTCTACATTTTTAGTACTTCAACACAACATGGTCAGTGTATTTCTATCTTTAAAAACTTTCCTTTAACGGTTTGTCTTCCAAGGTTGAAACTTTTTGTATTTGTTATCTTTAGCTCACCTGACCCAAAGGGTCATGTGAGCTATTGCCATCACTTGGCGTCCGTCGTCCGTCGTACGTCGTAAACTTTTTCAAAAATCTTCTCCTCTGAAAGTACAAGACCAATGGAAACCAAACTTGGTCTGAATCATAACTAGGGTTTCTAGTTTCAAAATTGTGTCCGGTGATGCCGTGCACCAACCAACATGGCTACTGTTACTAAAAATAGAACATATGGTAAAATTGCAGGTTTTGGGTAATAACTCAAAAACCGTTAATAATATCAAAAATCTGACATGGGATAAAAATGATCAGCACATCAAGATCTACCTACCCTGCAATTTTGAAGTAAATCTGATTGCCCATCTTGGAGTTATTGCCCTTTTTTCATCAAATTTGTAAAATTTTAATACTTTTCGTCTTATATTTCAAAAACTATAAGAGATAAAGGTTAACTCTAAATTGCAAAAATGTGCGGCATATCATGATCTACCCACCCTGCAATTTTGAAGTAAATCCCATTACCCATTTTGGAGTTATATCCCTTTTTTCATCAAATTTTCAAAATTTTAATACTTTTCGTCCTTTATTTCAAAAACTATAAGAGACATGGTAAGTTGAAACTGCAAACATGTTCAGTATGTCAAGATTTACATACCCTGCAATTTTGAAGTAAATTTGATTTCCCATCTTGGAGTTATATCCCTTTTTTCATCAAATTTTCAAAATTTTAATACTTTTCGTCTTATATTTCAAAAACTATTTAGAAATAGATGTTAAGTTTAAATTGCAAAAATGTGCAGCATGTCAAGATCTACATACCCTGCTATTTTGAAGTAAATCCCATTACCCATTTTGACCGATTATGCAAATTAGAAAAAAGGGGGGATGAAATTAAAAAAAAATCTTCTCCTCTGAAACTACTGAGCCAATCTCAACCAAACTAATGTGAAATGATCCTTAGGTGGTCCCCTTTCAAAATGGTGTCGTCAGCGCCGTCCTGTATTCAAGATGGCCGCCATTACTAAAAATAGAAATTTCTTCAAATGGCCAAAACTGCTCTATTTTAAGCCAGAAAAAGCCCAAATTTGAACTGTATAAGCATAATGATGAGCTTTTTAACATATATTACGGGATTTTTTATGAACTTTGAACTTTTGCCTATTTTGACCGATTATGCAAATTAGAAAAAAGGGGGGATGAAATTAAAAAAAATTCCTCTCCTCTGAAACTACTGTGCCAATCTCAACCAAACTTTGCTGAAATGATCCTTGGGTGGTCCCCTTTCAAAATTGTGTCCGTCAGCACCGTCTTGTATCCAAGATGGCCGCCATTACTAAAAATAGAAATTTCTTCAAATGGCCAAAACTGCTCTATTTTAAGTCAGAAAGTGCCCAAATTTGAACTGTTTAAGCATAATTATGAGCTTTTTAACCAATATTACGTGATTTTTTATGAACTTTGAACTTTTGCCTATTTTGACTGATTATGCAAATTAGAAAAAAGGGGGGGATGAAATTTAAAAAAATTCTACTCCTCTGAAACTACTGAGCCAATCTCAACCAATCTTTGCTGAAATGATCCTTGAGTGATCCCCTTTCAAAATTGTGTCCGTCAGCACCGTCTTTTATCCAAGATGGCCGCCATTACTAAAAACAGAAATTTCTTCAAATGGCCAAAAACTGCTCTATTTTAAGCCAGAAAGTGCCCATATTTGAACTGTATAAGCATAATGATGAGCTTTTTAACATATATTACGGGATTTTTTATGTACTTTGAACTTTTGCCTATTTTGACCGATTATGCAAATTAGAAAAAAGGGGGGATGAAATTTAAAAAAAATCTTCTTCTCCGAAACTACTGAGCCAATCTCAACCAAACTTTGCTGAAATGGTCCTTGGGTGGTCTCCTTTCAAAATTGTGTCCGTCAGCACCGTCTTTTATCCAAGATGGCCGCCATTACTAAAAATAGAAATTTCTTCAATTGGCCAAAAACTGCTCTATTTTAAGCCAGAAAGTGCCCAAATTTGAACTGTATAAGCATAATGATGAGCTTTTTAACATATATTACGGGATTTTTGATGAACTTTGAACTTTGCCTATTTTGGCCGATTATGCAAATTAGAAAAAAGGGGGGATGAAATTTAAAAAAAATCCTCTCCTCTGAAACTACTGTGCCAATCTCAACCAAACTCTGCTGAAATGATCCTTGGGTGGTCCCCTTTCAAAATTGTGTCCGTCAGCGCTGTCCTATATTCAAGATGGCCGCCATTACTAAAAATAGAAATTTCTTCAAATGGCCAAAACTGCTCTATTTTAAGGCAGAAAGTGCCCAAATTTGAACTGTATAAGCATAATGATGAGCTTTTTAACATATATTACGGGATTATTTATGAAGTTTGAACTTTTGCCTATTTTGACCGATTATGCAAATTAGAAAAAAGGGGGGATGAAATTAAAAAAAATTCTTCTCCTCTGAAACTACTGAGCCAATCTCAACCAAACTTTGCTGAAATGATCCTTGGGTGGTCCCCTTTCAAAATTGTGTCCGTCAGTGTCGTCCTGTATCCAAGATGGCCGCCATTACTAAAAATACAAATTTCTTCAAATGGCCAAAAACTGCTCTATTTTAAGCCAGAAATTGCCCAAATTTGAACTGTATAAGCACAATGATGAGCTTTTTAACATATATTACGGGGATTTTTTATGAACTTTGAACTTTTGCCTATTTTGACCGATTATGCAAATTAGAAAAAAGGAGGGATGAAATTTAAAAAAAATCTTCTCCTCTGAAACTACTGAGCCAATCTCAACCAAACTTTGCTGAAATGATCCTTGGGTGGTCCCCTTTCAAAATTGTGTCCGTCAGCACCGTCTTGTATCCACAATGGCCGCCATTACTAAAAATAGAAATTTCTTCAAATGGCCAAAACTGCTCTATTTTAAGCCAGAAAGTGCCCAAATTTGAACTGTATAAGCATAATGATGAGCTTTTTAACATTTATTACGGGATTTTTTATGAACTTTGAACTTTTGCCTATTTTGACCGATTATGCAAATTAGAAAAAAGGGGGGATGAAATTAAGAAAAAATCTTCTCCTCTGAAACTATTGAGCCAATCTCAACCAAGCTTTGCTGAAATGATTCTTGGGTGGTCCTCTTCCAAAATTGTGTCCCGCTTTTCAGAACACTGACCAAGATGGCCGCCACAGCCGAACTTAATTTAACATAGGACCCTATGGGAAATTCCCATAAACATCTTCTTGTCTGAAACCATTTGCTCAATAAAAATTTTTTTTGATGAAATAGTCATTCGATGGTTCTCTTCCAAATATGTGTCCGGAGGTTCGGCCCTTCGATCAATTTTTTTTTTTTTTTTAATAATTTTCGTGTTATATTTCAAAAACTATAAGAGATAGATGTTAAGTTTGCAAAAATGTGCACCATGTCGATATCTACCTACCCTGCAATTTTGAAGTAAATATGATTTCCCATCTTGGAGTTCTTGCCCTTTTTTTCATCAAATTAAAAAAAAAAAATTAATACTTTTCGTCTTATATTTCAAAAACTATAAGAGATAAAGGTTAAGTTTAAATTGCAAAAATTTGCAGCATGTCAAGATCTTCCTACCCTGCAATTTTGAAGTAAATCCCATTACCCTTTTTGGAGTTATTGCCCTTTTTTCATCAAAATGTTCTCAATTTTAATACTATCATCTTATATCTCAAAATCTATTAGAGATAGAGGGAAAGTTTAAACTGCACAAATGTTCAGCATGTCAAGATCTACAAAAAAATTCCCACAGTTAAAAATGTGTGACAACTGTGTGAAGAGTTATTCCTCTTGAAATGCATTTTTTGTTGACTCACTGCTTTTGGTTACTCAAATAATCAAAGGGAAGCAACTCTATTACAAAATGTGAAGTAGGAAAAGCTAAATTTTGAAAATCATTGACATATATGTTTTTTTTACAGCATTTTTGATAACTTACATTAAAGGGGGAACCCCTGCCCAATTTTTTTGTAGAAGGGGTCTGCAATGACGAAGGTTACCTTTGTAAATTTTTTTCACCGAAGTTATCAAGTTTTATTGACTGATGTTGTTATTATACCCAGGTGAGCTATACAGGCTCCTGGGAGCCTCTAGTTATTAGCCAATTAAATATCAACATTGATTATGTTACATAAGGATTACAAAAAAGCTTGATGTCTTACAATTGCTCCGGGTACAAAACAACAAAAACAAGAACATAAAGTAACTCAAAACAAATGAACAAATGCTTGAACAACACGAACTCCAACAAAAAGCAGAAGCTAAGCGAGACCAAGTGTTCTTCAGGAATGATCAGCATATCAGAGACCATGTGTTCTTCGGGAATGGTCAGCATATCACAGAACACGTGTTCTTCAGGAATGATCAGCATCTCATTATTATATCATATAAATAACATTTGTTGCATTGAAATTAACTATGATTATATTGATGCTTGCAGACAAGGAACCAGAAACTGTTGGTAGAAATGTAAATAATGGTATGTTGATAAATTTTAGAGAAAATCAAAGGGGGCATGAACAAATACAATCCAGTAGAACAAGCAACACGGAGCACATAAGACACGTAGCGAAAACAAAAAAAAAACAAATTAACCATACCGAAAACTAAGCAGATGAGCAACACATACCACACCAAAAGCAGTTGGTGAAACCATGTGCTCATCAAGGGTAAGCAGCTCTGGTATTCTTATAAAACACCGACAAATACACCAAATAGAGCCATAAGTAACAGTTAGTATCATGAGTTCATCACTTAATTTACCCTCAATATCAGTAACGTTGTCATACTTTAAAATTCATGGTTAGTTACATATTGTTCTTAACTCGACTAGAAAAAAAAATACGAACCCAACATTGTCTTTATGCGAATATCGTATCGAATATCATAACATGAAACTAAAAACACCAAGATATGTAATTGTAGGATATGTATAACACGAAAGATGTTTTGATAATCTTAAGTAGTTATGTAGTTATCTTTTCGAATGTATTCGAATAAAAGTCAAGCCAACCGCTTCAACGAATGTACCAATTTCTTACTTTAATTTAGATTTTTCAAAGGAAGAGGTTTTGTTACCAATCATTTAAGCCTTCGATGGGGATTATGGAGGCAATGCTTTTGCGCTAAAAAATGAGATTCTTTTGTGGACACATAAATCAGTAACTTATTTTTCAAATTTTACATAATCGTCAGCATTAGAAACATTTTAACAGAGAAAACTAATTATTGAACAGTAAGAGCCCTACTAAAAAACGGTTGAACGTAGGTGATCCGGAAGGGTAAGTAGTTCCTGCTCGACTAACGACACATGTCGTGTAACTCTTGGTGTAAACCTGGTGGTAAGTCATAAATGAGGGAAGGACCGGAATGAATAAATTTAATATAATTTGTTTTATAAAATTTATATATTTATTTTTTTCAAATGTTGCAGGTCTCGATACCAAAGATATTATACTATATTCAGCAGCTTCCGGTAGTGTTATCGTTATTGGGATCGTTGCTGGCTTATACATTTTCTATTGTCTGAGACGGAGACGTCAGAATCCACCACCATGTAATAGAGAAAACACAAACGACAATCATAATTCAAGACTTTCCCATTTATATTCTACAATAAACGATGAAATTGAACTTGCTTCTCTTGTGGAAAGAGAAAACCCAAATGACAATTACCTTCAATGCGTGGATACTAACACCTACGAGACACCGCCTTCCTCTCATACAAATCCAAAGAGCATATACTCTGATGTAAATGCTAGACGGGACTCCACAAGAGAATGATGAATTCAAAGATCATTTTAATTCAATAAGAAACAATCATAATAACATCAATTTCAAATCAAATGGATCTGACGTATTGACGTATCCTAGAACTACATCACATCTGCTGAAAATTTTTGTAGTAGATGACGATGATCCTTATCTCAGTTCAGTTGAGCTCAGTAGTCAGTCATGATCAGCTAATATGAGTGAGTGAATGTTTCATGTTTAACGCCAAAATTGTTCAGCTATATCATGGCGAGAGGAAGTTACGTTTCAATGATATGATGGTGACGCCATCTTAGCAAACTTAAATGAATTTTAATAGTGCTTGCTCACTGAAACATCAGTTCGCTGATTGACCTGTCACTCCACTCAATCACATTATCCTTATTTCTTACTCCTTAAAGCTGTATGCTCAGTTGGGAAGGAACAAACTCTTTGGTTGGACCCGACCGTTGCCCGAATCAACGATTTACCGAACTCGAGGTGATCATGCTAACCATTATAACGCCAATGCGGTTTCAGTTAATATGGAAAGGAATAATATTCCGTTTTATCCTCAACCTTTCTACTTGAGAAGTCAACTTAGATTGACCTAGTGTATATATTTTTTATGATGCATAGCTACTGTCTGTACGCAGTCTCCTATTTACCATATTCTATGTAAAACAATTGCCGCTAGATATTGATTTGCTTAACGAGGACCACGAAGAGTACACATATTAACGCTGCTTTGAATGACTTGAATGTAATTTGCTATGCATTCTGTGTGTGTGTGTGTTAATCTAAAAGTTTTAACTTGTTTGACATTGCGGAGTAAACACACAATGCATGCATTGTCTGCATATAAAGCTAATTCGCGTTGCACATTGTACATACGTATTTCTAACCATCATACAAATAAATGTTATATTCGAAGAAAAGGTATGTATATTCTATATATAATTTACATACTCGAATGAATCTGACTCGAACACAGCTAGATCATCTGAAAAGGACAATCAGAATACAAACAACAACAACAACAGAGCAGGCATAAAGATTAAACAAAGCAACAATACCATCTCTAGCAGAAATCCTGAAATGAAACCAGATGTGTCGTGTTTTTCAGTTTTCTATTTTCGTTTATTGACCTGAGGGCTTGAAATGTTGCAACCTATGTTCGACTCAATTAACATTATGACAATGACATACAAATAACGTTATTAAATATATGTATATAGCTGAACGTTTCAGACGATCATTATAGTCTTAATATATTTTATTTCTTAATGGACAAACCGTTTACCTTTTAGGAAGAGGCTATCCCCACTCCCCTAAAAAACAAAGCATTTTTTCCACGCAAAACACAGACTATTTTACGGATTCTAATAACACCATTAGCATCTTCAAACCCTTCTTACATAAAAAATAAGTTGTTGAAAATCACAGTTTCAAATTTTTCATTTTTTGCATCTTTTATGTCAATTTATTTTTTAACAATAAACTTTGGCCATAAAGCATACGCCCTCTAAATGACATGTAATATTATACAATTATCACCCTTGTTGGAGTGTGACCCTACGGCTTGTCTCCCAGCGAAAAGTAAGGTCACCCGAGTGTGACCCAACTTTTCGAGGGGAGACAAACATTCTTTGCCTACAGCGACGAACCTGTCGCTGGACACCATCTTTGTTGTCTGTTGAATCACGGGAAGTAACTATAATTGGAAACACGTGAGGCTGATGTGGGAACTTCCTTGGTATTTCCTCCCGAGCGGTGGACCATACGATTAGCGGGTGGGGTGACCCAACGAATGGATAAATATCACGTGACAGTGTTTTATCAAATCAGATTCAAGATATCTATATGAGTATAAAATATTATGTTTCATCACATATTTTATTGAAAGAACGCTGGATTAGCATGTGTAATAAAACATAATTTGCGGCGTGATATTTGCCTCTCCGGGGCCTTAACATTTTACGAGGGCAATAACATGTTTTAGTACATAACATATATAAATAGTAAATTTTCATTGGTTGTTAGCTAGGCACTATATTTCAACAGTATAGTTCATTTCTTGACTACGGGAGACTATACTAAAACGACCATTCTTCCCTCGGGACTATGCCAAATTTCCCGCGAATTGACGTGATGAATTTTCAATAAAAGTTACTTCCCCTTGATAAGACGCTACGATTAACAGTTGATTACGTCATTGTTTACATTGCCGACATGACTGCCAGATTCGGCAGCACGGATGCCGACGAATTCACATTGCAACAACAAAATGTAACGACAAAAGCGGCAACCAAATATACAGTTAAAGTTCTCTCGGGACTTCATGTTGGAATAAAATTATGACGGGGAGATAGGCACAATGGCATTTTACAAGACTTTTAGTTATTCAAATGTCAGAATCAGCAAGTGAAGATTATTATTCTAAAAGCTCATTAGTTGCAATGTTGCAGCCATTAGGCATTAGACATGCTATGTACTAAATTTAGTATGTGTTTCTCCCTCGGGAACCGTTCTCCTATAGTGTTGTCTGGGAGGGTATAGTGACCTCGCCTACCGGCTTGGGCACTATTCCTACCCAGACAACACTATTGGAGAACGGTTCCCTTGTGAGAAGTACATAATAGGATAATCTGCCCTGGCAAAATATGTGATGAATAGATTACATGGCCTTTTTCATATTGCCCTTGTTATCAGCACGACACCTTGATATCGGCCAATGTATTAATCTATAATTAACACATGACATGAACCATTTATTTTGTTCTCAGCTGTGCAATAACTAGGTCATATCACACCTTAGCAGTGCTATAACTACCTCACTTATACTGCACAGTTCAAATGTACTTTTAAGGAACTACTCTAAATTTCAGCTTTGTTGATTCTATTGCTATTACAGAATTTTGCTTTACCTGATCTTATTTGAATTATTAAATGTACTGTTCGCACTGTAATTCAATAAAACAGTAGCATTACAATCACTAGAACAATTCTACAGGGTCAGTGTATCAAGCAAACAACACAATTTGTATTACATTTTTTTTTCTCAAATTCACTGACAAATAGAAAATTTGACACAATTGCATACTTCCTGACAGTCAATCAAACGGTCAATTTAACCAAATTAACACAATCAATGGCATACACTCTCTTGTCAATCATCATAAACAGTCAATTATGTACCATGCATTATAACACACAAAGCAGTCAGATTTCATCCACTATCTTTTAAACAAAATGTAAAACTTCACACATAAAAAACATTCCGATTTCACTGAACAAATTAGTGAAAATAAACTACAAACGTACGTCCCACGTTTAAAAAAATTTGCCTACAAATAAACACATTTTATATTTGAAATACGTTCAGTCAGTCCGAACTAATTTTTCGAATTGAAATTAAATGTGCAATTTTCAAACGTATTATTGCCAAAAAGCCCTTTGTTTCTCATATTTTCAAAACTCAAACCAATATTTTCAGAATATTCGGCCAATCTCGTCATCATCAGAAAGTTCTGCCGGAAAACCTTCCATGTTTGCAGTTTGCTAGTAAACCCGCAAGTGTGACCAGACGATTTTATTTCGCGGGAAAAGTCTGATGATGGCATGTGTTAAAACACTTATTGTCCAATCGAATCGGTATATGTTCAGTAATACTGCACAGCTTGTGTGTCCCTTTACCCGAACTCCTACGTCCTTCGGCTCAAGTAGGGTCACCCAACATGTGCAGTATGACTAACATATACTGAATCGATTGAACAATAACTATAACTTATTGCTCTCTAAATGACATGTAATATTATGTTTTATATATATCTAAGTAACGTTCTAACTTTTTGTCATAATTTGTATTTAATGTACACCTATTTGCTTGATTATTGATGTAATAATATGTACATGTATTTTTTACTTTGTATTAATTTGAGCTCTCTCTCACACTCTGTGATCTTTGTATCATTAGCTTAGAGAATAAAGTTATTATTAACATTTAAAAAACTTATTGAAATCTTATTAAAATTTTATGTATGTTCGATGTGTTTCATCTTATCTGACGATCCAGTATATAATCTCGCAGCATTCCATACACGATCATATTACCTGACGTCATGAGGTTATGGTGTTTAACACCCTTTCAACAATATTTCAGCTATATCGTGCCGGAGAACTCAAAGAAAACTACTGACCTGTCACAAGTCACTGACAAACTGTATCACAAAATGTTGTATCGAGTGCACACCGAAATGACTGGAATTCGTACATAGTCTTAGTGTTGATCGGTACTGATTGAATGGGTAGTTGTAAATCCAACCACCATATGATCAAGAACACGACGGCCCCTCGATACATCAGATACTCAACACATACTACATGTATATACAACATTCGCATTATTTTTTTGATTAATTTGACTGTGACCCACGACACGTCGGTTGTTTTGTATACACTCTTGACCGGCTGATGTTTCTAAATATTTTAAGATATATTGTTTACCATACACCTCACCATGAACGGGATTCGAACACACAGTTGTAGTGGTCATAGGCACTGATTACGAAAGTACTTGTAAATTCAACTACCATTGGATCACGATCACGACGGCCCCTTGAATGAGTTCTTTTGTTTTCTGTGTAATGTTTTGAACTTCATTTTTTGTGCAATTTTCCTTTTTCTTTTTCCTATTGTATGTTCTGTTCTTCTTCGATTTACGCCCTCTGATTAATCCTTTGACATCATCAAACTTTTCTTATTCCTCATTAGCCTTTATTTGTTTATTTTGTGCTTGGTGAAAATGCCTCCACGATGTAATGCCGAACCTCAAGTGTCATACCCTAGTCTGGTCAAACCAAAGATTATAAAATTGTGATTTGCTGCATTTAGTAAAATGAAGTAAAAAGTGGATAATGTGTCCCAGTGCAGAAACGTGTCTTCTCGTTTCCTATTGTTTCAGTTATTCAATGCTCCATTAGATGGTTTGCTTATACAACTGTATTCGATGGACGATAAGCGAAATCATATCACTTTATGTCAAAAATATTTTTTATCAATGTGTGACGTAAACGTTTCTTTGACATTTACTTCACTGAGTTTGGTGCTGCTTTGACAACTGTGTTATCTGTTTTGTTCAAGTATTGTTATAAATACTGTGATAGTGACAGTCGGAAACTTTGAGCCGTAATGAAAGGGGAAGGTTTGGCACTTTAAAATCTGATTCAACCCACCATTTCTTTAGAAATGACTGTACCAAGTCAGGGTCATTACGGTTTTCACAGTTTTCCGGTTGTTGACTGATTTTGTCTGTTTATATACATATGAGTTTTGACTTTCCCTTTGTAAGATTGTTCGGAGTTCGGTAATTTTGTTATTACCCTTATTTATTTAAGAAAATGTACAAGTACAGACAGCGGGGACCACTAATTCTTACTTATAAAGTTCAGTGCAATTTTTAACCCAGGTCTTCTGACACCAAACAGGTGAGCTCTCAACGGAATAACTACTAGCGAAGTGTTTAACAGACCAATAGTAACGTAAGATGCGTCCGACAAAGCCATGAATACCAGCCATCACATGTCTTCATTAGATTACGTTTGAATTCATTATCACATGGTGATCTTGTACGTTGTAATGCGAGGCCTAAAACATAAATACATGTTTATTGCATTGCATAAAAACATATATAAATGATTATTGCATTATTCCAAAACATAAATAAATGATTATTGCATTATTTAACACATAAATAAATGAGTATTGCATTATATTAAAAACAAACTGATTATTACATTTCATTAAAATATACATAAACGATTATTGCAATACATTAAGACATAAATACATGATCATTGCATTACATACAGATTAATACATGGGCATTTCCATATTGGCCTGGTTATCATCCCGAGACCCCCATATTGGCCCGAGACGACTATTGCATTGCTTTAAAACATTAATAAAAAATAATTGTATTACATTACAACATATATATGTGTGTGTTGCATTACATTAAATGATTCTTGCATTACTTTAGAATATAAATAAAAGATTGTTGAATTACTTTAATACACCTTTCTTTATTAAATACACTGGCATGCAAATTTGAATTGTTTGTCAAGTTAGCAATAATTCAGCTTCATGCAAGAGAACAATACGCCACTTGCACATTTCGACTTGCAATATTCTAAGATTATACGCCTTTTCATACTTAAATGCAGGCTAAGGTTTCCCATCTCGTACACACTTCAATGAAAATAATATATATTTTCCCATACTCTGTGAAATATTCAGATGTTATGACAATTTGTGAATTTGTATTTGTTATATAAACGTAGATATCTAATTTACTGCGCACGACACGTTTCTGGAACAACCTTCATCAGGTACGCTCAATATCAAAATATTTGAAAGCCAAATAATTGGATAACTGATATTTGTTTTATAGATAGGTGTGAATTATGGGAATTTATTCGCGAAATAAATTCGGATATTTTCACTTGTGAACATATCAGTTTTTTTCCCACCGGAACTACTTTTACATAGTTATAAGTGTAGTGGTTACGTCCCTTGTTGCGTTACAGTGAATACACATACGATTGTAAACTGAAAAAAATCCGCGAAATGTCATTGACGACTTTGGCACATAACCAACATGACGTCATTGACGTCATATGAAGACTTCCAATTTGAAACGTAAAGATTATACGTTATTTGGCTTCGTGTACGCTTCAATTTTGATCAAATTTAAACAAAATAAGTTTCAATGTAAGCATTTTAATTATTTGTGTGTATTGTTGTAAATATGGCATGTATAATTTTACATTTTCAAGATGGCAGACCCTTCCAGCTGAACCCCTTAGTATCATTGCTCGTAGATTCACACGCGTGGAATGAAATATACAAATAACAAAAATAATATATCAGAAATTTTGAAAGTCTATATAATATGCGAGGGTCAGCGAGCTCTTTATGATATCAAATGTGTACTTAGGATTTTTTTATTGATTTATTGATTTATTGATTGATTGATGTTTATCGTCCAGCGAGCAATGTTTCAACTATATTCAGGACGAGCAAAAAAAGGATAAACGCCACGGGACCCGAAACAAGGAAAGGTGATGGGTATGGACGGATAATTTAGCCAGTGCAACAGGTATCCCATGGACCACTCATCATGAGCATAATTGTCATAATGAGTTGCTACACTGGGTTCTTTAACGTGCGAAGAGGGTGGCAATCTCTCAACACGGGACCTCAGTTTTATTTACGTCTCATCCGAAAGACGGGTTGGTTGTTAATTTATACATCCCGCACAACCGACGGATTCCCCTTCAAGCCGAAGAAGCTCTCGGTCCCATTTCTATGCCCCCGGGTTCTCGCGGGGTTGGCCCCTTTCAGAAGACTAGTGCCTCTAGGACGGAGAAACCAGGTGCCTATTCTATCCCCTGCACACCTCTGAGATGGGTGGATTTTTTGACAAACATGGCTTCACATACTGATGGATATAAACAAATTCTGCACATTGTAAACACGTTCCGTGTAACACACTTACACACTCAACTAATGAAGGTCTGTATAACATGAAGCGCAAAGGTGATCCTAAATCTTGTACCCTCTCTCGTACGTCCGATACCACTGAAACCGGAACCCGTGTGTAATTAACACCATTTTGTTAACTTGTTCTACTTATATTGATATTTTCAAATTTATTAAATCTCTTCTGACATACTGACAAGGAAAAAGGAAAAAAATTCTGCGTGGAAGTTGAGTCGAATAATACTGCGCCCTCTACCGGCCCTATCGCTAGACCCTAAAAAAGTCGTCCCCGATATATTTCGGCCTATTTTGATGCAAAGGATGAGCGTGAAATTGGCAGATAATTTTCAGATTCGCGAGCATTCATGGCCGTGCCTGTTTCATGCTAAACAGTATAGCTAAGTCATACATTTTGAATATCAAAATAAGACCACTCGTGACCGAATGCACATAAACGATTAAACTCGTGGCCACCACTCGTTTAATCATTATGAGTACTTCGGTCACTCGTGGTCTTATTTTGATATTAAAAATCTACGATTAGCTATACTATATATCTACGAATCTTAAGAAAATTATATTCAATAGTTTTTATCCTTTGAATTGTCCTTGCATAGAACGGATACCATTTTGTCACCGTAAGGGAAATAACTCTTACTGAAAACGTGCATATGTATAGTCTTTGACAAATCAATTCGGGAATATATGTAAAACAAAATCATGTAGGTAAAAAGAGCGACAATGGAATGGTTCAATCAACGAAAGTGTTGATTTTCAAAAACAAGTAAGCCGTGGGAAGACACTAACGTTGTAAATTGGTGCCAGCTATATATGCCCATCCTCCATCAAGCAACAGAAACTCGCATTAAATAATATATAGCAAATAATTAATATATATACATACACAGTAATAACATAGGTCGTGATTGTTACAGACTGGTGTAAACGTGTCCTTGTAGAAACTTGGTACTTACAGGGGAATACTACAACCATTGATGTGTCTGTTGTCATGACAATATATTCCTGTGACGGTATACTCTGCCACATTACATAGTGAAAATATCATAAGTGTTTGTGTCAACATCCTAAAAGGAAAGAACAATAGTGTGAAAAGGGATAGGGTTAGTGTTATAGTGTTAAACGCCACTGTCAACAATATTTCAGCTATATCATGACGGTCAGTTTTATTGATGGAGGAAACCGGAGTACCCAGAGAAAATTACCGACCTGCTGTAAGTCACTGACAAACTTAATCACATAATGTTGTATCGAGTACATCTCGCTTATGAAAAAAAACCCCAGTATTCTAGCATGACCTCCTTCTTTCACTTTCTTGGCAAACGAGCGAAGAGCTATACATTGCATATAATCTCATTAGCACATGTGCCGGTGAATGTGATTGACTTTTCCATTGGGAGCATAAATTGTGTGCGACATTTTCCGCAAACGTAAATATAAATTATCGTCTTCCAATCAAAGTATATTACCGTATATGTACTCTTAGACATATCGGAATCGAAATAAATAATTGAAGCCAGAATGTGTTTTGAGTTTTAACATGAATTGACGGATATTAGTAAATTTGTCCCTCGCTTATGGCTCGGGATCAAATACTAATATCCGCCAATCCATGTTTAAGCTCCCAAAGCATTCTGGCTTCCATGATTATTTCTTAAATATACATGTAATACAAACTTTATCCTAGTATTTTTACTTATCTTTCTAGGGGTGAGTTGGGTATTTGTATTTGAAGCACTTGGTGACCCTTTGAATGAGTTCCCCCAAAAGCGGAGAGATTATATCCTATTTGTATACAAATATTCGTGTTCAGTCTCGTGGGATATTAAAACGTCTCTCTATGTGGATATTTTTCTGATATGCTACAGAGGAGACGTTTATCAAAATTGGTCTAATTCTGTACCATCGATTTACAAATCGGATTTGACCGAAGGGGCCAGCCAATTAACTTTTAGTGGGGCTGGGCTTTTTTTTCTTCAGAGCTTTTATTCTTTTTGCATGAAGCAAATAGCATATCATATTATAATTGAAATAGTATATTTAAATATTTTCGTTGAATACCGTAGAATCAGAATATTTATGTTTTGCAACTTTGATATCAATTTATTTCATCTATAAAACTTATAAAACGGCAAATTATAATAATAAAATCCCCCCCCCCCCCCCCTAAAAGTAGAATGGTCATTCCCTAACACAAACATAAAAGTAAAGTATATTTCCTTTATTCGCTAAGAAAATAAATATAGACGATATCTAATCATAGATAATTTACCTGTAGATGTCACGTAATAGATATATAATAAAACTCCCATTCACCTAGCTGTAGTATGATGTTGAAGATTTGATTAATACATACATTTTGTTATTAAAATCCTATAAATCATGTATTAGCAGAGGTTTCTAAGTAAACGATCTGTAAATTTGGCGATATGGATTTTAATTAATACATGCAATTCGTTTTGTTGAAATCCTATAAATCATGTATTATTTCTAAGTCAACAATTAATACATACATTTCGTTTTGTTAAAATCCTATAAATCACGTCTTAACATAGGTTTCTAAGTCAACGATATGTAATTTTTACGACATGGGTTGATGTATAACATACCTTTTACACGGACACGTTTTCTTGCTATAATTAAAATGTTAAAGGTAAATAATGACGTAGAACAAAGCTGAAAAGAAAATAACAGTTAGAACTATTATCTATCATTGTATCTACAATATATTTATTTTAGATATTTCTATATAATAATCCGCATGTTATTCGTTATTTGTTATTTGTACCCGCTACAAAAGGTGCAATTTTTCGTCCATGCCCAAATCTCCATATTTTCCCAGCGGCAGTCAAAATACATTGCCTCTGTTATTCCTTACCTCTAACATGTTTGCATAATTCTTGTATATTGTTGATAGTTTTCGGAATATTTTTGAAGGGCCGTATGGTAGTTGGATTAACAACTACGTGTGCAATCAGTGCCTATCACCACTGATGTTGTGAGGTTGAACACTGTTTATAGCGAGGTGTACTATATACAACATTATGTGATTAAGTTTGTCAGTGACATGCGACAGGCCGATGGTTTTCCCCGGGTACTCCGGTTTTCCCCACCAATACAACTGACCGCCACGACATAACTGTAATATTGTTGATAGTGGTGTTAAACACCATAAACCAAACTAATCAATCAATTTTCGTCTTTACTCAACTCTCCATAGTTTTCCATATTTTTCGCCTTGTTGCTCTCGTGAATAATGATGATGACTTTGTTGGTTTTTGGTGCTTAACGCCACTTTCAGCATTATTTCAGTTCTATCGTGGAGGTCCGTTTTATTGGTGGAGGAAACCAGAGAAAACGACCGACCTGTCGCAAGTAACTGACAAACGTTATCACATAATGTTGTATCGAGTACACATCGCCATGAACGGGGTTCGAACTCTCAACTTTAGTGGTAATAGACACTGATTGCACAAGTAGTTGTAAACCCAACAATCATACGATCACGACCAAGACGGACCCTGAATAATTATGAAATATTTGCCACTCACGTGACGTCACAATCAATTCCAATTAAAACTGCAACCAATCAACCATATTATATTATTTAATTATTTGATAGTTTTAATTACGTAAATGTTAGAGAATACCGAAGGGGTAATAAACAATGGGCAATTCAGAAAAACTTGACAACATAAAGCACACAAGACGAGGGAAAACAAAACAAACACACAGGACAATATGTGTTGAAAACCACCATACGCCAACAAACACAAATAACGTAAGTAAGACATGGACACTCATACAAACAACTGGAAGTAAAGACGAACCGAACATCGTCTCCATGCGAAATCGCAACGGACATCACGGAACTTAGAACGTGTATTAAGGAAATAAAGCAAAAATGCAGTTTGGAAATCACAATTACCGTGGTGTCACCTATTTTCGTTAGTAGCAATTTTCGTGGATTGGTGGAAATTGAAATTTTCATCGACTTTTTATTTCGTCCTTTTGATACATGTTAATAATTCTATTGTTACTAGAATTGATCAATAACTCGTAATCCGATTGGATATCGTCACTTATTCTACGTCATTAGAAAGGAATTTGTAAATCAATATTTCCGTTTGCCGTACTACTTTTTTCTGGCGTTACGGCGTAGGAATATGAAAAATATAATCCACCAAAAATATTAGTATTTAACGTCGAAAACAAACACGATGTCCAAGAATAAGAATTATAAGGATTAAGCACTATGTTTTAAGGAAATTATGTATGTATAGACTCCGGCAGCTCCGCAGGCAAGTTAATGCAACATTTATCGACTTTCGTAAGGGGAAATAACTCTTCTGGTCTTATGCATATTTATAAGCAGCTGCGCGCGTTGTTTGCCTGCGTCGTTTGCAGTTCGCTGCCGTGAATGTTAAATTGTGTCTATTATTTGAATGCTTAAACGCTTTTACTGTTCCAAAAAGATGAAATATGTTATTTTCTGTCTGTGGTTGCCACAGATCTTTTTATTTTATCGGGATAAACTTGCAATAGACGTTTTTCTTCAACTGTCATTTTAGCTTTGTAGGCGGGCTTATCTTCCTTATTTGGAAAACTAAGTCTCCAAAAAGCTTGTAATTTTCTTCATTCAGAACAACCAAGCACCTGTACATCACCTGTTCGTTGTATGTAAGTTCAGTTCCTACACGGAATAGACAATTTATTGTGAATGTATAATAATGTTCTGTTTATAACGTTCAGAACAACAAAGGTATAACTTGTTTTACGAGGATTGTATTGGGTTTCTCCTCCACGGAAACATTTTCTGACTGACCATGCATGCCATGTGTCCTATCCGGCATGCTGGCGATTTTTGGGATGATACTTTTTGAATAGTATTGACTACAGTACAGTATTGCTACTGGCAGTGACAAAAACTAGATTTTCTATTTTAATTTTTAAACTGGGTTATGTTATTTCAATCGGCCATGTTTGGGGGAGGGGGAGGGGGGGGTGTGTTTTTCAATTTCCTGAAATTTAACTCGTTTCCCAATCAACATTGTACATGTATGCATGTTAATCCTTGAGGTGAGCTAAAGATGGTGCACTACAGCCAATTGGGGTCTATCTATCACTATTAATAGTATAGATAGTCCCCGTGCCATATATTACATTTCCTGGCCTCTTAAATTAGCTAGGTGTCCTATTTAAAATATGCTAGGCTCTCTGGGTGCTCCGGCTTCCTCCATCACTAAAACTGATCGTCACGATATAACTGAAAGAGACGTATTTACACTGTTGTCCGCCATAGCTTTTTATATAGAAGTGTTTTATGTTATTTTATCTCGTGTGCATCTGTCCAATATCTCGCGCCGGGTCTAACAACTCATACAAGCCTATCACTAATACAGCATGGGTTAAAACCCAGCTGTGTACATAACAAAAAAGGGTGCACTCGACTCGCAGCCGCATGTGATAAAGTTTACCAGTTGCTTGGCCATGTTCGGTGGTTCTCTCTGGGTACTCCCGACTTCCTCCATCACTAAAACTGGTCACCATGATATTGCTGGAATATTGTTGAAAGTGGCGTTAAACACCAAAAATCAAATCAGTCCAATATCTCCTGTTTTAAATGTATTTCTTACTCAAAACAAATGAAATACAATTCAGTTGAAATGCAGTAAGATACAGTATGTTGTAAATTATAAATAGCAATTATCATTTTCCTTTTTTCATATAATAATATTCATTCCATCTTATAACATACATTTGCACATTTTTATAATATATATCAAATAATTCAGTTTCTTGAAGTTCTCAGATCGATCATTTCTTTTCCCTTTGGCAAGGTACCTAAGCATGCAGTTGTCGACAACAAGAGGAGCCTGTCTGTTACTTGTCTTCTCTGAGATAGATCGCAAATCTCCAAACGTGCGTTCCTCATCTTCCGGAATTAAAGATCGCAAACAAAATAAATGGTAGATTTCGGGGAAATGAATAACCAAGCTATGGAAGTGGATGCCGAAAAACTTTCTAGCAGACAGTTTAACTGGTTTTTCAATTACATGTGTTACAAGGAGTCCAAACTGAAAGCATTGATTATAAAGACGCAGAACTTGTTTTGGTGATCTTTCATCTTCGGTACTGCAGCAAATTCTGATAATTTCAGTCAATGCAGTGCATAAGGGAGGTATGTCGTAATTTAAAACGCCTTCTTCATAAATTCACAAAAAGTTTGATATTCTTTCTAAAGAGAGGATGATGGTATATGATGAGGTAATTCTGTAAGAAGGTTCTGGACAACATTGGTAATATCATGTAATGGTTCACAATTGCTGATTTCATAGTGCTGACAGTTAAGAGTAGAAAGAGTATCATCATTGAATAATGACGGACAAATAAGTGCTGCTGGTCGTTGAATACCATGTAATATTTCAGACAATTTGAACTGGAGGTCAGTTTTATTCAAGTTATAAACATCTATGTCTCTGGAATCCAATTCATCAATTAGGTGGTTCTTCTTCAGATTAGAAAGAGGATTAATGTTTGAAGCTGAGAAATGTTTCCACATTGTCCCTTCTTTGAAAATGTCTAGTCTTTCCTGTAGAGATAAGGTTTTTTGATGGAGAGCAGCAGCCAAATTACTATGGTCTTTCACATGGATTCCACAAAGGCAACTGTAGTTCCCCCCTCGTTGCTGTCCACATTCAAACTGACGTGCTGGATTGTCCCAGGTAAACATTCTCATAGCATCGTAGATCTTAATTCCTGTGGATCCAACAGTTGGAAGATCGAGTGTTTGTAAATCTTGAATACGTGTTGGGGTATATGACATCTGATCAATATCTGTGCTTTTTGATTGTCCAAATACATACATTTTTGGTTTTTCAACAAGAGATTGAACATGAACGGGTTTTCTGTCAGGGTATTTGGCTTTATATTCCTGGTTTGTAAGGTAGAAGGCGCGGTCATAGATGCAAGAGATCATAATACTAAAATATGTTCGATTAAGAATATCAGAGTGGTCATGCCAAACTTTAAGATGTCTTCTTTGTCCTAACTCTGAAATTTTGATACGTGCTGTTTCTAGGTCATCAGGAACTGGTTCATCAATTTGAGAAAAAAAATTGTCACTTCAGTCATTCCTATGTTATCGATACTGTCCTTATTCCAACGGATAATGCCCATTCCTATCTGTTCTTCTGTCATTTCTTCAAGTTTTTGTTTCAGGGGTATTTTCCTTCCATATACAGAATATTTTTTATCAACCATTTTCACGTCATCATTTATTATGTTAGTTTTAACAATTTTGGGGGAAATTTTAACTCCTATATTTAATTTGCCAGTTTCTACTTGATGTTTTATATCTTCTTTCAACTTACTAACTGGTCGTGTCATTGGGATTGATAACCGTTTAACTAGTTTATGCTTCGGTCTTCGGACTCGGCGGAGGTAATCACGGCCACTTATTCTCTGGTTTCGGTTGCACTGAAAAACGTCGATTCCATTCTGGCGAGCAAATTGGAAAAGTACATTGTAAATCATAGTCTCACAGCAGACAGACAGGCGTTGCAATATATGCCATGTCTCGGAGAAAGCTACAGTGGATGGCTTCCGGTAATAGTAGAGGGCGATGGAAATTGTTTACCTCGATCAGCTAGTGTGGCTTGCTTTGGTACAAACACGGCTCATGAGGAAATTAGGACAAGAATAGGCATTGAAATGGCTTTACACAAAGAACAATACATAAATAATGACTACATAAATAGAGGCATCGACTTGCCGAGAAAGGAAGCCGCAAATTTACTGAAAACATATACAATGTTTTCATATCAATACCACGCGGGAGACAGAATAACTACAGAAGTAAGCAGCCGGATATTTGAGGCCGAGGCTTTATCAGTAGTACAGTCTAACACCTTTATGGGAATATGGCAATTGTTTGCCCTTTCGCCCAGTATCAATGCAAACGTTCAATCTATTTATCTACAGCTTGGTGATCATCTACCACAAATAACCTTACACAGGAAAATTATACCCAGAGGAGACCAAAACGTACTGGATAGCTGTGTTATAATGTGGAGCTCCACTAGACATGATATGCTTAATAGAAATTGGATTCCCAACCATTTTGTGCCCATCATTCCATCGACTACAATTCCAAATATTGATTTCTTTGAGGACGAAGAAGAGTTTGTCTTAGACAACATGTTAGATGACAGTGTAATGATGACATTACTACAGACAGTTACAGAGTAAGTACATAAAGTCAGCATATCCATATATACCTGTACATTAATTTTAAATAGGCCATGAGAGAACACATAGCACCAGAATTACTGTTAATAGCCATTTTCACAAATTATGTTTCTTCAGTACGGAGTCGAAACTTTTGAAGCTCCGGAAACAAATAAGTGGAACAAAAATTACAGAAATTGCAAGCTCATTTTATTAAATTACTTGTTACACATAGCATACAAATATTGTTTAAAAACCTGCATTGGATCATCTTAACCTTTCTGTGAGCTGTAATTCCAATATTGTTGAAGGCTTCACAGTTGAAGAACAACACTCCTTTGCCATGGTCTGTCCAGCATTGATTTGTTTTTTGTCTCATTTGCATTTACTTCCTATCCTTTCATTTTTCCAGGTGCAGTACTATGAGCATATCATAAACAGAATAACGTTTAATCTTTGCTTATAATTTTCTTTAAAACATTTGATAACATGATTTTTCTACTTTCAGTGTGGAGTTTAACGAATCAGAATCGGCAGAAGATGACACAAATGGTATTGGAGAAGTTATTGATGTCCATACAACTAGACAAGGAAAAAAGGTACATATATTTATTGTGCTTACTATTCTTATACAATTAATATTTCATCAAAACTCATTAATATATCATTTTATTTTGTCAGTAATACCATCCATCACACATTTAAAATCATACTCATTTTATCATTGCTCATGGAAATTATTTTTCACTATCTGCTAACAAAGATAGATAGAAGTAAAGTAATCGTACTAATATTCCTTTACTGTAATATCATGCAAGTACATGTACACATATTCCATTTTAACATTTTCATGTATGCATGATATAGACATCACATTTTATTCATTTCATCACAGCTTTCAGATCACAGGAAGTTACATTTTAATAGACCATGGGTCTAATTATTACCCAGCAGTTGTAAGTCTTGAGATGTTCATTATAATTATTGAAATGCAGGGCATTCCATTCATTTGGATATAGAAGAAAACTGTTCAAAAGTGTCAGATGAGTTTAATTTCATATTTAAGGCACAGTTATAATCTTGAAATTAAAACATGTAGGCAGACAATTTTCCTGACTCCCTTGTGTAATGGAATGTCCTGCATATTGTTGGATAATCAAAAATATGTTTTTAAAGTGAAAAGATTTGAAAAATGAAAATAAATTATATATAATTTTATTCTTGCATGCCCGATTTCAATAAACTTGTTCTCGTCCTGAATATAGCTGAAATATTGCTGGTAAGACGTTATACAACAACCAATCAAACCGATTTCAATTCCCAGATATATTTTTTTATTTTACATGTGGAATTGTTGCTTGTGCATGTGAAAAGGCATCTGCATGTTGTTGCATATTTGACATTCTTGAATTCTGCTAATTCTTTTCATTTTGTGGATGAATGTATTTTTTTATATATCAATCAAGTATGAAAATAAAACAAAATCTCATCATAATCATCCTTGAATCCATCACATCACAAATCTTAATTTGAATGACATATTAACTTAACTATCCTTAATTTCCTTACCAGATTTATTTGTATCATGGATCATAATTTCCTTTTGCTTTTATCAGTTTTTCTTGAAATATTGAGTGCATGTAGTATGATGTACATGTGTATGTTTTTCTCTAGAAAATTGTAACTTCGAAATGATGGTAATATTTTAAAGCAGTAAGCATCCAAATATTTAAATACCTAAATGTTGAATTCCTAAATGAAGATTGCAAAACTATAGCAAATTAATTTTATTATACAATTGCTCTAAACTGTGTATTACAGGTTACTAATTGGCCATGGGTCAAATTCTATCACAAGGCCAATTATAATTCATGATGGATAGAAAATGAAAAGTGCCACACTGTTCTACAGCAGGATGTCGTCAAACAACTAAAATCGCCTGACATAGAACTTAAAGGTTGCAGGATTTATTTTAAATTTGAAGGTATTTTTTAAAGATCATTAAATAACTTAAAGGCTTTCCATCTTTATCAATCTGAAAAATTTAATACTACTTGGCGAATAGATATATTTATGAGGCTGATTAAAATTGTTTGGAAATTGCAGATAAAGCTTTATCTGTTTTACCTGTTTTTGATTTCAACCCTCTTTTTTTAGTACTACATATAATTTTATTTCTTTTTGCATATTTAGATTAATTATTCAGTAGACAAAAGTGTTGAAAAAAAAATAACACACATCATTCATTCTCTTTACATGTGATGATAATAAAGCTATGTTTAAAAATGTATGCACATTTGTTTTTCTTTATAGATGTATAGCTGACTCTGAAAAGGACAAAGAAGAGTGACGTTATAATGGAAAGAGTTCAAAAATAAAACCATAAATTTGATTTTAGTGTTCAAAAGTTAATTCAGAAAATGTCCTCTGGGTCTTCTTGAGGAAAAGTCCCCATTTAAACTACTGGCAAACTTTTACAGATACCAGCCATAGTTGATATTCATTCCAGTTTTGGTGGAGTTTCACATTGCGAGTGCTTTAGTTTCTGTGTGGTCTTGTTCATTCTTCTTCTTTTGAATATTTCCTTTTTGTTGTCTCTGTTTCTGTCTTTTCGATTTTACCTCGTCTCTGGATTCTGTCTTTTTGAATTTCCCATTTAACTTGTTCCTTTGGAATTCTATTGCCGAAGTTTGAAAAGGATATAATCACAGTTGTCGAAATGGCCAGATTGCAGAATTTGTAGCAATTTCGGTACTTTGTTATTTTTCAGCTACATTATGACTCCTAAAACTCCTGGACTCACTATAAAAATCTCTTGGTATTTTAATATACCAGTGTACATGTATTGCAGTCAACACTGTCATAATGATTATAAAGGTATTTGCATTGGTGTATAAGTTTGTAATTGGATGTTTCGAAATCAGACTTTAAAAAATTGAAAAGAAGTCTGATTATTAAACACACGGATGTTACATGGTGTCCAAGAACTTGCCACCGAAAACAAGATTTTGATGCCACACACCATTCTTATTTAATTGTATTTGAAGGTATTCTTAATATATGCAATGCACTCGGTTCTATTTAAGCTACTGGTATAATCTATTCTGTTTGAAAATGGGATATTATGTGTTTTATGGATACGATACATATGTAACATTCGTTACTTGGCGTCCCTTGTAACATGCGTTACTTTTCTATCAACTGGAGGGTTTTATCATGTAACCGATGTAATTACTGAAATGTCTTGGTTTTACATTACTTTATCTAATTATTCTCTGTAAATGTAAGACATAGCAATGTGGAAAGAACATTTTATTTAATAGAATATTTCAATTTTTGCAATCATGACAAGTACTGATTTACATCATAAATGGTATGGCTACAAAATAGTTTCCTGACTGCAGAAAGCATAATTTTCACTGTTTCTTTGAATATTCTAAAGGTTGAAAAACATTTTCAATTCAACATTTAGGTTGTTTTAAAACTAATTTAAATAAAACAAGTATACATTGGACACCACGTAACAAGCGTTACTTTTTCGACAGGACACAATAAATTAAGTTTAGACAAATTAAATGGATGGGAAATTTTTTTTTTCATTTTGAGTATGGAAGAAAAATGTTCTATTGTGAACAAAAAGCTTGAAAATCATAACATATGTTTACTTTAAAAAATGGTATGAATGTCCCATATCATACATCAGTACTGTAGAATGACCCTAATAAATTCCATCTTTTCACCATTTTTGTTGTTATTTTTCCAGTACTTGCTATTTGTGATGTATTTCTGGATCCTTGGCAGCTTATACTTAAATTTTTCAAAAGAGATTTGCATTTTGGGGTATTTTTCCATGAATGTATGGTAAAGAGTATGCCTGGTTTGAGTGGTGATAAGTTGACTGTGAGCAGGAATGTCCAGCTTTAAATCATCTGAAGAACATGCATTTTCATTCCACCAATTTATAGTACTTGCATCTTTGGTGCAACGAGAGATGATTACTTTAGCAAAATTACATAAATTCATAATAAAAATATTTAGAACTGTATTTTCAGACTCTTAGTGCTTAAACAATTCTAGAATGGTAAACTCTTGACTTAATATTTTCCCTCATATTTTCTTGATCTTCAAATTGTGTGTGATTATAGGCTAATATAAGAACTGAAGAAAAACCACCATAAATAAATATTTTACTGGTGAAAAATTGAGAATAAATAAAATTCATGCTAGTTTTTCATTTTTTTTTTAATTCTAAAAAACAATAAATGGTTTGAGATTATCTGTGCTGAGCCTGTGGGGGTCTGTGCTAGGTTTGTAGACATTTAGATATTCAAATGTGATTGTAGAAAAGGACAGAAATATTTTATTTTTGAAAAGATGAGATTAAAACTAATATCTAATTTCAAATGGTACAAAACAGAACAGTAAAATTACTATATGTGACTTTTTTTTACCATCCCCCCTTTTTCCTCTTTACAGTATCCCATGGTTTTATATGTACCAGAAATATTGTATTTTTTTTTTATAATGAATGATCAAAATACATATTATTTTTTATTTCAAACAGTTTTAAATACAAACTAAATTGTTTTGAAATATTTTCGATTTTCCTGTTTGTAAAAATAGCGCCAGTTTATACTTTTCAATATTATTTCGGTATCGACACGATAAACATCCGTAAACCAAATCGGGTCATTTGAACGTTTTAAATCCACCATCGAAAGTCAAATCTTGGATACCTAATAAAAATCGATCTGGCACAAGCCAATAATGTCCTCTAAAGTTACTGTAAATTTGCACAGACTTAAAGCAGGTAATCAAAATTCACAACATTGCTGCTACTACATCGCTGTCTTCATATATTCTGAGAAATTAGGTTGGTAATCGTTGCCAGAAGTGTTTACGTTGAAAACTAGCACTTCATTTCGTATTTTCTTATAAAAGACGTACAATACGGACAGAGTAGCACTTAAAACTTGAAAGACAGGCTTTTTTTCTATCTAGAACAGCGGTTTTTATTTCCAAAAAAGAACGTTTTTGGCCTGAACTTTTAGGATTTCTTGTAGTTACATTAACCAACCCCTACTGGTGGTCACGTGACCTTAATAAAGTTTATGTCGAATGGAGCAAAGCGCGACAACTCCCATTTGAAATGTAATTTAAGTTTTTCTATACGAAAGTCAAACGAATTCTAACGATTAGGGGATGAAATTAACTTTTTAACCAGGTATTATAAAAACAACAATTTCAAAAGCCGAAAATATTGCAAGTTGCATTAACATACCTGCGTCACTCACAAACTTTACATAAAGTTCTTCGGACATTATTCAGTTGGTGAGAGCTGCCGGAGTTTATGCATAGATAACTTCCTAAAAAAAACAGTGTTTAATCCTATTATAGTTTAACGTTTATTGCTTTAGCATAATATATTATATGCAGTTCGTGGTGCATTGAATTTCGTGGTTTCATGATAACTACGAAAACCATCTGTATCTGTATCTGTATCTGGTACGTTGTAGAACCCAACTATGGTTTTTATGCAACGGATAGAGAGAGCGCCGATGGCGGTCTTTATTGGCGCTGACTCCTTAGAGCGGTCTTAATTGCTTCTAAGGAATTTGCATGCACGACACTGTTTGGCAGATGGTTCCAATGAATTACAGTTTCCACAAAGAAAGAATGTTGGTACTGCTGTTTCTTGTAGTCCGGTAATTCGAGTCCTTTTGTATTATTGCATGTACGTTTCTCTACTATATTTGATGTTATATGATCTTTAAAATGTTTTGCTTTGATGTTCTTTTTCGGTCTAGCTAATTTAACGAAATTATCTGTTGGTAGTGCCGGTACCAACCTCTCAACCACCTTGTACATTAGGATCAGACGTAGGCTAAGTCGTCTGACCTCTAATGTCTCCAGGTCAAGGTCTTCTCTCATCCTCGTGATGGCTCCTGTTTCCCTACTTTTGTAGTCTTTTCTAACGAACCTTAAAGCCCTGTTCTGTATTCGTTCTAGTTTGTCTTTGTCTCCCTTAAGGTATGGGTTCCAGATGGTAGCTCCATATTCCATGATTGATCTTACTAGGGTAACATATGTGGTCTTTCGGCATGTTTGAGGGACATTTCTTAAATTTCTTCTCAGGAAGCCCAGTGTTGCGTTAGCTTTTTTACACACATTCTTGATGTGGATGCTCCATTTCAGGTCGTTTGAGATTTGGAGTCCTGAATATGGATTTTCCTGTACTTCTTGCAGTGTGTGTTTTTCTAGTTGGTAATATCTAGATGACTTGTTGTTTATTGACAGGACATAACATTTCTTAGTGTTGAATATCATGCCCCATTTATTTGCCCATTCTTCAAGGTGTTTAAGGTCTGCTTGCAGTGTGAGGTGGTCTTCTTCCTTTTTGATCGTTCTATATAGTAGGCAATCGTCGGGAAATACACGGACAGACGAGTTGACACAGTCTGGAAGGTCATTTATTCCGGCATAAGAACATTATCGGACCGAGTACAGTACCTTGAGGCACTCCAGAGTCTACTGATGTTTTCTTTGAACTTTCACCCTCCACTATTGTTCTCATTGTTCTGGTTGATAGGAAGTTGGTTAGCCATGAGTGGATGTTTCCTTTGATACCGTATGGTTCTAGTTTGTGTAGAAGCTTATCATGTGGTACTGTGTCAAATGCTTTAGAGAACTCTAAGATGGCAATGTCTACTTGTTGTCCTTTATCGTGTTCTTGTAGGAAGTCGTCGAAGATCGGTATTCAACGAATATAAATCACAATATACAAATTTGTTCCGTTTCAATCTCCATGGAGATTGAGTGTATATGTGTATTATGGTTTGGTTTATGGTGTTTAACGCCATTTTCAACAATATTTCAGTAGTATCGTGGCGGTCAGTTTTATTGGCGGAGGAAACAGGAGAAAACCACAAACCTGTCGCAAGTAACTGACAAACTTTATCACATAATGTTGTATTGAGTACATCTCGCCAGGAACGGGGTTCGAACTCACAACTTTAGTTGTGATATGCACCGATTGCATAGGTAGTTGTAAATCCAACTACCATGCGATGACGGCCACGGCGACCCCTCTGTATTATGGGTATCAGTGTTTACGAATAGTGGTATCAACAGTTTGTTCTATTATATATGTCTCTACATTCTCAGTTCCGTGTTGTGATGTCCATTACGATTTCCGCATAAAAACGATGTTCGGTTCGTCTTTTCCTACATTTGTTTGTAGGAGGGTTCATGTCTTATTTATGTTATTTGTGTTTGTTTCCGTAAGTATGTTAATTTTCACTTGGGCAATATATTTTTTTTCCGCAACGGTCACAGACTCTGTCCTGTTCTCTTTTCTTATTTTTTTTTATTTCTGAGCTTAATCTTCCAGCCCTTTTTAGGATGACTCCTGTGAGTAGTAATCGTTCATCTAATTTGATTGAGCCTTAGCTACAAATTGTTGGTAGAAAAGCGCAACGCACTATAATAAAAGACATATTTTTCCAGCCAGTGTCTGTCATTTATTGCTATTATATGACTATGCATATCCTAGATTCTGATTGGACAAAACACTACTTCACTCTCCATTTCAAAATGTGATTATCACGGCTCAAAAGTGTACGCGCGGTTAACATTACTTTTGAACACTGTAACGCGTACCCAAAAATAGTAACAGGGAATGTCCAGGTTGCTTATTTTGAAAATGTATTCTCTGATTTGTCGATATTTAAAGAAGTGGTTTTGATATCCAATCGGCGTTTTCCTAACAACAGCTTGTAATGCATCTTCTTGCTTTATGGTGTAAAACCACTAATTCACCAATCAGAGCTACGAAAGTAGTTCCTTTTCAAGAAAACAGTACCTTTCAATTTGTAGTATTGTGAAAACTTCTGAATGGAATGGAATGATTAAAACTAATAATTGAGGTTAAATATATAGGGATTATCTTGGGCCCAAATTTGATGGATTTAGTTGTATTTTAAGACCTCTATGGAGGATTTGATGCATGACCTATAAATACTTTTTTTGGGGGGAATGACCGAGCTATTTCTAGAGTAGGTGTTTTCCGTAGCCTTGCATTTCACTGCAAGATTTTAAACATGCCCTGATATTTTGACAGAACGTAGAGCAATCATGTACGTTTCAGAAAATATATGGTCTTGGAAAGGTTAAGCTTAATATAAAATGGCCAGATAGGCTCGAAAAAACACAAATTTGGTAGAAAATCTAAAAGAAATTAATTAGTGGTTTTACACCTGAAGGCAAAAAACAACAAAGAGGGATAGGCGTTAAGGTGCAAAATTGGCCCCACATTATATTAAAAAAATAATGCTTGGCATAAAAAATAAACAATTTACTAATTTAATTGTCATATAAGCAAATTTTCAAAAAATATATCTTTCCGTGAAATTGGGTGCGTTATGACGTCATAATGACATCATAATTAGACAGATAATTCTTAAAATGGTCTACAAGCGACATATTTAATGTACATTTTAGCTATTTTATATACCTCGACAAGTCTTCCACCAACACCAAATTGAGCAGTTGTTTTGAGCATAGATGGTTAATGATTATATCAAAATGTTTTGTTGGTTGAGGATTGTGGAGGTTGTTAAATATTAATTTATTTATTTATATCCTCAGTCAGACCCTTAAAATCAATATTTTCACTCTTCCGATTGTATATATGAGACCATTATATTCACAATCTCTGTACATTTCATGATTCATTTCAAGTAATGAAATTCATCAGTAAATAACTTATGTTTCTGTACAAAATTGTATTTATTTTAAATACAGTTTGTGTACATTGAAACCAAGAGAAAAACTCAGTGCATGCAATCCGGCGTCAATGCCATAAAAAGAACAGGAGACTATAAGTGCCATATATGGTCCCATATTTAATGAATCATTATCTTAGAAAATACTTGATTAAAATTTGATGTGTTTTATATTATAGACGACATCATACTTTTGATGTTAAAACTTGCTTCCAACAAAATCTATACGTATTTGACGTCATTGTGACGTCATGAGGGTTATTTGTTTTCTATTTTTCGTGGAATATTTCCCGCGATATTTCGACGGTTTTCGAAGAAATTAAACACCTCCGCAGTCGTGCACAAGAAAAATATTTTACCAGATTATTAAAATAAATAAAACACGAATACTTTTAAAGTACTTTTTTGGTTTCACGAGGTGCTAAATTTCTTGAAAAACGACGGGAAAATTTTCAAATATTCCAAGCGCTTAGATGACATTTTGATATTTGAGAAGCAATCTCAACGATGGTATGTCGCACGTAACAGTTATATACAAATGTAAGATAAAAATAAAATAAACACCACTTCATCCAAAATAGTTTTTTTTCGTAAGCCCAAATTATTGATTATATATTTTCTTCCGGAATACTGCAATAGTTATTACTACAGGGAAACTGAGGTAGGTTTAATGGTCTATCGATGCTACTTCTAAAATGAAGTAAAATAGTTTGATCCAAAAGGAGTAGATATTTGTGGGGCACAATCCAACAGATAGCTCTCACATTTTCAATTACAAGCTCCATTTTCAAGGTGCTCTCTAAAGCAAAGGACAAATACCTCGATTTTAAATATATAGATATTTTACATTCCCAATTACAATCATTTCAGTTAAAATTCACAGAGAGACTTGAAAACAGACTTTCAAGTAAGACTATTAAAGTTTTGTTATCAAATAGAAAATTGACAGAGAGGAGGCGAATTGCTTTTGATAGTAATGTGCATAAGATCGCAATATTCTCAGATGAGTTAGAAAATGTAAAACAATTAAATGTTAGCTTACAAAAGTTTGAAAGCGACAACATAGAATTTGAAAAAAGTGTTCTGATTTACATAATAGTTTACAGGAAGAAATATGTCTTAAGGGGGTTTTGCTACCAATAATCCAGGATCTGTCAAATCAACTTGACAGTCTGAAAGATACGAACAGTCGCCTTATAGATTATGTAAAATCAATAAATAAATAAGTTGAAACCGCGAATAGCGGAAAAGTGTTTTCGGAAATTACCGGAAATAACAAATCAAGGAAAACAAAAGAAATTAAATCGAAGGCTGAAACTGCACTTTTGACCTTGTACCCCAGTACTTAGTATAAACATATTTTATCAATTAATTCAATATTACACATTATGATAATACACATATAAATTACATATAACATTTAAATTAATCAATAGGATTCGGAAACAAGTGGTTAATCTTATATTAATCCGTATCCCTGTTGTTATCTGGTGTTCAAGGTTTATTTAGTATCGAAAGGTAGAAGTGTATTGAGAATTATCAAGTGTTAATCAGTCGTTGTCAATGTTATTTGGTGTGCTTTAGTAAGAAAACAAAATAAAAAGAAACAAACAAATGAAGTGTAAAGGTGCAAGTGCTTTTTTTTTAACATGTTTATGTTGTGTGAATATGGTTAGGAGGTGAATCGTTTACTACTTATGATGAACTTCTGCACGTTTAAGAATATATCTGTATTTAGGATATTCGTTAAGTCTGTAGTGCCAAACAATAATAAATCCGTATTTAAGTTAATTGGTAAATTAATGGTGTGAATATATCTCAGTCTTGTTGCATTGTGACGGGGACAATGTAGCAGAAAATGGGCCGTGGTTTCTGTTGCCCCACATGGTCAGAATGGGGAATTTACAATGTTTTTACGAAATAAGTGATGATTGAGAGAGCTGCATTGCATACGCAACCTAGCGTGTAAAATTTGTCCCAGTCGAGTACCAATATAATAATAAATGGGTTTAGTATTGTTTTGAGGTTGAAGATTTGATTTAATTATCTTAACAGATCTGCTTGATTTTATATTTTTTGGCTGTTGGTTCCATAGTTGTACACTGGAGGGTATGAAATAGCTTGCGTAGAGCGATGTTCGAGTGCGTACTGGAGGAATACGTGACGTATGACGAGTATTGTGGTCATGGATCATGCCGAAATTTTGCGGGATTAAGCTAATAAGATATTGAGGAGTTAGATTATTTGACATCTTATAAAATTGAATCGTTCTATGCCTTTCCCTTCTATCTTTCATTTTTTCCGACCCGGTTTCAATATATAGATTACTTAAGGATACAATTCTGGTACCCCAAGTCACGATTCTAGCAGCCTCAACCTGAACATTTTCTAGTTTCTTAATTAGTATTTGAGTCTTGGTATCCCAAACAACATTCGCATATTCTAGTAGTGGTCTTATAAAAGTAATATAAATTGTTTCTAGAGTTTTCCGAACCAGTATAAATTTGAATTTCCTTAAAATGTTAACACGTGAGAATGCTTTTTTAGTTATCATGTCAATATGTTTATTCCAATTACCATCGTCAGAAAGTTGTAGTCCAAGGTGTTTATGTTCAGTAACAGTACTAATGATAGTATTATTCATAATAAGGTTAGGTTGATGGGGTTTATTTAATTTTCGAGAGATAGTCATGGTTTCAGTTTTCTGTGGATTAAAATTCACCAGCCATTTTGTAGACCATGCATGTAATTTCACTAGGTCAACATTGAGTGTGTGTGCTGTTTCTTGTGGGTCGTCTACAATTAAGTACAGACTAGTGTCGTCGGCAAATAATTTTATAGTCGAATTAATATCGGTCAGTATGTCATTTATGAAAACAATGAACAAAAGAGGGTCTAGAATCGATCTTTGGGGTACACCAGCATTTATGTCACGCCAACTAGAAGTTGAATTATTAATTACGATACGTTGTTTTCTTTCAGACAAGTAGTTTTTCACCCAAGATAATAATGATCCCTATTGATTCAAGCTTACGAAGTAATCCCTGATGCCAAACTCGGTCAAATGCTTTACTTATATCGCAAAAGACAACTCTCACTTCCTTATCTTCATCCAACGCTCTATCAAATTCATTTGTAATGTAAAGGAGTTGATAAACGGAAGAATGTCCAGGAGTAAAACCAGATTGATGGGAAGTAATTAAGTTATTGTCATCAAATAGTTATACATATGTTTATAGATTAATCGCTCCATTACCTTGGCAAGCATACTAATGAGGGAAATTGGTCTGTAGTTTTTCAAATTACTGGGACAATATTTTTTAAAAACGGGGGTCACATTAGCATATTTCCATTCTCATGGAAAGGTAGAAAGTGTTAATGATAAATTAAACAGTGTACATAAGGGATATTCAAGCATAGATGTTGCTTCTTTAAGGAGCCTGGGGTTTAACAGGTCAGGCCCAATAGCTTTAGATGTATCAAGTGTAACGTGTATACCCTAAGCAGTCAATGGATTCGTACCGACTTAATCGGGATTCCAAATGCTAAAATACACTAATAATTCAAATGTCACATTAACACAATGCAATGTGCACAAGCAAAATGATACCACGAAAATGGCACATATATAATAGATTCGAATTGATAACTTTTATAACGTATATACACAGTATAGGATTCAGTCTTCTGAACACTATCAAATTGCACACTCAATTTGCTATTAGCAATATGACACTTCCTACAAGTCAGGAATCTGCAATTGTATAATCAGAATATCACTAATCTAAACGCACACGGCAATCCAATGGAATCAATTACACAAGAAACACAAGATATACTACAATTGCTAAGTACACACTTCCAACAAATATATCCGTCACTATAGTTCCATTTGCACACATGCCAATCGCACAAATAACAATAAACACTTTCCTTATACCTTGATATATTTGAATTCCGGAATTACAGAATATTAAAGAATATTCACTATCACATGGAATCACTATTTAATCCAAGGAATAATATATAACACTTACCAAACTCTCTTAGTTAAAACACAAGATGTTGCTAGTCCAACAATGATCAACACACTGACGCTGATACCTGGATTCGGTCTCCTTATATACTCTGGGCGACGTGGACTAGTCTATTACTTATCTATGTAGGGGTGGCACACGACGATACCACAAAATACTAAGCATTACTGTTCAAGGGAAAACAGGTTATTTTCCGGTTCTCCAAAGAAAGGATGAACATACTGTTTAGGAAACAATAACTTTCCGTATATACAAATAAAAGCTTCCATCCCCATAACATAAATACCCCTGAACGGTAAAGTGGACTGCCTTTTAGTAAAGTAATCTTTTGCGTGAACATAAACATGATGAAGGTAGGAATCAATCAAAACAGAACATTGTATAATCTTTCTCGTACGAATACAAGTATCCATAGGCATTTTCGTCACACAAGTATCTTCAATATATCTTCCACTTCGTTTTCTGTAACTGTAATTTGCTCAAGACCATTGATCAATATATCAGTAATATCAGGCACAGAGGTTTCAGAATCATTAAGGTCAGCTTGTTTGAAAAAATAGTCATTAAAATTTCAGCTTTTTTGTTATCGTCTTGTATCATGTCATTTTCAACTTGAAGTGGCGGTATAGATCGAACACCAGCTGAATCATTGTGAAGAAGACTTTTGACTAAATTCCACCAATTTTTACTTCCGTTTGTCTCCGTGTTTATTTTTTCAGAAATTTTATCAAAATATGATTGTTTTGCATTTAATATAAGCTTATTACATTTACTACGAATTTTCCGAAATTTTTCCCATTGTCCGATAGTATTAGTTTTCTTTGCTATTTGTGAATTCGATTTTTACGACGTATGTACTCTTTTATTTTTGTAGTGATCCAAGGTGGATTATCTTTCTTTACCGTTATGTATCTATTTAGAATAGTTTTATTCGCTGCATCTAAAATTGTGCTTGTAATAGTATTAGTTATGATATCAATGTCGTCGTTTCTAAAGATTCCATCCCAGTCAACAACAGAAAGGAGATTTCTGTAAGATTCATAGTCCCCTTTGTCGTAAAGGAATATTTTCCTCTTAAATGAAGCATTGACTGTAGTCGGGTGAGATAGGCCACCAGTAATAGGTAAATGATATCTTACTTGGTTCAACAAGGGGGCCGACTTCCGTATATAAAACACTCGTGGGATTATTTACCATAACCAAATCTAATAAAGATGAGCTATGCTCAGTCATGTAAGTGGGTTCCGTAATTAACTGTTGAAAGCTGTATTGGGTCAGTAATGAACTAATTTTGTTCCTATGATTGTCACTTAATTGGTTTATATTAAAATCAACAGTATTGATGATGTCATGGGTATTGTTTAATGCCAGATCAATTGATTGGTCTAGTTCATCTCAAGTTTGCAGATTGCTGTTGGGAGGAATATAAAATGTTCCATATAAGTATTTTTTGTTCTTGATTTTTATCTCTAGCCATATGCATTCAAGATTCCCTATTTGTAGATCAGGTCTATGCTTACAGTTGATATGGTCTTTTTTAAAAAAAAAAAAAAAAACACTCCGCCGCCCATTTTGCCTACTCTGTCTCGTCGAAATGGGAGACATTTGTATCCCGGAATTCTAAGCATATCGTCACATACATTAGGGCGCAACCAGCTTTCCGTAAATGAGAGTATCTCATGACAAGAGTATTCTGCGGCTATTAGGTCTAATTTCGGTGTAATACTTTGAATATTCAAACGAAGAAAGGAAACGGAATTATGTATAACATTACTTACAGTCGTTGAGGTTAAACTGATACTACCGAAGCTACTTGATAAGTCTGAATCAGAGGGACCAGGATTCATTTCTATTCCTGTTATTATAAGCAAAATCCACATCACAATGCACAAGAAGACGTAATTATTCACATATTCCAGCGATTTTGATTTAACTAATTGTTCGCTAGTTTGAACGGTACAACTGAAAGGTTAACGCGATATTCATATTGAAACGAAAAAATAAAAACTGTAATAGGCAGCGCGACTATACATGAATGGCAAACAAATATATACCTATAAATTCTAATAATGTTAGCCGTTTACTATTTTTAGCAGTACGTGCTAAACAATAGAACCGACCGATGCTCTCTCTGTGTTGTAACGAGTCAGTACCCATGAATCATGTTATACCAGTTGATACATGAAGCACGAATAAAACGTGAGAGAAAGCAGTATCGGTTAGGAGTTCAATCAAAAAGTAGGTCACCAATGTTAGATTCACCATTGAAGGATATTAACGTGATTATGGAAAGTAGGATGCGAGGTACTGTAGTAAAATCCAGGATCTGTCAAATCAACTTGACAGTCTGAAAGATACGAACAGTCGCCTTATAGATTATGTAAAATCAATAAATAAAAGTTGGAACCGCGAATAGCGGAAAAGAGTTTTCGGAAATTACCGAAAATAACAAATCAAGGAAAATAAAAGAATTTAAATCGAAGGCTGAAGCTGCGCTTTTGGCCTTGTACCCAGTACTTAAAATTAGAAAGTACTGATGGGCAGAGTGCTAAAGTCGATTTCAATCCCTCGTCCAGCAAATCTTCATACCAAGATTGGCCTGAAGAAGAAAAACAAAAAAATAAAGATTTGTTATTTATTTTGGAAAAATTTAATGTTAGTGAGAGCGCTTATAGGGAACTGACAGTATTTTGTGATGGGCTACCACGAACATATGTGTTTTCATCAATGCCAGGAAGATATTAACAGTTTATATCATTTTAAAAGAATTCCGAGAAATATCCCTGGCACATATGTTAGTACAGAAAGCGAACTTATCCGGTACATCAAGTATTATGTAAATCCTGAAACAGACAAGATAAAAATAAAAAAATTCGGGGGACGGGTCAAAAGTTAGTAGAATTTCAAACTTTGTCGTGTTGTCCTTTTCTGTAATTACCGATGATTTGACAATATCATCAAAAGATCAAAATGTTTTTTGGATTGTAAACTGCAAAGTAGATTATGATCATATAAAACTTGCTTGCAAACCCATTTTTCAGAAAATAAACACATTATACGAAAAGGCAAGTATTGAAATTGAGGGGAAATATTTTGATTTAGATATTTTTATCGGTGGTGATATGAAATTTTTGCAACATGTGCTTGGGTTGGGTGGATCTCCATGTAATTATTCCTGTCCAAGGTATAAGGTCCATGAAAACCACAAGAGGGCAGATAGCATTTTATTGCCCTCGTAAAATATTATTGCCGCGGAGGCAAATAACACGCCACAAATTATGCTTTTATTACACATGTAAATTCGGCGTTATTTCAATAAAATATGTGATAAGATGCAGTAAACACTGAAACATAATTTTGAGATCATGAAGATTATTTAATTTAATTGTTAATAAATAAAATTGAAAGTGAAGTTGCACTGACAAACTTGATCGCATAATGTTTTATCGAGGACACCTCGCCATGAATGGGGTTCAAACTCACAATTTAAGTGATGATAGGCAACGATTGCACAGGTAGTTGTAAGTAGGATAGGGGCACAGCTCAGTTATCATTTGAGGGGGTGCTATGAGGGGGTACCAGAAGTGATCACGTGCGCATGCGCAATCGGAAATGACCCACTGGAAGTCACCAGAGGTGACAGGAAATGATGTCACCGGAAGTTAAAGGGAGATAATTTCCCGCGTTTTTGTACCGGTATTTCCCGCGTTTTTTCCGGAACTCCTCTAGATTCTAGGTAAGAACAATGGAATTGTGAATCCAACCAATCGTAGCCCTTCTGATATTTGAACCCCACCAATCGTACCCCTTCTTGCTTCGAATTCAAATCCAACCAATCGTCGGCCTTCCGATATTTGAATCCCACTAATGGTAAGTTTCCTTTGAACGACCAATCGTCAACCTTCCGTTGTACCTTCGTCTATGTGAAAAAGCATTCTTACTCCAGCTTTCATATTGACAGGACGTGTTTATCTTGTGGAGAATTTATATTCGAACAAGGGTAAGCATCTCAATCCTACTATAATATTTTAATGACATTAATTCATGTAGTTGATTTTTAATTCAGAAAATATTTTTATAAAAAATCAATAGTCTTGTATGATGATCGTGTTGTGACATGTTTCCCGTTTACACGTTTTAATCAATTTACTTTAAAGTACCTTAACCCGTTCCTTTTCAGAATACAAAGAATAGATTGAAGAAAACGAGGAAAATTTACATATTGCTAAAAGGTAAGCTTATTTTATGTAGGATTGTAACGGTTTTTTTTTACCTTTAGTATCAATTTTTCAGAATTTAAAAGAATTCAAATCCGAGTTATTATTAATGTCAGTTCTTATTCCATTTTGTTTGATAGACGGTATAAAAGAAAGTTTTAATATTAAGGTTGAAAAAGGATATGTTTTAATGCGTAACTTAAAGGATCTGGTCGGAACTAGGGATTTTCTTAACAGATTAGAATTAACATTTCACCAGTTTTACATTTAATAAACTTTGCGTCATTTTGTCGACATTTTGTTGACTATTCCTTGTCTACGTTATACATATTTGTCATCCAATTTTTAAACTTGGATATTTACCATCCACTATTTTCTTTTTATTTCAGAAATACAGTTTGATTGTTATACAACGCAGTGTGTGTGTGTGTGATCACGGAAAATGTATTTCAAGGTACAGGTAAGCCGATTTATTTATGTGTATGACTTACAAGAAACAGAAGTTGGTGACATCGCAGCTCGGTTGGTACGACGTTCTCCCTACAAGTACGACGACACCATGAATATGAACCTGTACGAACAGCACTTCAGCTACGTAAGCAATATGGAGAAGCACAGTCACAGCTACCTGTGTTCGAAATGTGACCGGTTGTGGAAACACGTCGGGATGCTGCACAGACATGAACAAACCTATACCGGAGATGTTATCTAAAAGTATTCTGGTGTCGTGCACAATACAACACAGACGTATTCGACCTGTTAGAAGACGAAGACATCGACGTCCCAGAAGAAGACCGGTATTACCCGTATAGAGCTACCTATGACATTGAGGTGATGCTACAGCCCACAGGCAAGAGACGACCCGAGAAGTTGGAGTGGACCAGTCACCATGTACTACTCAACGTGTATGTATGTTCCAACGTTCCTACCTATACCGAGACCATCTGCTTTGTTACAGAAGGTGATACCAGTCAGACGGTAGAGTCCTGTTTGCAGCAATTAACAGATATCAGCAAAAAAGCTTTTCGCTTACTGGTGCCAAGGTATGGAATGATATTTGAAGAACTTCAACAGAGACTAGACCAACACTTGGAAGAGTACAAAGACGACGAAGAAAGAGAACGTGAAGAAAAGAAACATCACCTGTACCAGTTGAAACAGCAGTTGGGACAGTACCTACAAGTACTCCCCGTGGTCGGTTTCAACACGGGGAAATATGACGTCAACGCCATGAAGGTGAATTTTTTTACTCGGTTGGTGGACAGTCACAAGATCAAGTATACCGTGAAACTAAACAACAATTCCATGTGTATCAAGACGGAGAAACTGAAGTTCCTCGATATCAGCAATTATCTTGCCTCGGGCTTTAGTTATAGTCAGTACCTGAAAGCCTATAAGTGTACAGAACAGAAAGGGTTCTTCGCGTACGAGTGGATGACCTCGTTGGATAAACTCAACGTCAGCGAGCTCCCCCCTCATGAAGCCTTTTTCAGCACTTTGAAGAATGAGAACATCTCTGCTGAAGACTACCAGATGTGCCAGAGAGAATAGGAAGAAAACGACATGAAGACCATGAAAGAGTTCCTGACATGGTACAAGAACAATGACGTCGAACCCATGTTCGAAGCCATCGACAAGATGTTTCAGTTTAACCAGAATCGCCACATCGATATGTTTAAAGACGGCATCAGCGTTTCCAGACTCGTCTTGAAGTACATGTTCCAAGACCTACCAGACTACCTCACCGTACCGGATGAGAAGAATAAAGATCTGTACGACCTGTACAAAAACAACATCGTTGGGGGCCCGAGCATCGTGTTTCATCGTTACCACGAGAATGACAAGACCTTCATACGACCTACCGAGTACACAGATCCAAAGCTCTGTCAGTTGACTTATGGTGTAGACGCCAATGCTCTGTATCTTTGGAGTATCATGCAGAAGATGCCTACAGGCCATTTCGTCCGACGGAAGAAGGAAGATGGGTTCAAGAGACAAGCGCCAACACGCTATGAGTGTATGGCCATCAATTGGTTGGAGTGGGAAGCCAAGAACACCGGACAGCATATTCGTCACCAGGGAAACGACTCCGAAAAATGTATCAGGATGAAACGTTTACCCGTGGACGGACTTTGCAGAGACACCAACACCGTCTACGAATCCCAGGGATGTATCTGACACGGACATCGATGCTGGATGACCAAAAAACAAAACGGCGTCAACCCCGTCAACGGAAAGAGCTTAGACGACTTGTACCAGCATACGCAGGACAATATACAATACATCAAAGACCAAGGCTACAAGGTCGTGGAGATGTGGGAATGTCAATGGCTAGTCAGTATCAAAAGGGACCCGGAATTGAGTCGTTTTATTGAAAATCGAAAACGACCATGTGATGGTTTGGTCACCATGACAGAGGACCAGATACTGATCGCGTCATGGTCGAGAAGTTGTTTGGTGCTTTGGAAGTCGATCTTCACGTCCCGGATAATTTGAAGTCCAAGTTTACCGAGATGCCCCCGATCTTTAAGAACGTCGAAGTATCCAGAAACGATATTGGTGACCACATGCGGCAGTATGCCGTGGACCACGACATCATGTCTCAACCCCGTAAAGGTCTGGTCGGAAATATGTTTGGAGAAAAGATCATGGTTATTTCACCTTTGCTGAAGTGGTATGTGGAACACGGCTTGAAAGTGACCCAGATCCATCAAGTGGTGGAGTACACGCCTGCAACCTGTTTCCAGAAATTCGGCGAAAAAGTCAGTTAAGCCCGTCGAGCCGGAGATGCGGATCCAAATAAAAATATTATAGCCGAAACCAATAAGCCAGATGGAAATTCCAGCTATGGGAAAACAGTCACCAACAAAGAGAGACTCACAGACGTCATTTACTGTCAAGAACATCACGTCAGCGCTATCTCGCCGACCCTTCCTCCCGTAAATGTAACCAGCTGAGTGCCAAGATCTTCGAAGTGGAGATGAGCAAGAAGACCATTCGACTGGATCTACCCATGCAGATTGGCTGTTTTGTCTACCAGTACGCCAAGCTCCGGATGTTGGAGTTTTACTACGTTTTTTTCATGGACGTGTTTGTGGATCGTTCGGACGTCCAGTATTGCAGCATGGACACTGACTCTGCATATATGGCTTTATCCGCTACCAGTTTGGCAGAAGTGATCACATCAGATATGCAGTAGCGTTTCCAGATGGAAAAGAAGAATTGGTTTCCCCGTGATGACACCCCCGAACATGCTGCCTACGACTAAAGGACGTCTGGTTTGTTTAAGACCGAATTTACCGGGGATGGAATGATTGCCTTGTGTAGCAAGACCTACTTTTGTTTTGGTGCAGAGAATAAATTTAGCTGTAAAGGAATCAACAGGAAAACCAACGATATCCATAAAGGCACGTATATGGACGTCCTGCTAACCAAATAGTCCGGATCCGGTACCAACAGAGGTTTCCGTTCCATTGATAACCAAGTCTACACGTACCTACATGAAAGAGCTGGGTTTTCATATTTTTACCCCAAGCGAAAAGTGCTGGCAGTTGGAGTGTCTACAATCCCGTTAGATATTTAAATATGTGATATAAACTGTAAATTGTGTAAATAATAGACTGTTTAAGATTTTAAATTGTGTAAATAGTTTTCTTTTTTTCCCGTGAATTTTAAAAATGTTTACCTGTAAAGTCCTAGTTGAATATAAAGGAAAAAATAGTTAAATTGAGGTCAATTTACCTGGTTGATTTTCTTTTAAATTGATTTTCTTTAACAAATAAATTTCATTGTACATTGTTGTATATATTTGTATTTATAAAATAATTGAAATTGTATAACGGTGTTGGGTCTTTCATATGGATGATCAAAGATTGTATTTGAATTTTAACGCCACTTTTAGTTATATCGTGATCAAATATTGTATTTGGTGTTGAACGCTACTTTCAGTTATATCGTGGTCAAATATTTTATTTGGTGTTGAACGCTACTTTCAGCTATATCGTGGTGGAGGAAACTACCGACCTAACGCAAAGTCACTGACTAACTTATTTCAAACAGAAAAAAGGCATATAGATATCATTCAAACATGGACAACGATAGAGTACAGACGTATAGAAGGATTGTGTCTACCATGTTCAATGACGGTGTTATCAACATGGGTAGAGTTCTAGTGTTATTTGCCTTCACGAGTCAAATGGGGCAACAATATCTCACCGATGCATGGAAGATTTGGGACATTTATCATGCCGTTCTTAAAGGGACAGAATACTCATACACCAATCAAAATAGAGGAAAAGGAACCAATCAGAAAGCTCCATTTCATAAACAACTGACCAATCGAAACACAGAATGACAGTCCAATCAGATACGACGCTACGAAAGAAATCGACCAATCAGATACGTCGTTATTATTATTCACCTTGGATATGAGATGATGTAACTAGAACTCTGCGTCATTTACTGGCTGGAACCCGCAACATGCCATGTTAAAAAGGTAAAAGAGCCAAAGGCGTTCAGATGACAGAACAGCAGCCTAAAGCCCCGCAGATAATTGATATTGCAGAGATGCCACCAACTGCAGATATTGTACAGATACCAGCATCCCAAGATATCGTACAGAGTCCACCGACACAAAACGATTCACAGACGCCCGATACCGCACTAGTAGAAGACATCTTGCAGATGGCAGCCCAAATGGTCGACATTCAGCCGCTCAAACAAGCCCTGGGAGGAAACATATACATGGAGTTAACAGAATGGAATGGATCCAAGAGAGTTGACTTACGATTCTGGAAAGATGGCACAGTCCCTACGAAAGAAGGAGTGAGCTGACATTTGGATCAATGGAAAGCCCTGTGCAACATGTCGGGCGTCATAGACGATTTGCTTACCAGTGTCATAGAAAAAGAACAAGTAGAGTGGCGATACCATATCTGAAACGACGATTTCGTAACGATCAAGGCACCGTTTCCTTTCGTTCACATCAGAAAGCACTTTATTCCCGCCGATGAATGGACCTACCCTCCTACCAAGAGAGATGTGGCTTTACACTTTGGAGAATGGAAAGGACTGAAACAGATCATCCCATTGTTGGAAGAAAGAGAGCCAGAACTGAGACAGTTAGTTCCCTTGTATAGAACAGACTTGTAAAATAAAAGCTAGAAATGTATTATTTGTTTGTCATAACCCTAATTCAGTCAGTCGTATCCAAACCGTCAAAGAGGACAGACGTGTTTTACAAGATGTCTTCAACATGTCCAGAGTGTGAAATGAGATTTACCAGAAGGGACAATATTAAATGCCATTTTAATAGCAGACATGAAAACATGAAATGTATCCCTCCTCCGAAGGAAACACGCAACGATTATACTCCTCCTCCTCCTCCTCCTCCTCCTGCTCCTCCTCCGAAGGAAACACGCTACGATTATACTCCTCCTCCACCTCCTCCTCCTCCGAAGGAAACAGGCTACGACTATACTCCTCCTCCTCTTCCTCCTCAAGAAAGATACGTCTACACTCCTCCTCCACCGCGTAGTCCACAGTTGTCATTATTACAACACGAGACCGAAACCGAGGAACTGTACTTTATATACTCGACGGGCGACCCATTCGTGTTTAAAGTACCCAGCGGAAGACTTCCGGATCACTGCATGCCGTGGGCCCACCCTTTTACCAGCGTGATATCGGGACCAACCGGAAGTGGAAAATCCGTCTTTGTCAGAAGATTCGTCCACAACATTCATCACATGAGGATACCGTCGCCGGATAGAATTTGATGGTGTTATGGAGAATACCAGACCTATACGGAACCGTAGATGGAGTCGAATTCGTCCAATAATTGCCGATTTGGACACCCTCGACCCCAGAGAAAAACATTTAATCATCCTAGACGATCTCATGGACGAAACGGATCAAAGAGTAGCTTCTCTGTTTACGAAGAAGAGTCACCACAGAGACATCAGTGTCATGTACATCGTTCAGAATCTGTTTGATCGAGGATAACACCATATAACCATAAGTCTCAATGCCCATTACATGATCGTCTTCAAAAACCCGAGAGACGTATCGCAGATCATGGCCTTGGCGCATCAAATGTATCCCCGAAAGGACGAAATACTTTTTTGGAAGCCAACACTGCAGCAACTGCTCAACCCCACGGTTATTTAGTCATCGATACGAAACAAGAGAGACGGACATCTTGAGACTAAGAAGTCATATCTTTCCCGGTGAGGAACAGAATGCGTACGCCGATATTTAGTTATATATCCCAGTCTATCCAAGATTAATTCAGTTTTACGAGAGATGAGGAAGCAGTAGCATGGTCTCTCAGCGCTTAAAGAAATACGCTAACGAGTTAGTATACTTACAAAAAGCAAGACCGTGTATTCGTCAACACCTCATCACCAAAGCCGATCGCAGTCTCGTCGACTGTCTGTGTGAATGTGCCGATAACATGTTAAGAGGAAACGTCCCGTTAACTAAACGCAGAAAAAAAAACTCGCGTGAAATAAGGCCGAATTGAGAGCACTGACGAAAAAGTCGGTCTCTCTCAAAAAGAAGAAAGCGATCTTACAGAAAGGTGGATTTTTGAGATCCCTACTAGCACCGATTGCCTCTGTAGTATCACCGTTGCTCTCTACTTTGTTTCAATGAAGGAACTAACCTTAATCAATAGACTCAAAGGCGTCCAAAACCTCCAGTGGAACAACGTGTGAAAGTCATGGACACCTTAGGTAAACAGATGGAATCCATACTAGAAAGAGAAGTCCTGTCGACAGACGAGCCTCTCAAGCTATACGACCAATAGTTCACTCGATATTGGAACGTCCACGACGATAACAGGCCCAGACCCGTGGTATCTAGAGTGTCGACATCACCACCTGCAGTAATCGCAACGGAGAAAAAGGACGCGATAAAGGAGGAAATATTGGAAAGCGTTCCGAAAACTATGAAAACCAAGGCCGAGCTATTGATACGGAAAATGAAAGCAGACCCTAACATTGCCTGGATCGAGAAAGGGGAACTGAAATACAAGGGAGAAACCGTCAGAGGGAGTAACGTGGTAGAATTAGTGAACGACGTGCTGCGCAAAAGGAAATACTTCAATCCACAAGGATGGGAAACATTCGGCGAATGTTCCACAAATTTTCCACAAAATTTGATTGGTCACGAGAACCGCTGGAAATACATCACTCAGACGAAAAGAACACCGAGATCTCGCAAACGACAACAGAGTCCCTCCCCTATTAGACCGTACTCCCCAAAAATACCAAGAAACAGAAGGAAAGAAGTCAAGAACTGGGTCAGAGGGAGTAACGTGGTAGAATTAGTGAACGACGTGCTGCGCAAAAGGAAATACTTCAATCCACAAGGATGGGAAACATTCGGCGAATGTTCCACAAATGTTCCACAAAATTTGATTGGTCACGAGGACCGCTGGAAATACATCACTCAGACGAAAAGAACACCGACATCTCGCAAACGACAACAGAGTCCCTCCCCTATTAGACCGTACTCCCCAAAAACACCAAGAAACAGAAGGAAAGAAGTCAAGAACTGGCTCGACTTTTAAAACGGAGGTTGAGACCACGAAGGGAGCAGTTATAATCATGGAGTCGACCTATTATAATGTAGTTGCTCCCGCTAGTTATGGCGAATGGAGTAAATTTAAGCCGAAAGGTTATACGAAGAAAGAAGTCAGAGAATGGTTACAGTCTAAGGACACGTACACGTTGCATATACCAACTAGACGAAGATTCACCAGGAGACGCGTTGTAGTCTATGGAATTGACCACCAGTGGCAGGCGGATTTAGTGCATCTGTCAAAATTGTCTTCTTACAACAAAGAATTCAAGTACTTGTTGACATGTATAGACGTGTTATCGCGATATGCATGGATCGTTCCATTGAAAGACAAGACGGGGAAGACTTTGAAAGACGCGTTTCAGGTCATTTTCAAGTCGGAGCGGCGCCCGATACGTTAACAGACAGACAAAGGAACTGAATTTACCAACCGAGTATTTCAAAAGTTTCTCAAGGAACACGACATGCACTTATTTACCACTTACAACGAGGAGACCAAAGCCAGTATCGTTGAACGTTTAAACAGAACATTGAAAACCAAGATGTGGAAGTATTTCACACAGAGAAACCCTAACCTACGTAGACGTTCTATCGGAGATGGTCGCATCTTATTACCACACCGTTCACAGAACCATAGGCATACCACCGGCAGAAGTCACGTGGGCTAACCAAACAACGGTGTCCAAGAGGCTATATGGAAGAAAGGGACCCAAAAAATCCCGGAGATAGAATGCGACTCAGCAAAGCCAAGCGTACGTTCAAGAAATGATATTTACCCAACTAGACTGAAGAATTGGTTACGGTAGTGAAATGTATCGAAACCAGACCCCCGGTATACTTAGTCAAAGACGACCACGGTGAAATTCTGGAAGGAAAATTTTATGCCGAAGAGATGCAGAAAGTCATTAAACAGGACGACGTATACAAGATCCAAAGCGTTCTGAAAACAACGACGGAAAGGAAGACGAGTACAGTATTTAGTAAAGTGGCTCGGGTATGCAGAGTCCTTCAACAGCTGGATCTTTAAACAGGACCTATCAAAGCAAGGCGTCGCGGTTTGAAGTGTCAGTCTTGCAAATGGCACCGAGTGCCACGGAGAGCACATCGTCTTGGGTCGCCTTTGGATAAAAGATACCTCGATCGGAGATCGTATTTCTGTGTCAGGTACTCATCCTGTACACGGATGACTCGCGCCTTCGACCACATACAGTACTGCCCTCTGGTACTAAGACGCTTTCGGACCGTTGAAATAAATATAAGGGACGACACCGGAATCAAAATACCATTCGAGCGAGGACGCATGCTGGTGACACTTCACTGCAGAAAGAGAAAGGAGTCGTATCTAGAATGAAGCAAAGACACAATCCAGACGCTAGAGCGCATCACGAGTACTACTTAAATCAGGCAGGAAGGGGATATCCCGTGTACGTTGGAACACGTTATCAGAGAGGACATGGACTAGGAAGTATTTTTGGAAGTCTGTTCAAATCGGTCGTTCCTTTATTAAAGGGAGGAGCCAAAACTTTGGGTCGCGAAGCTTTGAAAACACGTCTGAACCTAGCATCGGACGTCATGGAAGGACAGAACGTCACACAAGCAGCCAAATCCAGATTGAAATCAACGAGACAAATCATACTCCAGAAAGCTATGGACACCGTGGGACCTACCGATGAATGATCTATAAAACGAGCTGCAAAGCAGAAAAAGCCCAGACGTCGTAAGACGAAGCTACGGAACACATCGAAAGACATATTCGGTTAAAAATGGCTCTAGTACACCAAAACTCTTGCGAATGTACGAAATCGGAATTGGATTTATCTGGAGTACCACCGAATCAGACCAGTGTGGAACATGGCTATTGGGAGTAAAAAGGGCTGACATCGACCCTAACGGACCAAGATCCTTATGAATTTGCAGTCAGTGGAGCTGGAGACGATTACATCGACCTGTTCAACGCTTACTTGTTTGTGGAAGCATAGATCGTGAATACCGATGGTTCTAACTTAGACCCCGATACGGACGTTGGATCCGTCGATTTGTGGATGCATTCACTGTTCAGTGACATCAGCGTTAGCCTTAGCGAAAAATTAGTTTCGCCACCGACCAGCATGTATCCCTACAGGGCGTACATATAAACTCTTCTCAGTTACGGACCAGCGACTAAAGAATCCCAGTTGACGGGCATGATGTGGCACAAGGACACTCCGGGACAGCAGGACAAGAGAACGACGGATAACAAGAGATTCACGGCAAGGACAAAATTGACGGCCCTAAGCAAGTCGGTACAAATGATGGGAAAGCTACATTTGGATCTGTTTTGTCAAGACAAATACTTACTCAACCACGTGGATCTGAAAATTAAACTGAGAAGAAGTCGGGACGCTTTTGCTCTTGTGGCAGACGCGGCCAATTATAAAATCAAGATCAAGGAAATGGCTCTGTATGTGAGAAAAGTACAACTGTGTCCCGCCGTTAGAATGGGTCACGTGAAAGCATTGGAAAAGACGAGTAGAAGTAAAAGTGGACACGGTACCCACCGGTAACATGAATTACGTTCAGGAGAATATGTTTTTGGGACAGCTGCCAAAGAGACTCGTCATTGCCTGTGTAGACAGCGATGCACTGAACGACGCTATTGGGAAAAATTCGTTCGATTTCAAACACTACAAGATAAATTTTGTGGCACTCAACGTTGACGGACGACAGATTCCAACCAAACCGTTACAGCCCGACTTCGAAAACATTGGCTACATCCGAAGTTATATGGAACTCTACACCAGTACCGAAAAAATGGATCAAGACGAAGGAAATACCATTTCGAGAGAAGATTATGCCAAAGGAAACACCTGTTTGGATTTGATCTCACACCCAACATGTCTGAAGTTGGAGCTTTTCAGCTCACAAAACAAGGCAACTTGAGAGTGGAGATTCATTTCGCAGAAGCCCTTACAACTACCATCAACGTGATCATGTATGCAGAATTTGACAACGTCATTGAAATTGATAGAAACAGACAAGTCTTGTTTGACTACAGTGCTTAGATGAACACCTTAGAGATCGACCACGTACTGAAAACACACCCAAGTACCAGAAACGTTTTCAAAGGAGTATACGTCAGAAACAGACTACCCTGAAGATTAAAGGTACCTTCGCCTTGATAGGGAACAAGGACCCGGACGAACGACCGGGAACACACTGGGTAGCCCTATGCATCGATGCCAATTCTAGAGGAGAATATTACAATCTCAAAGGAAGACCACCTATTTTAAGGGCTTACGTGAACTTTATGAACAAACATTGTACGAGTTGGACTTACAACACCATTAGAGTTCAAGAAGAAGGCTCCACAGTATGCGGACACATATGTGCCTGAAAATCCATGGGTGATCTTACGAGAACATTGAGACATACGAGAGAAGCCACAGACATAGTCAAGACTTTTGTGCATCGTCTTATCAATAAAGCTTATAAAATATATTTGGCGTTTTGCTATAATGTAAAACCCCGTATGATGAATAACATTTTATTTACGAAGAAACCAGCAAACAAAAGAACATAGAAAATGAAGTCATATATTGCATACACATACCACTGAGTCAATTAATCACGACTGACTACACAATTCAGGAGGGAAAAAAGGTTTAACGTAGGGGGTAATAGCGCTATATTGACCCGGTACAGGTTGGATTCACAATTCCATTGTTCGTACCTAGAATATAGAGGAGTTCCGTAAAACACGCGGAAAATACCGGGTAAAAATGGCGGGAAATACGGGGGAAAAACGCGGGAAATTATCTCCCTTTCATTCCCGGTGACGTCATTTCCGGTGATGTAACTTTCGGTGACGTCCTATCCGGTGATGTAACTTCCGGGGACGTCACTGCTCCACCTCAAATACTAACTGAGCTGTCCTCATATACTACTGTTGTAAATTCAACAACCATACGACCACGACGGCTCAAGTTCAGTTAAGATGAAAGGTAATTGTTTTTTTTTATATTGATGGAATTTATGATTATCACTGTTTATAAACTTTCTTTTCATATCATATGAAAGTATGTTTTTGTTGGTGTTCATTGGATGGAATTTGAATCTCACGTAAATTGCAGACACAACGTTAGGCATATCAGAACAATACCTTTTCTTTTGCCACCAGACTGGGATGGTTGGCCACTGAATTTTACGATTACACACTTTCTATAAATCTACCCATGTTGAATTTAAAGCTCTGTCAACAGTTGAAACACCAAAGCATCAATAAATAAATAAATATTGCACGGACCGTGCTATTTATCTTAATGAATCTAATAATCATCGATGAGCTAAAACAATTGACGAAGGTGGTCCGTTGTTGAGCATGAGCAGTATAAAGTTGGGGCTCTTAAAAGAAAACGACAAGTAAAAGAAAGTGGAAATATTTTAAAATAACATTACTATCATTTGAAATAACGGGTATGCATATATATAATATGTATAAAATTGTAGAAAAGTAGATGAATGGATTTGAATCTGAGGATCCCTAAAATTCACATCACATTTTCATAGATTATATAAAGTTTCCTCTTTTGCGCCCAAATTAAACTTTTAACGTCTATCAGTTCCATTCTCTTAAATCAACCTACAATGGACAAATGATGGATCAAATGTTTGTGTATGTAGTGCATTGAACATGCGTTCTGTCATGTGCATAAGTTATTGTTTGCATGATTGACAGTCAATATTCATCATATTGATTTTTAGGTTCTGAAATGTCGATAGAGGAATAAATAAAATATTCTAGACAGGCAGCAAATAGGCAGTCAATGGAATATGCAATTAATAGTTCGCATACACAATAGCGACCTCACACCACAAGGTGGGGAAAATAGAGATATTCTTCTGTGGTTTAAATGCGTATTAACTGCATTACATGTAAACTGTATGATTCTGTTTGATAAAGTCCTTTAACTAGAACAGGAAAAAAATGTACACTTGAGTGAAATAGTGTTGTAATAAAAGATCGTGAACGTGGTGTACAAGTGTGAAAGAATGTCAAGGTATATTTTAAATGAGGTTGAAACAAGTCATCATTTGATATTAATTCGGTTGTATTTCATTTTGACGATTTTAATTACGGAAGACGATCACAACAATATTGTTTTTGATTGGATTAACATTATAGCTGTATAATAATGTATAATAACCTGTTATTATTAAAATCCTAACATTACTGCGAATTTGGCATCAATAAATTAACAAATGGCTTCCTCTAGGAAAACACCGACTTTATTTGAAAGGGACATCAGACAGCGATGAGGTGCGAATTTAATACACCCTTAGCGCGGGATGTAACGGACACACTCCTTACACGTAAAATACAACTTACAGCAGATTCTGATAGCAACAGTTTATTTGGAATGTTGTTGTTGGTTTGTCACAACGCAAAATAATATCTACCATCTCCTCTTCTTCTAATCACAATCAAAGCAATCATACATAGACTCATGGCAGCGACACACATTTTACCTACACGATTAATCATATGGTTGTAAGCTTGTTTTCATCATAAATATATATGAAATACTTGACTGTAAAACAAATATCTATCGACAATCACTTTCTATGGGATATCTGATTTCAAAGCTTGTTATAAGTTTATCAAAAAAACAATAATAATTCTCACAGGTTCCTAGCTAAAATCGTTACACATTAAACATTTTGCTTCACACCATTTCCCAAAATATTTCCATATTATAAAAAAAAGCGATCTTTAAATATTGGACTTCTCTCAACCCGCACCTTGGCATTTTTTTTATAGATTTGTGATGGTTGTCCGTAAAAATGTACTGGAATATATCATCGCATTGGTTGTCGTTAAGAAAAAAGTGCTTAAAAAAATTCAAATATGACAAAGTGCTATTGTCCAAATAAGTCTATCTATTACTTCTTTAAGATTAATACTAAAATTTCGACCCGTTTTCGACGTTCAATGTTAATAAGTTTCTGAATTGATATGACCTCAATATGTACATTATCAATGTCATAGCAGACGATGAAGCCAAAATTGGTCTGTATGAGATATATTTTTTAAATGATTAAAGCTTTGTTGTGGTGACGGAAAAATGAATTACGAAAAACTACAATTTGAACGTGAAATAATAGATGTGGTACGTAGTTCTTACATTAAAAGATGACATTTTTAGGTCAGATTTCATGAGATCATTCATGCAATTTCAGCATCATAATATAACATCTGACAAATTAAGCCATCAAAATAATGAGAGATTTTATCACGTGAAACAAACTGTCGAAAACAGGAGACCGTCGAACATGGGTGACGTTGCGACATTACTATTCGTTCACTTTAATTTCATAATACAGCTTTGGAACATGTTTTTATTTCTGAAATCAATCCACATTGCATATTAAGTCAAATTTATGCTTTGTTTATTGAGTTTTATTATGCTTTGTTTTTGTTTTTTTAAAGATATGCATTATAATACAATGATACGTACGTTCTGTATAATGAAAACAATGACACTCAGTGCTTTTCATTACCTGAATTTGTCGATCCGCTTTGAGGAATTAGATACACATATTAACTAACTGTATTTATTTCTGAAAAGCACATATAGTGAATACATTTTGAAGAAAATTATATCGACATCTGAGGTGGGGTCGATTTTGGCCCTTATAGCTCCCAGTCCTTTAACTTTTGTTGCTATCATGTCTATTGGTCTAAAAGTGTCATGAAAGACCCAGAATGACATTTTTCATACAGAAGTATTACAAAATGCATGTGATGTCAGATTACATGGTCAAAATGCATGTTATGTAATATTCTGGAATATTGCTCCTCAACACTGGGTATACATGGACGAAGGGTATTGCAACTCATTTTATTTTTATTTATGACTTTATAATTATTGAGAATATGTGATTGAATGTGTTTTTGCAGTAGAAGGGCATATAATATTGAAAATCTGGTTGATATTAAGAATTTAAAAAAATCATCATGACCCAGTTTGTTGACTTCAAACATAGAATATGGTGATATAATTATTGGATTTTTTTCAATCCTACAAATTTTTCCTCATACATTTTGGTAGTTTCAGTTAGAATACATGTAAAATATACTTAGAAACCAATATAAGGCTATCGAAAAGTTTTAGTTGAAAATTATGTAGTGAAAACCTGGTAATTTATGTTGTTCTCAGGAAAATTATATTGACCGCTTAGCATTTTCTGTTAATTTGTCAAATTGTCAATTTGGATTATTTGGTTGTAAGAGTATATTTGCACATCTGGCTTACTTTTACAGAAAAATAAATATGTGAGAAACATATATTTATTGAGTTTTGGGGGAAATTACTGTCGTGTCTCATCATAAATTCCAAGACTTGAATATCAATAAATGATATTTTTGCAAATCTGATACAAATAGAAGGAATTTCAAATGGAGATATAGATACAAAAACTTATTTAATGGCTTAATCTACATAATGTATGGGGCTAAAGCATAAATTAACAAATAAGGGGGGGCTTAAATGTAAACATTTCATAGTATTTAGATATTAAACATACAACTGAGGCACATATATGTGTTGAAATTGCTTATTATGTTAGAAATTAACTTAATAACTATAATATATAAAAGAATTAGCAAGTTGTGGTATATTACACAAGCTGAACTCAACAGCTGTAAATGAAGGTATGTTCATTAAAATCTTCAAGGGGGTACCTTTACATTTGTTCACTTCTTCTTGTAAATATGAGACAGCCACATATCCAATGGGGTTTTCTTAGGTTGATATTGCTTAAGAAATATAAACTAGGCCAACAAATTGCTAAAGAAACACGTTTGTTTGCTCTTTAGGTGTATAACCATTACTTCACCAATCAGAGCTTAGAACATATACGAAAGTAGTTCCTTTTCAAGAAAAAAGTTCCTTTCACTTTGTAGTATTGTGAAAACTACTGAATGGAATGGAATGATTAAAACTGATAATTGAAAATAAATATAAAGGGATTATTTTGAGCCCAAATTTGGAGGATTTGATGCATGACTCATAAATACTAATTTTTTGGGGGATGACCGAGTTATTGCTATAGTAGGCGTTTTCCGTAGCCTGGCATTTCACTGCAAGATTTTAAACATGCCCTGATATTTTGACAGAACGTAGAGGAATCATGTACCTTTCAGAAAATATATGTTCTTGGAAAGGTTAAACTTAAGATAAAAACGCCAGGTAGGCTCGAAAAAACACAAATTTAGTATAAAACCTAAAAGATATTAATTAGTGGTTTCACACCTTATGTCTACCCTTTCGCGACATTTTGTTTGTTTTGAATTTTATTCATCTTCCGGTGAGTCACAGGTGGATAAGAGGCTCGCTCAAGTATTACCTTGGGGAACTGCATATATATATATATATATCTATATATATCCCGACTTGATTAATCGATCAAATCGATCATCGATCACTAATCGATCAGTTTTCGAACACTAATCGATTGATGAGCTTGGCTAATCGAACACTTATCGATCATACTCTCTGAGGAGTTTGATCGATTAATGATCGATTATTTTGATTAGATTTATTTGATCGATAAGTGATCGATACATGATCGATTATGATCAATTTGGATGGATCTTGAATTTGTCCATAATATAAGTAATTTAAAAAGCTTAAAATTATTTCACATTATAAAAAATCATGCATATACAAGTACAGAAATGTAAATATCATGTAAATATCAACATTTCTTTAAAACCCTAAACAATGTAAATGTTTTAGTATTAAGATTTTGTCAGTTTCCATACAAAAATCCGACACACACCAACAATTTGCATGGAACACATTTCATTAGAGATAATTTTCATAATTAAACAGATTTCCTTATAGCTTTAAATAAATCCTCTGCTTTTCCATCTCACACATGTGTACAACTGTGAGCATTACAAGGTATATCCACAGCAATGACATTTATGGTATATGTATTATTCCAGAATTATTGAATAATAAATACTTTATTCCACCTTGATCAGATCACCCGGATATACATTGGAAACTTGATACATTCAGTTGCCAGATGACATACATGTTGTATATACTTGTGTATGTCTTGTTGTTTAAAAGAAATGTTTCATTTGTTTCAATATTCACAATATTAACTAATACATTATTTTGTAATGTACCAGTAATGAATTTTAATTCAAATATTTTACAAATACTTGTAGCATTTCGAAATTAATTAAAAACTGAAAGGCAGTATGATGAGACTATTAATAAGCATATTTCAAACTTCATTGACATTATAGAATTAATAACTGCGTGCATTCTTAAGAGGATGGACTGTTACATATTGATTTTTTTTTGTGAACCCTTTTGCTTACTGTTTTTATTTCCATATATATCATGTAACTTAATACAAATTATTTCAATATACAAATATATGTTACACCCAGGGTTACAGTGATGATGGTCAAAACATGTCTCTGTCTTAAAAGTTACATTCACTCTCTCTTTCTACTATCTTAGACACCTCCAATACATGTAATCTATTCAAAGATGCCAAAATATTTAGATGGAACTATTATAAATATGAAGATGTCACTTATAAATACATAGATATGATCAATGTCATATACCAATAATCTTATTATGTGAAAGTTGTATTTGACCAAAGATCTGTCGATAACATCTACAAATAATTAATAGATACACATCCCATATGTCACTGAGAAAGTTGTAAACCAAAAATATACATGGTTTTTTGTTGGTGTTTATAATACAACAAATGATTCTGGCAGTGATACATGTAGTGAAAAAGTTGAAAAAAGTAGTCATGAGACTGATGAAGCAGCATCCTCACAAGAAGAATCTGCACATATTGCTGCACCAAATACAGAAAGTGAAGCAACCAGAAAATCAAAGTGAAAAGTGCAACAACAACACTGAAAAAAAGTTCAAATGACAATCAATTAGAAACTGGCAACACTGATAGTACAAACAATAGCACAAAGGAGATTGACATAAATGTGACAACTAAACTTTTTATGAAAAAACTTTAAAAGTATGGAATTTCACAGAGACAGGCTGCAAAAATTGTTACCAGTCAAATCTGTCAGAAGCAAGAAGGCTGAAAACATCCAAATGAATTTTCTACTAGAGGAATGTTCCTCTATATAAACAGATGGACAATGTTTAGGTGATCATTCTGTCCAGAGAAACACAGCACAGAAAAATACACAGCAAAAAATAGTAAGTTTGTAGTTATTTTTGATGCATAGCTTCATGTATGTCTGAGTCTTGTAATTAGGGACCGATCATTTAACTTGAAGGGGGGGGGGGGGGGGGGGGGTTATGGTCTTTGTTTCGTTCAGAAATTTTTTTTCGGACGACACAAGAGTTATAATATTTATTTTTTCGTCACGCAGAATTTAACATTAGATTATATGACAAAAACTCTGAATCAGATTATTTTTTTTTCCTCCACCAAAATCTAAATATTTTTTTCAGCAACATTGGGAATCAGAATATTTTTTTAGAAAAAAACCATAATCCCCCCTTCAAGTTAAATGGTCGTTCCCTTAGTCCAAACCATTTCTGAATAATAAAATTAAATTTTGTTGTGATGAATATCATGCTGATATCTTTTCCATGCATAAGTTCTCTCCTTTAAAGCAGAACAAATATAATTTTGTGATTTTAATCCAAATATTTTCTTGTTTTATTTCAACTTAGTATTATATTAAAATATAAATACATTGTATATCTATTGATTAAATTAATGAACTATTAATTAGGCACAAAATACATGTCAAGTTTCCCATTAGTTGTCAGTCCAGAAATTATAACCCTTGTCCTTGAAAAAAATGAAGTCTTGAGTGTTTTCAGTATTATTATTATTTGCAAACAATTCTTGAATACATTTACAGTATGATACGACACATTGGATATATGGAGCGGAGAGAAATATTATATACTATTTGTAACTTAGTAATATTATAAATAGGTCAACATTTGTATGAACCATTATGGTAAGGACAGACCATTTTAATCTTACTGATTTCTTATGTCAAAAAATATTCTGATTTTTGTTTTGTGGGAAAAAAAAAAAAATGGCTTGGAGAAAAAAATAACATACTATCACATAAAGTTGTATTGAGTACGCCTCACCATGAGCGGGATTCAAAGCTTGCATTGATTGCACAGGTAGTTGTAAACTTATTAGGCATATATGATCAGTTGGTTGTGTCTCATTTTTTTTTCTTAATATGTGCAGAAACCTCTGGGCCAATATATATTGTTTAAAACTACAATGTATAAATAAAACACTAATAATGATCTTTTTCTGTCATGTGACAAGGTAAATTGTTACACAACTGTTTAATTACCAAATTGTAAACAATGTTTATTGTTAAAGGAAGCTTTTCCCTCTTTCGAGCTTAATTGTCCAAAAGCTCTCTGATATACTACCATCACTTTGTGTCTGTCTGTCTGTTATTAACAATTTACATTTCAATCATCTCCTCTCTACTGGGCCAATTCAAACCATTTACAGGCACTATGCACTAAACAAAAGGTCCTCTATAAGATTACCTCATCTTGTTTTGTTTGGACAAAAACCACATTGGCAATTATTAGTTCTAATTGGTTGAATCTTAAAAAATCTGATAGGAAAGTGAAAGTCAAAATGCTATGTAAATTGTAGATGTTCTAATTGACTGTCCCTCTTGAAAGTTTGTCTATTATTTTTATTATTATTTTAATAAATAAAATTAGTATGTTTTTATTGCAGTGGTAAATATGATTTAAAAAATACATAGAATATAAATGGATATATGATCTTTAAATCAAACATAGTTGACAAGCCACAAAAAAGCAAAAAATGTTCTACCAGGTATTATTGTTGCCTTTCATCTCAGTCGTGGTAGTTGTAAAGCCTTAATGTAAACCCCTCATTTTTCATCAGTACCCTCTAAAACTTGACCATTTATTTGATTAAATAATCAGCTGAATTCCCAAAATCCCCCCAAAAACCTGAATCAAAATACAGTATTTAAACTACAAACGAATCTCATGAAGTGTCTGGTCAACACCAAAATATTAAAAATCTACACCACTCACTTATCAATACAAACATGACCACATGTTAATTTGCTTAGCAGATGATGGGTCATAAGGTCAAAATAACAGTTAGTAAACCCAGATTAAAGATAAAATTATAAAAGTTTATGGTGCTAATTAGAGATTCTTGACCCTGTGTGATAAATTTCAGGAAAGTCTCAAGTCATGGAAACACAAACTTGATGGTGTAGAAATTCTTTGAGAATTATAATTTTGGTATTTCATGCAAGCTGTCCTATGAAGTTAGAGATGCTTATGAAAATTGGGGATAAGAACACCCCCCCCCCCCCTTCTCATTTTGGTGGATTGCATAATTTGTGCAAATGTGAGTAACACAATAATGAATGAAATTCAAGAATAGAAGACAGATAATTCTTCAACACTAATAATGTTTCTGGACTGTATTAGTGGTGCATTTGATTTTTTAGACAAAAGATTTTTGTGGATTATTTTCCATTCTGAAGAAGAAAATAAATTGGTATAATTTTAATTGGAATTTAGAGTTTTATTTATCTCCATGGAGTAAAATATGACAACTATTTATTACCCAATTTTCACTATGTTGGGAATGAAACTACTTTTTTTTTTACATACCGTATTTAGGGTTGCATAATGCGTATTGGTGCATAATGCGCACCCCCTCTTGGCCTTGAAAATCTCCAGAAAAAAACTAGTTCGTTTCTATAATGCGCATGGACTTTTGAAAACATTGTCGTTGGAAATGTAAGAATTAAATATCAGTCGTATATATTTACAAGTACAAAACAAAACTGCACTAGACAGTTTTAATTCTTCATTAATTAAAACATAGTAGATGCAATTAATTATTTTGTGGAATAGTGTCCAAACAATTTAGGAAATATTTAACTTTGCATGTTGACAATAGTAAACAAAAAAACATGGCGGACATGTGATTTACCTGTCTGGGAAAGAGTGAAGCACATTGTTCCTGTTTATAATGCGCACACCTCCTACTAAATAAAGAATGTGGGCAAAATCCTTCGCATTATACAACCCTAAATACGGTAAACCATATATAATTTTACTCAACTTTTTATCTTGTATGTTATTTTTATTGAGGAATTATTCTGATGTAATATAAATAATATCCAATAATTTAATTAACTTGAGTCTTAAGAATATAAATTCGAATTACTCAATTAGATTTGCATAAATTAGAGATCACAGGCAGATTCCTGTTTTTGACATAAAAGGAACCAAAACAGGGGAATTTCAAAATGTTGTTTTTTCGTTTATTTGCAAAAAGATGGGCCTTAAAATGCTATTTTCTTTTCTTTGAATTGATTGTTTAATTATTTTCCGTTATATTCCTTATACCATTTACTGTCAATGTTTTTATTCAGATTTGACCTTGCTGGTATAGTGTCTATTGTGGACCCCTTCTTTATGACAAACTTATGAATGCGTTGGATATAGTACAGGCTGACATTGAGGCAAGTATATAGATATGGCAAGGAGATATGGGAGATATGAGAGGAAGAATCCTCATTTGATTTTAAAGAACAATTGACCATCAAAACCAATTCTTGACCCTGAATAGCCCTATTCGAAAGTATTCCATTTTGAAACCAAATTCTTCAAAAAGTAAACATTGCGATTGATAACTGTGACATCCACCACTACAACGTTTCCTCATTTTGTTTGTTTTGAGTGGTCATGGTAGGTACAGTGTCACATACCTGTAGGTTCCTATTAATGAACCCTATAGAAAGTCATATTATCAACTTCTTTGAAACTTGCACTTTACCAATTCAGAATTGGGATCAAACTGGAAAGTGTATGGAAGGTCTTTTGTAAAGATACATCACTTCTTGCTGATTGGATAAAGCATGGCCACCAGAGGCAATTATTTATTTCATTTATTTTTCTCTCTCATCTTTATGACTTAATACACACAATATAATGTAGCAAGTTAAGGATTACCTCCATAGTGTGTGTGTGTTTGTTTCATTATGGATATTATTTTACTGAACAGAATGAATTGGCTCTTACTGGCAATCTGATTTTTGTTTTTTATATTTTCAATGGAAGCATAAAAAATGTATGTGTCTTGACTGGTAATACAAGCAATATGATAGGCTAAATATAATTTAACAGTTGCCTATGCAAATAACCAGTAGCAAAATATTAGAATGTTCCCTCAATTGTTAGATTGTAATATTTTTTGTTTTTTTATTATTTATTTTTTCAGATGGAACTTTTTTTGACTGCAAATAGAAGGATCTAACTGCAATTTGAAGATGAAGATCAAAGACCAATTTAAAAAAATGAATAATAATAACAAATATAAATGTGGCTACCTTTAACTGTTTGACTCAATGATTTTCTTGTAATATATTAAAAAGATGTACATGTTTTGACAATCTTACATGTGTGATCCCATGATATTTACAAATTAATCCTGATAATAGTTAATAATATACTGATATCATTTCTGGATAAATTGACAGTACAAGTTGAGTTTGATTTTTAAAAATTGCTGCAAATCTTCAAGCTGAAACCCCCAAAATCCGTGTGAATCTTGCACATCTACAGTTTTGAGTGAAGAAATATGTTTTATGCATGGCTAATGATGTGCATATACATTAACCCATAGCCTATTCATATTAATCTGTTCAAATCAGAACTGATCATAATCGATCATGTATCGATCAAATAAATCTAATCAAAATAATCGATCACTAATCGATCAAACTCCTCAGAGTTTGATCGATAAGAGTTCGATTAGCCAAACTCATCAATCGATTAGTGTTCGAAAACTGATCGATTGGTGATCGATGATCGATTTGATCGATTAATCAAGTCGGGATATATATATATATATATATTGTGATGACTGCTACAGTAAAAAAAAAATATCACTAACTTTGGATTTACTCATATAATAAAACGATTGATGACTTTCGATTTCAGTTAATACCTCGATATATCAACCCCAAAGATCTGATTATCACTTCGGCCGATGGTCGCGGTGATCAGATTTCTGGGGTTGATAAATCGTGGTATTAACCTCATCCAAAGTCATTAATTGTATATTATGATATGACTTCAGATAATTTAATTTCTGATTGGCTGACGTCACTAGTAGCGTTCTTTGATAAAACGTTATATTCAACACGCAACAAGTCACGAGAGGTGAATACAACATTCCAACGCTTCTCCAGACAACTTAAAATAGAAATGGTGTTTCCCAATGGTTAAGTTTTGTCATAGACTAAACAGAAGCATAAGCGTTCTTACTAATTATTTTCCGTACACAATTAAATTAATAATGGCAGACGTTGGGCAGACATGGGTGTCTGGGGAACAAAGTCGTCACTGTTTGGTGTTAATTCAAATCTGATTTAATGTTTTATAATAAAACCTAAATTAACGCTCTCAAGGGATTTCCTGGCATGTTTTACAATAGAGGATCCTACGATCCAAAATCTGTTTCTGTACTTTGTCATTAAATTCTAGCAATGCAAGAAATTGTACATTACATCTATTTAATTCAATGACAACTAAAATAAATGGAAAACATATTAATGATTGTGCATGACTGTGCAATAAGGGGGGATGAGAAAAGCAGTGCAGATACTGTGTATTGTATTTTCAAACTTTTCGAATATAAGTCTTAAAAGCATCAGATTTCTATCGACCTACTCTTTTAATTCCCTCATGTGGGGTTCCCCTTTCAAAGTGACAAGACGCTGCTCCAATTTGAAATGAATGAGTCTTAATTTTTTGAAGAATCGATTCCCATTCCTCTTAATGCTTTGTTCAAAACTACTGAAAATTGATACCGTGTTACCGTTCTTCCACTAAAATGACAATACAGTGGGCCATTATTGTTGGGCCTTCGCGTTAAATAGTTCTTTAATACAAGATGAACTGTTAGCTAAAGCTCACTTATGATACCCCCGCATAAATGTTCAATGTGCATAAAAACCAACCAAGTCGGCAAACAGGAAGTAGGAATTTGATGGGTCCAACAAAGCTTACCACGATATGGGGTACCTATATGAAGCTTGTGACCAAATATGAAATTCCTGTCATCAATAGTTGCTGAGAAAAATGCGAAGAAAAATGTGCATATATGCTAAATGTGTATAAAAGCCAACTAAGTCGGCAAGCAGGAAGTAGGAATCTGACGGGTCTAAAAACGCTTCCCACAACATGGGATACCTATATCAAGTTTGTGACGAAATATAAGATTTGTGTCATCAATAGTTGCTGACAAAAATGTGACGAAAAATGTGCATATATGTTCAATGTGTATAAAAACCAACTAAGTCGGCGAACAGGAAGTAGGAATCTGACGGGTCCAAAAAAACGCTACCCACAATTTAGCATACCTATATGAAGCTTGTGACCAAATATCAGATGTCTGCCAACATTAGTTGCTGAGAAAAATGCGACAAAAAATATCTTGGACGACGGACAGACGTAAAACAGTATACCCCCTCCCACTCCGGGGTGCGGGGGTATAACAACTACAGGACAAATACAGGAACCTATTTGAGCATACGTTTCTAATACAGGCCCTTTTCCGTGTTGTTCGTCATTAGAAAATGGAAGATGAAGGAGTATTTTTTCCTTTCCCCAATTTTTTACAACTTTAATGTTTTCAATTTTTATTACCTGTTCTGCCTGACCCACCTTGTTCAAAGCTACTTTTCCGACCCTCAAAAAAACATGGAAGGAGAGGGAAAAAGGTGATGCAAATAATGCTGCTTCAAAATCAAAAATGCAAATGGAAGGGAGAATTTTAAGAATACGACCTAATAATGTATCATATAAGGGAAAACAGGTATCCACTGTCTTGTGCACTCTTCTCATCCCCTCTAACATTTTGGACACTTAACAAATTATTTGTAAACCCTTCATGATGTGCAATCTTACAAGGAAAGGTTATTGCTGATAAATAAGCGATTTCTTGCTCAATGAAAGATAAGAAATACAAATTGCTACATGAGATAAGAGTGGTTGCCAAACGACTTCTAGACCATAACTCTCTAAATGGATCAAAACAATTTAATCCATTTCTGTTAACCTCTCTAGTGTTTTCTGTAATTGATGACTCAATTAACCGTCCCACCTCATTTCCAAGATCAACTGTTCAAAAAAAAATTTGGAATGGTCATAGGTTGGAGATCTACATCTGGTTCCAGTTGCTTGAATGTTTTGAACTGTTTACGAGAAATTGCATCTGCTTTACAATTAAAATTACCCTGAATGTGACAAGTTTTAAATTGCATATTACATATATATGTATCATAGTTTGCAGCACAAACGGTCGCACCAACTGCATCACTCGCCTAGATTTTGGGGATTTTTTATTCAAAATTGACACTAACGCCTTATTATCAGTATGAAAAACTATCCACTGATTCGCAAGGTAATGCCTAAACAGAAAAATTGAAAGTACAATTGGCACCAACTCCAAAAATGTAATATCAGACATAACTTCCTTTCCTCTCCAAGACTCGGGACATGGAAAATATGCCCAGTGTTTTTTAAGCAATAAACCAGCCCCCAGATTAGGGTTTCCAGCACTATCAGTAAAGAAAGTTCGAAATCATCAGGATGGAAAATCATTAATCTAAACACCGAAAGAATATCAATTTTAGCAAGCAATGCATTTTGACCCAACTTACTGAGTTTGAAGAACCTTGTCAAATGAAGTATATTTACTGATGTGAACTCTGGGTCAATAAAATCGTTGACACTTCTACCAGTCGGATGTGACAAATGGTGGATTATTCGCCAGCCTCAGCCAGCAGTTTTTGCTTTTGGGAATAAGCCAATTGGGGAGACTCGCAAATTTTTTAAATGGCCTCTCTTCAAAACTTCCTAAATTTAGCTCTTTTGCAAGCTTTTCTTCCAATTCAGTCGTGCTGATATGCGAAAACCAGATTTTAAGAGCCTCAACTTTTATTGGAACTTTTGTTAACTCCCTGAAATGACTGTTTAAATTGTCTGTTCTGAAAAGTTTTAATATTTTCTGATCTGCTAATGCTACCTTGATGGGGGGTTTGTCCTCGAAAATTATTACTCCCCATGAAACTTGAATTTGAATTTCTACAATCAACTGTTGCATGAGCATCATCACATTTTAAACAGCTCTGTGCATATCTGCAATATGGTCTTGCACACCTTCCCTTATTATCAAAATCAAAGCATTTAGCCTGGGTACTACTCTGTTTTCGCTGCATTGGTACCATATTAATCATATATATATCAGCCAAAGTTCTTGCTCAACTTGACCCCAAGAGGTGGAGGGCATACATGCTTTTTTTTTAACCTAAGCTACTGATCATAGTCCCTCCAAACTAATCCTGTGGAACCGGTTGCACCCGATTTGACATCATGCATATATTTCAATAATCCTTGCGAGCTATTTGGGTGAGCAGAAATGTATATACTTGTGAAGATTAAAAATGAATCTAGCCACATACTAATATTTGTTATTATTTTCCCCAAACTTTTGTTTAACTACCGGTTGACCTGATGCATTAACTTCAAGCATATTAGCCTGTTCTGTACTGGCTTTATCCAGCAAAAGACCTAAATCGATGTATTCACCGTTTATATTTTTTTTCTCTCAAATGCTTGGTAACATGTACACCCAAGTCATCATGTACACTATTAATTGCTCTTGGTTCTGTAGTTGTGATTAATGCTTGGTTATTAATTACAATAACTGAATCAGATTGATCTGACTCCTTTCTTATGCTTATCAAACGTTTGACACAGACATTTTACCCAACCGCTCTGTTCGAGTTTCAAATTGAAAAGGTCAGAAGATGCTGATTTCATCTGTCACGTGTTTGTGCTTTGTTGCGTAGCAACACTGAATGTAATATAATGCTTAAAGCGAGGCAGCTCCAAATTAAATCACCAACAATACTTCGATCAACTGATTTATCCTTTAGGCGGAAAAATCGAATTATATGTAAATATAATATTTGTGCACATAATATAAACATAGAAACATGGAGCTTTTACAACAGTAATAGAAATAAGAGATTCTGTTGTAAATGCAATACAAATTCTATAGAAGATGAATAAAATTTGATATTAGAGTGGGGCCCGGGTAGCTCAATGAGTTAGGTCGCTGGATCTAACAACTCATACAAGCCTATCACCAATACGGCGTGGGTTCGCGCCCGGCTATGTAAATTACAGAAAAGGGTGCACTCGACTCGTAGCCGCAAGTGATACAGTTTATCAGTTGCTTGCCCATGGTCGGTGGTTCTCTCCGGGTACTCTGGCTATCCTCCACCACTAAAGCTGGTCGCCATGATATAGCTGAAATATTGTTGAAAATGGCGTTAAAACACCAAAAATCAATCAATCAATCATTATAATAAATAAGGGTAATAACAAAATTACCGAACTCCGAACAATCTTACAAAGGGAAAGTCAAGACTCAAAGGTATACAAACAGACAAAATCAGTCAGCAACCGGAAAACTGTGAAAACCGTAATGACCCTGACTTGGTACAGGTATATATAATGATATAAATGTACTTGTTTCAGACTATTACCAAGTGTATCACACTCCTCGATACATGTAGCTTTATTGCTGTGTTTGTATTTAATTTATTTATCTATATTTCCATTTAATATATACAATATATATGAAATATGTAGTTGGTGCTATTAACATGTTATATATATTGTACAATCGTATAAGCTGTATTTGCTTTCGAAATAAAGTATTATTATTATTATTTGATGTTAACATCCATGTATTACAGGTAATTTTCATTTGGTGTTAGTATCCATGTATTACAGGTAATTTTCATTTGGTGTTAGTATCCATGTATTACAGGTAATTTTCATTTGATGTTAGTATCGATGTATTACAGGTAGTTTTCATTTGATGTCAGTAGCCATGTATTACAGGTAGTTTTCATTTGATGTCAGTAGCCATGTATTACAGGTAGTTTTCATTTGATGTCAGTAGCCATGTATTACAGGTAGTTTTCATTTGGTGTTAGTAGCCATGTATTACAGGTAATTTTCATTTGGTGTTAGTATCGATGTATTACAGGTAGTTTTCATTTGATGTCAGTAGCCATGTATTACAGGTAGTTTTCATTTGATGTCAGTAGCCATGTATTACAGATCATTTTCATTTGGTGTTAGTAGCCATGTATTACAGGTAATTTTCATTTGATGTTAGTATCCATGTATTACAGGTAGTTTTCATTTGATGTTAGTATCCATGCATTACAGATTATTTTCATTTGGTGTTAGTATCCATGCATTACAGGTAATTTTCATTTGGTGCTAGTATTCTTCCATTACAAGTCACATTCATCTGTGTTTTCTATTTCCATTTGAGAAGCAAGATTAATGTCATCCCTGTTTTCAAGTTCAGATATATATTGATGTATTCGTCTCCGATAATAGAAAATGATTAAGCCAGCCACGATCCCAATAACAATAACACTACCAAGTACTGAATATAATATAGCATCTTTAGTATCGTCACCTGCAACATTTGAAAAAAATAAAAATATAAATTTTATACAATTTTGACATATTACCAGGTTTGTAAGATGAGTTACACGACCGGTGCCACTAGATGACTAGTGGAGCAGGAATTACTTACTCTTCTGAATAAACTAAGTACCTCTCGGTTTTTAGTGGGGTTCGTGCTGTTCAATAAGCAGCTTTATGTGTTGAAATCTTTCTAATGCTAATACTTTGGTAAATTTTGAGGAAAAAAAAGTTATTGATCTGTCGTGTCCACAAAGTAATCTGATTTTTGTTTCGCGAAAAAAACATTGCCTCCACCCCCCTCCTCCCTGAAGGGTTAAATGATCGGTACCTAAATATTTTCCTTTGAAAAATTTAAAAATAAAGTAAGAAATTGGTATATTCCTTGAAGCGGTTGGCTTGACTTATAACGGATGTATATTGAATAGAATTATCAAGAATTCTTTCATGTTTTATATATCATGCAATTACATATCTTCATGTTTTTAGTTTCCTGTTGTGACGTTCGATAAGACATTCCCATAAAGACAACGTTGGGTTCGTTTTTACCCCCCTACCTATTTTGGTGGGTAGGAGGTTCGTGTTTTATTTGTTATTTATTTACACTTACTGGTGTCCAACACGATTTATATATCACCTGTATCTAGTCTGAAGAGAGCATAGTGAGCGATTTTTTTTAACGCCAAAATAGCAATGATTCAGTTTTATCCCTGGTTTGAAAATTACAACAACTTTCGATTGGTTAAAGCCTCGGGTAAAAAAAACATATTCCCGGGTGTTGCTAGGCCATATTACCGAGTGTAGCTAACCATTTAACCATTCAAATGATGTCATATTTTTCAAAACGGGGATAATATGACGTTAAAGCTCGCGACATTGCGCTCCAAATCAAATTTAGTTAATTTTGGCTGTATATTGAATGATAAAGGTGTTACTTTGATCAACTGTAGGGTTCTCCCAAAGGTAGTACCCTACACCGAGTAAAAAAAAACACTCGAAACTTTCATATTTTTTACTTAATCTTTCCAAAAATAATGAAAACGTCACTTTGACGTGGGCCGCCGGGGTCCAAAATGTCTTATTTACTATAATCGGGGATAAATTCGTTATCTACGTTCCTATCCGTAGATATGGAGATTTCAACACCCTGAAGTAACCAAGTATCGAGATTTTAACACCCTGAAGTACTTCAGGGTGTTAAAATCTCCATATCTACGGATAGGAACGTAAATAACTTATAATATCATGGCGATAGCAGGTTAAATTCGAAGATACGATAAAGCTTTCCATATCATATGTATCTATAGAGTCTGAAGAGAGCAGAGTGAGTGATTGCTGTTTAAATAGCAATTGTTCAGCTCTATCATAGCGATAGCAAGTTACATTCGAAGAGACGATAAAGCTTTCCACTTTGTACTATGCAAACATGCTTAGTTGGATTTTTACCCCTTAATGCTTTGTACTTAGTGAAGAAGCAACAAATACCAATTTCATAGCCTATGATTTGACCCGCTCTGGGCTCGAACCCACGATCTACCACACTGGAGGCAAGCACGCTATCTATTACACTACTGATGCGATTTCTACAAAGGTTGAAGAGAAAATAAGCAAAGGGACGACTCGATTACGAAAAAAACAAGTAATGGTACCAACGCAACTGTAAACGAAATACTAATAAGAGGACAATGATGTTGTCTAGAATCTGCCATCTGTTGTAAGAATAGCTTGAAACTGGATAATTAAAGTGTGAAGATATCAAAGGGGTAATCAGAAGCCATAAATTGATAAATAAGTAAAACAATGGAAAACACTACACCTACAACTATAGTGTGAGATACAAAAACTCAACTAAAAACGAGGGGTGAACTCAAATGCTCCGGATGGGTAAATGGTAGTGGCACTCGTTGAATAGCTTGAAACTGAATAAGTAAAGTGTGAAGATACCAAAGGGGTAATCAGAAGCCGATGAATAAATAATACAATGGTCAAATTAAAATAGGAAAAATGGACAAACAATGATGTACAAAACACTACACATCAAAATAAAAACGAGGGGTGAACTCAGGTGTTCCGGATGGGTAGGTGGTGGTAGCACCCGTTGTAAAATGTTGCTGTTTTGTCTCACACATTAGTAAGAATTTACCGTGAGTCGCTTCAAATACGATCGTATCTCTATGTATATTTTCCGCTGCGTATGCATGCGAATATTTTTTTTCTATTCGAGTTAAGAACAATATGTAAATAAAACCATGAATTTTAAAGTATGACAACTTTACTGAAACTGTTACTTGTGACCCTATTTATCGGTGTTTTATAAGAAGACCATAGCTGCTTACCCTTGATGAGCACATGGGTTCACCTTCTGCTTTTGGTGGGGTCTGTGTTGCTCATCAGCTTAGTTTTCGGTATTGTTAATTTGTTTTCTTTGTTTTCGCTATGTGTATTATGTGTTCAATGCTGGTTTTCTCTAAGGTTTATTAACATACAATTATCTACAATTCTACTACGTGGACCTTTGGTTTTCTCTAAGGTTTATTAACATACAATTATTTACAATTCTACTACGTGGACCTTTGGTTTTCTCTAAGGTTTATTGACATACAGTTATTTACAATTCTACTACGTTGACCTTTGGTTTTCTCTAAGGTTTATTAACATACAGTTATTTACAATTCTACTGGATTGACCTTTGGTTTTCTCTAAGGTTTATTAACATACAGTTATTTACAATTCTATTATGTGGACCTTTGGTGTTCTCTAAGGTTTATTAACATACAGTTATTTACAATTCTACTACGTGGACCTTTGGTTTTCTCTAAGGTGTATTAGCATACAGTTATTTACAATTCTACTACGTGGACCTTTGGTTTTCTCTAAGGTTTATTAACATTCAGTTATTTACAATTCTACTACGTGGACCTTTGGTTTTCTCTAAGGTTTATTAACATACCGTCATCTGCACTTTTGTTGGATGGATTTGACATTATCGCTGTGGAATTAGTTGTTATCATTGATGCAACTGTAGATGCCGTTGGTTTATCTGTATATGTCGTTGGTGTAACTGTAGATGCCGTTGGTTTATCTGTAGATGCCGTTGGTTTATCTGTATATGTCGTTGGTTTAACTGTAGATGCCGTTGTTTTATCTGTAGATGCCGTTGGTTTAACTGTAGATGTCGTTGGTTTAACTGTAGATGCCGTTGATGTATCTGTAGATGTTGTTGGTTTAACTGTAGATGTCGTTGATTTATCTGTAGATGTAAATGCTATTGATATGAACATGGACAAACAATGATGTACAAAACACTACACAAAAACTAAAGTTTGAGATATAAAATCTCAATTAAAGACGAGGGGTGAACTCAGGTGCTCCGATGGGTAAGTGGTGGTGGCATCCGTTGTTAAAATTTGCTGTCTTGTTCCACACATTAGTAAGAATTTTCCGTGAGTCGCTTCAAATACGACCGTATCACTATGTATATTTTCCGTTGCGCATACGATGCGAAAAAAATAATTCTAATCGAGTTAAGAACAATATATAAATAAAAACATGAATTTTAAAGTATGACAACGTTACTGATATTGAGAGTAAATTAAGTGCTGAACTCATGATACTAACTGTTACTTATGACTATATTTGGTGTATTTGTTGGTGTTATATAAGAATACCAGAGCTGCTTACCCTTGATGAGCACATGGGTTCACCTCCTGCTTTTGTAGGGTCTGTGTTGCTCATCTGCTTAGTTTTCAGTATTGTTAATTTTTTTTTCTTTGTTTTCACTATGTGTCTTTTGTGCTCAATGTTGCTTGTTCTGCTGGATTGTATTTTTGCATGGCCCCTTTGATTTTTTCTAAAGTTTATTAACATCCCATTATCTACAATTCTACTAACAGTAGACGTTTCTGGTCCCTTGTCTGCACACATCAATATAATCATAATTAATTTCAATGCAACAAATGTTATTTATATGATATAATATTGAGATGCTGACCATTCCTGAAGAACACGTGTTCTCTGATATGCTGACCATTCCTGAAGAACATGTGTTCTCTGATATGCTGACCATTCCTGAAAAACATGTGTTCTCTGATATGCTGACCATTCCTGAAAAACATGTGGTCTCTGATATGCTGACCATTCCTGAAGAACACATTGTCTCGCTTAGTTTCAGCTTTTTGTTGGAGTTTGTGTTGTCCATGTATTTGTTCATTTGTTTTGAGTTACTTTTATGTTCTTACTGTTGTTGTTTTGTAAGACATCAAGTTTTCTGTAATCCTTATGTAACATAATCAATGTTGGTATTTGATTGGTTAATGAAAATAACAAATATAGAGAGTGAGCTATTTCACTCTTGGATGATGAACCGTTAATGCAACGTTTTTGAAGATAGAATTATGCCAGCCATGCTGTGTTGAAATACTAAAAATGGAGAAGCGCCAGTGTGTTCCGTTGGGAGGGGGTGAGGGTGTGGGGCACCAAGTTGTTCCTGCTCAACTAGTGGCACATGTCGTGTTTATTGTGTTAAAAAAATCAGGTGATATATCATCACAGCATAAATCAAGGCAAATGAGAAGCAGAGAATTCCAAACTGTTGGAAGAATTCCAAAATCAAATACCAAATTTGTAAAAATAGATACAAAATAGATACCCCTAACACTCATATACATCACCACTCACTTTCCTGGCTAAGTACTGACACTTCAATAAAAAGTGCCGGGGTTAAACTATTTTTGTTTCCTTTATCAAACTTACCTTTCACACATATTGTCATAGCGATTTTGACTATTCGTGACGAATCATTCTGGTGTGTTACGTAACATATATAAAATCCATTGTTGTCCATACTTGCGGAATGAATAGTGAAGCTCTGACCAACCGTCACATTTGAGTAAGCTCCATTTTTATAATGCTTCCATATATATTCGCACTTCGGGTAACAAACTGCTGAGCAGTTAATAGGTCCTAATTGTCTCCCTTGTGTCACAGTCACGTGATCTCCAGATATCGATAAAGTAACATTCTCCGGTCCATCTATAATATAAAAAAAACATGTATTCATTTTACATAATACATATGCATTTCTTTGAACTATTCCCGACCAAAGGAACGGAAGATCTACAATCCAAATGAGTAATTCTGAACTAGACAAACACTCAATCAGACTGCCAGTTAACGTGTGTTGTGCAGAGTTGACCCCGTGTTTTAGTGGGGTTCGTGTTCCTGGATCTTTAGTTTTATGTGTATGTTTTGTAGATTGTTATTTGTCCTTTTGTACTTTTTCCTTTGGCCATTGTGTTGTCTGTTCTTCTTCGGTTTACGGATTCTGATTACCTCTTTGGTATCTTCAAATTATTCTATGTTACCTTTCGTTCTACAGAAACCAGGATGCAGATTGATGAAATATTAATGAATACAATCTGAATAAAGTCATGCTAAATGCATTACACTACATGGTAACCAGGGGTAATATCTCGATGCTTATAAACATTAAACCAAGCTGACTTAAGGCATCAATAAAAATGTACTTTTATAATGAAAATTTGATGAAGATAAACAAATTGGTTTTGGGATGATGAAGGATAAATGAAAAAGGACGACATGGTTTTTCATTCCTTCATTGCATTTCTCACACCCGATTTTTCAAAGCATACCGTAACTGGCTAAATATATCCCTTGAAATTATCTCTTAAATGAACAGACAGCTAACGGTTCTTACCAACCAGTGATGTCACAATTATTTTATTTCTTTCATGTCAACCAGTCTCATTACCGTGACCACAGTCACGTGGTACATGTAGTTGGAATAACATCTTTAGAGTTCGCGCCACCAGTCTATGATTTTGCTTTAACAGTCCGACCTCGCAATGGATGGCGAGGTGTACTCGATACAACTGTATGTGATAAAGGTTGTCCGTGACTTCACTTCAGCAGGTCACATAGTTTTATCCAGATATTCCCTTTCTTCTAAAAATAAACGATGATCACCAAGGAATACCGGTAATTTAAATAGCATTGATAGTGGCTTTAAGCACCAATTTACTTCAAAAGATGTCCACAACTCTTAACTGAATTTAAGCTATGTACATTGTGTGTATCAGTATACCGTATATTCGATATCATACTCGTGCAATAAGGTAAATTACTCACAATAAGGATCTAGAGTTATAACTTCACTTGAGTCAGAAATCAGTCCATGGTCGTCAGTTGCTCTGCATGATATTTGTTTTCCTTTATCCAATTTTGAAACGGGGTGAATTGTTAGAATGTTCCGGACGCCACCAGCAACTGTCCAATTATATTGTAAACTATATGGTACAAATGTAGGCCAGCGTTGAACACGTGATATACACGTGAATATGGTCTGACCATTAACAAATGGATACTTATCAAAAGTAATATTTGGTTTCTGTGGTTTATCTGCAATGATATATTTAAAACAGGAATTATTTTCATATTTAATAAACAATACATTGATATTTTAATTATTTTCGTTTTTAATCAACTATGCATTGCTATATTAATTATTTTCGTATTTAATCAAACTGCATTGATATTTTAATTATTTTAATATTTAATTAACTATCCATCGATATTTTAATGATTTGCATATTTAATCAACTATACATTACTATTTTAATTATTTCTGTATTTAATCAACTATGCATCGATATTTTAATTATTTCTGTATTTAAGTAATATACATTGATATTTTAATTGTTTTCCTATTTAATCAACTATACATTTGATATTTTGAGTATGATATTTAATCAACTATAAATTGATATTTTGAGTATGATATTTAATCAATTATAAATTGATATTTTGAGTATGATATTTAATCAACTATAAATTTATATTTTGAGTATGTGCTTGGTTGTTTTCCATATGTTGCTTTGTCTTTCTGTTTTATGAATTTATATTATTCCTTTGTTGGCTTAAATATATCTTTATGTTTATGTTTAAGTAATAAACCTAAGACATTAAATTCAGTACTACAATGGGGACACGACGATTGGAAATACATTCCAACTGTCTATGCAATTGTAAAGCAATTACCAATATCAATGATATTATACAAGACATGGATTGATTATCGCTCAAAATACGAAAATAAAGCTTGATAAAACATACTTCGCTTTGTTGAACTTGATATGAAATACTCTCTCTTGCATGAATCGCATATACGACCTTGTCTATGTTATCATAAAATGAAATAATATTACCAATACATAACAATAAAATACATGCGAGAGAAAAAAATCAATTTTCGAGTGGAACACACTTAAGGAAAAGGTCATAGTAAAATAAATATCATTATTACATACCTTCCAACACTAAAAAGGCACACCCATCTATTGATGACCGATGATGCGAATAACCCCAAAAATGCGACATCCATCTTGACATCGATTTGTACAGTCCAACGTCCAATTTATTGACCTGTGTGAGTGTAAACTGTATGTGAAGTTCAGTTTTGTTAAAATATTTGTACTTTGCAGAGTTTTTCTGCAATATTCCCTCAGCATATATTAAATCATCGGTCTGGTTTGATAACTGATTGAATTCTACGCTATAATTTGATCCATCTACCGGTACTTTAGTATTCCAGGATATATCACCATCTTTACCTTCTTCAACGTAAATTATGTTGTCTAGAAAACAAAACAGAAACATTAAAGCAATACTAGGGTAAATTATATTTCCGTTAGCGGAGTTTTTTCGGCAATCTTCGCTCAGCATAAATTAAATCATCGGTCTGGTTTGATAACTGATTGAATGCTACGTTATAATTTGGCCGATCTCCTTTAGTTGTCCAGGATATAACAACATGCTTACCTTTTTCACGTATATTATGTTGTCTAGAAAACAAAGCAAAAACATTTAAACAATACTAGTGTATTTCCGTTGCATGATACTATATGCATGCATTTACCAGTCCTAATTGATACCATACTAAACAGAGAGGAACAAATGATGGACGTTGTGAAAAAAAATCAAACATTTAGAATAACATAAAAATTATTATCAAAGGTTATTGTTCGAATATTGAGTTAGGGTTATGTCGTGGCGGTCAGTTTTATTGTTGGAGGAAACCGGATCACCTAAATAATGTAATTATTAACAGAAAGGTGGTCCTCCTCCCTCGGCCATAGGTGACCTTAGACAATTTTGCCTATTTTGTGTAGACCCTTTGGTTTTTGTGCTTCCAAATTAGTTTTCTTTCTAATATTTTGGTTTTGAGTGTACCAGATGAAGGTCATTCAAGCAACGCTACGAATATTACTGAAATACTCTTCACTTCGTCGTTCATCAGCAATCAATCACTCAAATAGATAGACTTTCATCAGCTTCTATCGTTGCTACTTGTGTTTATGACTTTTCAGGCTTGCCCGATGAATGCTTCGTTTTTCCTTGGATGGTTATATTTTTGACAGTTACTGCTTTTTAGCGCTTTATTTCCATGTCTTTATATCCAGATCTATTATTGTCTAACTTACATATATGAATATGAAACAAACTACAACATTATTGGCTTGATTTGAAGTCATTAGTGGGAAATACTGTACCAACGTATTGTGACATCATAGAAGAAGAGATACGACCTCTGTGACTGCATATAGCAAACATGTATACATTAACAGACATATTCATTGCTCAAATAGACCAGCTGCAAGATCAAATTAAATGTAACATACCTGTTGCCCAAAACTTCTCTTCCTGGTATTGTGTCCAACCAGCTTTGTGATATTTACATCGTAACTTTAGTGTATACATGTCACATGACGTCATTCGTACTGATCTGATTATTAACGATGTATCAGGAGAATTCACAACTTTCTTTAACATCAGATACTTATGTCTATTATGATACACTCTTACTTCCGTTTGTTGAATGACATCTGATGACGTCACAGGTAGTGTCCACGTGATGGATATGCTACTACTACTAATCACGTTTATCATCATAGTTGATGGTCTTTCTAAATATGAAATGAATATGACAAAAATATATTTTCTGAAAATATTTTTTCTTAAATTGAATTTAATCACTTTATGAAAATAACACAAGAACTATAAATCATAGATGATTGTGGACGAAGAGTAGCCCGATCTCAATCTACGACCAATGAGGCAATCAACAATGCACAGTTCAGAGAAACTGACAACATTGGGTACACAAGACACATGACAAAGGTTAGAGAAAATCAAAGGGGCAATCAAGAATGTACAGTTCAGAGACACTGGCAACATTGGGTACACAAGACACATGACAGAGTGTTGGTAGTAATTAAACGTTAGAGAAAACCAAAGGAGCAATCAAGAATGTACAGTTCAGAGACACTGGCAGCATTGGGTACACAAGACACAGGACAGACTGTTGGTAGTAATTAAACGTTAGAGAAACCGAAGGTGTAATCAAGAATGGCCAATCCAGAGACACTGGCAACATTAGGTACACAAAACACATGACAGAAAGTTGGTAGTAATTAAACGTTAGAGAAAACCAATGAGGCAATCAAGAATGTCCAGTCCAGAGACACTGGAAACATTATGTACACAAGACACAGCACAGAGTGTTGGTAGTAAATAAACATTAGAGAAACCGAAGGTGTAATCAACAATGGCCAATCCAGAGACCCTGGCAACATTGGGTACACAAGTCACAGGACAGACTGTTGGTAGTAAATAAACATTAGAGAAACCGAAGGTGTAATCAAGAATGGCCAATCCAGAGACACTGGCAACATTGGGTACACAAGACACAGGATAGACTGTTGGTAGTAATTAAACGTTAGAGAAAACCAATGAGGCAATCAACAATGTACAGTTCAGAGACACTGAAAACATTGGGTACACAAGACACAGGACAGACTGTTGGTAGTAAACAAACGTTAGAGAAACCGAACGTGTAATCAAGAATGGCCAATCCAGAGAAAACTGACAACATTTGGTACACAAGACACATGAGAGACTGTTGGTAGTAATTAAACGTTAGAGAAACCGAAGGTGTAATCAGGAATGGCCAATCCAGAGACACTGGCAACATTGGGTACACAAGACACATGACAGACTGTTGGTAGTAAATAAACGTTAGAGAAAACCAATGAGGCAATCAAGAATGGCCAATCCAGAGACACTGGCAACATTGGGTACACAAGACACATGACAGACTGTTGGTAGTAAATAAACGTTAGAGAAAACCAATGAGGCAATCAAGAATGGCCAATCCAGAGACACTGGCAGCATTGGGTACACAAGATACATGACAGACTGTTGGTAGTAAATAAACGTTAGAGAAAACCAATGAGGCAATCAAGAATGGCCAATCCAGAGACACTGGCAACATTGGGTACACTAGATACATGACAGACTGTTGGTAGTAATTAAACGTTAGAGAAAACCAATGAGGCAATCAAGAATGTACAGTCCAGAGACACTGGCAACATTGGATACACAAGATACAAGAGGGAGACAACAGAAACATAAACACACATACACAACGTAGAAAGCTAAAACTGAGCAACACGAACCCCACCACAACACTGGAAATGAACCCAGATGATCGACAATATATTTGTCCAATTTTTAACAATTCATTGGCATTACAATGGAAACTATTTGCACAACATGTCTTGCCGTATTCAAATGAGTGATTTATACAAAAGTCTATCAACAATAAGAATAAGCATAGTGTCTTTTATCTGAGGAAGATGATACAACTGAAATATTGTTGAAAGTGACGTTAAACACCACAACCCTAACCCTATCTGAGGGAGATTGACCTTAGCTTTACTTAATTACATTATATGTTCTGTTTGTTGTAATAATAATCCTGTCCTTTCCTCGTTCATGATTTATATCCGGGTTAGTAACACGAGTGACACTTTGTACACGAACTGATTACTCTTCTGGAGCATCTGAGTTAATCTCAGACTTTTCGTGGGCTTCATATGGTTCAATTGCTGTGTAGTGTTTTACTTTGGCCATTGCATTGTCAGTCCTTCTTCGATATCTTCGAACTTTGTTTTAGGAAATGTAACCTTCAAAACATATATCTAATAAACCATGTAATTACCGAAGCACCTAACTATTGGACGATGATATCCCTGTGGACTAATAGTTCACATACAGAACTATCGACCTAGCAATGGTAATAATAGAAACGTAGATATATAATTGAGTGCGCTATTTCTACCATATATGGCAACTCATTCAAAGTGGCCTCTTTAGTTGCGACATGCTTATTGTGTAGTTGACGGTAAATAGTAAACGCATGTATTAAGGTGGAATTATACTCGGGGTGCGACACCGATGCGATGAGCAATAAAATTGTTGCGATGAAGATGCGGTACTATTGCGAAATCATTGCTTTTTTTTTGTTGCGTCGCTATTATCGTTTTTCTTCATGTTGCCTAGTGATTTTGATAATATTTTTTTTGATTTCAGATGGTGATTATTCAGCAACGTTAGCGATATCAATAGAAAGTTAAAATAATTTCAACTCTGCTGCGACAGCTAGCGATGATCCTTGCTACGAAAATTCTCGCTAGCGATGGTCAACGATGACGTGCGTTGTCGCTGCGATGGGGTAGCGATGTTGAAAGCGACATAGCAAATCCGTCGCATTGCTTTCGCACTCGGAGTATAAACCCACTTTTAGAATGAGTGTTCGTACATTATTTAAATGGTCTTAATGGTCTGTAATAATGTAGAAAAGATTGGAAATGAAAACAGTATTTTACGGAATACTGTATGTGTGACTTCTCTTGTACAGGAGAGTACAAAACTAGAATATATCACACAGATAAAACCGGGAACCACGTGATTTCATCAGTGAGAAAAGATCATTCACAACGGTCACCATATCTTGTCCAATTAAATGACAATCACCAAGACAGCTAAGGACAAAAAAAATGTACGATTATAATGAAAACTGTTTTTCATTGTCAATAGACAGTTGTACGGATTAGGCACGTGAAATTTTCCCTTCAAAGTGATAAGGTATTGAATTGAATGGTAAGTTGACAATATTCAAATTTCCGGTTAAATTAAGATTCAGTTTATACAGATGGTGCCGTACTAATGTAATTTCGTTGTACATACCTATTTCTGTACACGTGTTATTGTCTGCTTCCAATATAAAGGAATCTGGACACATACATCCGGTCTTTGTACTTTTCGACATATTATAGGCAGGTAGAGGGAAACATATATGACTACACATTCCATTGCTGTGACCACACAAATTACTCCCTTTAAGCATATGTTATCCATAACATTTTATGACATCCATACATTTTAACATATATACTGCAAATGCATTATTAATCTTTGGTATCGATATTGCCTAATTTACTGACAAAGCGAATTTAATCCTCAAAAAGATTAACAAAATTAATATCATATGCCAAAAATCTACCTTTTTTCATTATATCAAAAAAATTGAGATACCCATGAATTAGAGTTAATCTAAATATTCCAGCGTGAATTCATTTCTTTCTTATATAAGATCATTTGCATATTCCCGATTTTTACCTAAAATTATACGTTAATGGTTTTTCTTCTACGAGTTAATTCCCTTACGGCTGTCAACATGATTTCCGTTCCATGCAAGAGCAACGGAAGGATAAAGAACTTTCAAGAATACCAGTATAATTTTCTTAAACATTTTTGATAGTTGATACTTGAAAAAATCAGAGGATAATCTTACACCAAATTAAAAGTTCACAAGTAGTTACAACATTTACATTTGGTGCAGAGTAATAGAAAATATATGTTATTTTCGATGATGTTTGCATGACATGGAGACTGTTATCCCTTTGAAAGGGAAGTAATTAACTACTATAAAAGCGTGAAGAAAAAACCCATATAATTTTAAAATCAAGTCCGGAATGTGTAAATTGTCTATTGACAACAATATTTCTCCTCTTCCATTTTCAAGAACAATTTTCACAGAAAAGCAATTTAGTATGCCCTAAAACCAAAACGCTTACATACTGAAAGAAAACAAGCTAAAATCGTTATATAGTATACATATATAGGCATATCTATGAGGAGTATCATGATGAGTGCCATTAGTGGAGCAGTTGGAACTGTTTACCCTTCCGGAGCACATGAGTGTACCGCAAGATTTTAGTGGTGTTGGTGTTACGTAATCTTTAGTTTTCTGTGTAGTGTTTTGTAGATCATTGTTTGTCCCTTTGGACATTTTCTTTCTTTTTAATTTTTTCGGTATTATCTTGTATGTACTTTGATTTACCTCCTCTAAGTACCTCCTTGGAATCTTCAAGCGCATCTTGTATATGTACTTTTATATAATACATGTTAGTGATCATGGGCACAAGCATGGAAAAGTTCTCTAATTTGAGAACTCATCACATCACTTTGTGGTTTGTCGATATATGTGTTGTTCGATCTGTGATTGTGTTGCTTTATTTCAATTTTATTTTGTTTCTTCCGTATTAATCGTCTCCATGCGGATTGTGATTTTGTTTTTAATTGTTAAATTGATCAATGGAAAAAAACCACTACACATGATTAACATTATTCCAATTTTATTTTCATACAAATATACGAGTGCAACGGGACAACGTTTAATCAACAATAAGACAATGTGAATTGCATATGACATATAAATTCTGAAAATTGACCATTTATTGGGAAGGTGTGATGTCATGACGCATATATGTGAAATAAAATGATAAAAAGGAAATACTACACCGTTAGAACAGTTCGGAAATATCATAGAAAATCATAGAAACAGAGGCAAAACTGACAACCTAACACACATATACGTGACCCCTAACACACATATACATGATCCCTAACACACATATACCCGACTCTTAACACTCATATACATGACCCCTAACACACATATACCTGACCCCTAACACACATACGTGACCCCTAACACACATATACGTGACCCCTAATACACATATTCATGACACCTAACACACATATACCTGACTCCTAACACACATATACATGACCCCTAACACACATATACTTGACTCTTTACACACACATACATGACCCCTAAAACATATACATGACCCCTAACATACATATATGTGACCCCTAACACACATATACATGACCCCTAGCACACATATACCTGACCTCTAGCACACATATATGTGACCCCTAACACACATATATATGACCCCTAGCACACATATACATGACCCCTAACACACATATACATGACCCCTAGCACACATATACATGACTCTTAACACTCATATGCATGACCCCTAGCACACATATACCTGACCCCTAAAACACATACCTGACTCCTCACACATATACCTGAATCTTAGCACTCATATAAATGACCCCTAACACATATATACATGAATCCTAACACACATATACATGAACCTTAACACAGATATACCTGACCCTTAGCACACATATACATGTTCCCTAACACACATATACATGACCCTTAACACACATATATCTGACCCCTAACACACATATACATGACCCTAAGCACACATATACATGACCCTTAACACACATATATCTGAACCCTAACACACATATACACGAACCCTAACACATATATACCTGACTCTTAACACTCATATACATGACCCCTAACACACATATGCATGACCCCTAACACACATATACAAAAATGTACATGACCCCTTACACACATATATATGACCCCTAACGCACATATACATGATCCTTAACACACATATACCTGACCCTTAACACACAAATACATGTCCCCAACACACATACATAACCCCTAACATACATATATGTGACCCCTAACACACATATACATGACCCTAGTACACATATACCTGACCTCTAACACACATATATGTGACCCCTAACACACATATGCATAACCCCTAGCACACATATACATGACCCCTAACACACATATACATGACCCCTAACACACATATACATGACTCTTAACACTCATATGCATGACCCATAACACACATATACCTGACCCCTAACACACATACCTGACCCCTCACACATATACCTGAATCTTAGCACTCATATAGATGACCCCTAACACATATATACATGACTCCTAACACACATATACATGACCCTTAGCACACATATACCTGACCCTTAACAAACATATACATGTCCCCTAGCACACATATACATGACCTCTAACACACATATACGTGACCCCTAACACACATATACATGACCCCTAACACACATATACCTGACTCTTAACACTCATATACATGACCTCTATCACACATATACCTGACCCCTAACACATACCTGACCCCTAACACACATATACCTGACTCTTAACACTCATATACATGACCCCTAGCACACATATACATGACCCCTAACACATATATACATGACCTCTAATATACATATACCTGACCCCTAACACACATATACCTGACCCCTAACACATATGCATGACCCCTAGCACACATATACCTGACCCCTAGCACACATATTCTTGATCCCTAACACACATATACCTGACAGCTCAATTTACTATCACGGTACATGCATTTCAATAAATAGTGGCGGGGTTAAACTAGTTTTATGTGCACAAACCACTACATTTAGTGAAACGGCGCTGACATGCATACGTGTCTTTCACATGTGAGTAAAATGCTAACCCTCACATATTTAATTGAGTCAGCAGCTTTGTTGTATAAAGTTTTGAGTTCTAATCTTGAACTTTATACTAATCTTTAATAATAACCCTAAACAATTATTGTTATTACATACCATTAACTTGTGCTCCAGCTCCAAACATTTGTATTCCCCTTGAATAACGAACATTACTATCCACTAGCGTTAAATTGTGTCCAGTGTATTGATTAATTCTATAAATATCAGATCTATGCCAATTATTTGTCCAATACACATAGCTGTCAAACACGACTAAATCAAACGGATACGGCATGATTGTTCTGTTTTTTAAGATGGTGTGTGGGTCAGATCCATCAAACTTTGTACTTTTTATTTGATTTAGTCGACTATCTACCCAATATAGTCTTTCTCCAACGTTGTCTGAAATAATATAAATACACGGTTTTATTTTGAGTGCTTAACACCATATTTCAGTTATTTTTCATGAAAGCTAAATTAATGCTGGGAAATTGAAGCCAGCATTTAATCTTCATCTAATCTTCGTGGTTTCAAATGGCAATGGATTGTTTCCCTTCACTGCTAGAACTGCTAGAACTGCTTACCCTTCGAGAGCACCTGGGTTCACCCCCTGATTTGATTGGGATGGGAGTGGGCTTTAGATAATTGTTTTCATAACTTGTTCACAATCTCAATATTTTGATATTTTGAGGAAATAAAATATGTTTAGTTTGATGGTGCTCATGTTGTTCATCTTTTCAGTTGTCTGTGTTGTGTTTTTGTGTCTGTGTTGTGTTTTTATGTCTTTGCTGTGTTTTCTTCCTGTGTCTTGTGTCCAATGTTGCCTGTGTCTCTGTATTGTCCATTCTTGATTGCCACGTCAGGTTTTCTATCATTTTTTATTTTCGTGGGAACCATTAGAACACGCAATTTAGGGTCACTTTAACTTCATTGCGACATTTACAGGACTTTGACCCCTTAATAACACGGAGGATCCAAGCGTGCAGCTAAAACATCATAGTTTTTCCTCGGTTTTATATGCGGTACGTGTTGCTCATTTTCAGTTTTCTCTGTTTTTTTTACCTGATTATTGTTTGTCTTTGACTCTTTTTGCATTTTGTAGTCACGTGTTTGTCTTTCTATGCTAATTTTTATTATTATTTATCTTTATTACGTATTGGTATCTTCTGCCTTTCATAAAACAACCATATTAATGACTTGTAAGCTATTTGGTTTTCTAACCTTTCGATTTTCATTGTCCCTGAAACACGTCGTGCACACTAATGTTGATATCTACGTTTCTATTATATATTTACCGATAGACATTCCATTTGGCTGTTTAATATCTTCGTCAACAATAATTCTTCTGTCTGTTCCATCCATCCGACACCGTTCTATTCTGGGATTACTACGAACCACAGAGAAGAATAACCATCTATATTAAAAAAAAAGAAACCAGTGAAACCGATGTTGCTTTTAACATTGATTAATTATTTGTGATTTCCTTAACTATTTTTTTATTTTGTCATAGGAATATTTTATATTTCAAATTGAATCTGAATTCCACGTTTTTTATTTCTGTCGCTCGGTTGATATTTCTGCTGATCAACTGGTCCCCGATTATATCACTCGCCAAGCAGTCAAGTGCGTTGGAACTAACATGTGTTTGTATGTTTGAAATTTAGTCTCCCTAGATAATCTCCCTGAGATCAATCTCCCTTTTGCACAGGTAACCTTTGCCCAATTTGGCTATCGTACTTACATCCTTTGATCTACTTGCTGCTAAATCTTTCAAATTAGTTGGCTTCCCAATCGTTTGCCTATAAGTGTACATGTACCTGATGAAGGTTATTCCAGAAACACGTCTTGTGCACTGAATCATACATCTATGTTCTTTTTATTATATGGATATAACATGTACATACAGGGTACCACATGTGTATATACAGGGTACCACATGTGTATATACAGGGTACCAAATGAGTATTTACAGGTTACCACATGTGCATATCCAGGGTACCACATGTGCATATCCAGGGTACCACATGTGTATGTACAAGGTATCACATGTGTATATACAGGGTACTGCATGTGTATATACAGGGTACCACATGTGTACATACAATGTACCACATGTCTAAATACAGGGCACCACATGTGCACAAACAAGGTACCACATGTGTATATGCAGGGTACCACATGATTATATACAGGGTACCACATGTGTACATACAAGGTAGCACATGTATACATGCAAGGTACCACATGTGCACATACAGGGTACCACATGTGAATATACAGGGTACCACATGTGCATATACAGGGTACTACATGTGTAAATACAGGGTATCACATGTGCATATACAGGGTACCACATGTGATATACAGGGTACTACATGTGTAAATACAGGGTATCACATGTGTATATACAGGGTATCACATGTGTCTATACAGGGTACCACATAGTATATACACGGTACCACATGAGTATATACAAGGTACCACATGTGTATATACAAGAGTAGTATATGGGGACAGCTCAAGCTACATTTGTGGTGGAGTAGTGTGGAGCAGTGACGTCACCGGAAGTCACAGGAAGTGATCGCGTGTACATGCGCAACCAGAAGTTGCATCACCGGAAATGACTTCACCGGAACCGAAAATTAAAGGGAGATAATTTCCCATGTTTTTAACCTGTATTTCACGAGGTGTTTTTTACGGAACCCCTCTAGATTGTAGGTACAAACAATGGAACTGTGAATCCAACCTGTATCGGGTCACTATAGCGCTATTACCCCCTATGTTAAACCATTTTTTGAATCCATGACTAATTACGGCTCTTACAGGAACACCTGCAATGGAATTTACCCGTTTGTAAACTTGCAATATTTCGACTGCGAGTTCGGGACTTTCGGATACTACCATGACATTTGTGGAGGTCGTCGAATTAGTTCACTGACACCGTTGAGCGAAGAATTTAATATTTGCACTACATTCTAGTGGATCATAAAATTAGTTTACATCTTATTTTGACAGTACACGAACACAAACATGGATCTATATCATTTTTTTTTCTGACTATCTACCACTTGAAAATTTGAGTAATGCTATGTTGCTATAGCAACTTTTAAATATCAGATAAGTAACCGGAAAACTCGATGCGAATGTAATTGTTTCAATTGATCCACTGGTGATGAGTGGTGATCATGATGATGAACATGATCAGCTGTGGGTTACAAACGATGGTGACAATGTTGAAGGGAATGCTATTATTATATGAGACAGTTACTTTTGAATAAACCCTTGTGTTTGAAATTGTCATTCTTATAAAAATCCCTTACAATTTGCGCTCGAATGTTGGATAATGATAACTTACCCCCTTATTGGATCTACAACTATTGCTCTTGGTTCATCAGAACTATCATCTTTTATAATTGTCCGTCTGCCTTTCCCATTTAACCATGAAACTTGTACGTGATCATATCTGGAATCTGTCCAATACAGCAAGTCATATATCCAATCAACAGCTATTCCATACGGACTATCAATTTCCTCGGTCACAACATCTTCCACAACTCCTGATACTGAATCTTTTGTTACCGAACTCCTATAGTAAAATTACAATAATAAAAGCAGGATAACCAGTATTACATCCGAAGACGTCAAAAAAACTTGGAAGCAAATCTATGCAGTATTTTAATTCCCTCGCCAACGAAGTTGCGAAGGGATATAGTAACGCTACCGTCCGTCGTCATTCCGTCCTTTCTTCTGTGCGTCCTTCCGTAACAACATTGTGAACACTATAGAATCAACATCCTTAAATGGATATTGACCAAACTTGGTACATACTTAGTTCTTAGGAGAGTTTGGAACCTATTGATGTTCAATGTAATAGGTCAAATGTCCAAGTGACCGGGTCAAATTGTTACTGCATAACATCCTTGTGAACACTAGAATCAACATCCTTCAACAGATTTTGACCAAACTTTGTACATACTTAGTCCTTAGGGGAGTCTGGAATCCTGTTAATTTTCAAGGTCATAGGTCAAGGGTCAATATCGCCGGGTCAATTTGTTACCTCGTAACATCCTTGTGAACACTCCAGAATCAACATCCTTCAATGGATTTTGATCAAACTTGTTACATGCTTAGTCCTTAGGAGTCTGGAACACTATTGATTATCAAGGTCAAAGGTCAAGGTCACCGGGTCAATTTTTTACCGCGTAACTTCCTTGTGAACACTCTAGAAACAACATCATTCAATGGATTTTGATCGGACTATTGATTTTCAAGGTCATAGGTCAAAAGTCAAGGTCACCGGGTCAAATTATTAGGTGACGGGATGCGCCACGCTTTGTGTTGCCCTTGTTCATCGTTTGTTTTTGTATGGATTGCCGTTGGAGATCCAGTCACTTGGGGGTAGAGGTAAGGATCCCATTAAACGGTTTAACCTCGTTTCATTGATATAGGTGGCATTGTTTAAACTTTCTTTTCATAATTCATAAAATCAATATATTTTGCTAAGGTCATGAATTTGGTACTGATATGCATCCATTATTTATTCTAGTAAAACAAGATGTCGGATATAATATTCCGTGTTTTGACGGTCGTGCTAGGTTTCTCTATTTACCTTTTGACATTCAAATAATTAGGCTTGTGAGTGAGTGATTGTTGTTTAGTGTCAACTCAACAATTTTTCAGCTATATTATGGCGAGAAAAAGTTAATTTTAATGAGATGATGATGAGGTCCGCTTTGTTCTAGACTAACGAACTGAGTTGGATTTTAATAGTGCTAGCTCCCTGAAACAACAGTCTGCGGATAGACATGTCGCTCCACTCGGACACATTATTCTGATTCCGAGCCAACCGGTCTTTGCTCTTACACCTTAATGATGCGTGTTTATCGGAGAGGCAACCAATACCAATTGAGTGAGAGAGTGAGTGAGTGAGTGGGAAGTCAAGTGAGCATTTTGTTAGCTATATCATGACGAGAATAAGTTACATTTCGATCAGATTATCATGATATCTGCTTTGTACAAGATCAACGGGCCTAGTTGGATTTTCATAGTGCTAGCTCAATGAAACAACAATTCGCTGCTTGATATGTCATTCAACTGGGACACAAGATTCTGAACCAGCCAGTCTTTGCTCTTACTTCTTAATGTTGCATGCTTAGCGGAGAAGCAACAAACACCAATTTAATGAGTCTTTGGTTTGTTTTTAAAACCAACTTTTTTCGACTATATCATGGCGGGATCAAGTTATATCCAATGAAATTATGATGATATCCATTTAGTCGATTTTAAAAGCTCATTAGAGCTTGTGTTGTATATATGCTATGTATCGATTCTAAATAAAACTTTGAATTGAATTGAATCGAACATATTACTAGATCAACACGCTTACTATGATATCTTTAGTGCTAACTCCGCGGGTAGACAACTCACTTCATCCGGACACATTATACTGATTCCGAACAAACCAGTCTGTGCTCTTACTTGTTTCTACTGCAAGCGCATCGGCGAAGCAGCAAACTCCAATTTTATAGTCTTAGGTTTGACCTGACCGGGGATCGAATCAAGCATTTACCGAACCTGAAGCTAGAGGAATTTCTTGTGGGAAAGTGAAGTGTGCTATAAAATACGTGATAATCCTTTTATCTACAACATCAGTCAAGTACACAAACCCTGTGTTATAATGGATGTCATACCTCATAATCTTATCATAGTCAGTCCAATACACAAACCCTTTGTTATAATGGATATCCAGGCCATTAGCGTACACATGACCAGTTGCTATGTTTTCTATCACACTCGTTTCAACGTCAAGGCGTTCGATTTTCCAATTGTTGAAAAAGGTCAACCAATTACCGGAACCTTTATAAGATTAAAATAAGATAGAGGTATCGGTTATGGTGAATTTGTCATAAGAGTAATGGTATTTAACCAACAGATTATACCTTCGTACCACGAGCATTCATTGAGCCGGTCCTTGATGTCATTAATTTTTGTGATACATGTAGTATATGGACCGAATGTGGAAACGAATTTGTACATAGTGTTTATTGTTTGCTTAACCGGTGTAACCCCTCAGTAGTGTTTTTTGCCTGTACCAAACAGGGACCTGGATTTCCAACGTCATATCTTTTTCTATGTTAATTGCTTGGTACATACACGAACACACACCCCTTGATATCCGTTTCTCCAGAGACAAAGCAGTCTTCAGTTTTAGTATATCTCACAAAGACTACTAGTATCAAATTATTTTGGATTTACAGTTTATTTGACTTTGAACGTAGCGTACCCGATGAAGATGCGTGCACTAAGTAAGACATCTAACGTCTTTGCTACACATTCTCTAACGACCAAACAATCATCAGTTGTATAGTATCTTTCAAAGAATTCTAAATGATTTTGAATTTTCCAATCATTTTACTTTGACCTAATCACGGTTATTCATGAAACGTGTCGTACACACTAAATTAAGTATCTACGTTCTTATTACCACACAGTCTTCAGTCAGAGTATAGCTTACATCTAGTGTCGGATTTAGATGAAGAGGGGTTCTAGGCTATTTCGCTAGGTTCCTTCCCGACTCCCCACCTTCACGACTGGAGGAAAATGTGGAAGATTGAGGAGTGTTTGATCAATATCAATAAAGGCGAGACGATGGGGTGTGTGTAAAATTATGCAATATTCTGAAATAAAGGGTACTCTGCAAGGAAAATTAATGACGAATTGCGTAGAGAGTACAGTACGTTATGACGGCATACGTATAACAGTCCAATGACAGTGTCAATAGTATCATACACCTTGGCCGGAGGTCCTAGACTTCAGAATGTCAATCCAGCACTGCTTACACATATGACACTTCATCATCATTACTTTAAAACAACCAGGCACAACACGCCATTTCAACAATAAGATAACGTCGCATCATTGTTTCAACGTCGAATAACGTTGTGTGCCTGCTTGAATTAGTGCAAAACAATGGTGATAAGAAATTGTCAGAGGGACATTATTTGAAACCGAAAAGGACAAAAAATAGAAAATCTAGAGACATAGACAACATTGGGCACAAGACAATGAACGAAAACAAACAAAGCAAAAACACAAGATAGTTCAGAAAATTAAAAAGATGGGCACCACGGATCCGACCAAAATTCTTGGTTATTCTGCTGCCCAAGAAGGGTAAACAGTTCCCCATTCTTATGTATATCATTAGACATCAGCCATGTTACTGATAGTCAGATCAAATTAGTACCGATAAAAATATCTAGATGTTGATCTGCTCGCCGATTTATGATATTTATATTAATATTAACTCTTTAATGAACATCAAAGACAGGGCTATGGCTATGGTGTTTAATGTAACATTCTACAATACTTCAGTTATATCCTGGTGGTCAGTTTTATTGGTAGAGGAAACCAGACTACTCGGAGAAAACCACTGACCTGCAGCAGGTTACTGACACACTTTATTATCATATAATGTTGTATCGAGTACACCTCGCCTCAGCTGGATTCAAACTCAAAGTTAGTGGTGATGTGCAATAATTGCATAGGTAGTTGTAAATCCAATAACCATACGATAACTACCACGACGGACCATGAAGGAACCGTATTATTATTATTATTATTATTATTTGTATTTCATACTTCAGTGAAATCTTGGCACTACATCTAAACGACCAAGATATCTGACACTTTACAGCAGATTCAGATATGATAAAAACAATAAAACATTTGTGACACACACGTGTGTATGCATGTGCGTGTGTCGTAAGCAAATTCAATATTCAATATGCAGATATCACAAAGGACAACGTGGATACATACACACTGGCTAATTTAAATGACACAAACTCCGACGAATAATTTCCGACTTGCATAATAATAGTAAAATATTTACCTATGTCTAAACAGCTTTTACTGTCATTTTTCATTTTAAAACCATCAGCACAAGCACATTTAATAGTTGACTGCGGGGATTGTAGACACAATTGTTCACAGCCACCATTGTTTTGTCCGCATATATTATCTCCTGCTGCTATAAAACACAGAGAACTTAAGCCAGAAAATTATTGTATAGTCGAACCTCATTTATATTTGTTATTACCCTTATTTATTATCTTGAATTGGGATAATTCGATTCCTTAGCTATATAGTCTATTCGTACTAGTACTAGTTTGTATCTTACTTTATCCTGCAATCGTTGCATTATCTACACAATCGAGGTACAGTCAAATCTGCCTGAACGAGCACCTCTATATAACAAGCCACTGTCTATTAAGGGCCTCTCTATATAACAATGCACTGTCTATAAAGGGCACCTCTATATAGCAATTCACTGTCTATAAAGGGCACGTCTATATAACAAATCACTGTCTATTTAGTGCATCCTCATTTTTCCTATTTATTAATTTTAACGTTCAGTGCCCTTAAAATATACCTTTATAATTGCAACAACAATATGCGAACGCAAAAGAGGACAACATTCTTATAATGATTGGAATGACGCTTGTTTCTATTTTCGTTTTTGGCAGTAATATTTGACAGTTGCTTTGGAGAGAACAAATACAATATGAGTACATGGTAGGTAAAGATATGATTAATTTGCTCTCGCCAGAACAAACAGGCCAGAAAACTAGGCCAGAACATCTCGTCAAAGGTTTGGGTATCTATCTTTTTCTAGAACTCTAAATAATTGGAACCATTTCATTGTTTTTTTTCAACTTTCACTCGACTAGGCTGGACTTCACATCAAAGTGAACAATTTATATGCAACCACATGTTGATGATATTGTCCAAACTGGCGGAGTTTAACTAGTTTTAGAGTCCCAAACCTCCCTATTAGTGAAATAATCCAGTCATGCCAGTGTGACCCATATGTGACTAAAATCCCAATCCTCACTTAACAATCCTCCACCTTGATTGGCGTTGTATTTTATCTTTGTGTAAGACCAGGTCATTTGCATGTATTATAAACCCCCCCCCCCCCACCCCCCCCCCCCCCCCCCCCCATCACCACACAAAGAAAATACCTGTTGGTTGATTTTCCGGGCTGTAAATCTTGATTCCACGTGCATTATATAAGTTGCTCTTGATAACTTCAACATTTGATCCGTTTTCTTTATAAACTCTATATATTTTGTGAGACGAAATCCAATAAATCCAGTCTCTGAATACAATTAATCCCCGTGCCAATGCCATGTATTCAGGAGAAGTAGTTAACAGTTTTATTATATCCGTTCCATTGAGATTTGATGATTGTATCTGCTTATAAACGCTATCGATCCAGTATAATCTTTTGCTAGAGAAATCTGTGAAATAAAAGGAAAAATATAAAAAAAAATACCACAATGTCTGAACGTGCCAAAATATAATCGTAAAACCGTAGAATGAGGCAAAATTGATATACCTAGGACATGGGTGCCACTAGAGGATTACCCTCCCAGAGAACCTGAATTAAATCCCGTTTGTTTCTGGGGTTCGTGTTGCTCCATTTTGTAATTTCTAAGTATGTCTTTTGTAGATCATTATCTGTCCTTTGTCCTTTATCGCTTGACCTTTGTAGTGTGTACTTGATGCAATATTTTGTGGTAGAGTTTGTCAGTGACTTGCGACAGGTCAGTGATTTTCTCCGGGTATTCCAGTTGGGCCCCTATAAAGTGCGAAACGAAATAGAAACGAAACGAAACGAAACGAAATCAACGAAAACGAAACGAAACGAAACGAAACGGAATCAACAAAAACGAAACGAAACGAAACGAAAGCAACGAAATGAAAACGAAATAAAACGAAACCAATGAAAGTAAAACGAAATCAACGAAAACAAAGCGAAATACGCTGCTAGACTACTTCCCACACATGTCTCAGTGTCTTTCATCGGGAGAGGACAGGATTTTATCACCATTGAACAAGAATACTATGCATTTATTCAGCGGGAGTCTGTCCTTTTCACTTAGTAGCTTCTTTTATATTTGGGAACCATAAGAGCAACGTCAAGTCTGTTGAAAGGAGAGGAATTAAAATAACAGAAGTGCAGTAGTTAAAGTTCACTAATAAATACCCCCGCCCGAGAAAAATTTAAAAGTGTGTCGGAGAGACGAAAAAGTGTGACGACCGGGCGGACAAACAAACGAACGGACAGCAGAAGTCCTATATACCCCAATCTTTTTTTGGCGGAGGTATGCAAATCCTATCAAAAAAAAATTAACTTCAGAAATTTAAAAAAAATCTACATATCTTGTAAAAGTACCTTTTTTCCCTTTAATCCTTTTTCATATTAAAAAAAAAACAAATCACCCCCCCTCCAAATTTTTTTCCGGTATTAATAAAATTTGATACGACAACTATTTGTATACCCCCCGCTATCCAGCGGGAGGGGATATATAGTATATGTCCGTGTGTCCGTGAGTGCTTCCCTCACTGCCTATGCAATTCCTCCTTAACAACTTGATGGAATTGAATGAATCTGACAGGAAATCTTTAATACCATATGGCAAGGTTCATTAATTTCATGAATTCTTTAGTACCAAATGGCATTGTGCACCTTCTATTTTTGTTTTCCCATTTTAGCAGTTCTTGCTAAAATGTCTTCACTTTTGGACTTTGTCATTTAAGGCTATGTAATTGTCATACAAGGCTATACAATAGAGAGAGGATACTGTTGCGCTATCCATAACTCTTCCTAAGCAACAGAATGGATTTCATTAAAACTTCCAGAGTTTCTTATGCTTAGTTTTTGCAAGCATTATTTTTTCCAGAAGTTCTTCTGTAAGGAGGGCGCTCACTGTACGTCCTGTTATGTTGCTGTTGGTTTTTTTAGTTCTTCAAAATAGAACAATAGGATTTGAAATAAAAAGTTTATAGTGTTGGGTCTTTTTGACCCCTGTATATCTCAGAAAGAACAACGGTAAGACGTTACGCCAGATCTGTTGGCACACTACCGAATAAAGGTAATAACAATGGTACCGTACTCCAAGGCACATTCAAAAGGGAAAGTCCACAAAAACAGACAAAACAGATAAGAACCATCTGAGTTTTCAATCAACGGAACAACCGAAAAACAACACATTCCTGACTTGGTACAGGTATTTTCCCAGGAAAATGGTGGGTTCTGATAGCAGATAGGCAGATGCCACTCGTCTAACCCTAAGACGTTACCAAGTATAAAAACAATCGGTACAAGTAAATTCTCTAATCCTAAGACATGACCAAATGTGAAACTAGAAAACAACTATCATATTCCCGACTTGGTACAGGCATTTCCCAAGAAAATGTTGGGTCAAACCTCCCACTTGTATGACAGTCGTTAATAGTTCCGTCATTTTGACAAATGGGGGGGGGGGGGGGGGGGTGCATGGGGATTAAACGTGGCAAGTCGGGAAAATCCAGTAGTCAAATAGTGCCCAGAATCTGAAACTCAAGGCCATCCTGTATGATTTGCGAATAGGCAAATTTATGAAGAATACAAACGAGAAACGTAATAAAATCAGACGATAAATGAACCCTCAATATCCCAATCTATGAAAAGACCCCCTCATGTCAGCCCCTTTTTTTATATATGCCCACTCCAGAAATTGTATAACTCATAAATACTGACACACACTCAAACACAAATAAAAATATGACATTTGAACTTCTGAAAGTTTGTCGGCAAACAAACCCGGCTTGAATTGAGTTGCGGATAATGTACGTGAGGAGTATTGTAACGGACAGATATGCAAGATAGGTTTCCCGGTTATAATCAAAATTATTGTATTTAAGAAATCGAATTATCTTTTTTTTGTATTTCTTTATTTCGTTTTGTCTTTTATTTTTTGTCCTTCCATTTTCTTCATATCAGTCTATTTCGTTTTGCTTTCGTTGGTTTCGTTTTATTTCGTTTTCCTTTCGTTGATTTCGTTTCGCTTCGTTTCGTTTTTGTTGATTTCGCTTCGTTTCGTTTCGTTTCGTTTTCGTTGATTTCGTTTCGTTTCGTTTCGTTTCGTTTCTATTTCGTTTCGCACTTTATTGGTGCCCTATTCCGGTTTCCTCCATCAATAAAACTTACCCCAACGATATAGCTTAAAAATAGTTGAAAGTGACGTTAAACACCATATCCCTAACCCTATTATCTGATTACATATAATTTCCAATGGCACTGACAGAAGAATTTGAAGATACCAAAGGGGCAATCAGAATCCGTATATCGAAGACGATTAGACAACACAATGACCAAAAGGACAAAAAACGATCTACAAAAGATACACATGAAGCTAAAGATCGCGTAACACAAACCACACTAATTTCTCGATACTTTACCAATAGATAGTCCGTTCGGTTCGCTTATGTTCGTAGTTATGTTTGAAACGATTGTCTGTATATCACTCCCATCTAAACCACATCTAATGATTCTAGGGTTAGAAACGTCTGTAAAAAACAGCCATCTACAAATAACAGATATTAAATTCATACAAATATTAAAAGACGTAGTGACATAACTTGATATGTCCTGTGTTAGAACAGGAATTGCACAGATTAATATGATCATTTAAAATCAGCCATGTACTTATCAAAGGGCCTATGATTTTCATTTATGTTATTTCAATCAATTACTTTTTTTTTACTTTCTATCAATGTTAACAACAGTTACACGACGGACGTCATTAGTGGAACAGATGACTCATCCCCCAAACACACACCACTCACTTTTTTTTGGAATTCGTGTTGCTCGATCTTTTGTTTTGGGTAGATCGTTGTTTTGTTGTTCTTTTGCTTTTAACCATTGTCTGTCCTCTTTGGTATCTTAAAACTTTGCCTTACTAGATAGTACATGAATAAAGCATATGTATTCGTGTATTGTTTTCTTACTGATCACGAGTCGCAAAATTTTAATAAGTTGAATATAGATTCTCCTTCAGTTGCCCGTGGGTTACGATATTTCTTCCCTCAAGATAGTTAAATTAAAAATTTAACCACAAGCCGTTTTAATTTAACTCTCGAGAGTGGAGAAATATCGCAACCCACATGGCCAACTGAAGGAGAATTTGTTTCTCCCATTATTTAACACGAACTTTATTTTAAAATCCTTTGGTGGACCTTTACACAATTATGTTAATAGGACGCGCGGAGAAAGGCACGAGACATTTTAATCCTCTAGAGGATTACATATTTTCCACCACTGGTTCATCGGAGTTAAAACGCGTAATAATGGGTGAAATATATTTACCCAGCGTTAGGATCTACAACTATAGCTCTGGGCAATACAAGATCTCTATCAATCAGTGTTTTCCCTAAGCTTCCGTCTAGGTTCGCCATCTTTATATGTTTATGTGTAGTGTCAATCCAGTAGATATGATTATAAATCCAGTCTACTGCCATGCCATCCGCTTTACTTCGGCTATTAGTCACCAAATCTTCCCTGTCTGCTGTATTTGAGAGATTCGCCCTGTACAATAAATAACATAGCTTTCATAAATCGAAATTTGAAAGGAATATGCAAATCAGTATATGCCTTTTAACAAATGAACAAACTAATGTTCTAATTATGGATTTCTCAAAAGCATTTGACAAGGTTAGCCACAGTTTGTTAATGCACAAACTGAAGCACCATGGTATTCATGGGAAAGTCAACACCTGCAGGATTCAGAACTTCCTAGCCAGTAGATCGCAAGCCGTGGCAGATGAAGGAGAAATGTCTGAATATATCAGCGTGGAATCGGATGTCTCACAGGGATCTGTATTAGGGCACTCCCTATTCCTTTTCTATATCAATGATATGGCAGTAGGAATAAACTCAACTGTACGCCTGTTGGCAGATATCACGATAGCTTACCCAGCTGCTACATTCGAAGCTGACCAACTTAAGCTGCAGGAAGATCTAAGCAAACCACCAATATGGGAGCAAAAGTGGAAAAAGATGTTTCACCCAGAGAAATGCAACGTACTTACCGTCAGCAGAAAAATCAAACCGATAAAACATGAATACAAACTCCATGGTCACATCTTGAATTCGGTTGAAATTGATAAATACCTGGGATGTCACATAGCATCTGAGCTAACATAGAGCAAACACATCAGCAAAACATGCATCAAGGCAAATCGCAAAATAGGCTTCCCCAGAAGGAACTTAAATATTGCATCAACAGCAAAGGAAAATGCACATACAAGCCTAATCAGACCCATAGTGGAATATGCCAGCTCTGTATGGGATTCTTATCTCAAAAGAGACATACATCGTCTGCAAATGGTTCAGCGAGGGGGGAAGGAGTGCTCGATTTGTCTGCAACAAACATCAACGCACGAAAAACGTATACACCATGCTTAGCAGACTCAAGTGGATGACGGTAGAAAGCACATTCTCCAACGATATAGTTGCTATCAATAAAACCGATAGACTTGTACCACCTAAACGAATAACTAGGAATACACATAGTAGATCCTATCAGATTGCATCCACATCATCGGATTACCGCAAATGATCTTTTTCCCCGAGTACCATCTAATAACGGAAGGCCCTATCACTGGACATTGTAGAAGCCAAAACACCTGAGGCCTTTTAAAGGTCAGATGTCCAAGATTAATTAATAGTCGATGTGAAAGGAAAGTTTTAAACTGTATGTAGTACAATTTTAATTGTGCATACTAATTCCTTCTTTCTGGATCGAAAAACATTTGCTGCGGACTTGAAAGTAGCTGGCATAATAATCAACTAATCAACTAATTGGTGGTGGTCAGCATTAGGCAGAAGCAGAAGAGAGGCAGTTCGATACACAGGAAGAATAACGGCAATATAACATAGGATATGATTGGCTTATCGAACAGGCACGGATTCAGATGGAGGCCCCACGTGGGTGTTGCCGCTAAATAATGGACAGTGAATCATGCGTCCCTGCTAAATAATGGACAGTGAATCATGCGTCCCCGTTAAATAATGGACAGTGAATCATGCGTCCATGCTAAATAATGGACTGAATCATGCATCCCCCGCTAAATAATGAAGAGTGAATCATGCGTCCCACTAAATAATGGACTGTGAATCGTGCGTTACCGCTTAATGATGGACAGTGAATCATGCATCCTCACTAAATAATGGACAGTGAATCATGCGTCCCCGCTAAATAATGGACTGAATCGTGCGCTACCGCTAAAATGCACAGTGAATCATGCGTCCCCGCTAAGTAATGGACAGTGGATCATCCGTCCCGGCTAAATAATGGACAGTGAATCGTCCGTTACCGCTTAATAATAGAAAGTGCATCATGCGTCCCTGCTAAATAATGGACAGTGAATCATGCGTTCCTGCTAAATAATGGACAGTGAATCGTGCGTCCCGCTAAATAATGGACAGTGAATCATGCATCATCGCTAAATAATGGACAGTGAAGCATGCGTCCCTGCTAAATAATGGACAGTGAATCGTGCGTCCCCGCTAAATAATGGAGAGTGAATCATGCATCATCGCTAAAAAAATGGACAGTGAATCGTGCGTTACCGCTAATTATTGGACGGTGAATCATGCGTCCCCTCTAAATAATGGACAGTGAATCATGCGTCCCTGCTAAATAATGGACAGTGAATCGTGCGCTACCGCTAATTATTGGACGGTGAATCATGCGTCCCCTCTAAATAATGGACAGGAAATCGTGAGTTACCGCTAAATAATGGACAGTGAATCATGCATCATCGCTAAATAATGGACAGTGAATCGTGCGTCCCCGCTAAATAATGGACAGTGAATCATGCATCATCGCTAAAAAAATGGAGAGTGAATCGTCCGTTACCGCTAATTATTGGACGGTGAATCATGCGTCCCCTCTAAATAATGGACAGTGAATCATGGGTCCCTGCTAAATAATGGACAGTGAATCGTGCGTTACCGCTAATTATTGGACGGTGAATCATGCGTCTCCTCTAAATAATGGACAGTGAATCGTGCGTTACCGCTAATTATTGGACGGTGAATCATGCGTCTCCTCTAAATTATGGACAGTGAATCGTGCGTTACCACTAAATAATGAACAGTGAATCATGCGTCCCTGCCAAATAATGGGCAATGTATCATGCGTTACCGCTAAACAATGGACAGTGAATCATGCATTCCCGTTAAATAATGGACAGTGAATCATGTGTCCCCATTAAATAATGGACAGTGAATCGTGCGCTACCGCTAAATAATGGAGAGTGAATCGTGCGTCCCCGCTTAATAATGGAGTGAATCGTGCGTTTCCGCTAAATAATGGACAGTGAATCATGCGTCCCCGCTAAATAATGGACAGTGAATCATGCGTTCCTACTAGGTAATGGACAGTGAATCATGCGTCCCCAATAAATAATGGAGAGTGAATCGTGTGTTACCGCTAAATAATGGAGAGTGAATCATGCGTCCCCGCTAAATAATGGACAGTGAATGATACGTCTCCGCTAAATAATGGACAGTGAATCATGCGTCCCTGCTAAATAATGGAGAGTGAATCATGCGTCCCTGTTAAATAATGGACAGTGAATCATGCGTCCCCGCTAAATAATGGACAGTGAACCATGCGTCCCCGCTAAATAATGGACAGTGAATCATGCGTTCCCGCTAAATAATGGATAGTGAATCATGCGTCCCCGCTAGATAATGGACAGTGAACCATGCGTTCCCGCTACATACTGGACAGTCGATCGCATGTTTGTTATATAAGAAAATACTATTTTCTTTGCAAAAATTTAAATCGTCTAATAATTATTTATCAGGAATGTATAACAAGCACCCCCACCCGTCCACCCGTACCTGTTCTAGACCCTTAAATCATGCATCGTTCCTGCCACGGATACAGTTTCATTGAACAAATTGCGTCACTCGTCGGTCCGTAGGAATTTCTTTCGATGTTCAATTACCTCTTACCTGCCATGGACTCATAAGATTTTTGATATATGTAATTAACAATCTTATTAAAATGTGACATTTGATGCATGAATGTTTATTAATTAATCAATTTATTTATTTATTTATTTATTTATTTTTGGAATTATACATTCACATCTGACAGCATCCCGTTCTTGAGTCATGTCAGGGTTCATATTTTAAAGCGACTTTTTTACACCGAGTGAACACGTCAAGAGCTGTTGTCCGATTGGTCAATATTTTTAACTCTCTTACATATAATTAGACGGTCAAAGATCAATGAAAGGTTACACGACATGACCCCAAATGGGATGTTGTTAGATGCAAGTGTTTCGTCAAAGAAAAGAAGAAATGTATAAATAAGGATGCAACTCTAATTAAAATCAATCATTTACACATTTCGACTTTAGATTCTAAAATTATACGTTTTCTCAGGAGTTATTTCCCTTTAAGGCGGTCAATAAAGTCCCATTTCATGCCAAAATTTTAATGTTGTAGCAACTTGTGAATTTTCTATTTGTTATGAAATTATACACCCAACTTCGTGTCCTTTCTATTGCTCTTGCTAGACAGGATACCAGTTTTATCCGTCGTAGAAGAAGCACCACGTATACAAATGTCTAAAAACATAATTTTAGAATCCAGTCGAGTATGTGGAAAAAGTCTATGCTTTACCTTGTTACCCGGTCGTTATATTCAGCTGTCCAGTAGAGGTACCCTTGTGTGAAATGATAGTCCACTGAAACTGGCCTATACAAACCAGTTATAACTCTATCGCTACTCCAGTGGTCCATTTCTAAGCCATTTATTGAATACATATTTGTATGAACCAGCCAGGGAGTTTTCAAATCTACAATGAACAATTTAGCTTTTGAAATATTAACTAAAACAACTAGAGGCTCAGCCTACAGAGCCTACAGAGCCTGTATTGCTCACCTGACAATAGAATGATACTGAAGCAAATTTCAAAGGGAGATATTCATTATCTTAAAAAACAGCAAGCATCTTGAATGGAGGGTGGGGCTGTCGGACACAATTTTGAAAGGGACACACCCAGGGACCATCTATGCCATGTTGGACATTACAAGTTTGGCTCCATTTGGCCAAGCTGTTGCACAGGAGAAGATTTTTTTAACATTAGGTAATCAGAAGAAAAGAATTAATCTTGGCGGCCATGTTTGTTGGCCGAATGGAACCAAATGAAGAAGCTGTATAGAGAATCTTACATAGATGCTTCCTGCCAAGGTTGGCTCCAGTTGCCAAGTTGTTTCAGAGAAGATTGAAATCTGAAAAAGTTAACGGACGATGACGGACGATAACCAGGTGAGCTAAAAAATGATGAAAAAAGGGCAATAACTCCTAGACGTGTAATCAGATTTACTTCAAAATTGCAGGGCATGTAGATCTTGACAAGTTGAGCATGCTTTCAGTTTACACTTGACATCTATCTCTTTAAATTTGATGTAAAAAGGCAATAACTTCAAGATGGGTAATCAGATGTACTTTAAAATTGCAGGCTAGGTAAAACTTGACATGCTGCACATGTTTGCTGTTTATACTTAACATCTATCTCTTATAGTTTTTGAAATAAAAAAATAAAAGTATTAACATTTTTAAAATTTGATGAAAAAAGGGCAATAACTCCAATATAGGTAATCATATTTTCTTCAACATTTCAGGGCAGTTAGATCTTATTGTGCTGATCATGTTTACCCCATCAGATTTCTGATATTATTAACGGTTTTGGAGTTATTACCACAAACGTGCAATTTTACCATATGTTCTATTTTTAGTAACAGCGGCCATGTTTGTTGGCCGAATGGAACCAAATTAAGCAGTTTTATAGAGGATCTTACATAGATGCTTTCTGCCAAGCTTGGCTCCATTTGGCCAAGCAGTTTCAGAGGAGAAGATTGTTTTAACATTAGCCAATCAGAAACAATAATTGCCCTTGGCGGCCATATTTGTTGGCGGAATCGGACGAAATGAAGAGAAATTTAATAGAGGACCTTATATAGATGCTTTCTGCCAAGCTTGGTTCCATTTGGCCCAGTTGTTTCAGAGGAGTAGATTAAAATATGAAAACGTTAACGGACGGACGACGGACGGACGACGGTTGCCAAGTGATGGCAATACCTCATATGACCCTAAAAAGGATTTGCATGTGAAAAAAAACCAGAAGAATTTCCTTTTGAAGTAAAAGTCAAAAGTTAAGGAACAACACTTTTGCTGTTCCTATAGATCTACTGAAGATCGTATTCAGGTCTTCAATGATCAGTGCCGCTCAATTAGTGTGCCCCCCTCCCCCGCTCCCTTGATACACGTATTGTGTGTGATACTGCTTATGAACAGACTCCGACTTAAATATCAATTGGACATCATTTTTACTCTGTACATTTACTTCTCTGAAAAGAATGCCTGCTGTTAGTGATTTTGTCAACTGAAGTAAATAAACAACAAGTCCTAAGACTGACCATTAAATCGTTCTTTGATCCATCCAATTAATACTTTTGTATATCTGGCACAGTGTTATAGTCCAATTGATTGTTTGCACCAGGCCAAACCATAAGAGTCTTTTTTTTTCTTTTTAAAAATACAATAAAATTCTTATCTACTTGTTTTCCTAACTATATTAAAAAAAAATCTTTATCACATACTTCAATAGTAAACAATTATAAAATCTGCGAAAAACCTCTTTTCTCATCTTTTATATTCTAAAAAAAAAAAATCCACTGCAATATATGATTATATATTGCAAAAGATTGTAAGAAGATTAAATTGTACCTTACTATATAGATTGTATGATGTTTTATATGTTATTATATTATTGTACTCTATTCTGTATTGATGTTGTTTGCAGTTGAGAAAGAAAGAAAAAGAAGAAAAAAAATAGAGGCTCAGGTGAGCCTGTATCGCTCACCTGACATACATAAGTCCTCTTAAGAATGTCTGCATGCCGAATACATCTAAGTTACTATTCAAATCCCATATTGCCATAGGCTTCTATGTTAAAACTGTGTCTGCTCATGGCAGCCATCTTGGATGGAGGTCGTGGTCACCGGACACAATTTTGAAAGTATACTACCCAAGAACCATCCATGCCATGTTTGCTTTAAACTGGCTGACTGGTTTTAGAAATAAGGGTAATAGGAAAATTACCGAACTCCGAGCAATCTTACAAAGGGAAAGTCAAAACTCATAAGTATATAAACAGACAAAATCAGTCAACAACCGGAAAACTGTGAAAACCGTAATGACCTTGACTTGGTACAGGCATTTCTAAAGAAATGGTGGGTTGAATCAAATTTTAAAGCGCCAAACCTCCCCCTTTTAGACAATTTTCCCATAGGGTCCTATGCTAAATATATGTCTGCTGACGGTGGCCATTTTGAACCGAGATCGGGGTCACTGAACACAATTTTGGAAGTTGACCACCTAAGGACCATCGATGACATCTTTGCTATAATGGCTTACTGGTTTCAGAGGAGAAGATTTTAAAACTTTTTTTCCCATAGGGTCCTATGTTAAGACTACAGTATGTCCGCTGAAGGCGGCCATCTTGGATGGGGGTCAGGGTCACTGGACACAATTTTGAAAATTGACCACTTAAGGACCATCCATGCCATGTTTGCTTTAAATTTGCTTACTGGTTTCAGAGGAGAAGATTTTTAAACATATTTCCCATAGGGTCCTATGTTAAAACTGTGTCTGCTGATGGTGGCCATCTTGGATGGAGGTTTGGGACACTGGATATCATTTTGAAAGTTGACCATTTAAGGACCATTCATGCCATGTTTGCTTTAAATTGGCTTAATGGTTTCAGAGGATTTTTTTTTACATTTTTCCCATAAGGTCCTACGTTAAAACTATGTCCGCTGACGGTGGCCATCTTGGATGGAATCTTGAATTTCCGATCAGCAAACGATTCACAAGTTTAGTACAGGACCACCCAATGATCATTCCTACAAAGTCACAATTCAATTGGCTTAGTGGTTTCTAAAAAGAAGATTTTTTTTAAATTTCTACCAATCAGAACACATTATGGGCCATCCAAAGAACATTTCGGCCAAGTTTGGTCCAAATCTGTTTTGTGGTTTCAGAAAAAAAGATGAAAATGTGAAATTCCCATAGGGTCCAATGTTAAACTAAGTCGAGTCATGGTGGCCATCTTGAATTTCCGATCGCCAAGCGATGCTCAAGTTTAGTACATGACAACCCAATGATCATTCCTGCAAAGTCACAATTCAAATGCTTAGTGGTTTCTAACAAGAAGATTTTTAAAATTTCGACCAATCAGAACACATTATGGGTCCTGGCAGCCATGTTGGATTTCTGATCAGTGCCAACAACAAAAATGTTGTATATGACCGTCCAATGAACATTTCTGCTAAGTTTGATTCAAATCTGTTTTGTGGTTTCAGAAAAATAGAGGAAAATGTGAAATTCCCATAGGGTCCAATGTCAAACTAAGTCGAATCATGGCGGCCATCTTGAATTTCCGATCGGCAAACGATTCACAAGTTTAGTACAGGATCATCCAATGATCATTCCTGCAAAGTCACAAATCAATTGGCATGGTGGTTTCTGACAAGAAGATTTTTAAAATTTCAGCCAATGAGAACACATTATGGACCCTGGCAGCCAGGTTGGGTTTCAAATCAGCACCACAAACACAAATCTGGTAGAGGACCATCCAATGAACATTTCTGGCAAATTTGGTTGAAATCTGTTGAGCGGTTTCAGAGAAGAAGATTTAAATGTGAAAAGCTAACGAACGGACGACGAACGCTTACCCATGACAAAAGCTCACTTGGCCTATGGCCAGGTGAGCTAAAAATTAAAAAAAATCGTTAGGGAAGGGGGCTATGTTTTTTTGTAATTTTCTGTCGCATAATCGTAGAGAAAATGTAAATTGTCTTGAAAGATGAAAATAATATAAATAAAGGGATTTAAAATCTCGAATTTTAAAGGAAAACGCTATGATATTAACAAGTTAGCGTGAAAATTTAAATGACAGTAAATAAATGACATCTGTGTTAATGAATGCTAAAAATAGTATACCGTAAGGTAGAATTTGGTCATTGAAGTTGCATGTAGCACCAAAAATGGGGATCGCCATTTTTCAAATCTCTTCAATGTGGAGAAGACAAAAGACATAATCCATTCTCGGATTTATCCTGCCCGTGACGTCGTTCTATCGGTATCGTATAATATATCAGTTGCAATTTTATCATTAAAAATTATGTAATTCGTAAAATATCGTCGTATATTTATCTTTTGATATTTACAATATCATTATGACTTCATGTCAAGTATTTTATTGCACTAACGAAAAGGGAAAGTGTGAGAAGAATTTTCTTTTGTAATTACCGGTCATGACTATCCTTGTCAACACATCGACCAGTGACCACGATAAACACGGGAAAGTACGACAGCAATGGCGACAAAAAAGAAAAAAAGTATGTGTACGCATACAACGAGTTAAAACTGACAGTTTTTTTTACCCTACGGACATTCACGTAAAGGATGAAATTATACGTAGATACCCCCCCCCCCCCCCCCCCTCCTCGCCCCAACTACAAATAAATGTTGGTGCGTTCTATTTTTGTATTTAGCAGTTGGTACTTGGCGATACCTTGATCTCTTTCTGACATATTTTCCAAAGTTCTCAAGAGGAAGGACGTCAATTAAAAGGTGGTTGTCAAATCAGACAAAAACCCACCATCAACCCACCCTGTATCATATATCTTAATTATTATTAATTATTTGGAATGATACTGCTTGGATTTGCTAATGTAATTTCAGGATATCCTGTTCATGTGTTATATTTGCAACTTGAGACTTGTAAAGTGGTGTCCATAAGAAGTATAATGGAGATGAACAAATTGAGTGGAGTGGAGTGGATGATAAAACTGATACTCCTCGCATATCTAGTAAAACACGGATTACGAACTGTAAACCGAATTAATAGTTCATTGGTTTTCCTTTGGCTAAACTTTGAGTCTAATAAGTTAGACATATTTCGCTCTGTAAAATGATTATCAGGATTCAGCAATATCGGTGTACCTCTGATTGAGCATATCTGTTCCATATATACATATATATAAAAGAAATTATTAAAAAAAAGAACAAAACGGATTGTTCACAACATTCTTGTACTAACGTGTTCACTGTTGTTGCAGATCTTCAGGTACAATGTTTATAAGTGTATACATATGACGTTAACAATAGTGTGACGTTAACAATATAAAGGGAGACTATGATGTTACGTATTCGCGGTAAAATATATTACCTATAAAATTAAAGAACATCTTTAAAGTTGTTATAAGATTAAAAAAATCTTTAAAGTCATTGTAAGATTAACGAAAATCTTTAAAGTCATTTATCATTTAACGAAGGTTTAAGAATATTAATTAATAAAGTTTCTTTTCTTCTTCTTAAAAAATCACCCTATGTATTCACTTTATACAGCGGGAATATTTTGAAATGTCCTCCAGAACAATCTATAGACATTTATATATCTTCATAGTTTGCCATAATATGCGGTGCTCAGTTTACATATACACTTCAATAAATTCATATTCACATATCAGTCTCAAATATATATCCAATTTCTCATTCATCAGCTTCAATCTAAATTCAAAATATATACATTGCAATATTGCAGAAAGCTTTTGCCAAATAGTGCCAAACCTTTTTATTGAGTTATTTGTTTTTCGTGCCTCAAGGATAATATATATGACCCTGCACGTTCAAACGATGACTGTTGGTAAGAGTTGAAAAAAAAGGTTTTCCATGAATAGCAGGGCTCCACTCCAACTCTCCGTGTTCAAAAGTTAAATGGACGGTCCATAAGAACGGGACTTCAATTAGTGGGTGTGGGGGGGGGGGGGGGGGGCATTCTCATAATACATGAAGATAGCATGCAGTAACGCCCTAATGAACAATGCTTCGTATGATTAGTCAATGTATATGATTCGGCGTAGCAAGGAACAATTTTCTGTGGCTCTCGATTATCTCCCCTTTTAATAATGGAATTAATACATTAACACATGCAGATCAATTCATAGACTAGGTCTTAGGGCTGAATGTAAATGAGGTAATCAAGTTATATGACTATCACGTCCCTTGTAACTTGAAAGGTTATTATTTTATTTTATTTTCCTTTCTTTGTGGCCTGTTGCAAGCCAAAATTTTCGAACCAAATCCATAATTATAATGTTCATCCTTGTGACAATCTAAACGCTACCAAGTGCCATCTGTTTAGGTCTACAAAATTTAATGTAGTGAAATTGTTCTATAAAGCACAAGTTGATTTGTGCAGTATGTTGTGAACTTGTAACGACTTTTCCTATAATTTTATTTGCCTACGATGCATTCCTTGTTTAATCTTCATCAGTTACGTTAATGTTAAAATACTGCAATTTATTAATGGGGCGTTAAACACCATGACTCTAACACCCCCCCCCCCCCCCCCCTTTGGAAATTTTCAAACATTTTGATTCATTTACGTCACGTTCGTAGAACAATACTGGTCGAGGACCAATTATCGCCATTATTTTCTTGTTTTTTTTCTGATTATTTCTATGTATTCCGATACAACCCTTCAAGTACCTCATAATTTTGAATGTTACCAATCGACTGACCTTGGACGAAAATATAAATAATTTTTATGCACATGCTCGTATCAGGGACCCTTTGTAAAGCTGTTGGTTTTTGTCACTCAATCGGGAGAGAAGAGTACCAATTATCGCCATCTTGTTAGATGTGGGAAAATATATATTAATCAGCAGTGAAGTCAAAAGAAATGGCCTTGCTGCAAAACATGAAGGTGTCACCAGTATTTGTCGATCATTCGAACACCAATCTGCTATATTGTTGCTGTTAATAATAGCGACTGGCATCTCCGCTCCATTTACGTGACCCCCGCGAGACTTATATAAAGAGGTACTATGTATGGTTTCTAATGGGGTCTTACCCGATTTCTTTTTAATTAGACAAGATACAAATTTAAGATTTTGCTGTCTGATTTGCAACCATGTATTATTGTCGTCTGCAAAAAATGGCCAGAAAATTCGCGTGCGCTCGCGAGTAACGTGCAAGTTGGCGATAATTGGTCCTTGACCAATAAATAAATAAATAAAACCAATAAATTCGTCAAATGGTATATACATTCGTTTATATAAAAAGTAAAGTCGTGAACAATGAAAATATCGCTCTAGCTCAAAGTCAGAGCAAAATGAAGACGTGACTCCGAAATGTTAATAGATTTAAAACCCATATATATTCTTTATTTTTTCTCATTATAAAACGCCACGATATAGCTGAAATATTGCGAACGTTGACGTTAAACACCAATTAATCAATCAGTCTTATTATGAAAATCACATGTGAATTTTTTTAGATGATTATGTTGCCTTTACTGTTTGATATGGATGTATGAACAAAAAGAATCCATTTTCAAGATTAAAAATAGCAATGGTTTTTAAATTGGACACAAACCTTGACATACATCACGTTGTACATGTATTAAATATCTTCGTTTTTATAAAAAAAAAAAAAAAAAAAAAAAAAAAAAGATCGTCTCAAGCCACAGCTTTTTAGGACAAAATTAAATTACATTGTATTTTCTTAATATTAATTTACAATTTAGAGTCACGTATACCACGCCATTTGTTTGGGGTTTTTTTTTTCAACTTTTTAAAATTAGGGAAAACATCGAACAAATTTACACCGAATTTTTCTTAATCAGATGTAGCAGTTCACGAATTTCAACTGTTCTAGGAAGAATGACAGACGTGAACCAACATTCTTAAGATTAAATAAGAACTATTCCTAATATATAATCTCTATATAAAATATATGTACATTGTTGGAATATCATAAAATGTATTTTTAAGACCTTAAGCAATAGGTGGAAACGCGAGACTCAGACGAGTATTTCTGTCCTGTTTCACATGCAAATGAATTTTATATTTTCCGACAATGTACGTATAATATGAGACAGGCACAATCTGTTTAAGGGCGAAGTCTATTTCCAACATTTGGCGACCATTTGTTTTTGAGAGGGGGGCTTGAAATATGCTAACCCAGAATTAGTTGACTCTTTTGTCGAAAATAAAAATTCTGATATCAAAGTCATTTGCTCAGATTAACATATTTTTTGTCACAATGTGAGTGTGCCAGGAAAAGGGTAAGAACAGGTCCAGCAGATATTATAAAATTTATTTGTACGACCTTAAGCAATAGGTAGAAACGCGAGACTTTGACGAGTTTTTCTGTCCTGTTTCACATCGAGTGCAAATACATTTTATATTTTCCGACAATATACGTATATTTTCCGACAATATACGTATATTGTGTTGATCCTGCAATGTCAAAAAGCCCAAAACAACTGACAAGCAAACAGATCAGAAACAAGCGTTGTTCTAATCGCTGTTATGGTGTCCGCGCTTATACTGTTACCGTTTCTTACCGTCGCTCAACAAGAAGCAGGTACCAGAAAAAAAAACTATATTTAGGTCAGTGACCGCTTAACATTCTGCACTGTGTGTTAAATCTTGAACGTCCAGTGGTTGGCCCACATATAACATGCGATGTTTATTTAGTACAAGACTAAATCTCCATTTCACAGTAATAATTCATGTCAAATAAATTACTTTTCCATTGCTATTTCTTCATGATACTTTTTACTTTTATTTTAACTTCCTCGATTGTAAGCTATATATATATGTAAAATTTTGGTTCCAGTGGGCACGAACTGAATACAGCCCGGTGCCTTCATTTATACAAGCTTGAATATGCGTATAACAGTGATAGTTCATGCAATGTAGATTTATATTTCCATACCTGGTTCTCTTTTATAAATTTCATTATTGTAGTCTATCTGAAACTTTGGACCCCTAAGGCTTTGGACCTCATATACCTTCGATCGTTAACAGGCACAATTTTCTATCTTCATTATATAAAGAGCACAGTTCGGGTCAAATCAAAGACTATGACATTGGTATGTGTTGCTTCTCCGCTAAGCACACACACATCATTAAGAGTAAGAGCAAATACTCGGAATCGAGTTAATGTGTCAGAGTTGAGTGACATATCTAACCACTGAATCAGGTTAATGTGTCAGAGTTGAGTGACATATCTAACCACTGAATCAGGTTAATGTGTCAGAGTTGAGTGACATGTCTAACCACTGAATCAGGTTAATGTGTCAGAGTTGAGTGACATGTCTAACCACTGAATCAGATTAATGTGTCAGAGTTGAGTGACATGTCTAACCACTGAATCAGGTTAATGTGTCAGAGTTGAGTGGCATGTCTAACCACTGAATCAGGTTAATGTGTCATAGTTGAGTGACATATCTAACCACTGAATCAGGTTAATGTGCCATTGTTGAGTGACATATCTAACCACTGAATCAGGTTAATGTGTCAGAGTTGAGTGACATGTCTAACCACTGAATCAGGTTAATGTGTCAGAGTTGAGTGACATGTCAAACCATTGAATCAGGTTAGTGTGTCAGAGTTGAGTGACATGTCTAACCACTGAATCAGGTTAATTTGTCAGAGTTGAGTGACATGTCTAACCACTGAATCAGCTGAATTTGTAAGAGTTGAGTGACGTGTCTAACCACTGAATCAGAATAACTCTAACACCAGTCATGATCTATCAGGACTAATTAACTTTCAAAAAGATCTTGATGAAATTGAAATTAGCTTGAGGGATGAAACTACAAAAGCTGATCTGAATGAAATGACAAAAGACCTTGTCAAGACTTCTGACTTAGAAATTATTGTCACTGGTATTGTGAAAAAGCTTTCTAGCAAGTTTGAGTCCTCGTTAGAAAAAAAGATAAATTAAAAAAATATAAAAAATTCAGAATGAGATGGAAGAAAAGGTTGAGGCGCTTAGTATTGAAAATGAAGACTTGAAAAAGAGACCAGAAGTAGGTACAGCCCAAGTAACATCAATCAAAAAAGAATTTTCAGAAACAGTACAAGTTGCTAAGCAAGCAAATATGAGCAGCAACTACAACGAGCAGTACTCGAGGAAAAACAGTATCAAAGTGTTCAACTTTCCTAGGAGAGAGAAGCAAAACCTACGTCAGGATTTTATTAATTTGGTCAAACGAGATCTGAATGTAACCTTAGAAGAAAGGGATGTAGTAGCAATACATAGGCTACCAGCAGAACATGAGATGAGCTCTTTAATTGTGCATTTGTTCAGTAGTGATGTAAAAAGGAGTGCAATGCGGGTAAGGAAGGAACTGAAAGGAAGAGTGATATTTGTGGATGACGTCACACAAAGGAACATGGAGCTTATCAAAAGACTAGAACGAAGTCAGCGTTTCGACCAGGTGTGGTACTTTAATTGTGGCATTTATGGTAGAACAGAGAATGGATTACAGACGAAGTTTCAGATGTATGATGACATTAACTTTAAACTCAGACAACGTCATGGGTGGTAATTTTAAATTTTTGATGTTGAAAAATATTTAGACAACTGGAAAGATCTGTATTTATTGTATTAAATATTTAATATCATAAATATATTTATGCTTCAAGTATAAAAAAACAATAATGTTATACAATTGATTGAAAATTTTACTGCAGATTTTGCAAAAATTGTACCAGTTTACAACAAGTATATTATGACACTTGTCATCTTAGTTCTAAATACATGTTTTTATCTATCATTTTTTCAGTTATTTTCAAAAGAATATTTTGTAGATTTCATTTACATTTACAATAGTTCTATTCTTATTTGCTTGTTGAATATGTATTGTCAAAGTTTTGTATATATCTACTTAATTAGAAGAATTGTACTCCCCTTGCAATGGGTTCCGTAAAATTTCTAACAGTTAACTGTCAAGGCCTTGGTAATATTGAAAAAAGAAAAGATGTGTTTCATTTTCTAAAATCCAAAAATTACAACATTCATTGCTTACAGGACACACATTTTACTTCTGAAATAAAGTCTAGTATTAGGTCTATGTGGGGATTTGATTGTTTCTTTTGATATTTTTCTTCAAATTCAAGGGTGGTATCAATTCTGTTTAATAACAATTTTGAAAAGTCCTGAAAGAGAAAAGTGATCTGAATGGTAATTATTTAGCATTAGATGTTGTAATTGATAAACAGAAACTTACACTTCTGTCACTTTATGGACCCAATATGGATAATCCTGATATTTATGATCAGATTATGAATATCATTGAAGATTTTGGAAATGAACGTTATTTACTTTGTGGTGATTTTAATTTGGTACTTTGCTCACATATTGATTGTTACAACTATTTACATGTTAATAACCCCAATGCTATTGATAAACGTATTGAAATAGTAGATCAATGCTCCCTAGTGGACCCCTTTAGAGAACTTTTTCCAGAATTACAACCATATACTTGGAGAAAAAAGACACCTTTTAAACAATCTCGACTTGATTTTTTTCTTTTTCCTGATAGTATGTTGACAAATTTAGTAAGCTGTAAAATTGAACCAAGTTATCGTTCAGATCACTCCATGGTAATTTTAGAATTAGAGGTTATTCCTTTTGTGCGTGGTAAAGGACTATGGAAGTTCAACAATTCATTACTTTATGATTTGGAATATAGTAATATTGTAAAAAAAAAGATTTTAGAGGTTAAAAAACAGTATGGTGCCTTGGTTTATAACTTTGAGAATATACATGAAATTTCTAGCGATGATCTTCATTTCACTATTAATAGTCAATTGTTTCTAGAAACACTGTTGATGGAAATTAGAGGCAAAACTATTTCTTATTCAAGCTACAAGAGAAAAGAAAGAGATAAAATAGAAAGAGATTTATTGAAAGATATTGACACTTTAGAATGTAATGTAAATCAAGCCTCCATACAACTTTTAGAGAATAAGAAGCAAGATTTAGAAAATATAAGAAAAGAAAAAATAAAGGGTAAAATAATACGCTCTAGAGTGCAGTGGATTGAAGAGGGGGAAAAACCTACAAAATATGTTTGTGGGCTAGAATCAAAAAATTTTACTAGTAAAATAATTCCCAAAATAGAAAGAGATGATGGCAAAACTATAACTAAACAATTTGATATCTTAAAAGAAACAAAGGTATTTTATGAAGAACTATATAAATTTAGAGAAGGAAATGGGTGTAAAGTGAGTGATTTAGAAAGAGATTTAAAAGACTTGAACTTTAATAAATTGTCTTTAGATGAACAATTAAGTTCAGAAAGGGAACAAATGTAAATGAAGCAAGTAAGGTTTTACAAAAAAATGAATAATAATAAATCACCCGGGTCAGACGTTTTTCAACAGAATTTTTCCAATTTTTCTGAATAGATTTGAAGTCATTTGTTGTAAATTCTATAAATTTTGGGTCACTTTTAGGTGAGCTATCAGTAACTCAAAAACAGGGAATTATTACATGTTTACCAAAAGATAACAAACCAAGACACTTTCTCAAAAATTGGAGACCAATATCACTACTAAATACTGTATACAAATTGGTTCTGGTGTTATTGCAAGTAGATTGAAGAGAGTTCTGGAAAAACTGATTGATTTAGATCAAACAGGTTTTATTACTGGAAGATACATTGGAGATAACATTAGATTAATCTATGATATGCTACAATTTACAGAAGAAAACGACATACCTGGTTTGTTACTTTTGATAGACTTTGAAAAGGCATTTGATTCTATATCTTGGGAATTTCTTTTATCTGTATTAAAATTTTTCAACTTTGGGGAATCTTTTATAAACTGGGTTAAAGTATTTTATAATAATATATCATCAGCAGTCATTCAGGGTGGTAATCTTTCAGAATTTTTTCAAATAGGCCGTGGTTGTTGACCAGATGATCCGTTATCGCCATATCTTTTTATTTTATGTGCAGACATTTTAGCCATTAAGATACGGGGTAATAAAAATATTGGTGGTATAAATGTGACAAGGATTGAACATAAGTTATCACAGTTTGCAGATGACACATCATTAATTTTAGATGGCAGTGAAAAGTCTCTAAATGAAGCTTTACTTGAATTAGATTGGTATGCAAAACTCTCTGGACTAAACATTAATTTTACCAAGACACAAGTAGTATGGATTGGGAGTTAAAAATACAGTAATGACACTTTAGGTCAACACAGAAACTTATCCTGGGGTAAAGCATCCTTCAAGCTATTGGGTATTAATTTGGATGTTGATTTGGATAAAATTGTAAATATTAACTATAATGAGAGAATTTTGCAAATAAAAAAACTAATTAAGATATGGTCAAAAAGGAATCTTACTGTCATTGGAAAGATTACTGTTGTGAAAACTCCGATTTTACCTGTCTTAAATCACCTAATCATTACATTGCCTAATCCTACTCAAGACATTTTAAAGAAGGTGAATTAGCTTATTTTTACCTTTATATGGAGTTCACCTGTGCACAGAGTTAAAAAGGAATTGTTACAAAAAGACTTCTGTGAAGGAGGATTAAAAATGATTAATCTAAATTTATTTATTTTAGCCCTAAGAACAAACTGGGTAAGAAAGCTATTTCGAACTGAATGTAAATGGGATAATATCTTATGTTCAACAATAAATCAAGAAAAAATATTTAATTTTGATAATGGTTATATTTCTTACATAAAAGAAAATGTTTTAAAAAATAAATTTTGGAAAGATGTGTTCCATGCTTGGAACACCTTTATTGATAAAGAAGAAAACTTTACATGGGAATATTTGTTGTCTTCTCCACTGTGGAGGAACAAAATTAAAAAAATAGAAAACAAACCAGTATTCTATGAAAACTGGTTCAGAAAAGGTATTTGTTTTGTTAATGATATTATGTCAGAAGATGGAAAATTTCTCTCCATTAATCAATTAGAGGAAAAATTTAACATTTCCAAAAATATTATGAAATTTAATAGTATAATTTCAGCTGTTAAGCATGCTGGAAAACAAAATGTGTATAATAGTTATTAGCTACTTACCCCATTTATTCCTTCGTTTGTCAAGACCATTTTGAAGAGTATAAAGGGAACTAAAGATATGTATTTGTTACTAATAAGGAATAACATAGTGTCAAATGGTCAGAAAAAGTGGGAGGAAATTTTAACCTTAGGTTTAGATGAAGCGAAATGGAGAGAAATATTCAAACTATCCTTTATAGTCACACAAAATACCAAACTACAATGGTTACAGTACAGAATTAACCAACGTATCCTAGGAACAAATACATTTCTGTATAAAATTAAAGTAAAAGACAATGCCTTTTGTACTTTTTGTCAGGAAGATGAGGAAACTATAGAACATTTATTTTGGAACTGTGAGACTGTACAAGCTTCTATTGATGAAATTGATTCTTGGTTATTGTCAAATGGTGTTAGTATTCCATTTACTATGCTTTTTTTTCTTTTTGGTGATACTTCAAAATCGTCTCGAGGAGATGCTATCAACCTCATTTTATTACAAATAAAGCAGTATATTTTTAACTGTAAATATTTTCAGAAAAAATTATCATTGGTCACAATGCAGAGGAAAATACAGTCACTATATAACATTGAGAAATCTATTGCTATTATGGAATGCTTTCACTTTACTGTTTAATTAGATATAAAGATTTATACAAATATTCATTCTGTATATAACATGATAGAAAAGAAATAGCCTTTTGTTTTTAAGAATGCTAAAATTACCTATTCATCAAAGCAAATTAAAAAACTTTTCCTTTCTCTTTAAAAATTATGTTTATGCCTTAAAAAACTCAATAAATTAAACTTTTTCCATTTTTTTTCTTTTACTTCTATAACTACTTAACATCCTATGTTTTGATTATCTGTATATTTGTTAATTTGGTTTACTATGATAGAAAAACTCATCTTTCTGTGGAATCACATTATTTGGTATTTTCTGTCATGTTAAACAAATAGAAATAGTATGCCATTCTGTATGTAAATTACTAACAAATACTAACATCTTTATATGCTATGTGCTTTACTACTGTTAACGAGGCCGGGATAAGGTACCGGTACTTATGTATTCATCTAACAAATGTACAGATTTCAATACAAAATATCACACTTAAAAAAAAAAAAAAATAAAAAAAAAATAAAACAAGCTATGTTCGCTGATATTCTTGTCCTATTCGTCTGAGGGGCCCAATAGGTATACTTAAATGTGGTAGTCGCAAGGAGAAATATCTTGGGAGTGTAGCGATATAATTGGGTCAGCGAAAGGATCACAAATATGCGAAAAATATTGAGGCGAAGTGGGGTAGCGGAAAAGGGAAGATGTTTACCTTGAAGTAAGGAAGAGGAGGGGGCATATATTTTTTGAATGAAACAAGTGCCTGTGGCAAACAAGCACAAATAACGTAAATAAGATATGAGCCCTCCTACAAACAACTGCAGGTAAAAACGAACCGAACATCGTTTTAATGAGGAAATCGTAACGGACAACACGGAACTCAAAACGTAAAGACATATATATAACAGGACAAAAAACTAAAAACAAATTTGCACGAATTTGCCCTTTTATTCATTTTAGACTGAAATAACTCTTATATAATCGTGTGCAACCGTATTATATTAAAATCAAGTCTATGAATGGTCTATTGCGTCACTTTCAATACTTTTTTTAGCTTGAATCCAATCACCAATCTAAGAACTTATGAAAAACATTGACCTTCACTATAATATTCGCCAACTTTAATTGCGGCGAAACTTACCAGCTATACAGTAAATGAACGTTAGAGAAAACAGATCAATCAAGAATGTATAGTCCTGAGACATGATTGGCAACAATGGGTACACAATACACAGAACAGACTGCTGGTAGTAAGTAAACGTCAGCGAAACCAAAGGGGTAATCAAGAATGTACAGTCCAGAGAAATTGGCAAAATTAGACACAACAGATACAAGACACACTGTTGGTAGAAAATAAACGTTAGAGAAAACCAATGGGGTAATCAAGAATGTACAGTCCAGAGACACTGGCAACATTGGACACAAATGATACAAGACAGATTGTTGGTAGTAATTAAACATTAGAGAAAACCAATGGGGTAATAAAGGATGTACAGTCCAGAGACACTGGCAACATTGGGTACACAAGACACAGGACAAACTGTTGGTAGTAAATAAAAGCTAGAGAAAACCAATGGGGTAATCAAGAATGTACAGTCCAGAGACACTGGCAACATTGGGTACACAAGAAACAGGACAGACTGTTGGTAGTAATTAAACGCTAGAGAAAATCAATGAGGCAATCAAGAATGTACAGTCCAGAGACACTGGAAACATTGGGTACACAAGACACAGAACAGATAGTTGGTAGTAAATAAACGTTAGAGAAAACCAATGAGACAATCAAGAATGTACAGTCCAGAGACACTGGAAACATTGGGTACACAAGACACAGGACAGACAGTTGGCAGTAAATAAACGTTAGAGAAAACCAATGAGGCAATCAAGAATGTACAGTTCAGAGACACTGACAACATTAGGTACACAAGACACAGGACAGACTGTTGGTAGTAAATAAACGTTAGGGAAAACCAATGAGGCAATCAAGAATGTACAGTCCAGAGACACTGGAAACATTGGGAACAAAAGACACAGGACAGACAGTTGGTAGTAAATAAACGTTAGAGAAAACCAAAGAGGTAATCAAGAATGTACAGCCCAGAGACACTGGCAACATTGGGAACAAAAGACACAGGACAGACTGTTGGTAGTAAATAAACGTTAGGGAAAATCAAAGGGGTAATCAAGAATGTACAGTCCAGAGATACTGGAAACATTGGGTACACAAGACACAGGACAGACTGTTGGTAGTAAATAAACATTAGAGAAAACCAATGAAGCAATCACGAATGTACAGTCCAGAGACATTGACAACATTGGGTACACAAGACACAGGACAGACTGTTGGTAGTAAATAAACGTTAGGGAAAACCAATGAGGCAATCAAGAATGTACAGTCCAGAGACATTGACAACATTGGGTACACAAGACACAGGACAGACTGTTGGTAGTAAATAAACGTTAGGGAAAACCAATGAGGCAATCAAGAATGTACAGTCCAGAGACATTGACAACATTTGGCACACAAGACACAGGACAGACTGTTGGTAGTAAATAAACGTTAGGGAAAACCAAAGGGGTAATCAAGAATGTACAGCCCGGAGACACTGGCAACATTGGAAACAAAAGACACAGGACAGACTGTTGGTAGTAAATAAACGTTAGGGAAAACCAAAGGGGTAATCAAGAATGTAAAGCCCAGAGACACTGGCAACATTGGGAACAAAAGACACAGGACAGACTGTTGGTAGTAAATAAACGCTAGAGAAAACCAAAGGGGTAATCAAGAATGTACAGTTAAGAGACCCTGGAAACATTAGGTACACAAGACACAGGAGAGACTGTTGGTAGTAATTAAACGTTAGAGAAAATCAATGAGGCAATCAAGCATGTACAGTCCATAGACACTGGCAACATTGGTTACACAAGACACAGGACATACAGTTGGTAGTAAATAAACGTTAGAGAAACCGAAGGTGTAATCAAGAATGTACAGTCCAGAGACACTGGCAACATTGGGTACACAAGACACAGGACATACAGTTGGTAGTAAATAAACGTTAAGAGAAACCGAAGGTGTAATCAAGAATGTACAGTCCAGAGACACTGGCAACATAGGGTACACAAGACACAGGACAGACAGTTGGTAGTAATTAAACGTCAGAGAAAACCAATGAGGCAATCAGGAATGTACAGTCCAGAGACACTGGAAACATTGGGTACACAAGACACATGACAGACTGTTGGTAGTAATTAAACGTCAGAGAAAACCAATGAGGCAATCAAGAATGTACAGTTCAGAGACACTGGCAACATTGGGTACACAAGACACATGACAGACTGTTGGTAGTAATTAAACGTTAGAGAAAACCGAAGGTGTAATCAAGAATGTACAGTCCAGAGACACTGGAAACATTAGGTACACAAGACACAGGAGAGACTGTTGGTAGCAAATACACGTTAGAGAAACCGAAGGTGTAATCAACAATGGCCAATCCAGAGACACTGGCAACATTGGGTACACAAGACACAGGATAGACTGTTGGTAGTAATTAAACGTTAGAGAAAACCAATGAGACAATCAACAATGTACAGTTCAGAGACACTGAAAACATTGGGTACACAAGACACAGGACAGACTGTTGGTAGTAAATAAACGTTAGAGAAACCGAAGGTGTAATCAAGAAATGGCCAATCCAGAGACACTGGCAACATTGGGTGCACAAGACAGATGACAGACTGTTGGTAGTAATTATACGTTAGAGAAACCGAAGGTGTAATCATGAATGACCAATCCAGAGACACTGGCAACATTTGGTACACAAGACACATGACAGACTGTTGGTAGTAATTAAACGTTAGAGAAAACCAATGAGGCAATCAAGAATGTACAGTCCAGAGACACTGGCAACATTGGACACAAAAGATACAAGAGGGAGACAACAAAAACATAAACACACATACACAACGCAGAAAGCTAAAACTGAGCAACACGAACCCCACTACAACACTGGAAATTAACCCAAATGATCGACAATAAATTTGTCCAATTTTTAACAATTCATTGGCATTACAATGGAAACTATTTGCACAACCTTTCTTGCCCTATTCAAATGAATGATTTATACAAAAGTTTATCAACAATAAGAATAAGGATAGTGTCTTATATCTGAGGAAGATGATACAACTGAAATATTGTTGAAAGTGACGTTAAACACTACAACCCTAACCCTATCTGAGGGAGATTGACATTAGCTTTACTTAATTACATTATATGTTCTGTTTGTTGTAATCATAATCCTGTCCTTTTCTCGTTCATGATTTATATTCGGGTTAGTAACAAGAGTGACACTTTGTACACGAACTGCTTACTCTTCTGGAGCATCTGAGTTAATCCCAACCTTTTTGTGGGCTTCATATTGTTCAATTGCTGTGTAGTGTTTTACTTTGGCCATTGCATTGTCAGTCCTTCTGCGATATCTTCGAACTTTGTTTTAGGAAATGTAACCTTCAAAAAATATATCTAATAAACCATGTAATTACCGAAGCACCTAACTATTGGACGATGATATCCCTGTGGACTAATAGTTCACATACAGAACTATCGACCTAGCAATGGTAATAATAGAAACGTAGATATCTAATTGAGTGCGCTATTTCTACCATATATGGCAACTCATTCAAAGTAGCCTCTTTAGTTACGACATGCTTATTGTGTAGTTGACGGTAAATAGTAAACACATGTATTAAGGTGGATTTATACTCGGGGTGCGACACCGATGCGATGAGCAATAAAATTGTTGCGATGAAGATGCGGTACTATTGCGAAATCATTGCTATCAAGTAGGTCCACTGAATGTATTTTTGAAGAACCTAGAATCGACCTAATGTCAACAAAAAATTATTCTATATAGTAAAGGGTTTTGGGCTTATCAAAATCGGAATGCTTGTCAAAAGAAAATGCAATCATTTTAAATGCAATCAAGGTTTTTCAAGCAAAGCTGCTTGCCATAATTCCTGCTGTCATGCTTGTCTTGTCAGAATCATTTCCGGTTGTTGACTGATTTTGTCAGTTTAGATACTTATGAGTTTTGACTTTCCCTTTGTAAGATTGCTCGGAGTTCGGTAATTTTGTTATTACCCTTATTCATGTTTTTGAATGACGGATAGCATGTAGATGTAACAGATTCCGAAGACGAAGGCGAGCTGCTCTTTCTAATTGTCACCAGCTCACAAAAAGTATTCAGAGAGGAGAATCATCCTTTCAGGAGAAATGCATGGACTATCATGAAATTCATCCCAGGGTTGCATGCGACCTGGCACATGTGTGTATTTCATGATTAGTACAAACTAACAAATGACGTACTACACATATAACGCTTTGTGTGGATATTATAAGTTTTCTTTTACAATTTTTATTTGAGTTTATTTGAATTTTTTAGAATATAAACAATTAGAAATTTCAGAATTTCTCATTGAAATAAATTTTATTGCGATTTTAAATACTATGTTGTTCAATATTTTTTAACATCCGGTGAAAAGATATTTGACTATGAATACAATAGTAACGTGAATAAATTTCGCATAGCCTATGATTAAAAGGGCTTCGCCCTTTAATATCTATATACAATATAATATTATGTACATTCATGTGGGAATATTATAATATTTATTTTTACGACCTTAAGGAATAGGTAGAAACGCGAGACTTTGGCGATTTGTTTGTCCTGTTTCACATCGAGTGCAAATACATTTTATATTTTACAACAATGTATGTATATTGTGATGATGCTGCAATGTCAAAAAGCCCAAAACAACTGACAAGCAAAAAGATCAGAAACAAGCGTTGTTCCAATTCGCTTTTATGGTGTCCGCGCTTGTACTGTTACCGTTTCTTACTGTCGCTCAACCAGAAAAATTATATTTAGGTCAGTGACCGTTTAACACTCTGCACTGTGTGTTAAATCTTGAACGTCCAGTGGTTGGACCACATAGAACATGCGATGTTTATTTAGTACAAGACTGAATCTCCATTTCATAGTAATAATTCATGTAAAATAAATAATGTTTCCATTGCTATTTCTTCAGGATATATTTTACTTTTATTTTAGCTTCCTCATTTGCAAACTATATATATGTAAAATTTGGTTCCAGGGGGCACGAACTGAATACAGCCTGGTGCCTTCATTTATACAAGCTTGAAAATGGGTATAACAGTGATAGTTCATGCAATGTAGATTAGTATTTCCATACCTGGTCCTCTTTTATAAATTTCATTATTGTAGCCTATCTGAAACTTTGGACCCCGAAGGGTTTGGACCTCATATACATGTACCTTGGATCGTTAACAGGCACACTTTTCCAATTTCATTTTATAAAGAGCCCAGTTCGGGTCAAATCAACGACTATGAAATTGGTATGTGTTGCTTCTCCGCTAAGCACACACACAGCATTAAGAGTAAGAGCAAATATTCGGAATCGGGTTAATGTGTCAGAGTTGAATGACATGTCTAACCACTGAAATTGCAATAGTATGTAAAAAATATTTCCTTAAAATTAGTTAAAAGCATTGTATATGTATGTGATCGTATTAGGATTTTTCTTTATTCTTCACCTTGTGCTTCAGAATTCCACACCGCAATTAACACCAGTATAACACCAGAGAACACACACTGTTGTTTATTAACCATATTTCACATTTGTACGATTTTAACCTGAACTATAGCTATCATGTATTTGTTTGCAGGGACTCGAGGTAAAGAGAGCTTATATACCTATATATATTAACAATATTTGTCTACAAGGAGGAAGCTTAGGATCAGATCGGTTTTTTGCATTGTAATAGTACGCTCAAACATTTTATTGACGCCTTGTGGTATTTCAATACTATTTAGTTCAGAGTTCGGTAATTTTGTTATTACCCTTATTTAGTAAGTACATATTTTATATATAGAAGAGTTTGAAGATACCAGCCAGATAATCAGAATCCGTAAATCGAAGAAGAACAGACAACACAATGGCGAAAAGAAAAAGTACAAAAGGACAAACAGCGATCTACAAAACATACATATAAAACTAATAATCGAGTAACACGAACCCTACCAAAAACCCGGGGTGGATTAAGACGGAAGGGTCTGCAGTTCCTGCTCCACTAGTTTCATCCCTCATGTTAATTTAGCTACAAAGCCGGTGATAAGTCATGAATGATACACCAAATGACTTATTTATTCGAACAATCCTTCAATCAGATATATATTGCTACCCTGTTCTGGCTCTTTGATCTTCTTGCTTCCAAATTGTTTGAAATTATATTAGTTTGCCAATATTTTGAATCGAGCGTACCTGATGATTATTCCAGTTCCAGAAACTCAACGATAGTCCTCATGGGAAGCAACTGGGTTTCTCAGTTAGTTGTGGGTACATCTCAGCATCTTTTTTCAGTCTAGGTGTACAAATGACGAGTGGTCCTGTTAGGTGGAACAAGCATGTATCAGCCAGAAATAGAGAGGTTTATTGCCAGGGAATGATGTCCATGTCAGACCTGGAAGCGGGAAATTGATGTTTGATCGACATCTTGGCGAGAAAAGTCGATTGAGGCGCCTTTTCTTTGGAACGATAAAAGGCAAATGGGAGAGGCACACCAGCCCTACAACAACCGAGGTTTGCATCATGTGTTTGGTCGACATCTTGGCCAGGAAATTTCGATTGGCACGCCTTTCTTGGAACGATAGAAGTCAAATGGGAGAGGTAGAACAGCCCTACAACAACGGGGGTCAGCAACATGTGCACCAAACGATATATTTATGGATAATAAAATAAGCCTAAGCTAAGTTGCACTAGACAGTATATATGCCAGTACCGGGCCCGTGGACAGTTCGGTTGTCTGTCCTATCATGTGCATATCCCACCTCCCCGACCCCTATGAGAAGGGAATGTGCCATCATTGGGCCTGATAAATATCCAGTGTCTTCTTGATGTTTCATAGAGGGTCCTAGCCATCTGCATCGAAACCTGGAGCTCGTTCTCTCATCGAAGGCCCGGTACGCTTTCAACTTTCATCTATATTTGAATAGGACGCTATGAGGCGATGCAGCCTCATATTGTCTACTCAGACCATGCCATCGTAGGTACCGATTCCATAACAAGACCGCATTATTGCAAACAGAATCCAAATAAAAGCCAACTGGGATAATATGAAAGAAGACATGAGAAAACTATCTACTGACATCCAAAATCAACATGAATAGAATTCTTTTTTGTGTGTTATAACGCCACTTTCAGCAATATTTCAGCTATATCGTGGCGACCAGTTTTCGTGGTGGAAGAAGTTGGAGTACCCCGAGAGAACCACCGACCATAGGCAAGCAAGACTACATGACGTTTCATGCCATAACCAAAACGGACCATAACCAAAACGGACCATTACAAAACGGACTACACTAAAACGAACCATAACAAAAACGGACTACCAGAACAAAATATGCATTGCAAAGATCTTTACTTAGTTTTGTTTTTTTTATTGTGCGTTTATTGTTTTTTTTTTAAACTTTTCTTATTTGTGATAATTACTTTCTAGATTGATGAATAAATCAAATTAGTACAGGTAATGAAGCCAAGTAATTATTGGTGTTTTAATTGGTTTATGACACCCATATCACTTTTAATTAGATTAAATGATTTGATTATCAGGTGATTGTATAAGTGTGTGCTTTCTTGAATTTACTTTTCTGGAGCAATCTGCACAGTGGTCTGTCCCCATTGTGAGAATGATAATGAAGGAAAAAAACTCCATGTTCTTTTATTGTCTATGAACCAAATATCAAAGAAATTTACTCGTTGTTGTAATGGAATTTATCAAAATTCCATGTACTGCAATCGGTTAATTATATCTTAATTACTATGTACATGCTCTTTTTTTCTTTTTATCAACCCAAGCCCATATTCTTTGGGGGAAACTAAGATAAAGGTAATAACAAAATTACCGAAATCCGAACAATCTTACAAAGGGAAAGTCAAAACTCATAATTATATAAACAGACAAAATCAGTCAACAACCGGAAAACTGTGAAAACCGTAATGACCCTGACTTGGTACAGGCATTTCTAAAGAAATGGTGGGTTGAATCAGATTTTAAGGCGCCAAACCTCCCGCTCTCACTACGGTTCAAAGGTTCCGGCTGTCACTGTAACAGTATTTAAATACAGGAACAAAATAGGTAAAATAGTTGTCAAAGCAGTACCATATTCGGTGACGTAAATGTCAAAAATACTTTTACGTCACACATTGACAAAAAAAACATTCTTGACATTTTTTACTTCTTTATCTTTATACATTTTCACTATATGAAAATGCATCGCTTATAATTTGTTCTGCAGAGACGGAATATATTTCGACAAGATATTGGTATCGGAATATAAACTTTTTAAGAGATCGAATAAGGCGAATCTTTTTATAGCCCTGGTGCAGTAGCCTGTTTCTCAGATGAAGATGACGTTTCAGGAAATCAGAATAATTGCTACTGGCCCTTGCATAGCGAATCAATTGCGAGATGTAAACACCATATGCAGGAGAAGCTGGTATATTGCTGCACATTTTTGGAAAATTTATGATTTTAAAATTGAAGTCGTCCCGCTTATCATAAATTTTAGTACTGAGTTGACCACTGTCGTCAAATTCGAGGTATAAGTCCAAAAATGATGCGGACGAAGCTGTATCGGTGGTCTCTTTAACTTCCAGCTCTGGAGGATATATCAATGGAAAAAATTCTGCAAATCTAGAATTATTGATAGATGAAACGTCATAAATATACCTCTATGTGAAATTAAAGGCTCTAGCCTCATGAATCTTCTTATCTTTTACAAGATTTTTAAGAAACTCCGACTCATATGAGTATACAAATAAATCGGCTAGAAGAGGGGCACAATTCGTACCCATTGGTATACCGACGACCTGCTGAAACAGTGTCCCTCCAAAGGAGACAAATATGTTATCGATGAGGAACTCCAGCATACTGATCACTTGTTCATCGGAGTAGCATGTTTTACCTTTATGAATTTTGTTTGAAAAATATGTGGAATTGTAGCCTAACACAACAAATTTTGAGCCATAGTTTCTATGACTAAAAGCTTTATGAATTGTTTCTTTTAAGCGGGTTTTTAATTTGTCATGCGGTAGGGTGGTATATAGAGTTGAAAAATCAAAAGTTTTGATGGAGGATACCTGAGAGAAAGATCTTGATTTCAGGTTATCCAAAAGATCTTTAGAATTTTTCAAAATCCACATGTGATTTATGCCACTGCGCGAGTAAACAGTTTCACAATATTTCTGTTGTCCCTCTTTTACTGCAGACAGAATCTTTGTCAGGTGAATAGACAATTCTTTCGTCGAACAAGTTGATGATCCCGCTATGTACCTTTCTTTGTATGGTGTCTTATGGAGTTTAGGTATCCAATATAAATAGGGTAAATCCTCAGACTCTTTACCAGAGGGAATGTTTAAAGAGGTCATGAATGATCTGTGGTTAGCTAGGATTTCATCTTTGTCGAACGAAGTTGGTTTGTATGTGGTATTACTAGAGGTGTTGCTATTTATGCCTAATTCCTTGATTAGGCATTCGAAGTAATATGATTTACATACAAACACGATATTGTTGGAAGCCTTGTCCGCAGGAACGATAACATATTTGTCATGAAGAGAGGAAAGACACTTAACAGCTTCTTGGTCTTTAAATACAGACTGAGGTCGACTATTAACACAATTTTTGAGTTTGTGAATCCGACCTTGTACTAGAGACCTAATTGTTCTAACCCAGTCTGACAAGGACTCTAACTCAGGATCTTGGTCTACTTCTCTCTTTATCCACCTTCTGGCATAATCTTCAACAGCATCCATAATTATCTTGAAATTATGTTTCCAATTGATGTGTTGAGGTTCTCTGAATATAGGACCATGAGAAATCACCTTTCGGAGACTCTCATGTTGAATGATATTCAGATCACCAGTGATTACATGTCCAGATGGGTTGTATTGAAAAGGAGAGTGTGAGCAGTCACAAGTCAGAGGGTTCTTAAGGGTACTCTTCTATGTTAATATCTTGCAATGCTTCTTTGTAGTTGAAAATTTTACGGCCAATGCTGTTAGTGTAGCTATAGGAGCCAATGGGAACAGATTGATTTTTGAAATATGGTGGAATTTCTTTTACGACCTCTTTTCTATTAAGAATGTTGCTGATGTTAATAGCATCGATTCCTTTGTTAGCAAACGGAATATGGAGGAATTTTCTGTTGTTATCATGAAGAGGTTCAGATCGAACTGGTTTAAAAAGACGAAAGGACGCCACGTCACATATAATACTAGACAATCTGTACTTAGGAGAAAAAGGATCTACGCCTCCTTTGTCAAGTCCAAAATCACTAAGATCTTTGAGGTAGTTTACAGGTAGTGAAAATAAGATTGTACGAATATGATGAATTCCGAGAGGTTTCTGTATATTAGAAAGTAAATCATTAAAAGTATCTTGCAACGTTCTTGGTTTAGAGGACTTTTTAACATTAGGATGTTGAATTCTTTTATGACCATGGCTACGTTTAGTTCTTGGAATTCTTGGATTACAGCAATGAGGGTTTAATAATCTTTGTAGATTAAATTTAATTACATTAAACCTAATTCTTTAAAATTCAAATTAATCATAATTGTAATTAAGTGTGTAACAATTAATTGTATGATTTGACTAAAAATGTGCTTGCAATCGTTTTATTTAGCTGATCGTACCTATAATATTTTCAGATGTTTAGTTGATACATACTTATATTATTGTCAGATGCTTAGTTGATACATACTTATTTTATTGTCAGATGTTTAGTTGATACATACTTATATTATTGTCAGATGTTTAGCTGATACGTACTTATATTAATTTCAGATGTTTAGCCGATATGTACTTATATTATTATTAGATGTTTATTAGCTGATATGAACTTATGTTATCAGATGGTTGTTGCGCCATCGATGGCATGTGATCGTCTTCCGTTATTAAAATCGTCAAAATGAAATACAACCGAATTAATATCAAATGGTGACTTGTTTCAACCTCATTTAAAATATACCTTGACATTCTTTAATACATGTACATCACGTTCACGATCTTTTATTACAACACTATTTCACTCAAGTGTACATGTTTTCCTGTTCTAGTTAAAGGACTTTATCAAACAGAATCATACAGTTTACATGTAATGCAGTTAATTAATACGCATTTAAACCACAGGAGAAAATTTCTATTTTCCACACCTTGTGGTGTGGGGTCGCTATTGTGCATGCGGACTATTAATTGCAAACCCCATTGACTGCCTATTTGCTGCCTGTCTAGAATTTTTTTTTCTCGATCGACAGTTCAGAAGCTAGAAAACAATATGATGAATATTGTCTGTCAATCATGCAAACAATAAATTATGCACATGACAGAACGCATTTTCAATGCACTACATACACAAACATTTGATCCATCATTTGTCCATTAGAGGTTGATTTAAGAAAATGGAACTGATAGAAGTTAATAGTTTAATTTGGGCGCAAAAGGGGAAACTTTATATAATTTATGAAAATGTGATGTGAATTTTAGGGATCCTCAGATTCAAATCCATTCATCTACTTTTCTACACTTTCATACATATTATACATATGCATACCAATTATCAATAAAGCAATTACCTTTCATCTTAACTGAACTTGAGCCGTCGTGGTCGTATGGTAGTTGAATTTACAACTACCTGCGCAATCGTTGCCTATCACCACTTAAGTTGTGAGTTTGAACCCCATTCATGGCGAGGTGTACTTGATAAAACATTATACAAATATGGCCCTCGGAAGAGGTGAATATCCAAAAATTGTCAACCCCACTAGGGTTATTTCCCCCGAGGGCTTTAGCCTTTAGCCCTCGGGGGAAATAACCCTAGTGGGGTTGACAATTTTGGATATTCACGGATTCAGAGGGCCGTAGCTGTTTTATTATACCGAACAAACAGTTGAAATATACTGTTTCATATTTGAATTGTTAAAGTATTATTCCATTAGGGTTATTCAGTGGACGTTGTAATTTTCGAGGGTTATTACACCGTTGAATAATAGAGTTATTCAATGGACGTGTGTAATTCTTTAGGTTATTCACCGTTGGCGGCGATTAGAAGCAAAATAATCCAGATTATTTTATGTCATGTGATTATCTTTTAACTAATAGAATTGATTCTTTATTATGTGAGGTATAATAATATGTGATAAAGTTTGTCAGTGACTTGCGACAGGTCTGTGGATTTCTCTGGGTACTCCAATTTCCGCCTGAAAAGTAGTAACTGAAATATTTTTGAAAGTGGTGTGAAACACCTAACCTCCAATGGACAAACGATGAATCAAAAGTTTGTGTATGTAGTGCATAACATAAAACACCTTTGGGTGATAATGTGGCATATCCTTACAAGTACCAATAATAATACAACAATATTGTTTCCAACACAATTATGGGAACTGTTATGCACATATCCCGAAATTATTTCAAAATGATATAAACTGTTAATATCTTCCTGGCATTGATGAAGCCAGATATGTTCGTGGTAGCCCATCACAAAATACTGTCAGTTCCCTTTAGGCGCTCTCTCTAACATTATTTTTTTCCAAAATAAATAACAAATGTTTAATGTTTTGTCTTTCTTCTTCAGACAAATCTTGGTATGAAGATTTGCTGGACGACGGATTGAAATCGACTTTAACAGTCTGCCCATCAGTACTTTCTAATTTTAAGTACTGGGGTACAAGGCCATATGACTCTACAAACCAAAGCGCAGTTTCAGCCTTCGATTTAAATTCTTTTATTTTCCTTGATGTGTTATTTTCGATAATTAACGACTCTCCCTCTTTCTGTGCAAACGAACATATGTTTATAATTAAAACACATTAAACAAATTAATACAAATAATTAAATACATATAAAATCATAGAAATAATACATAAAATATCACATTTATTCAAGAAATTTACATTTTTTATTTCAATAGTCCGTTTTTGTTATCGTCCGTTTTGGTACTGGTCCGTTTTGGTTATGGGATGAAACATCCAGTAGCGAGCAAGCAACTAGTAAATTTTATCACTTGTGGCTGCGAGTCGAGTGCACCCTTTTTGTAATTTACAAAGCCGGCGCGAACCCACGTCGTAGAGAATTCAGTAGAAAATAACTGGATATACTTTAAACAATGGAATAAATGTCATCAATATAAAAGAATGTACCATCTAAAACTATAAAGAAGAAACAGTCTACCATGGTTAACTAGACCACTATAACGAATGCTTAAAAGGTATGCTAGACTCCACAAACATGCCAAACGAACAGGAACTTTCAAAGAACCTAAGCAATTCCAAATTGACAGACATAATGGGATTACATCAATAATGTTAAAAACGACAGCCTGGAGAAGAACAACTTTAAAACCTATTTGAATGTCGAATCAAGATATTGGATGCGTCCCCGCTAAATAATGGACAGTCGATCGCATGTTTGTTATATAAGGCAATACTATTTTCTTTGCAAAAATTTATATCGTCTAATAATTATTTATCAGGAGCGTATATGAGGCTCCCCCCACCTGTGCCTGTCCTAGACCGGCGGGGACCATAGACCGTAAAATCCTGCATCCGTTCCTGCAACGGATACAGTTTCATTGAACAAATGGCGTCACTCGTCGGTTCGTAGGAATTTCTTTCGATGTTCAATTACCTCTTACCTACCATGGACTCATAAGATTTTTGATATATGTAGTTAACAATCTTATTAAAATGTTGCATTTGATGCATAAATGTTTGTTAATTTATTTATTTATTTATTTATTTAATTTATTAATTTATCTATTTATTTATTTTTGGAATTATAGATTAACATCTAAAAGCATCTCGTTCTTGGGTCATGTCAGGGATCTTATTTTAAAGTGATTTTTTTACACCGAGTGAACACGTCAAGAGATGGTGTCCGATTGGTCAATATATTTAACTATCTTGCATATAATTTGACGGTCAAAGATCAATGAAAGGTTACATGACATGACCCCAAATAGGATGTTGTTAGATGCTAGTGTATCGTCAAAGAAACCAGAGGCTCCCAGGAGCCTGTAATCGCTCACCTGGATCAAAGTTGCTTTCAATAACAACGCAACTGCACTGTAGCGGCCATCTTGGTGGAAGAGCGCGACTGGCGGACACAATTTTGGGAGAGGACCATCCAATAACTATTCCATCAATGTTTGGTTCTAATTGAGTTACTGGTTCCAGACAAGATGGTTTTATGTGAATTTCCCATAGCGTACTATGTTAATCTAAGTTCAGCTGTGCAGCCATCTTGGTCAGAGGGTGGGACCACCAGACACAATATTGGATGAGGACCATCCAATGACAATTTTATCAAAGTTGGGTTCCAATTGAACAACTGGTTCCAGACAAGAAGATTTTTATGTGAATTTCCCAAAGGGTTCTATGTTATAATTAAGCTAAGCTTGGCTGTGGGGGCCATCTTGGTCGAAGTGCCGAACTGCCGGACCCAGTTTTTGAAGAGAACCATACAATGACTATTTAATCAAAATTTAGTTCTTGGTTTCAGACAACAGGATTGTAATGGGAATTTCCCATAGGATCCTATGTTAAATTAAGTTTGGCTGTGGGGACCATCTTGGTCGGAAGTCTGAAATGCCGAACACAATATTGGAAGGGGACCACCCGAGGATCATTTCAGCAAAGTTTGGTTGAGATTGGCCAAGAAGTTTCAGAGCAGAAGATTATATATATATATATATTATAGACATTTATGTATCTTCATGGTCTGCCATAATTTGCGGTGATCAGTTTACACATCGACACTTCAATATATTCATATTCACATATCAGTTTCAAATATATATCCAATTTATCCAATTTCTCATTCATCAGTTTCAAAATAAATTCAATTTCAAATATATGCATTGCAATATTGTAGAAAACGTTTGCCAAATACTACCAAACCTGTTTATTGAATTATTTTGTTTTCGTGCCTCAAGGATTATATATATGACCCTGCACGTTTAAACGAAGAATTTTGGTAAGAGTTGAAAAAAAGATTTTCCAGGTCCAAAAAAAAATATTTTTGGCCCCGGGGGAAAGCATAGCAGGGCTCCACTCCAACTCTCCGTGTTCAAAAGTTAAATGGACGGTCCATAAGAACGGGACTTAAATTAGTGGGGAGTGTCATAATAAATGAAGATAACATGCAGTAACGCTCTAATGAACAATGCTTCGTATGATTAGTCAATGTATATGATTCGGCGTAGCAAGGAGCAATTTTCTGTGGCTCTCGATTATCTCCCCTTTGAATAATGGAATAAATACATTAACACATGCATATCAATTGATAGACTCAGTCTGAAGGCTAAATGTAGATGAGGTAATCAAGCTCTATGACTATCACGTCCCTTGTAACTTGAAACCGTTCCTACTGTGGAAAGGTTATCATTTTATTTTATTTGCCTTTCTTTGTGGCCTGGTGCAAGCTAAGCGCTACCAAGTGCCATCCGTTTAGGTCTACAAGATTTAATGTAGTGAAATTGTTTTAAAAAGCACAAGTTGATTTATGCAGTATGTTGTGAACTTGTGACGACTTTTCCTATAATTGTTTTTGCCTACGATGCATTCCTTGAATAATCTTCATCAGTTACGGTTAATATTAAAATACCGCAATTTTTTAATTTGGCGTTAAACACCATGACCCTCATAATTTTGAATGTTACCAATCGACTAACCTTGGACGGAAATATAAATAATTTGTATGCACATGCTCGTATCAGGGACCCTTTGTAAAGTTGTTGGTTTTTGTCACTGAATCGGGAGGGAAGACTACCAATTATCGCCATCTTGTTAGATGTGAGAAACTATATATTAATCATCAGTGAAGTCAAAAGAAATGGCCTTACCGCAAAACATGAAGGTGTGACCAGTATTTGTCGATCATTGGAACACCAATCTGCTATATTGTTACTGTTAATAATAGCGACTGGCATCTCCTCTCCATTTACGTGACCCCCGCGAGGATTATATAAAGAGGTATGGTTTCTAATGGGGTTTTACCTGATTTCTATTTAATTAGCCAAAATACAAATGTACGATTTTGCTGTCTGATTTGCCACCATTTATTATTGTCGTCTGCAAAAAATGGCCAGAAAATTCGCGTGCGCTAGCGAGTAACGTGCAAGTTGGCGATAATTGGTACCTGACGATTATTGGTCCTTGACCAGTAGCACCAATAAATTCGCAAAATGGTACATACATGCATCAGATTCGTTTATATAAAAAGTAAAGTCGTGAACAATACAAATATCGCTCTAGTTCAAAGGCAAAGCAAAATGAAGACGTGACTCCAAAATGTTAAGATTTAAAACCCATATATATTCTTTATTTTTTCTCATTATAAAAGGCCACGATATAGCTGAAATATTGCAAACGTTGACATTAAACACCAATCAATCAATCAGTCTTATTATAAAAATCACATGTGGATTTGTTTAGATGATTCAGTTGCCTTTACTGTTTGATATGTATATATGAACAAAAAGAATCCATTTTCAAAATTAAAAATAGCAATGGTTTTAAAATTGGACAAAAACCTTGACATACATCACGTTATACATGTATTAAATATCTTCGCTTTTTTTAAAAAAAAATAAAATAAAAAAAGATCGTCTCAAGCCTCTGCTTTTTATGACAAAATTAAATTACGTTGTATTTTCTTGATATTCTTTTACAATTTAGAGTCACGTATACCACACCCTTTGCTATTGAAACAAGAACAATATTTTCATTTTCAACAACATTGGGTTTTTTTTTTCAACTTTTTAAAATTAGGGAAAACATCGAACAAAATTTACACGGAATTTATTTTTTATAATCAGATGTAGCAGTTCACGAATTTGAACTGTTCTATGAAGAATGACGGACATGAACCACAATTCTTAAGATTAAATAAGAACTATTTCTAATATATAATCTTTATGTACAATATATGTACATTGTTGGAATATAATAAAATGTGTTTTTACGACCTTAAGCAATAGGTAGAAAAGCGAGAATCAGGGCGAGTATTTCTGTCCTGTTTCACATGCAAATGAATTTTATATTTTCCAACAATGTACGTATAATATGAGACAGGCACAAACTGTTTAAGGGCGAAGTCTATATCCAACATTTGGCGACCATTTGTTTTTGAGAGGAGGGCTTGAAATATGTTAACCCAGAATTAGTTGACTCATTTGTCGAAAATAAAAATTCTGTTATCAAAGTCATTTGCTCAGATTTACATATTTGTTGTCACAATGTGAGTGTGCAAGATAAAGGGTAAGAACAGGTCCAGCAGATATCAAGTAGGTCCACTGAATGTATGGACATTCATGAAATTCATCCCAGGGTTGCACACGACCTGGCACATGTGTGTATTTCATGATCAGTGCAAACTAACAAATGACGTACTACACACAGCGCTTTGTGTGGATATTATAAGATTTCCTTTAGAATTTTCATTTGAGTTTATTTGAATTTTTCAGAATATAAACAATAAGAGATTTCAGGATTTCTCATTGAAATAAATTTTCTTCAATATTTTTACACTTCCGGTGAAAAGATATTTGGCTATGAATAGTCACGTGAATAAATTTCGCATAGCCTATAGTTAAAAGGGCTTCGCCCTTTAATATCTATATACAATATAATATTATGTACATTCAGGCAGGAATATTATAAAATTTATTGTTTCGAACTTAAGCAATAGGTAGAAACGCTAGACTTTGACGAGTTTTTCTGTCCTGTTTCACATCGAGTGCAAATACATTTTATATTTTCCGACAATATACGTATATTTTCCGACAATGTACGTATATTGTGTTGATGCTGCAATGTCAAAAAGCCAAAAACAACTGACAAGCAAACAGATCAGAAACAAGCGTTGTTCTAATCGCTTTTATGGTGTCCGCGCTTATACTGTTACCGTTTCTTACCGTTGCTCAACAAGAATCAGGTACCAGAAAAACTATACTTAGGTCAGTGACCGTTTAACATTCTGCACTGTGTGTTAAATCTTGAACGTCCAGTGGTTGGACCACATAGAACATGCGATGTTTATTTAGTACAAGACTGAATCTCCATTTCACAGTAATAATTCATGTCAAATAAATTACGTTTCCATTGCTATTTCTTCATGATACTTTTTACTTTTATTTTAATTTCCTCAATTGTAAACTATATATATCTAAAATTTTGGTTCCAGTGGGCACGAACTGAATACAGCCCGGTGCCTTCATTTATACAGGCTTGAATATGCGTATAACAGTGATAGTTCATGCAATGTAGATTAGTATTTCCATACCTGGTCCTCTTTTATAAATTTCATTATTGTAGTCTATCTGAAACTTTGGACCCCGAAGGGTTTGGACCTCATATACCTTCGATCGCTAACAGGCACAATTTTCCATTTTCATTTTATAAAGAGCGCAGTTCGGGTCAAATCAAAGACTTTGCAAATGGTATGTGTTGCTTCTTCGCTAAGCACACACAACATTAAGAGTAAGAGCAATGTTAATGTGTCAGAGTTGAGTGACATGTCTAACCATTGAATCAGGTTAATGTATCAGAGTTGAGAGACATATCTAACCACTGAATCAGGTTAATGTGTCAGAGTTGAGTGACATGTCTAACCACTGAATCAAGTTAATGTGTCAGAGTTGAGTGACATGTCTAACCACTGAATCAGGTTAATGTGTCAGAGTTGAGTGACATGTCTAACCACTGAATCATGTTAATGTGTCAGGGTTGAGTGACATATCTAGCCACTGAATCAGGTTAATGTGTCAGAGTTGAGTGACATGTCTAACCACTGAATCAGGTTAATGTGTCAGGGTTGAGTGACATATCTAGCCACTGAATCAGGTTAATGTGTCAGGGTTGAGTGAGATGTGTAACCACTGAATCAGGTTAATGTGTCAGAGTTGAGTGAGATATCTAGCCACTGAATCAGGTTAATGTGTCAGAGTTGAGTGACATGTCTAAACACTGAATCAGGTTAATGTGTCAGAGTTGAGTGAGATGTCTAACCACTGAATCAGGTTAATGTGTCAGATTTGAGTGACATGTCTAACCACTGAATCAGGTTAATGTGTCAGATTTGAGTGACATGTCTAACCACTGAATCAGGTTAATGTGTCAGATTTGAGTGACATATCTAGCCACTGAATCAGGTTAATGTGTCAGAGTTGAGTGACATGTCTAACCATTGAATCAGGTTAATGTATCAGAGTTGAGAGACATATCTAACCACTGAATCAGGTTAATGTGTCAGAGTTGAGTGACATGTCTAACCACTGAATCATGTTAATGTGTCAGGGTTGAGTGACATATCTAGCCACTGAATCAGGTTAATGTGTCAGAGTTGAGTGACATGTCTAACCACTGAATCAGGTTAATGTGTCAGGGTTGAGTGACATATCTAGCCACTGAATCAGGTTAATGTGTCAGGGTTGAGTGAGATGTGTAACCACTGAATCAGGTTAATGTGTCAGAGTTGAGTGAGATATCTAGCCACTGAATCAGGTTAATGTGTCAGAGTTGAGTGACATGTCTAAACACTGAATCAGGTTAATGTGTCAGAGTTGAGTGAGATGTCTAACCACTGAATCAGGTTAATGTGTCAGATTTGAGTGACATGTCTAACCACTGAATCAGGTTAATGTGTCAGATTTGAGTGACATGTCTAACCACTGAATCAGGTTAATGTGTCAGATTTGAGTGACATATCTAGCCACTGAATCAGGTTAATGTGTCAGAGTTGAGTAACATGTCTAACCACTGAATCAGGTTAATGTGTCAGGGTTGAGTGACATGTCTAACCACTGAATCAGGTTAATGTGTCAGAGTTGAGTGAGATGTCTAACCACTGAATCAGGTTAATGTGTCAGATTTGAGTGACATGTCTAACCACTGAATCAGATTAATGTGTCAGATTTGAGTGACATATCTAACCACTGAATCAGGTTAATGCGTCAGAGTTGAGTGACATGTCTAACCACTGAATCGGGTTAATGTGTCAAAGTTGAGTGACATATGTCTAACCACTGAATCAGGTTAATGTGTCAGATTTGAGTGACATGTCTAACCACTGAATCAGGTTAATGTGTCAGAGTTGAGTGACATGTCTAACCACTGAATCAGGTTAATGTGTCAAAGTTGAGTGACATGTCTAACCACTGAATCAGGTTAATTTGTCAGAATTGAGTGACATGTCTAACTACTGAATTAGGTTAATGTGTCAGAGTTAAGAGACATGTCTAACTACGAATCGGGTTAATGTGTCAGAGTTGAGTGACATGTCTAACCACTGAAATTGCAATAGTATGTAAGAAATATTTCCTTAAAATTAGTTAAAAAGCGTTATATATGTATGTGATCGTATTAGGATTTGTTTTTATTACTCACCTTGTGCTTCGGAACTCCACACCGCAATTAACACCAGTATGACACCAGAGAACACATACTGTTGTTTATTAACCATATTTCACATTCATACTATTTTAACCTGAACTATAGCTTTCATGTATTCGTTTGTAGGGACTCGAGGTAAAGAGAGCTTATATACCTATATATGTTAACAATATTTGTCTACAAGGAGGAAGTTTAGGATCAGATGGTGTTTTTTTTGCATTGTAATAGTATGCTCAAACATTTTATTGACGCCTTGTGGTATTTCAATACTATTTAGTAAGTACATATTTTATATATAGAAGAGTTTGAAGATACCAGCGAGATAATCAGAATCCGTATATCGAAGAAGAACAGACAACACAATGGCCTAAAGAAAAAGTACAAAAGGACAAACAGCGATCTACAAAACATACATATAAAACTAATGATCGAGTAACACGAACCCTTCTAAAATCCGTGGTGGATTAACACGGAAGGGTCAGCAGTTCCTGCTCCACTAGTTTCACCCCTCGTGTTAATTTAGCTACAAACCCGGTGATAAGTCATGAATGATACACCAAATAACTTATTTATTCGAACAATCCTTCAATCAGATATATATTGCTACCCTGTTCTGGCTCTTTGATCTTCTTGCTTCCAAATTGTTTGAAATTATCTTAGCTTGCCAATATTTGGAATCGAACGTACCTGATGATTATTCCAGTTCCAGAAACTCAAAGATAATCCTCATGGGAATCAACTGGGGTTTCTCAGTTGGTTGTGGGTACCTCTCAGCATCTTTTGTCAGTCTAGGTGTAAAAATGACGAGTGGTCGTGTTAGTTGGAACATACATGTATCAGCCAGAAATAGAGAGGTTTATTGCCAGGGAATGATGTCCATGTCAGACCTGGAAGTAGGAAATTGTTTGGTCGACATCTTGGCGAGAAAAGTCGATTGAGGCGCCTTTTCTTCGAACAATAAAAGGAAAATTGGAGAGGCACAGCAGTCCTACAACAACCGAGGTTTGCATCATGTGTTTGGTCGACATCTTGGCGAGGAAATTTCGATTGGCACGCCTTTTTGGAACGATAGAAGTCAAATGGGAGAGGTAGAACATCCCTACAACAACGAAGGTCTGCAGCATATGCACCAAACGATATATTTATGGATAATAAAATAAGCCTAAGCTAAGATGCACTAGACAGTATATATGCCAGTACGGGGCCCTTGGACAGTTCGGTCGTCTGTCCTATCATGTGCACATCCCACCTCCCCGACTCCAATGGGAAGGGAATGTGCCATCATTGGGCCTGATAAATATACAGTGTCTTCTTGATGTTCATAGAGGGTCCTTGCCATATGAATCGAATCCTGGAGCTCGTTCTCTCATCGAAGGCCCAGTACACTTTCGACTTTCATCTATATTTGAATAGGACGCTATGAGGCGATGCAGCCTCATATTGTCTACTCAGTCCATGCCATCGTAGATACCGATTCCATAACAAGACCGCATCATTGCAAACAGAATCCAAATAAAAGCCAACTGGGATAATATGAAAGAAGACATGAGAAAATTATCTACTGACATCCACAATCAACATGAAGAGAATTCTTTTTTGTGTGTTATAACGCCACTTTCAGCAATATTTCAGCTATATCGTGACGACCAGTTTTCGTGGTGGAAGAAGCCGGAGTACCCCGAGAGAACCACCGACAATAGGCAAGAAACTAGTAAATTGTATCACTTGTGGCTGCGAGTCGAGTGCACCCTTTTTGTAATTTACAAAGCCGGCGCGAACCCACGCCGTACAGAATTCAGTAGAAGATAACTGGATATACTTTAAACAATGGAATAAAGGTCATCAATAGAAAAGAATGTACCATATAAAACTATAAAGAAGAAACACAGTCTACCATGGTTAACTAGACCACTATAACGAATGCTTAAAAGGTAAACTAGACTCCACAAACATGCCAAACGAGCAGGAACTTTCAAAGAATATAAACAATTCCAAAAAGTATGGAAACGCAAATTTAGACAGACATAATGGGATTACATCAATAATGTTAAAAACGATAGCCTGGAGAAGAACAACTTTAAAACCTATTTGAATGTCGAATCAAGATATTGGATGCGTCCCCGCTAAATAATGGACAGTCGATCGCATGTTTGTTATATAAGACAATACTATTTTCTTTGCAAACATTTATATCGTCTAATAATTATTTATCAGGAGCGTATATGAGGCTCCCCCCACCCGTGCCTGTCCTAGACCGCCGGGCACCATAGACCGTAAAATCCTGCATTCGTTCCTGCCACGGATACAGTTTCATTGAACAAATGGCGTCACTCGTCGGTCCGTAGGAATTTATTTCGATGTTCAATTAACTCTTACCTGCCATGGACTCATAAGACGTTTACTATATGTAGTTAACAATCTTATTAAATGTTGCATTTGATGCATAAATGTTTGTTAATTTATTTATTTATTTATTTATTTATTTAAAAAATCTCGGCGGCTGCTACATTACGTGTAATGGCATCCCGTTATAACCCTTGCGAGTAAGCGAGCATTTAGAGTTTTATTATTAGAACTAGGGCTTTACCTGATTTCTTTTTAATTAGCCAAGATACAAATGTAAGATTTTGCTGTCTAATTTACCACCATTTATTATTGTCGTCTGCAAAAAATGGCCCGAAAATTCGCGTGCGCTCGCGAGTAACGTGCAAGTTGGCGATAATTGGTACTTGGTGATAATTGGTCCTTGACCAGTAGCACCAATAAATTCGTCAAATGGTACATACATGCATCAGATTCGTTTATATAAAAAGTAAAGTCGTGAACAATAAAAATATCGCTCTAGTTCAAAGTCAGAGCAAAATGAAGACGTGACTCCATAATGTTAATAGATTTAAAACCCATTTAAATTCTTTATTTTTTCTCATTATAAAAGGCCACGATATAGCTGAAATATTGCAAACGTTGACGTTAAACATCAATCAATCAATCAGTCTTATTATAAAAAGCACATGTATATTTGTTTAGATGATTCAGCTGCCTTTACTGTTTGATATGGATGTATAATCAAAAAGAATCCATTTTCAAAACTAAAAATAGCAATGGTTTTAAAATTGGACAAAAACCTTGACATACATCACGTTATACATGTATTAAATATCTTCGTTTTTATAAAAAAAAAAATAAAATAAAAAAAGATCGTCTCAAGCCTCTGCTTTTTATGACAAAATTATATTACATTGTATTTTCTTGATATTCATTTACAATTTAGAGTCACGTATACCACACCCTTTGTTATTGAAACAAGAACAATATTTTCATTTTCAACAACATTGTTTGTTTTTTTTTCAACTGTTTAAATTTAGGGAAAACATCGAACAATTTTACACGGAATTTTTTTTAATCACATGTAGCAATTCACGAATTTGAACTGTTCTAGGAAGAATGACGGACATGAACTACAATTCTTAAGATTAAATAAGAACTATTCCTAATATATAATCTTTATGTACAATATATGTACATTGTTGGAATATCATATAATGTATTTTTACGACCTTAAACAATAGGTAGAAAAGCGAGAATCAGGGCGAGTATTTCTGTCCTGTTTCACATGCAAATGAATTTTATATATTCCGACAATGTACGTATAATATGAGACAGGCACAACCTGTTTAAGGGCGAAGTCTATATCCAACATTTGGCGACCATTTGTTTTTGAGAGGAGGGCTTGAAATATGTTAACTCAGAATTAGTTGACTCTTTTTGTCGAAAATAAAAATTCTGATATCAAAGTCATTTGCTCAGATTTACATATTTTTTGTCACAATGTGAGTGTGCAAAATAAAGGATAAGAACAGGTCCAACAGATATCAAGTAGGTCCACTGAATGTATTTTTGATTAACCAAGAATCGACCTAATGTCAACAAAAAATGTATTCTATATAGATAAGGGTTTTTGGGCTTATCAAAAGGAGAATGATGGACAAACGAAAATGCAATCAAGATTTCTCAAGCAAAGCTGCCTGCCATAATTCCCTGCTGTCATACTTTTCTTTTCAGAATCATTTCATAAGGCGAGCTGCTGTTTCTATTTGACACCAGCTCACACAAAGTATTCAGAGAGGAGAATCATCCTTTCAGGAGATATGCATGGAATTTCATGAAATTCATCCAAGGGTTGCATACGACCTGGCACATGTGTGTATTTCATGATCAGTACAAACTAACGGATAATATGAAGAAGCGGCCGCGATACTGGTACTACCAGTATTGTAATATTTACAATACTCGTATTACCAGTATTGTAATATTTACAATACTGGAAATACCAGTATTGTAAATATTACAATACTGGTAATACCAGTATTGTAAATCTGTACAATACTAGAAATACCAGTATTGTAATGTTACAATACTGGTAATACCAGTATCGTACATATACAATACTCGATGTACCAGTATCGTGCATTTACAATACTGGAATACCAGAATCGTTGATCTATGCACAATACCGGAAGCTCCAGTATTCTTCATCCAACAATACTGGTAATACTAGTATTGTAAAACACACGATACTGAAAGCTCCCGTATTCTTCATCCAGCAATACTGGTAATACTAGTATTGTAAAACACACAATACTGGAAGCTCCAGTATTCTTCATCCAACAATACTGGTAATACTAGTATTGTAAAACACACAATACTGGAAACTCTAGTATCTGGCAATTTGACACGAGTGGGTAGAGCCTAATTCTAACGGTAAATCACAGCTCATTGTATTTACCGTTAGTATTAGGCTCCGCCCAGTCATGTCAAATTACCTTACCAATATATATCAAACTCTAAGGGACCATACAAAATATTTTGACATTACAGGGCTTTTGCCTCTTATGTTATGTACAGCAGAAATGACGTATGCGCATGCCAGATTGTGTATAGCTATTCATTTTAAGATTGAATATTGGCCGCTCCCAAAATTAGCAAAGGGAATAAGAGAATTATACATGATTGTATCTATACCATGACATTTGGGTTTAAACTGCAACTATATGAAATACAATAACACATAATTTAGTTTCTTTTTTAATAATATTGGTGGCCCTGAAAAGGGCCGGTGATTGAAAATGTAGACTGGTCGCTACACTGGATAGAATTCGGCGATGTGTCTTTGGATGTTGTCGAAGCATTCTTGGTGTGTCCTGCCGAATCTGTCTCGCCACATGAACTCGTCCAGAAAACTGGGCAGCTTGCAGATTGTCGTTCCGTGGATGGCTTTAAATCGTCCTTTGCATTTGTTCCAGTACGACTCGATGTGTTGGGTGTGTACGCCGGTACCTGGGTCGACAAAATTTAAGGAGTAGCAGCTCTCATGGTGTGCTTCGTAAAAGCCACTAAGTAGATGAAAGTGTGGTTACTAATAGTCCGTTTGAGAATGTTGGCAATGTATACAAACTTTGAGAATTAATTTCAGATTTTTAGATTGATTTTTAATAAAAAGAAATTATGGCAATGGACAACTTTGTAATTACGCATCTAAAATTGTGAAAGTATATTGATGTACGATATAATTATTATGCTTTATGGAGATTTATAGAAATCAAACGGACTATACTATAACTGTTTTATTTATTTATGTTGAAACACACATTTAGTTGACAATAAATATTATTTTGTTATGACAAACCAGTCTTTGGCATGTGACTCTTTTCTCTATAGTATCTACTGTATGGGTTTCATCTGATCCTCTACAAATATGGTTCTTTCTACAGACTTGCTTAAAGTTCCCCATGGTTCATCAAACTGTCACCACAAAAGTTCGTATATAGCACATAACTGATTAAACAAAAAATAGTACATGTATACCCCACGCTTCCTGTTGGACCGACATATCATATCTCTTGTCGAGTGTCATTCTGCGATATGCACACCTTCATTATATGTACAAACATTCTGCAAAGTTTGAAAGATCTGTGTTGAAAACTGTAGGAGAGTTAGCAATAGCTGCACAAACCATGTACCGTAATGGCGTATGTCACGATTTTTCTGTGTTGAAAAAACCCCCAATATAAAAGTACATTCCGCAACTTCATACCTAATCTTCCAGTATCTGCAATACTGGTATTACCAGTATTTTCCAGAATCTTCCAGTATCTGCAATACTGGTATTACCAGTATTTTCCAGAATCTTCCAGTATCTGCAATACTGGTATTACCAGTATTTTCCAGAATCTTCCAGTATCTGCAATACTGGTATTACCAGTATTTTCCAGAATCTTCCAGTATCTACAATACTCATATTTCGGCAATGCCTAGTATCTTCTAGTATTGCAGATACTGGAAAATTCTGGAAGATACTGGGATACTAGTATTTACCAGTATTGTAGTACCAGTATTGCAGATACTGGAAGATAGTGGTAAAATACTGGTAATACCAGTATTGTGTACCAGTATTGTAGTACCAGTATCGTGGCCGGCTTCTTCATATTATCCCAAACTAACAAATGACGTACTACACATAACGCTGTGTGTGGATATTGTAAGTTTTCCTTAAGAATTTTCATTTAAGTTTATTTGAATTTTTCAGAATATTAACAATCAATGGAAGGCCGTTTATTAAAATGTTCCAAATATGTGCAGCAATATACCAGCTTCTCCTGCATATGGTGTTTACATCTCGCAATTGATTCGTTATGCATGGGCCAGTAGCAATTATTCTGATTTCTTGAAACGTCATCTTTATCTGAGAAACAGGCTACTGGACCAGAGCTATTAAAAGATTCGCCTTATTCGACCTCTTAAAAAGTTTATATTCCGATACCAAGATCTTGTCTGCAGAGACGATAATAAACGATAGATTTTCACAAAGTATATGGAAAATGCACAAAGATAAGGATTAAGTAATCGTGGTTTAGACATGACGTCATTCAACATCTCATTTGAAATCAAATTGTGTAAGAAGATGACTGTTTAGTTAAACCGTTCTGCAGAGACGATAATAAACGATGGCTTTTCATAAAGTACTGCGTTGACTACTATTATACCTAATTTGTCCCAGTATTGTTAAAAATGCTGTAATAGTGACAACCGGAACCTTTTAACCGTAATGGAAGCGGGATGTTTGGCGCCGTAAATTCTGATTCAACCCACCATTTCTTTGGGCATGCTTGTAGCAAGTCAGGGCCATTTCTGTTTTCCCAGTTTTCCGGTTGTTGATTGATTTTGTCTGTTTATTGACATATGAGTTTTGCCTTTTCCTTTGGAAGATTGCTCGGTGTTCGGTAATTTTGTTATTACCCTTATTAAGATTGCTCATTTTGCTTAGATCTGTAAACAAACGGCCAACTTATTTCTGGTTGATTATTTTTCAAAAAAATCATCTCCTCTGAAACCGAAATTTGGTAGGGAGCATCTATGGAAGGTTCTCTATAAAGATAGCTCATTTCATGTCGATCCGTTAACAATCGTGGCGGCCAAATAATATTCTTGTTTCTGGTTGGTCGATTTCTAAAATGCTTCTCTAAAACTGCTTGGCCAAATGAACCGAAACTTGGTAGGTAGCATCTATGGAAGATCCTCTGTAAAGATTGCACATTTCGTGCTGATCCATTAACAAACATGGCTACCATAGACAATTCTTGTTTTTGATTGGTCTGACACAGGATCAGCCCACTGAGCCTCTGATTTATGTATGTGTCCTCTCTATCTCTTCTGTTCAATGTGAGCTTTTGCCATCACTTGGCGTCCGTTGTCTGTTAGCATTACACATTTTAATCTTCTCCTCTGAAACCCCTCAACCAAATGAACTGAACCTTGATATGAAACATATGGATGGTCCTCTATTACGATTGCTCATTTTATCCCGATCCATTCACAAACATGGCCGCAATTATTTTTTCTGATTGGTCGATTTTTAAAAATCTTCTATTCCGAAACAACCTGGCCAAATGGACCGAAACGTGGTAGTAAGCATCTATGGAAGGTCCTCTATAGGAATTGCACATTCCGTTTTGGTCCGTTTACAAACATGGCCGCCACAGCCAATTCTTGTTTTTTATTAGTCGATTTCTAAAAATCTTCTTCTCTGAAACCACTTGGCCAAATGATATGAAACTTGGTAGGAAGCATCTATGGAAGGTCCTCTATAGAGTGTGCTCACTTTCTTTTGATCCATTAACAAACATGGCCCCCACAGAAAATAATTGCTTCTTATTGGTCGATTTCTAAAAATCGTCTCCTCTGAAGCCGCTAGACCAAATGAATCAAAACTTGGTATGAAGCCTCCATGGAAGGTCCTTTATAAAGATTGCTAATTTAGTTCCAATCCATTAACAACCATGACCACCAAAGGCAATTTTTGCTTCTGATTTGTCGATTTCTAAATATCTTCTTCTCTGAAACTGATTTGCCAAATGAACCGAAATTTGGCGGGAAGCACCTATTGAAAGTTCTGTATTAAGTTTTCTCAAAACAGAATGAAAGCTGAGCGACACAGGCTCAGCACACTGAGCCTCTAGTCTATATATTGTATTGTATTATATGTATGCTAATGTTCCACCACACCTGTTTGGGTTTTTCAATAAAATCTTTAAGAAATAACTTGTGTTAAGATACTGTGTGTTTGTGAGATATTATCATGTATCGCTGTTATTTAATTATTAAATTGACAAGTATGTGTGATAACAGTATCTGTACTTAGAAGTTACAAAGCATACCACCATGATGCAAAATATGTATTTGAGTTATATTCAATGACATTATATACATTTTCATATGTTGTACCAGCGTCTGGCAATCTACTTTCGTAAAGGCTGAGTACATCATCCAAGTGATAACCAGTGCAGTGAAAGATAAATGAGGTGTAGGCAGCTCGTTAATAAAGGTAATAACAAAATTACCGAACTCCGAACGATGTTACAAGCGGAAAGTAAAAACTCATAAGTATATAAACAAATAAAATCAGTCAACAACCAGACAACTGTGAAAACCATAATAACCCTGAACCTGGTACAGGCATTTCTAAAGAAATGGTGGGTTGAATCAGATTTTAAAGCACCAAACCTCCCCCTTTCATTACGGCTCAAAGTTTCCGGCTATCACTATAACAGTATGTACAACAATACTTGAACAAAACAGGTAAAATAGTTGTCAAATCAGCGCCAAACTCAGTGACGTAAATGTCAAGAACACTTTTACGTCACACATTGATAAAAAAATTATATTTGAACTTTTTGTTGTCACCTTATCCTTATACATTTTCACTATGTGAAAATCCATCGTTTATAATCTTTTCTGCAGAGACGGAATATATTTCGACAAGATTTTGGTATCGGAATATAAACTTTTAAAGAGATCGAATAAGACGAATGTTTTCACAGCCCTGATCCAGTAGCCTGTTTCTCAGATGAAGATGACGTTTCAGGAAATCAGAATAATTGCTACTGGCCCTTGCATAGCGAATCAATTACGAGATGTAAACACCATATACAGGAGGTATATTCTGCACATATTTGGAAAATTGATGATGTTAAAATTGAAGTCGTCCCGTTTTATCATAAATTTTACTACTGATTTGACCACTGGCGTCAAATTCGAGGTATAAGTCCAAAAATGATGCGGACGAAGCGGTATCTGTGGTCTCTTTAACTTCCAGCTCTGGAGGATATATCAATGGAAGAAATTCTGCAAATCTAGAATTATTGATAGATAAAACGTCATCAATATGCCTGTATGTGAAATTAAAGACTCTAGCCGCATGAATCTTCTTATCTTTTACAAGCTTTTGATGAAACTCCGACTCATATGAGTATAAAAATAAATTGGCTAGAAGAGGGGCACAAATCGCACCCATTGGTAGACCGACGACCTGCTGAAACAGTATCCCTCCAAAGGAGACAAATATGTTATCGATGAGGAACTCCAACATACTGACCATTTGTTCCTCGTGTTTTACCTTTTTGAATTTTGTTTGAAAAATATGTGGAATTGTAGCCTAACACAACAAATTTTGAGCCATAGTTTCTATGACTGAAAGCTTTGTGAATTGTTTCTTTTAAGCGGGTTTTTAATTTGTCATGCGGTAAGGTGGTATATAGAGTTGAAAAATCAAAATTTTGATGGAGGATACCTCAGAGAAAGATCTTGATTTAAGGTTATCCAAAAGATCTTTAGAGTTTTTCAAAATCCACATGTGATGTATGCCACTACGCGAGTAAGCAGTTTCACAATATTTTTGTTGTCCCTCTTTAACTGCAGACAGAATCTTTGTCAGGTGAATAGACAATTCTTTCGTCGAACACGTTAATGATCCCGCTATGTACCTTTCAATGTATGGTGTCTTATGGAGTTTAGGTATCCAATATAAATAGGGTAAATCCTCAGACTCTTTACCAGAGGGAATGCTTAAAGAGGTCATGAATGATCTGTGGTTAGCCCTTCAAGGTCCCGATTCAATACAAACGCAAACCTCTAAACATTTATTGATAAAGAATAGAGATACATATGCCTACGAAATTAGGATACAGCGCTAAAACTATTATATCTATCTTTGAGCTGAAATGGTGGTTTTTGCTTTACAATTACAAATTATCAATCTAGAGTAAAATACCGAACACATGGACTGTTCTGTGGGAATACTCATAAAGTACTATTGTTATTCCAAGATGTATAAATGTGTAGGCCCTTCTGAAGATATATCCTCAAAACAGAAAAAAAAATAAAAAAAAATTAGATATTAATCTGGTTTCAAAAACAAACAAATACAAAACAAAACAAACCAATCGTAAAAAAATATCAAAAAGAAAGAAAAAAACCCAACATGAATGCACCTTTTATCAATCTGACTTAGTTCTGTACACATAATTTTCATAAGAGATACAGGTAATTTACCAGGAAATTTTGCATGCATGTTGTATATATCATATTAAACAATGAGTGTATCTTGTTTTCAAAGAAAACATTATGATAGCTATATTGCTAAAAAGAGGTAATAAAAGCGTAGATATCAAATTTAGTGCGCATGAACGTTTCTGGAATAACCTTCATCAGGTAGCTCAAAATCAAAAGATTGGAAAGCCAAATAATTTAATAATTTTGGGAGCACAAGATCTATGGATATTGATGTTATGTAGGAGTTTCTTTACACCTGGTAGGGATATTGGGAGTGCTGTTTTTATGGTGTGGGTTTTGGTGCAGACGGGGATGTTGTCTTGTGATTCCACGGTGAATACGGACTGAAACTGTTGGGTATGTTGGATTTTTGCTTTGTGTCAGCTGTGATCTCTCCATCGCTCCTCATTGGTGTGACACCTATTTTGTCTGTACCTAAGGATTTTATATATAACAGCTTCTTGAGTTTAAATTGATTGCTGATGTTTCAGTCAGGGTAATTTAAAAGTAGGTTCAGTATAATTTTTCCTATATAAGACTTGTAAGCTGATCTTTGTTCTTTCATCACATATTGCTTAAGATTTTGACCAATATATAGTTATTCTGGTACCTGATTCATGTCGAGCGACGCCGAAAAACTTACAATATAAGTGCGATGTGTAAAACGCTTAGAACGACGTCTGTTTTTGCTCTTTTTAGACAATTTGGCAGTTGTTTTTTTTTAACTATACGACATTGCAGAATAAACAAAATATACGTACATTGTCGGAAAATATAAAAAAAAACAGCTTTAGTGAGTGAGTGAGCGATTGCTTAACGCCAACTCAGTAATTGTATAGCTATATCATGGCGAGAACAAGTTAATTTGCAATGAGATGATGATGATGTCCGCTTTTTTCTAGATCAACACGCTTAGTTTTTTTTCATAGTATTAGTTAACGGAAATAACAGTCCGCGGATATACATGTCGCTCCACTTGAACATATTATCCTGATTCCGAGCCAACCAGTCTTTGCTCTTTCTCCTTAATTCTGCGTGCTTTCCATTATAAGCAACAAATACTAGTTGATAATCTTTTGGATTGACCCGATCGGGACTCGAACCCACGATCTACCGCACTCGAGGCGAGCACGCTAACGATTACAGTACCGATGAGAGTTTTTGGTGAGCATGTCTGGTCTGTTTATCAGCGAATACATATTGTCTACATAGATAACATTAGATAACGTAACAATACAATTGCATTGTGCAACGTCAACTTTTCACGCTTTCATAATCCTTCGGAAGACACACAAAAAGCGACTTTTTGAGTACATGTATATAAACAAATTTATATTTTGCCATCTTCCACATTCTGTTGGAAATTTATGATTTAGGGTTCTATTTTTAAAAAATCCAAACAGGAAATTGTCATCAAGAGTGTGCAAATAGTTTCAGTTTCGAATTGGTCTTTGAAAATCTAGGGAAGATGTAATACATTTTTTATTAGTATTCCCCCCAAAAAAATGAATCTAATAGCTAACAGTTCTTTATTATTGTAATAAATAAAGTTCCCAACTTTCATTATTAAATATGGAACATAATTTTATTTATTTCTTGATATCAGAAGATATTGTCAATAAGTAAGTAAATGAGTTCATTTCTTTATTTAAGAATTGAATGCAATTTTTTGTAGCTTTATTGGCATGTAAAAGCCAAGCGTGGACCGAAGCACATTTTGTATGAAGCGGTTAGCGCTTCATGCAAAACATGAGCCTCGGTCCACGCTTTTACACGCCTATAAAACTACACAAAAATGCAATCAATTCTTATAATTACATTCAAATCACATCAAAATCTAATATACCGGTAGTTGAACTTTTCGTTGTGAATTTGATTTGTGTTAGATTATTTGCTGTTGGAAATTACTACGCCATTGATTGCTTACATCTGACGTCGTCATGGAGGCACGTGCAAGTTCTTGTTTGAGTTTTATTGGGATGTATTAAAAACATCTCTTGTATAATCATGTGACCACTTCATAACCAATCATATTGTAACATTTCAATGAAAAACGGAAGTAATGTAATTATTTCAAGAGTGTAACAAGGTTAGCAATAATAAAAGTGTGATTAATAATTAATATATACAATAAGTATAATACAATTCAAATACGTCTTTTCATGAAATTTTTTCACCGGATTGATTCTAAAATTAAACCTCTATATACGTTTTAGCTCACCTGGTCAAAGATTGGTGTCTAGCTTAGTGGTCGCTTCCTTGAGCCTCGTTTGTCCGAACAGTTACAACGAGAAATAGAAAAATCATAGAGAGGTCAAATCGATATCCCTAACAAACAAATCCATGACCTCTCACTTTCCTTGCATGACGTAATATTAAATTATATTGTAAGAGGATTGACTGAGAGCAATTTTATATGCAGGGCCTATTTTATATACATGGCCTACATCGGTCCGGGCCCGTAGAGCGAAGAAAGGGTCTGTGAATCTCTGAAGGGCCCCATAGCTTTAGTCATAGACGTTTTATTTTGATTATTTTATTTGTTTTTGTATTTCCAACTATTTTTAGTTTATTTAGAAATCTCAGCCTGTCAAAGCAGTCTTTGTTCCGCCTTGCAAACGTTCTCTTGGAGACCCTGTTTATATTTGGAAATATTAACAATTTAAACATGCAAGAGGAAAACTGTGTAGGGTTTGAAAAATATCGAGTTTCCATGCCACACAATAAAAGAAAAAAACTTTTGGCTCCTGGGAACTTCTTGCAATCACCACCCCCACCCGTCAGCAACAACAATCCAAAAGCAATATATAGGAGCAACTCTGGTCTGGATGTCGGCTTTGACTTTGTTGATACAAACTCAAACTGGTTGCTGTTAATTTGAGACTTGATATTTGGTTGTCCTCAATAAAAAAGACATTAAATGCATCAGTCAGAGGATTTGTTTGGATCGTAGTGGTTCCTCTTGGTTAAGTTGAAGTCATCACTTCGAAAGTTTTACGGTCGCCACCATGACTTGGTTGACCGCTATAGAATATCTGTGTCATAAATGACCACGAATATGTTGCCCTTGTCGTCAGCATTCCACGTGGTCCGTTCCTCATCCATGCATCAGCACTGGATTTGTAACTAGGTTAACACGATGGGTGCCACTAGTGGAACAGGAACTGCTTACCATTAAGGAGCACATGAGTTCACCCCAGGTTTTTAGTGAGGTTTGTGTTACTCAATCTTTAGTTTAATGTTGCATGGTTATCGGAGAGGCAGCAAATAGCAATGTTATGATCTTTGGTTTGACCAGACCGGACCACACTTCAGCCGAAGACGTTAATCATTACACCACATATGGTGTTTCGATCATTACTGTTAATCCGTCTACCTTCACTGCCTTCGAATAAACTCGCATTACATTAATAGGTACACGTTTACTTATAAAGCAGCTATACATAAACAAGTTAATTGCACTTCATTATGATATAAAATATAATGACATAAATTTGTTTAAACGCTTGATTCATTCAACCATGCAAAGACTGAAATATAATACTTCCTGGTTTACAGGTATGTTGAGAAGGTAGATGTAAGCATTTAAAAATCGCGATTACTTAAACAATAGAAAAGCATTGATATCTAATAGAGTGGAAAAGGCTAGTTATGACTAGTATTCTCAAATTTCTGATAATACCTAAATATTATAATTGATATAAAAATCTAAGTTACTGGATATTTAAGGTGGTACCATACACTTCAGGTAAAATCTTATCTGCTCGTTTAATTTTCTTATTTGTTGGCAGTGTGTTTGAATATATCCACTGTAATAAATATCAAAAATTTAACAAATTCCAACCAACAGACTCAGAGCTATAAATTCAGTAGCCAAATAGCAGTTTTTCTCTCTGTGGTTTGTTCACCGAGATGCTTCACAGCTGCATACAAACATCATATGATCAAAACGTTCAACTGATTTTAAAGAGTTATCTCCCTGTAGTGTTAGGTACCACCTTAATATACATCGCAATTCAAATCCACTACGTTACCTGTCTCTACCACAATAATGTACAGAATGACTTTCTGAATGGACAGCTGACTGTTTATTATATATAAAGTCAATTATTGGACGTTTCTTTCTTCTTCTTCATATATGAATTGTGTCAACGGAAGGTAGGCTATAATTTAATACATTGCATGTTCATATCTGTTAAACTAGTTGCGGGATTTCAATAGTTTTATGGACCCAAATCGCCTACTATTTGTAAATATCTAAACAGTAGAAAGAGGCAAAATTGATAACATACAATGTACATTACCGCCTATTTTTCTGGCTTGGTAAAGGTACTTCAATAAAAAGTGGCGGGGTTAAGCTAGTTGTATGGGTCCAACCATTCCCCTTAGTGAAATCATGCGTTCCTGTTTTCTACATGTGAGCAAACTGTCAAACCTCACATATAACTAGATAAACAGCCTTGGTGTAAACAATACTGTATCCTAATCATTATACAGGCAAACCTGTCTGAAGTAAGCTTTCAAGAGAACATAGAAAATGGGCTATATAATATATCAAAACATGTGGCTGCTAAATACAGGTTTAGTTGATAAGAAATGCACTGTGAAGATAAAATAACGTCACATAATACAAGTTATTGCATAATAGTGGTGGTCACTAATGCAGTGTTTACTGTATATAATATATTTAATCGTCGTGACAAAGGCGTTTCCATGCATTTAAGCATTAGATATTACGCAAGAACATCGGAAGACATAATAGGGAAACAATGGCCAGTCAGAAAACTGTATCCTGTATATGCAATATTCTGATTGGGCGAATTATATGTATGAGTATCCGAAAGTTGTATTCTTTTTTCCGACCCAACAAGTCTTTGCTCTTTTTCCTAATGTGCTTGTCAGAGAAGCAACAAATACAAATTTTATAGTCTTTGGCTTGACCCGATCGGGACTCGAACCCACGAGCTACCGCACTCGAGGCGAGCATACTAACCATTACACCACCGATGCAGTTCCTTCGTACTTGAGACGAGCATATTTGTATGCCAACCATAACACTACTGACAACGAATTACTATAGAAATATTATATAATATTATAATTATACATCAGAACATTGATAACTTGATTGCTTGACTTAAGGTATATAAATTTATTTTAACCCCGCCACTTTTTTTTATTGAAGTGTGTGTACCAAGCCAGGAAAGTGAGCGGTATTGTATTTGTGTACAAGGGGGGTATCGATTTTTCCTCTTTCTACGATTTTTCTATCAGATTTTGTCTCGACAGTGTGGAATTATTTTTCTTCGTTTAATTACATACAACAAATTACACTAGATTAAATCAAAGATGTACGCTATATGTCATTTTCTTTCAGATTTGAAGCCATGGCTCATATATGCAAATGTTCTGAGCATAGAAAAAATAGAAATGGACACATGGGTTTCAAGCACGCTCGTTCGTGGTTTATATCAAGCTGTGGCCCTAGACTATCACTATGACAAGGGTTTCATATTCTGGGTAGACCAAAATGTCGATCGAATAACAAGGTATTTTATATTTTATATTTGTTTTTATTACAAAAATGCATAGTTTATATAAGGGACCGCCGTGGTCGTGATCGCAAGATAATGGCATTTACAACTACCTATGCAATCAGTGCCTATCACCTCTTAACGTTGTGGGTTTGAATCCCGCTCCGACGAGGTGCACTCGATGTAACATTTTGCGATAAAGTGCGTCAGTGACTTGCAACAGGTCGGTGGTTTTCTACGGGTATTCCGGTTTCCTCCACCAATAAAACTGACTGCAAGGATATAACTGAAATATTGTTGAAAGTGGCATTAAGGACCATAGACCATAAATCAACCATAAAACAATGCTAGTGTATTTCCATTGCATGATTTTATTCACGTGTATTTACCAGTACTAAGATAGAACCTGGTTTTCCAACGGCATATGTAAAGCATGAAAATCAAGTGAGCTACCACAAGTCAATATTATGTTGAAATATTGTTTAGATTGGCGTTACATACCATAACTCTAAACCTAACCCGAATATCGAAAGTAAATCAGGAGAACCGAACAGCGCAATAATTTACGAAATGCGTGTTCGCGTATTAAGTGTATTGTCATCGTTGTTCGGTTAACGAATTCAGATAACTGATTGGTCGACACTGAGCAAACATCGTGTTCCCCTCTCAATAACTTGTCCCCTATCATATCCCCCTTATTTGAAGTTTTTCAAGATTTTATTTCATTTCAGGATGAGCATTTCCAATCCTGATGATAAAGTAGACATTATAACGAATACTCTTGATCAACCAGTCGCCATAGCTGTTGATTGGATATATAATCATCTCTACTGGGTTGATGCAAGACACAAGCATATTATGGTACCAAACACTGATGGAACACTACGAAAAGCATTGGTTAAAACAGATCTGTATTACCCTAGAGCAATAATAGTACATCCCATATATGGGTAAGTTGTTAGTGTAAGATTTACTAATTGAACCTGTAGTATCATAGAGAAATAATAGTACACCCCATCACTGTGTAAGGTGTTAGTGGAAGATTTACTTGGTGAACCTGTATTACCCTGGAGGAATAATAGTACATCCCATTGATAGATAAAGTGTTAGTGCAAGATTTACTAATTGAACCTGTAGTATCATAGAGAAATAATAACACACCCCATCACTGTGTAAGGTGTTAGTGGAAGATTTACTTGGTGAACCTGTTTTATCTTAGAGAAATAATAGTACACCCCATAACTGAGTATGGTGTTAGAGAAAGATTACCCTAAACAACAATAGAACACTCCATTACTTGGTTAGTTGTCATTCAAATATCTAAAAACTCCAATGAACATCGAACTTTGATATATATATATATTGTGTAGATCATAATAATATAGAAATAATAAAAAAAAAAAAAAAAATGGTTTCCAATTGTATTAGAGGTCTATGGTGGTTTATTAGCACACACACTATTATCTGCACTATCAGTATAGTGTGTCCGTCCAGGGCGATATGACTACATGCTGACTGTTGTTTCAGTGAGCTAGCACTATGGAAATCAAACTAAGCGTGTTTTTTTAGTACAAAGCAGACATCATCATCATTTCATCGAAATGAAATTTGTTCTCGCCATGATTTAACAGAAATATTACTAACTTGGCATTGAACAACAATCACGCACTCACTTACATCAGAAAAAAGAATGCAGGGGAAAGTAATCATCGTGCAATACAAACGTCAAGATAGTTTTTCATTAATAATTACTTTATGATGGGTGTTATTAATGAGACAATAAGCCCAACAATTTCGGAACATTTCTCCATGTGGTATATAACGTATGCGTTTGTGTTTCATAATCAAACTCCAAACTCATCCAATCAGAATGCTTGATTTCACGGTTGCATTCAAAATTGCATCCCAAAATGTGTACAATTGGGTCTTGTGCTGAATGAAGAGTTAAGATTGATTAACTTTATTACTAATATATGAATACAAAAGGCTTAAAAGTTCCTAATTATTTATTTCATGCCTGATGGTGATAACATTTACTAGTACGACGTTTATTCTCGTGCTCGAAAAACAATAATGAGAACATAGCATCCAATATTTACAGCATTCTGATTGGACGAATTTGGACTAAGAATATGCATATTGCACTCAAAGTTGTATGATGGCAAGGCCTGGTCGTACGATCATGTATGTATTTGATACAGTTTTCGGATTGGCTGTTTTTTTAAGTAAGAGTGCAAACTAGTGCTCAACAGTTGTTTTATACTTGAATATGTGTATTCATTCAAACATTGTACTGATCATGTACTATTAAGAGTTCATCTACCTGTTTTGTAGTAGGCTATATTTCATAGATGTAAAGTCCAAAGATTGAAAGATGTGGATTAGATGGGAATGACAGAGAAACAATTATTTCATCAAGGCTAGCAGAACCAAATGGCTTATCAATAGGTATTGATTCTGTAACCTCAGCTAATAAAATGAAAAAACAACAAATATCAAATTAGTGTAAACACAATATCACACTGTCGAATCAACAAATATCACACTGTCGAATCAATTCCAAAATCCAACCGAAAACCGACCAATCAGAAGCAAAATCAATATTCCTAAAACACAAATAAATGATTGCTCCCTTAGAGGCAAAACCGATATCCCTAACACACAAATAAATGATTGCTCCCTTAGAGGCAAAACCGATATCCCTAACACACAAATAAATAAATGATTACTCCCTTAGAGGCAAAACGATACCCATAACACACAAATAAATGATTGCTCCCTTAGAGGCAAAACCGATATCCCTAACACATAAATAAATGATTGCTCCCTTAGAGACCAAACCGATATCCCTAACACACAAATAAATGATTGCTCCCTTAGAGGCAAAACCGATATCCCTAACACACAAATAAATGATTGCTCCCTTAGAGGCAAAACCGATATCCCTAACACACAAATAAATGATTGCTCCCTTAGAGACCAAACCGATATCCCTAACACACAAATAAATGATTGCTCCCTTAGAGGCAAAACCGATATCCCTAACACATAAATAAATGATTGCCCCCTTAGAGACCACACCGATATCCCTAACACACAAATAAATGATTGCTCCCTTAGAGGCAAAACCGATATCCCTAACATACAAATAAATGATTGCTCCCTTAGAGGCAAAACTGATATCCCTAACACACAAATAAATAAATGATTACTCCCTTAGAGGCAAAACCGATACCCATAACACACAAATAAATGATTGCTCCCTTAGAGGCAAAACCGATATCCCTAACACATAAATAAATGATTGCTCCCTTAGAGACCAAACCGACATCCCTAACACACAAATAAATGATTGCTCCCTTAGAGGCAAAACCGATATCCCTAACACACAAATAAATGATTGCTCCCTTAGAGACAAAACCGATATCCCTAACACACAAATAAATGATTGCTCCCTTAGAGGCAAAACCGATATCCCTAACACACAAATAAATGATTGCTCCCTTAGAGACCAAACCGATATCCCTAACACACAAATAAATGATTGCTCCCTTAGAGGCAAAACCGATATCCCCAACACATAAATAAATGATTGCCCCCTTAGAGACCAAACCGATATCCCTAACACACAAATAAATGATTGCTCCCTTAGAGGCAAAACCGATATCCCCAACACACAAATAAATGATTGCTCCCTTAGAGACAAAACCGATATCCCTAACACACAAATAAATGATTGCTCCCTTAGAGACCAAACCGATACCCCTAACACACATGGTAGTTTTTATTTATATCATACCATTATAAAGAAGAGTTTGAAGATACCAAAGGGGTAATTAGAATCCGTATATCGGAGAACAACAGACCAAAAGAAAACGTACAACAGGACAAACAACAATCTACATAACATACATATAAAACTAAAGTTCGAGTAACGCGAAGCCCACTAAGAAAACCGGGGGTGAACTCGGGTGTTCCGGCAGGATAAGCAGTTCCTGCTCCACCAGTGACACCCGTCGTGGTAATCTAGTTACAAACCCGGTGAAATAAAATTTAGTTGATTGCATGAAATATATTTATTTCTAAAGCGATTTGTTTCCCTGCCTTTTTCAGATTATACATCGAACAGACTGTATTGGGTAGATAAAGGCTTGAAACAAATAACGTCTGCAGCTCTTGACGATACAGATGTCAAATTTCTGACAGGATATACAGAAGAACTTATGTGGGCTTCTGGACTCGCTGTATTCGGAGACTGGATATATTGGGTTACCTATAAAAAATAATACTATATATAGAGTAGACAAAGAAAATTGGACAACATTTGAAGTTGTCAAGACAGGTCTACATTCTCCAGCGGGTATAAAACATATACAGCAAACAGAATCAACCCTCAGGTACAGTCATATTAAGTCGTTTCATTTTGTTTGTATTTGACCAATTAATTTGGTCCTATATGTGTTGCTTGTTACGATTTACAGATAACGATCCTTGTGCAAACGTAAAATGCATATGTGTAAAATAAACCCGAAATGAAAGTGCACATTGCTGCGACAAAGAGGAAATGCCAAATCTTCATTTTCTAGCGGTTTGAGATAAAGAAAAACCCGGTGTTCAGTTCGTCTTTACCTCCAGTTGTGTGTAGGAGGGTTTGTGTCTTATTTACGTTATTTGTGTTGTGTTGTTGTTTTGTTTTTCTGCGTCTTATGTACCCTAGGTTGTAATTATCTCTGGATTGTCTTTTTTATTGCTCCTTCGATATTCTCTAACGTTTAATTAGGGACCGACCATTTGACTTTTAAGGGGGGGGGGGGGGGGGGGGGGGGAGGGGTTATGGTTTTTGTTTCGTTCAGAAATTTTTTTCGGACAACACGAGAGTTAAAATATTTTTTTTGTCGCGCAGAAAGCGCGAATTTTATTTCCTGAATTAAACATTAGATTATATGACAAAAATTCTCAATCAGAATATTTTTTTCAGCAACATTGGAAATCAGAATATTTTTGAAGATACCAAAGAGGTAATCAGAAGCCATATTAGAAGAAGGAAAGACAATATAATGGTCAAAAGTTTGAAGATACCACAGGGGTAATCAGAAGCCATATTAGAAGAAGGAAAGACAATATAATGGTCAAAAGTTTGAAGATACCAAAGGGGTAATCAGAATTCATAATAGAAGACGGAAAGCCAATATAATGGTCAAAAGTTTGAAGAAACCAAAGGGGTAATCAGAAGTCATAATAGAAGAAGGAAAGACAATATAATGGTCAAACGTTTGAAGATACCAAAGGGGTAATCAGAAGTCATAATAGAAGAAGGAAAGACAATATAATGGTCAAACGTTTGAAGATACCACAGGGGTAATCAGAAGTCATAATAGAAGAAGGAAAGACAATATAATGGTCAAACGTTTGAAGATACCACAGGGGTAATCAGAAGTCATAATAGAAGAAGGAAAGACAATATAATGGTCAAACGTTTGAAGATACCACAGGGGTAATCAGAAGTCATAATAGAAGAAGGAAAGACAATATAATGGTCAAACGTTTGAAGATACCACAGGGGTAATCTGAAGTCATAATAGAAGACGGAAAGACAATATCATGGTCAAAAGTTTGAAGATACCACAGGGGTAATCAGAAGTCATAATAGAAGAAGGAAAGACAATGTCATGGTCAAACGTTTGAAGATACCACAGGGGTAACCAGAAGTCATAATAGAAGAAGGAAAGACAATATAATGGTCAAACGTATTGAAGATACCACAGGGGTAATCAGAAGTCATAATAGAAGAAGGAAAGACAATATAATGGTCAAACGTTTGAAGATACCACAGGGGTAATCAGAAGTCATAATAGAAGAAGGAAAGACAATATAATGGTCAAAAGTTTGAAGATACCACAAGGGTAATCAGAAGTCATAATAGAAGAAGGAAAGACAATATAATGGTCAAAAGTTTGAAGATACCAAAGGGGTAATCAGAAGTCATAATAGAAGAAGGAAAGACAATATAATGGTCAAAAGTTTGAAGATACCAAAGGGGTAATCAGAAGTCATAATAGAAGAAGGAAAGACAATATAATGGTCAAAAGTTTGAAGATACCACAGGGGTAATCAGAAGTCATAATAGAAGAAGGAAAGACAATATAATGATTAAAAGTTTGAAGATACCAAAGGGGTAATCAGAAGTCATAATAGAAGAAGGAAAGACAATATAATGGTCAAAAGTTTGAAGATACCAAAGGGGTAATCAGAAGTCATAATAGAAGAAGGAAAGACAATATAATGGTCAAAATTTGAAGATACCAAAGGGGTAATCAGAAGTCATAATAGAAGAAGGAAAGACAATATAATGGTCAAAAGTTTGAAGATACCAAAGGGGTAATCAGAAGTCATAATAGAAGAAGGAAAGACAATATAATGGTCAAAATTTGAAGATACCACAGGGGTAATCAGAAGTCATAATAGAAGAAGGAAAGACAATATAATGATCACAAGTTTGAAGATACCAAAGTGGTAATCAGAAGTCATAATAGAAGAAGGAAAGACAATATAATGGTCAAAAGCTTGAAGATACCAAAGGGGTAATCAGAAGTCATAATAGAAGAAGGAAAGACAATATAATGGTCAAAAGTTTGAAGATACCAAAGGGGTAATCAGAGGTCATAATAGAAGAAGGAAAGACAATATAATGGTCAAATGTTTGAAGATACCAAAGGGGTAATCAGAAGTCATAATAGAAGAAGGAAAGACAATATAATGGTCAAAAGTTTGGAGATGCCAAAGGGGTAATCAGAAGTCATAATAGAAGAAGGAAAGACAATATAATGGTCAAAAGTTTGAAGATACCACAGGGGTAATCAGAAGTCATAATAGAAGAAGGAAAGACAATATAATGGTCAAAAGTTTGAAGATACCAAAGGGGTAATCAGAAGTCATAATAGAAGAAGGAAAGACAATATCATATTCAAAAGTTTGAAGATACCACAGGGGTAATCAGAAGTCATAATAGAAGAAGGAAAGACAATATATTGGTCAAAAGTTTGAAGATACCACAGGGGTAATCAGAAGTCATAATAGAAGAAGGAAGGACAATATAATGGTCAAAAGTTTGAAGATACCAAAGGGGTAATCAGAAGTCATAATAGAAGAAGGAAAGACAATATAATGGTCAAAAGTTTGAAGATACCACAGGGGTAATCAGAAGTCATAATAGAAGAAGGAAAGACAATATAATGGTCAAAAGTTTGAAGATACCAAAGGGGTAATCAGAAGTCATAATAGAAGAAGGAAAGACAATATAATGGTCAAAAGTTTGAAGATACCTAAGGGGTAATCAGAAGTCATAATAGAAGAAGAAGAATAGACAACACAAAGGCCAAAATAAAAAGGACAAAAGGACAAACAACGATCTACACATAAAACTAAAGATCGAGTAACACGAACCTTACTAAAAACTAAAAATCCTGCACTGGTTCTATTTGAGCAGTTAAATTGCATTGACAGGATACATATTTGTTATATACAGTTACTGAACAAGACATAGTTATTTCTGGTATCTGGTACATGTTGAGCGACTGTAAGAAACGGTAACAGTATATGAGCTAACAAATTGTACTCAAGTTGTGAATTCTTTCGTCCTACAACGAATACACTGGTTTCTAGTTTTATACCACGTGGTTCCCTCGTAGGATTAACTACATTAATTAATTCCTCCTTATTCTCATATTTTCAATATCCACAACAATTTATTGTGTTCTCAAATAGATTTTGAACGGTCTTACTTGTCTACTTTTCAATATTAACAGATCCATGTTATCAAAATATATATATGCATACTCATTAATTTATTTTAGATGATTTTTAGGATATCATGGCCACAATCCTATGGTATGTAATTTTAGAAAGAAAAAAACCGATATCCCTAACACACAAATAAATGATTGCTCGCTTAGAGACAAAACCGATATCCCTAACACTCAAATAAATGATTGTTCCCTTAGAGACAAAAGCGATATCCCTAACACACAAATAAATGATTGCTCCCTTAGAGACAAAACCGATATCCCCAACACACAAATAAATGATTGCTCCCTTAGAGACCAAACCGATGTCCATAACACACAAATAAATGATTGCTCCCTTAGAGACAAAACCGATATCCCTAACACATGAATAAATGATTGCTCCCTTAGAGACAAAACCGATATCCCTAACACACAAATAAATGATTGCTCCCTTAGAGACAAAACCGATATCCCTAACACACAAATAAATGATTGCTCCCTTAGAGACAAAACCGATATCCCTAACACAAATAAATGATTGCTCCCTTAGAGACAAAACCGATATCCCTAACACAAATAAATGATTGCTCCCTTAGAGACAAATCCGATATCACTAACACACAAATAAATGATTGCTCCCTTAGAGACAAAACCGATATCCCTAACACAAATAAATGATTGCTCCCTTAGAGACAAATCCGATATCCCTAACACACAAATAAATGATTGCTCCCTTAGAGACAAAACCGATATCCCTAACACAAATAAATGATTGTTCCCTTAGAGACAAAACGGATATCCCTAACACATGAATAAATGATTGCTACCTTAGAGACAAAACCGATATCCCTAACACAAATAAATGATTGCTCCCTTAGAGACAAATCCGATATCCCTAATACACAAATAAATGATTGCTCCTTTAGAGACAAAACCGATATCCCTAACACAAATAAATGATTGTTCCCTTAGAGACAAAACCGATATCCCTAACACAAATAAATGATTGCTCCCTTTCCTCGATTGGTGCATGCACTTCAACAAAAAGTTGCGTGTTAAGCTAATTTTAGAGCCCAAACTTGATATATCATAAGTCATGTTCGGGAAGGAACATTACATACTAGGCGGATGATATCCTCAGGGATTCATTGTCCACCAGCAGTGACATCGCCCCAGCTATAGTAGCACAAAACAGACACATAATTTAGTACACACAACACGATTCTGGAATAGCCAGTATTTAATGTACCAGATATGCAATTCTGTATTAACCTTCTTGATCAATTATTTCCCCAATTATTGTCTATTTTGAATCATTTTAAAATAAAAAATATGCATTGCTTAATTCTCTCTGACTATTTACATAATTTATTTACTGTTAAAAATATAAAGATACCAAAGGGGTAAGTCTAAATTGAGTACAAATTCGATATTTGATATTTACATCCACCGAAATGAAAATACAAATGTATCAATTAAAACTCATTTTAGAACTTCTCAATCATGACGTCGAAACTTTTACGGTCACCATCATGACTTCATGATTGACTATCGCGGAATACCTGGGTCAGAAATGACCACGGATATGTTCCGTTAGTCCTAATGACGAGCCCGTCCTTTCTTCAATCATTACCTATTACCAGCTTTGTAACACGACGGATCCCACTAGAACTTCTAACCATTCCGGAGCACCCAGGTTTTTGTGGTATGCGTGTTGCTCAATTATTAGCATTCTGTGTAGTGTTTATTGATCATTTTTTGTCCTTTTGAACTGTTGAACTTTTTACCATTGTATTGTCTATCCTTTATCGATTTACACCTGTTGGTTACCTCGTTAGTATCTCAAAATCTTTCTCATTGAATACTAATTAAGTAGTAGTATACATGGATATCTTTTTATTGGATACATCAGTCCAGTAAACGATTCCCTTTTCAGCATGAAAGTCAAGACCAACAGCGTTGTGAGCTCTGCCATAAACCGTTTCTGTTCTATTGGAATCTATGTCAATTCGTTCAATTGTCAACATAATATGAGGCAGGTGCAACCTGAAACGCTCCCGAAGAACAGTAATTGTTCTTCCTGTTTACAAAATATCAAGCTTAAGAATAACACCACCTAAAACTCCAAACTCCGGACAGTTTTCGTATCCGCTACCGAACATTGCTTCATTTTTATTTCGACTAGAGTTCCGGTTTAGGTCACGTGATTTTTTATTTATTTATTTCCGGTTTGGCAGCCATAGTGTTGAAGATTTTGAAGTGCCATAGTAGTACATATTCATACTTCTACCATTAACGCTCCCGAACTTCGGGAGCGTATTAGCATAAGTAAGCCAGTATCCTGAACCTAAAAAATTAAATGGAATTCTCGTCATATTGTACCGATGCTTACATATGAAAAGTTTGAAGATAACAAAGAAGTGGCATTCAGAACCCGTGAATTGAAAAAAGGACAGACAATGATATGGCCAAAGGAAAAAGGATAAAAAGACACATTCTTCTAAAAACACTTCACAATAAACTAAAGAGCTAGAAACATGAACCTCACTAAAAACCTGAAATTAATACAGGTTCTTCTCCGGGACTTGGTCACTATCAATTAAACCGAGTTAAAATCCACCTGTGATGTAAATCTATTGTCAAAACTCTCCATTATATTTAAGGAATGGAGAGTTATTGTTCTCTTTGTACTTTAGATACTATACACAGACTTCTCTTTGTACTTTAGATACTATACACAGACTTTTTTTTGTTACAAGATTAATAATTAATAAAATTAATCAAATACAATGGGTGGATTTTAAGTTGGAGAATGTTCTCTTATCTCTCCATTACTTACAAACAATGGGCCTCGGCCACTTCGAGGCCTCGGCTCTATTATTTTTTAAGGAATGGAGAGTTACTTGGACATTCTCCTATACGTAATGGAGTTCGCGTTGTTCATTTTCACCCCTATTGTATGTCTTCATGTCTTAGGTTCTGTGTAATGATGTTTGTGACTATTTTCGCATGCTACGATGTTACGTCTTTAGGCCTCTTGTTTGTAGGACGGCTCATGTCTGTTTTATTGCATACAGTGGTATCCGACGTTTTGTTCTATCATATTCTTAGTTCCATGTTGTGATGTTCCTTACAATTGTTCTACATAGTACTATGTTCGGTTTGTCTTTGTCACCCACGTGTTTGTAGGAGGGTTCATGTCTTATTTGTCACCCACTTGTTTGTAGGAGGGCTCATGTCTTATTTGTCACCCACTTGTTTGTAGGAGGGCTCATGTCTTATTTGTCACCCACTTGTTTGTAGTAGGGTTCATGTCTTATTTGTCACCCAATTGTTTGTAGGGGGGCTCATGTCTTATTTGTCACCCACTTGTTTGTAGGAGGGCTCATGTCTTATTTGTCACCCACTTGTTTGTAGGAGGGTTCATGTCTTATTTGTCACCCACTTGTTTGTAGTAGGGTTCATGTCTTATTTGTCACCCAATTGTTTGTAGGAGGGCTCATGTCTTATTTATCACCCACTTGTTTGTAGGAGGGTTCATGTCTTATTTGTCACCCACTTGTTTGTAGGAGGGCTCATGTCTTATTTGTCACCCACTTGTTTGTAGTAGGGTTCATGTCTTATTTGTCACCCAATTGTTTGTAGGAGGGCTCATGTCTTATTTATCACCCACTTGTTTGTAGGAGGGTTCATGTCTTATTTGTCACCCACTTGTTTGTAGGAGGGCTCATGTCTTATTTGTCACCCACTTGTTTGTAGGAGGGCTCATGTCTTATTTGTCACCCACTTGTTTGTAGGAGGGTTCATGTCTTATTTGCGTTGTTAGTTTTATTGTACATAGTGGTGTTATACGACTGTATGAATGACATGGCGGGTGTCTTATGAAAAGCGAAACCGCTTACCCTTCAAGAACACTTATGTTCACCCTCGGGTTTTGTTGTGGGTTCATCTTTTTAGTTTTCTCTGTTTTGTTATCTCTAGATTGACAATTCCTGATTGTCCCTTCGGTTTCTCCACCGTTTACATAGGATACGTATTTCCATATTCTGACGATGGTGAGAGGTTTGTGTTCTTATTGAAAACACTCTTTATTGTTTGTTACTTACAATTTGTACACATTTATGACATAACTACATGAATAGTAAGAGTCATCTTCTTCACGAAAACCCATAACTGTCTTGAAAAACCTCCGGGTTTATATATTCTTATTCTGGTTGTGGTCAAATACAGCACGGACGAGAACAAGTTCCCCAATTTATTATAAAAAAAAACACAATACAGATATGAGGGGATGGAAAAACCGGGAATTAAAACTTTCGGCTGCCATTAAGAAAAATATGAGAGGAGTTTGGTTTGAGCGGGAAATTTAGAATTGTATAGCGGCTGCAATGCACATACTCTTTTTACATCTACACCAGGGTCTTTAACGTGCATGCAGAATGGCACTCTCTATCACAGCCCCTAATTTCGGCCACATACAGGCTTTGTGTATTATAGCCTGATATGTGTGTTGAACACGAGGATCCGCCCAGCACCTGACAATCTAACAGTTTTAAGATAATACTTATATCATTTCCTCTTATGATATATTGTTTCATCAAATATGAATAGAACTAGCTTAACCCTGCCACTTTTTATTGAAGTGCCTATACCAAGGCCGTCATCGTATGGTATTTGGATTTACAACTACTTATGCAATCAGTGCCTATCACCACTGATGTTGTGAGCTCGAATATCGATCAGGGCGAGGTGCACAACATTACGTGATAAAGGGTTTCAGTGACTTGCGACAGGTCGGTGGTTTTCTCCGGGTCCTTACTTCTGCATGTCAGGCTGAGAAACAGCAAATATCAAGTTTACAGTCTTTGGGTTGGCTCAACGATGGCTCGAACACCACGATGTACCACACTCGAGGCAAACACACAAACTACTACACCAACGATGCGGTTTGTATTGTTGTTGTGGTATTCAGACTAATTTCTGCTGACTTTGATACATAGATAAACCCTTAATTTCACGATTTTTACAGACAATTAATAATCATTTTTATAATATGTATAACGTTAATGTATGGTGTATGGCATTTATATTAAAGTTCGATGTTCATTGAATTTCCTAGATTTTTTAATAACAACTAGCCTAGTGACGGGGTGTACCATTATTGAATTAGGAAAATACAGGCTCAACTAGTAAATCTTTCACAGAGATGTGGTGTTTTACTGGTTTTTTTATGGTGATACAGCTTATTCAGTAAATCTTTCAACAGTAATTTACTCAGAAATTGGGTGTACTATTATATCTTTAGGGTAATACAGCTTCACCTTGCACATTTTTCACTAACAACTTACCCATTGACGGGGTGTATTATTATTGCTCTAGGGTAATACAGATTCACCTAGTAAATGTTTCACTAACAACTTACCCACTGATGGGGTGTACTATTATTGCTCTAGGGTAATACAGGTTCGACTAATAAATTTTCTACTAACAACTTACTCCCAGATGGGGTGTACTATTATTGCTCTAGGGTACTACAGATCTGCTTTAACCAATGTTTTTCGTAGTGTTCCATCAGTTTTTGATACCATAATATGTTTGTATTTTGCATCAACCCAGTATAGATGATTATATATCCAATCAACAGCTATGGCGACTGGTTGATCAAGAGTATTCGTTATAATGTCTACTTTATCATCAGGATTGGAAATGTTCATCCTGAAATGATTTAAATATATATCAATCAATAATCAACGTTAGAGAGAATCGAGGGGGAAATCAAGAGTAGACAATGCAGAGAAACTGACAACATTGGATACACAAGACACAGGATGAAGACAAAGCAACAATACAACACAGAAAACTAAGAAGATGAACAACACGGACTCCAGTAAAACACCTAGTATTAAGAAAGGATCATTTGATATGTTGATGCTATGTTGTTCGATTATGTCTGTGTCTGTTAACAGTAACACGACCGGTGCCACTAGTGGAGTAGAAACTGGTAATCTTACCGTAGCACCCCCGGGTTTTTTTTTCCTGATGGGGTTCGTGTTGCTCAATATTTGCCTGTCTGTAGAGTGTTTTGTAGATCATGGTTTAGCCTTTGCATTGTCTGTCTCTCTACGCTTTACGTTTTCCACTTACTCCTTTGTTATCTTTACGGTTTCCACTTACTCCTTTGTTATTCTTTAGGGTTTCCACTTACTCCTTTGTTATCTTTACGGTTTCCACTTACTCCTTTGTTATCTTTACGGTTTCCACTTACTCCTTTGTTATCTTTACGGTTTCCACTTACTCCTTTGTTATCTTTACGGTTTCCACTTACTCCTTTGTTATCTTTACGGTTTCCACTTACTCCTTTGTTATCTTTACGGTTTCCACTTACTCCTTTGTTATCTTTACGGTTTCCACTTACTCCTTTGTTATCTTTACGGTTTCCACTTACTCCTTTGTTATCTTTACGGTTTCCACTTACTCCGTTGTTATCTTTACGGTTTCCACTTACTCCTTTGTTATCTTTACGGTTTCCACTTACTCCTTTGTTATCTTTACGGTTTCCACTTACTCCTTTGTTATCTTTACGGTTTCCACTTACTCCTTTGTTATTCTTTACGGTTTCCACTTACTCCTTTGTTATCTTTACGGTTTCCACTTACTCCTTTGTTATCTTTACGGTTTCCACTTACTCCGTTGTTATCTTTACGGTTTCCACTTACTCCTTTGTTATCTTTACGGTTTCCACTTACTCCTTTGTTATCTTTACGGTGTCCACTTACTCCTTTGTTATCTTTACGGTTTCCACTTACTCCTTTGTTATCTTTACGGTTTCCACTTACTCCTTTGTTATCTTTACGGTTTCCACTTACTCCTTTGTTATCTTTACGGTTTCCACTTACTCCTTTGTTATCTTTACGGTTTCCACTTACTCCTTTGTTATCTTTACGGTTTCCACTTACTCCTTTGTTATCTTTACGGTTTCCACTTACTCCTTTCTTATCTTTACGGTTTCCACTTACTCCTTTGTTATCTTTACGGTTTCCACTTACTCCTTTGTTATCTTTACGGTTTCCACTTACTCCTTTCTTATCTTTACGGTTTCCACTTACTCCTTTGTTATCTTTACGGTTTCCACTTACTCCTTTGTTATCTTTACGGTTTCCACTTACTCCTTTGTTATCTTTACGGTTTCCACTTACTCCTTCGTTATCTTTACGGTTTCCACTTACTCCTTTGTTATTCTTTACGGTTTCCACTTACTCCTTTGTTATCTTTACGGTTTCCACTTACTCCTTTGTTATCTTTACGGTTTCCACTTACTCCTTTGTTATCTTTACGGTTTCCACTTACTCCTTTGTTATCTTTACGGTTTCCACTTACTCCTTTGTTATCTTTACGGTTTCCACTTACTCCTTTGTTATCTTTACGGTTTCCACTTACTCCTTTGTTATCTTTACGGTTTCCACTTACTCCTTTGTTATCTTTACGGTTTCCACTTACTCCTTTGTTATCTTTACGGTTTCCACTTACTCCTTTGTTATCTTTACGGTTTCCACTTACTCCTTTGTTATCTTTACGGTTTCCACTTACTCCTTTGTTATCTTTACGGTTTCCACTTACTCCTTTGTTATCTTTACGGTTTCCACTTACTCCTTTGTTATCTTTACGGTTTCCACTTACTCCTTTGTTATCTTTACGGTTTCCACTTACTCCTTTGTTATCTTTACGGTTTCCACTTACTCCGTTGTTATCTTTACGGTTTCCACTTACTCCTTTGTTATCTTTACGGTTTCCACTTACTCCGTTGTTATCTTTACGGTTTCCACTTACTCCTTTGTTATCTTTACGGTTTCCACTTACTCCTTTGTTATCTTTGCGGTTTCCACTTACTCCTTTGTTATCTTTACGGTTTCCACTTACTCCTTTGTTATCTTTACGGTTTCCACTTACTCCTTTGTTATTCTTTACGGTTTCCACTTACTCCTTTGTTATCTTTACGGTTTCCACTTACTCCTTTGTTATCTTTACGGTTTCCACTTACTCCGTTGTTATCTTTACGGTTTCCACTTACTCCTTTGTTATCTTTACGGTTTCCACTTACTCCTTTGTTATCTTTACGGTTTCCACTTACTCCGTTGTTATCTTTACGGTTTCCACTTACTCCTTTGTTATCTTTACGGTTTCCACTTACTCCTTTGTTATCTTTACGGTTTCCACTTACTCCGTTGTTATCTTTACGGTTTCCACTTACTCCTTTGTTATCTTTACGGTTTCCACTTACTCCTTTGTTATCTTTACGGTTTCCACTTACTCCTTTGTTATCTTTACGGTTTCCACTTACTCCTTTGTTATCTTTACGGTTTCCACTTACTCCTTTGTTATCTTTACGGTTTCCACTTACTCCTTTGTTATCTTTACGGTTTCCACTTACTCCTTTGTTATCTTTACGGTTTCCACTTACTCCTTTGTTATCTTTACGGTTTCCACTTACTCCTTTGTTATCTTTACGGTTTCCACTTACTCCTTTGTTATCTTTACGGTTTCCACTTACTCCTTTGTTATTCTTTACGGTTTCCACTTACTCCTTTGTTATCTTTACGGTTTCCACTTACTCCTTTGTTATCTTTACGGTTTCCACTTACTCCTTTGTTATCTTTACGGTTTCCACTTACTCCTTTGTTATCTTTACGGTTTCCACTTACTCCTTTGTTATCTTTACGGTTTCCACTTACTCCTTTGTTATCTTCAAGCTTTAGTTGAAGCATAAATATATCTAATTAAGCATGATGTCTTTTAATAAACGATATTTTTCTTTTCTTACATTTTACTCATAAATCCAACACAAATGTGTTCAAGATTTGAAATTTCAAATTGAAGGTCAGGTCAATTCAGGCACCAAAAAGAATTAGAGCAAATTAAAGAGGTTACTGTCATATTAGTTAGAAGAAGGATTTGAAAATTCCCATTTAAAGGTAATCAGAATCCGTAACTCGAAGAAGGACGGCCAACACAATGGCCAAAAGAAAAAAGGACAAATAACAGTCTACAAAACATTACACATAAAACTAAAGATCGATTAATACGAACCAAACTAAGAACCGTGGGTGAACTCATGTGTTCCGGAAGGGTAGCAGTTCCTGTCCCACTAGTGGTACCCGTAGTGATTGTAGGAATGCATTGCAATTTGTAATGTAACCTCTGGTTAGAATAATATGCGGCACCGGTCGATATGCGGTGTTCTTAATAAATAAAATTGATTGGGCAGTGTTACTTTCATCAATCGGCCAAAATAATATTATAGCCACAATAGGTAGTTTCCGCAACTGCATTTTTCTTATGAGACGAGATAGTTGATCTTGTGCTCAACCCCCTACCTGGAGGACCAGTTGATTTGGAATCAAGGTTCCAGTCCTCTATATCAGTTGCCAACCAAGGTTTACGAGCCATGATCTGTCCGGTTTTGGATAGAGTAGACTATCTTAGATAGGTGACCTTACTGGTTTAATGACTCCTATCTAGCCACGAGGCATAGCAAGGACTAAGTAAGTAAGTAAATATGTAGAAGTCAACATACATTCCCTTTTGCTCAATTTCAATGTTATTTGTCCGGTAAATATTTGTTTAACGGACGTATATTTTGACAAAAGACAATTTCCTGCAATTCACTGCTTTTTATTACTCCATTAGTATCTTCTGATAACTCCATTAATATCTTCTGATTACTCCATTAGTATCTTCTGATTACTCCCTTAGTATCTTCTGATTACTCCATTAGTATCTTCTGATTACTCCATTATCATCTTCTGATTACTCCATTAGTATCTTCTGATTACTCCTTTAGTATCTTCCGATTACTCCATTAGTATCTTCTGATTGCTCCATTAGTATCTTTTGATTACTCCATTAATATCTTCTGATTACTCCATTAATATCTTCTGATTACTCCATTAGTATCTTCTGATTACTCCATTAGTATCTTCTGATTACTCCATTAATATCTTCTGATTACTCCTTTAGTATCTTCTGATTACTCCATTAGTATCTTCTGATTGCTCCATTAGTATCTTTTGATTACTCCATTAATATCTTCTGATTATTGCATTAATTTCTTCTGATTACTCCATTAGTATCTTCTGATTACTCCATTAGTATCTTCTGATTACTCCATTAGTATCTTCTGATCACTGCATTAATATCTTCTGATTACTCCATTAATATCTTCTGATTACTCCATTAGTATCTTCTGATTACTCCATTAGTATCTTCTGATTACTCCATTAGTATCTTCTGATCACTGCATTAATATCTTCTGATTACTCCATTAATATCTTCTGATTACTCCATTAGTATTTTCTGATTACTCCATTAGTATCTTCTGATTACTCCATTAGTATATTCTGATTACTCCATTAGTATCTTCTGATTACTGCATTAATACCTTCTGATTACTCCATTAGTATCTTCTGATTACTCCATTATTATCTTTTGATTACTCCATTAGTATCTTCTGATTACTCCATTAATATCTTCTGATTACTCCATTAGTATCTTCTGATTACTCCATTAATATCTTCTGATTACTCCAATAGTATCTTCTGATTATTCCATTAGTATCTTCTGATTACTCCATTAATATCTTCTGATTACTCCATTAGTATTTTCTGATTATTCCATTATTATCTTCTGATTACTCCATTAGTATCTGCTGATTACTCCATTAGTATCTTCTGATTAGTCCATTATTATATTCTGATTACTCCATTAGTATCTTCTGATTACTCCATTAATATTTTCTGATTACTCCATTAGTATCTTCTGATTACTCCATTAGTATCTTCTGATTACTCCATTAGTATCTTCTGATTATTCCATTATTATATTCTGATTACTCCATTATTATCTTCTGATTACTCCATTAGTATTTTCTGATTACTCCAATAGTATCTTCTGATTACTCCATTAGTATCTTCTGATTACTCCATTATTATCTTCTGATTACTTCATTAGTATCTTCTGATTACTCCATTATTATCTTCTGAATACTCCTTTAGTATCTTCTGATTACTCCATTCATATCTTCTGATTACTCCATTAGTTTTTTCTGATTATTCCATTATCTTCTGATTACTCCATTAGTATCTTCTGATTACTCCATTAGTATCTTCTGATTACTCCATTATTATCTTTTGATTACTCCATTAGTATCTTCTGATTACTCCATTAATATCTTCTGATTACTCCATTAGTATCTTCTGATTACTCCAATAGTATCTTCTGATTATTCCATTAGTATCTTCTGATTACTCCATTAATATCTTCTGATTACTCCATTAGTATTTTCTGATTATTCCATTATTATCTTCTGATTACTCCATTAGTATCTGCTGATTACTCCATTAGTATCTTCTGATTATTCCATTATTATATTCTGATTACTCCATTAATATTTTCTGATTACTCCATTAGTATCTTCTGATTACTCCATTAGTATCTTCTGATTACTCCATTAGTATCTTCTGATTATTCCATTATTATATTCTGATTACTCCATTATTATCTTCTGATTACTCCATTAGTATTTTCTGATTACTCCAATAATATCTTCTGATTACTCCATTAGTATCTTCTGATTACTCCATTATTATCTTCTGATTACTTCATTAGTATCTTCTGATTACTCTATTATTATCTTCTGAATACTCCTTTAGTATCTTCTGATTACTCCATTAGTATCTTCTGATTACTCCATTAATATTTTCTGATTACTCCATTAGTATCTTCTGATTACTCTATTAGTATCTTCTGATTACTCCATTAGTATCTTCTGATTATTCCATTATTATATTCTGATTACTCCATTATTATCTTCTGATTACTCCATTAGTATTTTCTGATTACTCCAATAGTATCTTCTGATTACTCCATTAGTATCTTCTGATTACTCCATTATTATCTTCTGATTACTTCATTAGTATCTTCTGATTACTCCATTATTATCTTCTGAATACTCCTTTAGTATCTTCTGATTACTCCATTAATATCTTCTGATTACTCCATTAGTTTTTTCTGATTATTCCATTATCTTCTGATTACTCCATTAGTATCTTCTGATTACTCCATTAGTATCTTCTGATTACTCCATTATTATCTTTTGATTCCTCCATTAGTATCTTCTGATTACTCCATTAATATCTTCTGATTACTCCATTAGTATCTTCTGATTACTCCAATAGTATCTTCTGATTATTCCATTAGTATCTTCTGATTACTCCATTAATATCTTCTGATTACTCCATTAGTATTTTCTGATTATTCCATTATTATCTTCTGATTACTCCATTAGTATCTGCTGATTACTCCATTAGTATCTTCTGATTATTCCATTATTATATTCTGATTACTCCATTAATATTTTCTGATTACTCCATTAGTATCTTCTGATTACTCCATTAGTATCTTCTGATTACTCCATTAGTATCTTCTGATTATTCCATTATTATATTCTGATTACTCCATTATTATCTTCTGATTACTCCATTAGTATTTTCTGATTACTCCAATAATATCTTCTGATTACTCCATTAGTATCTTCTGATTACTCCATTATTATCTTCTGATTACTTCATTAGTATCTTCTGATTACTCTATTATTATCTTCTGAATACTCCTTTAGTATCTTCTGATTACTCCATTAATATCTTCTGATTACTCCATTAGTATCTTCTGATTACTCCATCAGTATCTTCTGATTACTCCATTATTATCTTCTGATTACTCCATTAGTATTTTCTGATTACTCCATTATTATCTTCTGATTACTCCATTAGTATTTTCTGATTACTCCATTAGTATCTTCTGATTACTCCATTAGTATTTTCTGATTACTCCATTAGTATCTTCTGATTCTCCATTAATATCTTCTGATTACTCCATTAGTATCTTCTGATTATTCCATTAGTATCTTCTGATTACTGCATTAGTATCTTCTGATTACTCCATTAGTATATTCTGATTACTCCTTTAGTATCTTCTGATTACTCCATTAGTATCTTCTGATTACTCCATTAATATCTTCTGATTACTCCATTAGTATCTTCTGATTACCCCATTAGTATCTTCTGATTACTCCATTAGTATCTTCTGATTACTCCATTAGTATCTTCTGATTACTCCATTAGTATCTTCTGATTTCTCCATTAGTATCTTCTGATTACTCCATTAGTATTTTCTGATTACTCCATTAGTATCTTCTGATTACTCCATTAGTATCTTCTGATTACTCCATTAGTATCTTCTGATTACTCCTTTAGTATCTGCAAACTTTTTTTTATCCATATATAAATTATTTTAAAGCATATTTGTTGTGAACAATTGAAAAATACCTTGCTATTCGATCCACATTTTGGTCCGCCCAGAATATGTAACCCTTGTAGAAGTGATAATCTAAGGCAACGGCTCCATATAAACCACGAACAAGAGTGCTAGAAACCCATGTGTCCAATTCTAATTTTGCTATGCTCAGATCATTAGTGTATATGAGCCATGGCTTCATATCTAAAAATGAACATAAAATGCACAGACTTGATATAATATTGAACTTATTTAATGTAATTAAGTCAAGTATTTACATTATCTGTTTTCGAGGTTAGGGTTTTGGTGTTTAACGCCGCTTTCAATAATATTTCATTTATATCGTGGCGGTCAATTTGATTGGTGGAGGAAACGGGAGTATCCGGAGGAAAACACGCACCTGTCGCAAGTCACTGAAAATGTTATCATGTAATGTTATATCGAGTACACCTCGACATGAACGGGATTCGAACTAACAACGTTAATGGTGATATGTACTGATTGCATATGCAGTTGTAAACCCACCTAATATACTATCACGACCACGACGGTCCCTTCTCTACGTTCGGATAAATAATATTCGTTCAGCAAACCATCTAACTCAACTACTGAAATTCGTATGATTTAACTCAAACCAAAGACAATAAAAATAACACTTCCTGCATCTCCGCTAAGCTCCGATATACAAATTGTTATTACTATTACTACATCATAGCGTATGTTAAAGCAGGTGTAGCTCATACTGACACTCACACTCAAGATAGGTTAAAACAACACCAGTGAAACATATAATTGATAATAATTAGCATAACAAAGGTGAAATGGCAGTGAAACCAGACATATATATATTATATAAAAATTATGGTACAGTGATTGTCAATATCACTTCCACTTAACTGAACAAATGTGATCGGATATATAACACAAAATTACCGACCTAACGGAAAAAATTACTTTTGAATACTGGTATTCAAAAGCTTTCCAATCAGAATACTGGGTTTATTCTTCTAATCGGCCATTGTTTCCCTGGTGTGTCTTTCGAAGGCAAAAGGAATAATCAGAGGTCGTAAGTTGAAGTACAGACAATACAAAAAGAAAAAAAAAGGAAAAAACAATGATCTGCAAATTACTTCACAAAAAAACTAAAACATTGGGCAACACGCACGAACCCAACAAAAAACACCGGGAAGAACTCCAGAAAGGTAAGTAGTTCCTGCTTAACCAGTGACACCCGTCGTGTTATTCTTGTCACAAATCCGGTGATAAATTATAATGAAGAAAGGACGTTTCAACACACGGAACATATCCGTGGTCATTTGTGAAGCAGATATTCTGTAACCATGTGATGGTGGCAACGGTAAAACTTTCGAATTGACGATTTACGTCCTACCACTAGGAATCTTTGGTTCAGTGGCTTCCTTGTTAGCAGCAACCATCTATCAGGGAAATCATGAAAGGAACCACAAGCTCTGAAATATCGTATCATGTTAGAGAAATATACTCCATATGCGCGGTAAAAAGTCAATCGCCCAGCTCTATGTGCCATTTTACTCATATATCGAAAACTTTGCTTAATGGCCCCAAACCTTCCACTTAGAGTAATCATGTTAATTGGGTAAAGATTGATTGGGTAAAGATTGATTGATTGATTGATTGATTGATTGATTGATTGATTGATTGATTGATTGATTGATTGATTGATTGATTGATTGATTGATTGATTGATTGATTGATTGATTGATTGATTGATTGATTGATTGATTGGCATTAAACCCCAATCAATAATATTTTCCAATTTAGCATGATTGCTCTATGTGGAAGGCTTGGACCCATAAAACAAACATACATACATACATACATGCATGCATACATGTACAGTACATCAAAATATAGCTCACCTTCCGTTGACACAATCCACAAATTAAGAAGCAGTATGAAACGTCCAATAGTTGACATTATAAATAATAAACAGTCAGTTACCCATTCAGAAAGTCATTCGCCACAATAACTGACATTATATATGGTAAACATCCAGTTTTCCATTCATTTCTTATTGGTCAGTTTGGTTAGATGAATTTCAGGCGGGAAACTCTCTTTCATTTGGATTGTTATATTTCTTTTCTCGTTTAGTAGCTGGACATGTCTCATTTTCTTGTATAATTATATGGATTGTCATTATTCTAATCTGAAGGTCAGTTTCTTTACATTTCTATATTAACCATTTTTAACAGTCATGATTTATTTAATATCTATAGAATGCAAGAGTTTTGAATGAATGTTATAAAATGAATATAAAATACATGATAAATTAGGCATTGGAAAGTCTACAGGTAAAACCAGTTTGATTAAATAATTAAAACATAAAAGTATTATTTTTAGCTTATTGCAATGTTTAATAAAATAGTAACTGTCACTTTTAATGATGTATTATATTGAATGTATAAAACCTTTTATCTTGTCATGAAACACATGACTTATAATATTAATGTTGCTATGCAGGTTTTCTACTATTCATGAGTTTAACAGAGTCAAATGATTATATGCCACATTATTACAAAGACCTTTACACCTCATGTGAGGTAAGATATTGTGTTGTTTTTATTAATTTACTAATTGTATGTTTGCTTATTACTTTTAATATGCTTATGCTTAGTTTATTATTTGCTTTGCTTATTTATATAATAATATTTTGAAGATGTCATGTAAATGTCAAGATTTACATATAGATGTATATAGTCAGTAACTGACAAACTTTATTTATTTTGCAACGTAAGTATTTCATTGTTTAATGAAATACAAGACTATTATATCGTTTGGTTCAAATTGGTATATTTTTATTTACACAAGAACTTTTGGCTGAAAAAAATCGTAATTCCTAAATTATATCATGCTCCGCTATAATTATAATTATATAATTATGTATTGTGTATAATGTATCATGTATTGTTTGTAATTTGTATTTATATACCTATAAGCTGTATTGCTTTTGGAATAAGGTATTATTATTTGACATATTCAAATTAGAGTTAACTTTCTTTGTGCCATTTGTTTATGTTATTTTAACTTATGTATTTGCAGGGTCATGATATAGATAAAAGTAATAGTGTATATTTATTATTACTGTTGATGATTGGACTCACAAATAAAGTATCTACAACCTGAGATAATTGTTTATTTATTTCACGATAAAAACCAGAAGACCAAATAGCTTTGCTTAACTGGACAATATTGTTTTTGCTTACCATGCTAAAATGCTAAAAGTGGGGGACATAACAATTGCACCCCTTCTCATTCTCGGCTCCCGCGCCTTAATTATTATATTTACAGAAACGATACAGATATTATAATTGTGATTTGAGAACCTCCATTTCTTTTTTACTTTGCTAAAAAAAAAAAAAAATGATACAATATTTATATACATTGTAGTTGATGTACTGCACTTTTAGCAGACATTAATTACATGTGTCACACAGTTAGAAGTTTTTCTGTAGATAACACATGACAAATAACAACAAACATATATTTTTCTTTACCACTGATTTTTTAATTGATAACAAACAAACAAAAATGATTTTTTTTTCAACTCAAATTGAACATCGATGGTTACATTTAAAATTGTAATTATATTTATTGATTCAGTTTAAAGAGACATGGGAATATTTATTATATCATAAATAATGTCACGCAAATTATATTTACAAGCAAAACATGATTTACTTTATTTCACAAAAATGAAATGTATCTTCAACATTTAACTACCGGTTAGTAGTGAGTGAGTGAGTGAGTGCTGTTTAACGCCAACTCAGCATTTTTTTCTGCCATATCATGGCGGGAACATGTTAATTTTCAATGAGATGACGAGGTTTTCTTTGTACTATAAATCTACTCGCTTAGTTGGATTTTAATAGTGCTAACCCACTGTTACACATGTCGCCCCACTCCGCCACCTTATCCTGATTCCGAGTCAATCAGTATTTGCTCTTTCTCCTTAATGCTGTGTGGTTAGCGGAGAAGCAACAAATACCAATTATTTTATAGTCTTTGGTTAGACACGATCGAGTCTCAAACCCATGATCTACCACACTCGAGGCGAACACGCTAACCATTACACCACCGATGCGGTTGCTACATGTTAGTAACACTTCTATAGTATGAACAAATAAAAACCACTCATATAAACATAATGAGCAAATAAACAATCAAAATATAGACAATTCTGAATGTTTTGGTGTAAAATTTGTTAAAATCTATCCAGAAATGTCTTCACAATAATTTTTTGAAAAAATATGGTTTTGGTTGATTATATAGGGATTTTTTTTACATGTTGCAATACTTTTGGCCACCTACTGTATACCATCTATTACATGACATCATCTTGACAAAATCCTCTGTTTGGCATATTCCCGATTTGATTCTAAAATTATACTTTTATATACTTTTTTCTACGAGTTACTTCCCTTACGACGGGCAAAATGGTATCTGGTTTTGTATGCAATCGTAACTACTCGGCCATTCTCGCTACCCTGCAGTAGCGAGAATGGCCGAGTAGTTACGATTGGTTTTGCATGGTCAATGGAATGTGCAACGGATTTGAATATATACATCAATATATTGTAGATATTTGAATCTTGTATAAAAAAAAGAGGATAGTTTTGTCGCAAAAAGAAAACTCTCCGGTTACTTACTTTATGCCTGGTTAATGGAAGAAATAACTTTTTTTTTATCTACTTCTTTTCCTTTGTTTTGTGGGAAAGTGCTGTTAAAATATTTGCGGAAAAGAAAAAATATTGCGGATACACTAACATATATGTACCTGTTCTCTCACTCTCTACGGAGACGAAACATAAACATATATAACGTCATATATATGTCATAGACCTTTTATGTTCAATGGGTTGAGGTAAGTGTTTGCAATTATTGTGTTGATATTGGTGGAATTGTTCAGGAGCGAATCCAGGATTTCAAGTTAGGGGGCGCACTTAAACAAATTGCGCCGAGCGGAGGGAGGCACGAAAATTTTTGGGGTATTTCGTGTGAAAAATCACGATTTTACGCAAAAAAAACCTTATTTTTTTCAATTTATTCAATTGGATCCGTCCCTGTTGTTAACCATCACTGTTAAAACATTCTATACATATTATTTTAAGAACCACCATTGCTTTCTTAATAATTATATCATTTAGATTTGGTCGATGCGTTGTAATGTTCATCATTGCGAGTTCGTTACTTAGCGTCCAATGAGAAAAAAGCAAAGACTGGTTGTCTCGGAATCAGGATAATTTGTCCGAATGTCCGCAGATTGTTGTTTGAGTGAGCTAACACTATGCAAATCTAACTAGGTCTAGTATAAAGCCGACGTCATTATCATCTCGGGTCATCGAATGTAAATTGTTCTCGCCATGACATGAGAGCTGAAATACCGCTTATGTGTCGTTAATCAACAATTTCTAACTCACTCATCATCTAAATAAACTTCCACCAGGAAAATTAACTATGATTATTTGTCTGTGTCAATTTTCTGATGAAATAAAGCAAATACATTTTGTATAATTTTCTTTCAAGTTTTCTTTATTTAGGAGACTGTGGTCAAACTAGGGCCGTCGTGGTTATGATCGTATGGTAGTTGGATGTATAACTACATATGCAGTCAACGGCTATCACCACCAATGTTGTGAGTTCGAGCCCCATTCATAATGAGGTGTACTCGATGCAACATGTGATAAAGTTTGTCAGTGACTTGCGGCAGGTCGGTGGTTTTCTCCGGTTTCTCCACCACTAAAACTGACCGCCACAATATAACTGAAATATTGTTGAAAGTGGCGTTAATCACCATACCATATATCCAACTCGGTCAAAACCGTTCTGTATACATTTTTGTACTAAACATTTCTGTAAATCTATAGTAAAAACTTATACTTTTAGAACCTTTATGTATTCCTCGGTGACAAATAGGTAATTATATACAAAATCATCCAAATAGAGGAACCAGCCAATATCCCATGAAAGCTCTTAGAAATAGCAAATGTTGTTCTCATGCGCCGGGCAAAAATTGTTGTGCAACCGAATCATGTTTATGTTTTGCCAAAACTTATAACGTTTGACTCTTCTTCTTTTTTTTTTCATTTGTCTACATATATAAACAATGTTTTGTTCTTCATACTTTTATTTTCTTTCCTTTAAGAATGTTGACACCGACACTGATTATAATTTCACTATGTAGTGTGGCAGTGTATGCTGCCACAGGAAAATCCTGTCACGACAACAGACACATCAATGGCTGTAGCGTACCCTGGTATATGCCAAGCATCTATAAGGACACTTTTACCCCTGTCTGTGACACCCATGACCTGTGTTATTACTGTGTATGTATTTATTTTCTATATTACGTTGTTCGTGGGAGTCTGAAATACCGAGAAATATAACCATATCATAACCAAGTGGTGTCACTCAGTCTTTATGTTTGAACTGACCAATATGCATTTGACATACTGTTAAATCTGCCTTAAATGGCATCTTAATACCGGTATAACAATTCACGGTCTATAAAGGGCAACCTCATTTTTCCAATTAACGAATAATGCATATATTGTTAGCCTGTACATTTTTGTATATAAAGGGAAACTGCTCATAAAGTGCACATTTTCAGGTTCCCTTTAGTGGACTTTACATACAGTTTTGACTGTATGTCCATATACGTTTGTTTCACATTTGTACCCCCAACGAAACCCTGGGGAATATAATTAGTACATTTTTTCTGATTTGTGTTACAACCAGTCTAACGGGGCTTGTATGGATCAAATCAACTGTACAACTCATTTTTTGTAAGCCGGATGGGACGTCAATGAGCAATCTCCACGCAAAGGATTATGGGATATCAACTATCATATATCAATCACTTTCACCTCTGCCACAACAATAGTTGACGCCATAAGCTCATGGCGGATACACAACAGCTTCTTATTTTGTCTTTGTTTACAAACATCGCGGGCAGACGACACACACACAGTAGTCAAGTCAAATGACGTACGTACGTTTGTAGTCCCGCAGTAAATAGGAAGAGCATAAAAGCCATTTTTTCGACGTGTGGTAGATAGAGGTTATGACTTTTAAATTAGTGTAGTGATACGGAGCCAGTTATGTCCCTTACCTTTATCTCTCATTTTTCATATAGTGATAATGTATAAAGATAAGGTGTCAACAAAATGTCAAAAATATTTTTTTTATCAATGTGTGACGTAAAAGTGTGTTTGACATTTACTTCACTGAGTTTGGTGCTGTTATGACAACTGTTTTACCTGTTTTGTTCAAGTATTGTTATAAATACTGTTATAGTGACAGCCGGAAACTTTGAGCCGTAATGAAAGGGGGAGCTTTGGCGCTTTAAAGTCTGATTCAACCCACCATTTCTTTAGAAATGCCTGTACCAAGTCAGGGTCATTACGGTTTTCACAGTTTTCCGGTTGTTGACTGATTTTGTCTGTTTATATAATTATGAGTTTTGACTTTCCCTTTGTAGGATTGCTCGGAGTTCGGTAATTTTGTTATTACCCTTATTTACTTGTTTTATGCAATGCACACTTCCATTTATTGACCACTACAAGTTCTACTGTTTTTTCTTGACGATTTTTCGTTTGTAATATTGTTATCCTGCATAAGGCTGAAATATTGTTTACTTAACAATCAATTTAATTTGCATTCTAGCTTATTAATTAAGGAGAGGTATATCAAAGTAATGCAATTACCATTTATTAATGTTTAAAAATAATGCAATAATCATTTATTTATGTTTTAAGGTAATGCAATAATCATTTATTTATTTTTTAAAGTAATGCAATACACATGTATGTATGTTTTATTTTCAGTAATGCAATAAACATGTATTTGTTTTAAAGTAATGCAATAAACATGTATTTGTTTTAAAGTAATGCAATAAACATGTATTTGTTTTAAAGTAATGCAATAAACATGTATTTGTTTTAAAGTAATGCAATACACATGTATTTGTTTTAAAGTAATGCAATAAACATGTATTTATGTTTTAAAGTAATGCTATAAACATTTACTTATGTTTTAAAGTAATGCAATAAACATTTACTTATTGTTTTAAAGTAATGCAATAAACATTTATTTATGTTTTAAAGTAATGCAATAAACATTTGCTTATGTTTTAAAGTAATGCAATAAACAGTTATTAATGTTTTAAAGTAATGCAATAAACATTTACTTATGTTTTAGGCCTCGCATTACAACCGTACAAGATCATCATGTGATGGTGAATTCAAACAGAATTTAAACAGAAAATGTGATAGCTGGGTTTGTTCGATCATAGCTTATATTTACTACTGGTCTGTTAGACACTTCGCCAGTAGTTATTTCGTTGAGAGCTCACCTGTTTGGTGTCAGAAGACCTGGGTTAAAAATTGCACTGAACTTTATAAGTAATAATTAGTGTATCTGTATTACCATTATTATTTTTATAAAATGGCGTGACTTCGTTTATATTCATTCTGTGATAAGGTTTGTCATTTACTTGCTGCACGTCGATAGTTTTCTCCGGGTACTCCGGTTAATGTTACATGTATTGTGTTTAACGCCGCCACTTTCAACAATATTTCAGTTATATCGTGGCGGTTAGTTAGAGGAAACAGGAGGACCCGGAGAAAACCACCGTCCTGCCATATCTCACTGTGTACAACAGTGTATCAATATGCAAATCTCCATAATATAATAAGCATGTACAATGTATATAAATTTTTTGAGGAGTTGAGAACAAACATTTTGATGAACTAATCAAGGTCAAAAAGGGCACTAACTCTTTCATAATTGGACGGTCTGATCAGTCTGCTATAACGATATACTATTCTCCATATGGTAATCCGTAAGTTTGCAAAGTTTTTGGTGAATTCCAGCACCAGGATTTTCAACATCATGTACCGGTATTGTGGTCTTTTTGTGTTCAGCGAGTTCAGTTAAGATGAGAGGTGATTGTTTGTTTTGCTAATATTGATGACCATCACTGCCGGTTTAAACTTTCTTTTCATAACGAATCAGAGGGCCCGGGTGGCTCAATGAGTTAGGTAGTTGTAGGGCCCGGGTGGCTCAATGAGATAGGTAGTTGAAGGGCCCGGGTGGCTCAATGAGTTAGGTAGTTGTAGGACCCAGGTGGCTCAATGAGTTAGGTAGTTGTAGGGCCCGGGTGGCTCAATGAGTTAGGTAGTTGTAGGGGGCCCGGGTGGCTCAATGAGTTAGGTAGTTGTAGGGGGCCCGGGTGGCTCAATGAGTTAGGTAGTTGTAGGGGGCCCGGGTGGCTCAATGAGTTAGGTAGTTGTAGGGCCCGGGTGGCTCAATGAGTTAGGTAGTTGTAGGGGGCCCGGTTGGCTCAATGAGTTAGGTATTTGGATTACCTAACAACTCATACAAGCCTATCACCAATATGGCGTGGGTTCGCGCCCGGCCTTGTAAATTACAAAAAAGGGTGCACTCGACTCGCAACCGCAAGTAATAAAGTTTACCAGTTGCTTGCCATGGTCGGTGGTTCTCTCCCGGTACTCCGGTTTCTTCCACCACTAAAACTGGTCGCCACGATATAGCTGAAATATTGCTGAAAGTGGCGCTAAAACACCAAAAAATCAAATCAAATCAAATCATAACGAATCGTACAAACTTTCTGATTATATTTATATCAAAAAGGGAAATAACTCTTTCAAACTGACATAACTATATGTGAAACCTTATATGGTAATGATAAAGTAGGCAAAGTTTAGTGGAATTCCCATTTAAAATGTAGGAGCTACACATACAGGTAAACATATCTAAAAATAAAAGTCAAAAGGGGCAATAACTCTTGCAAAAATTGTCAGATCTATTTACCATAAAAATATATGAATCTCTATATGGTAATAATCAAGCATGAAAAGTTTTCAGGAATTCCAGTTTAAAAATACAGGAATTGAGTGTAGAAACTTTTTGATGAAATATACAGATGGAAAGGGAAATAACTCTTTCAAAAAGGGTAAGACCAATATACCCTTAACGATATGCAAATCTCCATATTGTAAAAAGAAAACATGCAAAGGTCTAAGTAATCCAATTTAAAAAGTTGGAGTAGTTGCGTTATATACTTTTGAGACTGAGGAACGGACGGAATCAGGATGAAAACAATATATAATGCTTTTCGTCTCAATATTTTTAGCCACCAGACTTTATCACAACCAATCGGAGATGTGCCTACTTATTCGAGGATTACATATGGATAATTGCTCTGTTGAATTTTTTTTATTTTGATGATTTTGAAACTTTTTGATGAAATATACGAAGTCAAAAAGGGCAATTATTCTTTCAAAAATTATCTGATCAATTTACTGTAATAATATGGGAATTTACGTGTGGTAATAAGTAAGCATGCACAGTTTTGAAGAATTTCCATTACATGTACAAAGACTGATGAACTTTACGGAATCTGAACGAAAACAATATGCATTGATGTTCGTCACTTATATTTATACCTGGTGTTGGCCCGATAGTCCGAAAGCCCCAATAGTCCGAAGGCATGATAGTCCGACAGTCCAATAGTTCGAAGGCTCGATAGTCTGAATGCACAATAGTCCGAAAGCACAATATTTCGAAGGTCCGATAGTCTGAAAGCTCAATAGTCCGGATGATCTTCCGAAAAATCGTCCAAAGCAATGCATTGTTGAAGTAAAAAAAGATATGCCTGCCGGTTCATTATAACGAAAACAGAGAATTTCTATGCTACATTCATTGTATGTTAATCTAAAATGGCATAATTTAATGGTAACACATATATATATTTAGTATTAAACTAGTATCACAAGTAACTTTGAGATCCAGTGGGACAGATATATTGTATGGTTGTCACATGCTTAGATGTTTAATTTGTATAATATACTTTATTTCCTGTGACTATGATGAATTCTTCATCATCCTATACAATATATTAAAAATTGCTGAGTTAGATTGCTGTCAAATTATAATATTAAGTACTGTAAATTCAGAAATTTATGGGTGCATTTATTATTGCGAATCACTGAGAGCGCCCACAATGCGAGTTTTAATTAATGGATTTCATTTTATGTTCTAATAGAACATTACTTCCGAAGATAAAAATGCCTGTTTTTATTAATGCCATGAACGACCTGTCGCAATAATTTCTGAATTTACAGTACATGTATATATATGTACCATCTCCACACGCTTAGACACATGTCTTATGTCTCTCTCTAGATTTTCCTTAAGAGAAAAGGTAACACTTATACTATTGAAGCTATATTTTTATTATATAGCGGATGTGGCCGAGTGGTCTAGGGCGCTGGACATAAGGCTAAGTGATTGGTGCTGCAGTGTATCAATGGTGTAGGTTCAAATCCAGTCAAGGGAAGAACAAAACTTTGTCAGTTCAAAGATTAATTCTAACACTGTTTGGTTTAATTTGCAGACGTATATATATAATTAAACCAAACAGTGTTAGAATTAGATTTTAGAGCTGTCAAATTTTTGTTCTTCCCTCGACAGGATTTGAACTCACACCATTGATACACTGCAGCACCATTCGCTTATCCTTACGTCCAGCGCCCTAGACCACTCGACCACATCCACTCCCTGAAAAAGGAGCTTCAATAGTCGTAGTGTTACCTTGTTTCGTAAGGCAAATCTGGAGATAGACGTAAGACATGTGTATAAGCGTGTGTAGATGGTACATATATACTTAATATTATAATTTGACAGCAACCTAACTCTGCAATTTTTAATATATTGCATAGGATAATGAAGAATTCACTATACATTCACAGGAAATAAAGTATATTATACAAACGTCTAAGCAAGTGACAACCATACACTATATCTGTCCCACTGGATCTCAAAGTTACTTGTGATACTAGGTTAATACTAAATATTAAATATACGTCTGAAAATTAAACCAAACAGTGTTAGAATTAGATTTTAGAGCTGTCAAATTTTTGTTCTTATATATATGGATGTGGTCGATTGGTCTAGGGCGCTGGACGTAAGGCTAAGCGAATGGTGCTGCAGTGTATCAATGGTGTGGGTTCAAATCCCGTCGAGGGAAGAACAAAAATTTGACAGCTCTAAAATCTAATTCTAACACTGTTTGGTTTAATTTTCAGACATATATATATATATATATAACCGTTTGACTTTCGAGAATAAATCCAAATTGCAAAAAGGGTGTATTTTTTGTTTAGAAAGCAATTAACCACAGCATATTTGTCAGTATGCATGTACATAGTAGCAACACTATTAGATATTAAATGATTACGAATTTAAATGACTTTAAAATTAAATAAAAGAATGAATAAAATTAACGGAAGAAATATATGTAGATGTTTAAATGAAATTGTAGTCAGAGCCGATATACATTTGTAACTGTTGCCACCTTGGTCCAAAAATTTGCTATTGTAGCTAAACTGTGTTTTTTTAACCTACTGTACTACCGTGAAGTTAGATATCCAATTTCTAACAAAGGGAATCCATCTTTTATTAACATTGATATTCAAAGACGATTCACTGAAAATGCTTAAAAAAGGAGTGTAAACCGTTTATCAAGCTCCTGTCGGAATAATTTTTTTTTCTATTTGAGTTTTGGACTATCAAACCTTCGGACTATTGGGCCTTCTGACTATAGGACCTGCGGACTATTGGACTGTCATCTTAGAGCAACCATTCAGATTGCATCACAACCAATCAAACACACCCAGATTTGTATCACAACCAGTCAAACACATGATATTATTTTAGTTATTTATTTACATTATGTACATATATATATTGATCAGGTAACGATGAAGATGAAATTTAGTCTAAATTTAGTTTAAATCTTAGTCCTGGAGCAGCTCTATATCTAAACGTCCCCATCCACACCTGTCCATCAGTATCTGTAAATTCTCCTTCACCTTCTAATCTATAAATAGAAATGATGCAGTCAATTTAACATGCAAATTGTAAAACGTTTTATTTATATAAAACATCTACTGGTAATCATTTTGTCATATATTGTATGAAATGTGTAGGATCAAATTGTCTTCTGAAAAGAGAATAATATGTATATTTAAAAAAAAAACAAAACAAACAAAACCAATATCTTCAAAAAAATTACATTTTTTTCCCTTGTGCACAGTTTGTCTATATATGTTTAATAATATATTTTCTGGGTTAGGATTATGGGGTTAATGCCACTTTCAACAATAATTCAGTTATATCGCGGTGTTCAGTTTATTTGGTGGAGGAAACCGGAATAACCTGAGAAAACCACAGACCCCCTGTATTAAGAAGACACCTTTGGGACAAAGAAAAAGTTACCTTATAAGACAGGTGACCTCTTAAAAGAGGTTCATTTCATATGAAATTTTCTGTGACAGGACAAGAAAGAGGTGACCTTTTAATACAGGTGGCTGCTTAATAAAGGTGACCACATGGGCAGGTCTAACTGTATATATATATATATGAAAGCAAAAAAAACAATCTCACAATGACGAAACAAATTACAAAATTAATTAAAGTAATAATTGTAATGAAATCAGAAACACACTATGATCTGTAGCAATGGCAGAGAAAGGGAGACAACCCATTCTACCATAAAGGTCTTGAGTTGTTTTAGCCTTAATTCAGATATGGTATACCGTCAGAAGCCTGAACAATGTGTAATAACTGTTTTATCTTGAGAGGAAAGAAACCAATTTGTTTTCCTCAGGAACAAGTAGAACAAAGAGCTGAAAAATGTCTTAAAATGCTGATTGAACAGGATTTCTAGTCTCTTATAACAATATATTAGGTTTGTTTGATTGTGTTTAATGCCACTTTCAACAATATTTCAGTTATATCGTGGCGGTCAGTTTTATTGGTGGAGCAAACCGGAGAAAACCACTGACCTGTCGCAAGTCACTGACAAACTTTATCACATAATGTTGTACACCTCACCCTGATCGAGATTCGAACTCACAACATTAGCGGTGATAGGCAATGATTGCATAGGTAGTTGTAAATCCAACTACCATACCATCAAGGCAATGACAGTCCCTCTACAATAGGTGTACAGTTACAAATATATTACACCAATAACACATACAATTACATTAATATGTACTTGTTTTCATTAAACTGGCCAGTGTAAGATGAATCATTCGGCCATGTGTATGTTCCCGAACCATGAAATTGATTGTTGACAAAATTGCCCTCGTATTTAGCACCGGAGGGGTGTGTTAGAGTCCCTTGTCCATTCATTCTGTCCTGACTCCACTCCCCTTCATACATTGTACCATCCATAGTGATATGAACTCCTGTACCAGATCTGTCCATAGATCCATCGTTGCCATGGATATATTCTCCCTCTGAAAATAGTAACAAAAATACAACTATCGATGGTTGCCATAGTAACAGTTTATAGTCCATCAGTGTATCAAGGTCAAAGTGACAGAGGGACATTCATGGTCATGATCGTATGGTAGTTGAATTTACATCTATCTGTGCAATCAGTGCCTATCACCACTAACATTGTAAGTTCAAATCCTGCTCAGGCGAGGTGTACTCAATACAACATTATGTGATAAAGTTTGTCAGTGACTTGTGACAGGTCTGTGGTTTTCTCTGGGTACTCCCGGTTTCCTCCACCAACAAACTGATCGCCACGATATAATTGCAACATTGTTGAAAGTGGCGTTAAACACTACAACAGACATATCGAAAATCCAAGACAACTTGTCTGACATTCGGTCAGGCAATTTAGAAAAACTGTGACCGAAATAAAATTTGTCTGACTGAAAAAAAACCTAAAATGCCACCACATATTCCGCATCGCCATTACAAACTCTTTCATATTTTGCTTTACAGCCAATGAAATCACGAGCCGCATGCTCTGCTTGGTAAGTATTACCAATGTCAAGCCCTTTGTATTTGTCAACTTGGCACAGCCATTTATACTATTTATAGTCAGTTAATGGTCTATTTTGCTTTGCAGTAGCATGTGCATTTCTGAAAAGGTAAGCCAACCTGTGAACCTCTGAAGATTTTAATAGTTTCAATGTTACAGTCTTTCCTGCCTCAAATACCATTTTTTCAGTTGTTAATTTCCTCTTAGCACTTAAAGCAACAATTGCTTTCATGTGGGTTTTGGACTGTTCATGTCAGTAACAGCCGATGCTCTTAAGTTTGAGCAATGGCTTATGAAGGGGTTACTGATTTTATCACTTTGGAAAATATCACAGTTTTTTTCTCTCGATAAAAACTAACCAAGGTCGCTCTGTTTGCCATTTTGAGGAAAATTTTCTGTCGGAACGATTTTTTTGATATTCTTGTTTCTTTCTCTGCTTTTCATCGTAATTTTCAATTTGTTTCCTTTTTTTCCTGGGGTCGCCCCAGGATAGAATCTCAACAGTGACATTTTGAGGAATCAGGTCATTATTTGTGTCGAAACACATTCTCTCAAATCATGAATCTTTCGTACCTAACCATGTCGGACCACTAAGTTCCGATTTTTTTTACAAATGACAATGTACCAAAATATTAGGTTTTAAGAACATATTTAATGAAGAATACAAACTTTATCAACCTAAAGAAACTTACGAATATATATTTTCAAAATACAAATAGTTAAAATGATAATTGTCTTGGTTTATTTTAAAGACCGATCTAATCAAACGCCGATCTATGGTTGGGACGAATTATATTTCTTAAAGGGAAGTTACTGGATTGGGAAAACGCAATGGTCAATGGAAGTTATTCACAGAAAACGCTTATTCAAAGAAATAAACATGCTATTGCAAGAAAGATCGACTTTTAAAGACAAATTGTTTGACCGACCGACAAAGAGAAAAGTGTTTCCTGACCTAAGTAGAGAGCAAATTTTTACCGGACTTTCAGACCGATGTGCAGAAAATATCGTCGGACCGGCTTTAATGTTACCCGTCAGGTCTGACGGTCCTGTATATTTTGATATGTCTGCTATAACCCTAACACCCTCCTAATGTTAAAACTTAAATATTCTTTTTAAAGCAATCGAAGTCAAGCGTGTTCCTTGATAAATTATCCAAGTTTGAAATAATGACCTTGGCCTGTTTGCGTCGGGTGTATTAAAACAGAATTATATGTAATGTAATTTCTACGTTGTGTGTCTTACCATACTTATCTCCGTTTGGGAAAACATAAACTCCTTTTAATACTGTTGGAGCACTGTCTTCTTTCTTCTTATCTTTCTTGTCTGAAAATTTTAACAAAAAAATATCAATATTTACATACATGACTAAAAGCAGTAGGGGGGGGGGGTCTTTTTCAGAAGGACGCAAAATGATGCATTATGCTGCATTTTGGATATAAAATCTGTGTAGTCAAAACTTTAAATATAGTATGGTAAAACCATGTCAAAATGGAATTTTTTCAGAAGGATGCAAAATGGTGCATTCTGTTGCATTTTGGATATAAAATCTGTTCAGTCAAATCTTTAAATATAGTATGAAAAAAACATGAAAAAATGGAAATTAGCATTTTACATATATATATTTGTCAGAGTTTTAATAACACAGACTGTGACATAGGTATGAAATACAATTAAAAGATTACTTCCTGTAATCTAATCAAAATAGATGTACGTCATTTCCGTGATTGATTGAAAAATCAGTCCTGCAGAATTCACAAAATGCAAATTTATTTCCCTTTCGGGAATGTTTAATGAAATGAAACTCATCAGTCCATGCTGTCTTAAATACGTTGTCATAACGTAAACGAGCCTTCTTTTTTTCTGGCATTTCGGACATATTTATTCAGACATTGATGTTTAGGAATCATAAGTTCAAAATGTAGTGCTTCAAAACTTTATTTTAAATACCGTTTCTGATTGGTTTAATGATAAAGAATTGACCAATGGAAGTTTCCGGTACAAATTAAGAGGGAAACGATTACGGAAAGGGCCTAAATAATTTGCATTTGTACTCATTTATACGTCGTAGAAATCTACAAGAATAATCAACATAATTATGAACAATTCACGATAAATTTTTTTACATTTTTTTTTTAAATCGGTAGGAAAACATCTAATATCGGTAGGTGGTAGAAGACTTAAATATGCGGTAGACTAACGCACAAATCGGTAGGGTTGGCATCTATGTATTTGTGCGGATTATACATGACCCTTTATGGTATTTATTTGTTAATGATTTGATGTACATAACATATGAATCTAGTCCGGTGATGAGTGTGTTATTTTTTACATAGTTATGAAATGATACATACTGTGCTTTAATAAAAACAAAAACAAAAAACACAAAATAAAACAAAACAAAACGGACAAAAGCAGGGGAGATAATTCAAAATTTACTTTTTTTAGTAAAAAGGGGGAGATAATCCAAATATGAAATTTAAATAAAATCACAATTTTAACTGAAATAATTTTAAATGATCTGATATATCAATATATATTTTTTTTTAATTAATAATAATTATAATAAAATAAGAAATAAACTATCTTCCACAAAACTTCATTACCTTTTAAAAACAAATAACCCTTGAGGGCCTCAAGTTAGATTAGTGAACACTAATTGAGTATCCCCTCTTTAAATAAAGGTTATTATTATTATTATTATTAACACACATTTAGGATCTAGCTACCAGTGTGTGAAGACCCAAGATTGATATACTAAATGCTGTCATTATTCTCATTCATTTGAATTGTATTTTAAAAACTGACATAAATTTTGTCATATTTTCATTGAAAATTATGAATTATTCTATCAAATTTTTCCCCTGCTTCAGTGCTTGTCATATCTTTTATACTGTTTATGACCCTTTAAATAAATCAGTGGAATCTTTATTTCCTAGTAGTCCCATTTCCTTTTCTGATTGTCATCCAAATAATATATTCCCCTTATTTCTAGAAAATTTATTTATTTTCTGTGACATATGTTGATAATTGATGGGGAGGTATATAGGAGGGAATCTCATCCCAAATTCCCATAGAAATATTTCCGGAATCATGAAAATTAAAGAATCACACATTGAATTCCGATAAAGCTTAATCCCAAAATTCTTACACTTACAATTCCAAAATCCTGAATTCCTGCAAAATAAAAGGCTCAATCACGTCTGGCATGTCACCCCGGATATGGTGCGTCCACTGCTCATAATTCAGGCAATACATTTTATTTTTTTAAATGGAAGATATAAAAAAAAAAGGTCTTGGTCTGAAATTAAGCAGGTGAAAACCTATTAGTAATTATGTAAGTGTAGATTACAAGATTACAGTGACTGACATATGAGGTGCAGCATGATGGTGATTAAGGCGAGGTGAAGTGATGGCACGTGGAAAATAATGTTTGGGGCATAAATTTGAAATATTTATGGCCAATCTATAAAATATTATGAAAAGAAAGTCTAAACAGTGATGGTCAACAATTCCACCAAATTTATCGACAAGACGAACAATTACCTATCACTGCACATCATTCAACACAAAAATGACAAATGCCATGTAAATGTTTGGCACTGGAAATCCATGTCCTGGTTTGGGACAGGCACAAAAATGTGGCAGAGTTAAACCATTTAACTAAATTCTAGCCCTCACTGCCAGTATTAACCAATCTACATGTATGAAAAAGTTTGGATCCAATCATGTTTATTGTTTCCGAGAAGATATTCTCCATTATGGCTTTTATTTTAACTGTTTATTGAAATGGTTACCAATCTTTAATTTTCTTATCAAAATTAAATGTAAAATAGAAAAAAACCAAACTTTGGAGATGACCATATAAGGAATAAGGACCATAACATAGGACTTAAATATAGAGACTAGTAAAATGGGGTATTCTTGATTTGTCAGAGGGTATTGAGTGAAAACAAATAAAACATAGCATTAACATTAATAACAAACTGTTAGAGATTATTAGTACACATTGTTGTATTCTCTGCACCATAGCTCTTTATGGTCTTTTCTCTACAGTAAATAAATGACCATTAAGAGCTATGGTTTTGCAGCTACTTATATGAGTCTAAATTACTGCTTAGATAACAAATTACTGTCATGCTTCAGTTTGCTTATTGTTCTACAAAACTTCTCTACGGTAATAACCGAATGCAATTGGTTTGCAGTATTTAATCTGAAATATTTGTTGTATGCTTTAATGAACTGTTGAAAAGTTTTATGAAATTATTTGTAAGTCATTGAATGATGGGTTTAGAAATACAAATTCCCTTCCAATCCAATCAGATAAATTGGATTTGTAATTATATATAGCTCTCACTAAAAAAAACAAAACAGAAACACTGCCTTTAAAATTGCTCTTCATTTTTCACATTCAAGTTCACACAAAAGAAAATTATGTTAGCCTTACAGGGGCCAATCTTTGAAACTTTACCCATTAAGATATTTAATGTACCATCCAAGAATTAAGCAAATTATGATATGAAATTAAATAAATATTTAATAACAGCCAAATCATAAAATATCATGTAAAATCTACAAATCAAATCATGTTTAAAAATATTTCCTTTTCCAACAATTAAAGCTGAGTTACTCTAATCAATTGTACTAAGCAGTAATTTACTCATAACGAACACATTTTTTTTTAATTTACCACATCTTTTGTTTCGTAGGATTTCACACAATTATAATTTACCTTCAATTTCAAATTGATTTTCTGAAATAAATTCAAGGCTTTTCAAATCTTCATCAACAATCTGATAACCTTTTAAGCTACAGTGAAACCTGTCTAAACCGAACCTTGTACATGTATATACAGAACATTAAATCAAGTGCTAATGTAGGAATCTTTGTTAATTTAACCTGTATAAACCAAATACATGCCTATTCCGAACACAAAAGCTGGTCTCAATGAGATTCGGTTTAAACAGATTTTACTCATGTATATCTTTGTTCACAAATTTATACATTAGTTTACAATTATATTAGCAGTTAATTTTCTCTTTGATCTTTGCACACAATAAATATACAATATTAGTGTAGTGTCTTAAAATATAAAGTTTATGTGTACGAGGCTTAAAAACTGTGGGAACCAGGGATAAAGGCAAGGCTTGCCAAGCCTTTCCCCAGTTATGTGTCAAATACATATAACCTTGATATTTTAAGACAGTGTATTAATATTGTGTTTATCCTGCAGAAAAAAATTACATTAATCCATTGAGGTTTACATGTATATTTTTAATTAGATAATAAAAATATATAATTATCCATTGATTGCCCCTTTTGATATTTTCTGTTTATAACAAGAAGTGAACTGATTTACAACTAACTTCCCAAAGCTCAACAGGTAAAACATGCAAACGGGGTACCAGAAAAGCTATATTTCTGTCAGTGACCACATATAGCAAATGTTGATTCAGTCAATACAGTTTGACCACTCAAATAAAACAAGTGCAGGATAAATATCTATTATCAAGTGTCAAATGTGATATGAAATGTTATCTTTGATTTCAAATGTGATGTTATATTGATGTGTCAATACAAGAATTATCAGCTTCATAGATCCTCGATTAACATAGTCAAATTTGTATTAAGAAGTCACCTTTTGGACAAAGAAAAAGTGGCCTTTAAAATAAAGCAGGTGACCTCTTAAAAAGGATTCAAATCAAATGATATTTTCTATGACCGGACAAGAAAAAGTTGACCTTTTAACAAAGGTGATCGCTTCACAGGTCTCACCTGATCTTAATAAGCATCGCTCTTGATGGTAGAAATGTGGTAAAAAAATTAAATATAATGAAAAACAGTTGAATACTATGTAAACTAATTCATTTGTCAAAACCGGCAACAGAAATTAAAATAGTATATCCGGCATTTTGGTTATGCACAAGAAATATCAAGATGGCTTTCGCATCTAAAAAAGCAATAAAGTTTTGAACTTGATTATTTGTAATAAATAATTAAATTTTTGGGGGTATATTCTGAAATATTTTGACATTTTGGCAAATCGATTCTATATTTGAATCTGAAATGTACTCTGGAAGCAAACATGTGATACATTGTTTTTACTATGATGTTGTGTCTTTACTATTGACGTTTACACTGTATGCATTTCGCAAGTTTTAAGTTTCTGCTTGTCGAAGACCAATTAAGATTTTTGCCTCAAAAATGAATTCTTGCAATATTATGAAACGTTTTATTATGCATGGTAATGCATTTTTTTTCTTTTATTTCTCATTTTTTTGTTACATGATTAACAGAAGTATTTACATGTACCTTTCAGTGTCTATGCATTAAACATACATTGTATTTTATCCATATAAACGAAAGTCTTATGACCCTATGAGTAGCCTATTTATCTCTCACTTCTCAGGTCGAACCTGCATTTTGATTGGGTCATCAGCTTTCTTTAAAACAGTCTGTTTAACAGTAGTCTGAGATTCCTCTGCCATCTGACCGCTTTTTGTTCGACTTGCTGGAGCCGTGGGACGTCAGAGCGCTCTCCATTAGGAAAACAGCAGATTTGCCGCTCCAACTATGGGTCGGCACATTTTCACATTTCGTGGCTATCAGATTTTATTTTCTATCCGAAACCCTTATATAAATCACTTCACCAATCATTTTTCTATTCATTCATAACCATCTTACCCTCAGAAAGTGGTGTTACACTCGATTACAGCACGATCTTCACTGACCCTATTATTTCGCCATATCACTTTCATTTTCGAACCAACAAACGTGATTTTGCGATACTAACTGAATGATGACAGCAACGCATTGCATGATGGGAGCTATTTAATGCAGCGTGCCAAATTATTTGCATACGTAAATAACAAACAAATCACATGGAAGACGATATAAAGCATATTCTGCAGGACAAACAGTTCCATCTACAGTTCAAATCAGAGCAGATGGAAATAATACAAAATGTGTTGGAAAGAAATGATTCAATGGCAGTGTTACCCACGGGCTTCGGAGAAAACATGTGTTACGTTCTCCCCCTCTCATTTTGGACAAGGACAAGGTAAGATCATACAGATCATGATACATTGCAGTAATCGTAGTTTTCTCAAAGTCACGTGACAAATCAGTGTTTATCGTTTCCATTCGTGAATATTTAGTTTGATGCATTGTTGTTGTGTATCAATCATAATTGTTATTTGTATATGCCCTCATGTCGGAGTCATGGGGCCCTGATTTGGTCAATAAACTTATTTCTATTTCTATTTCTATAAAAAAATTACGACTGTATTTAGAAATATCCAATATTTCTATTTAAATTAACCTATACCTGCAGGCATATTTGCTTCATAAACTGTTAGACTTTAAAATGGTAAATATTTAGTCCTGCTACGAACTCATCAGGAGGCAGACATTTGTAAACAAACTACCATGGAAATGAAATATCGCGAGAAGTAGTTGATGGTGTATTTTCGTATAATCCTGTTTATAAAATATCTAAACTGTATAATTGTTCGTTTAAAATGTTTTGTTATAATTCTAACTTGCAATAAAATTATACATACAATAAATAAATAAACATTACAACTTCAAAATATTTACGAAACTAAACATATTGCCGGTGACATTGATACTGACATTGGCTCTGAAGTTTCTGAAAACAAGACTTGAAATGTTTCGTCCAACACGACTTGCTCGTGTCTTGTTGAGGCTTCAGAGAAAGCACAGCAATAATTTAAGAACAATATCTTCTAAAAGTAGTCTAACATATACAAATCCAAGGTAAAGAAAACTGAAAAAAATACTTGTGGTCATTAAAAAAACGATTTTTTTATGTAATTATTTATATTCTGTATTGCCCAGTTTCAAGTCATTTGAAACGGTCGGAAATGAAAACTAATTGTCGCATTGCGTCAGATTAAAGTGCAACTGAAAGATAATTTTGTTTGCAACTTGGAGTTAGATTCCACAATGTCAATGACATCAGTCTGCAAACAAACACTACTCACGACACTAGCCCTATGGTAGGGTGGTCAAGCCAAAAATTGAAATGCTAATAAATCATCCAATTATAGTTTAATATGACAGTACATACAAAATGGGAAATTTTGGTACAAAAATTATTAAAATCGGTTGAGCTGTTCAAAAGTTATGGCCTTTTCGGTGAGCCAAAAGTGGTCGATTTTCTGTTTTTTGGAAAAATGTTAAAAAAAATGACATTTTTGGACCAAAATATATTATTTTCACTACCTAATAGGTTATCATGCTTTCTTCTATAGTAATGTATCCTCCTTATGCTTCAAAAAGAGGTATTATACACACCTGTAGGTGTTATATGAAAAAAATGTCACAGAATTTAAAACATTGAAAATAGCCTTTGGACTTAGTTTTTTTAATTTATGTGTCAGCTGTCTGCTTGTTCAAACTACCAGGTTTGTGGTCAAATATCTTCAAAAACCTTTAACTTGCAAGGCTGAAACATGCAGCACTGTCCACAAAGTGCCCAGTCTCTAGGTAAAAATATCAAGAATATCATTTATTCAATTAATATATATATTTTTTTAATATTATTTCCTTTGCGCAGGCCTCCATAATTTTAACGTCAAATTTTATTCGAAAAATCAAGTTTTTGGTCATAAAAAATCTGAAAAAAGTACTAGAATTTTTCTGAATACTGATTTTGGTAGGGAAAAGAACCCTCTAACAGGGAACACCTATATTTATCAGCAAAAAAAATTCTCAAAGTCTGTAGTGCCAGAATTATATACGCCGCAGCTTAATATTTTGAGCTCCGTAAAGTGTAAAAATAAGCTATTTTAGGGAATTAATTATATTTTGTATGCTCAAATTGATATTTTTATGGTAAACAACCTCAATATCCATACATCAATGAAGTTATTATTACAGTTTGTGTAAAAACTGCCATTTTTTCCATTGAAAAGGTCAATTTTCTTTGTTCAATCAAAATTTCAGATAATTCCCGAAATTGATACAATTTCAATAATTGTTGAATATTATAATATTAAATGTTCAAGTGTTTGGTATTATTTTGATCCTATAACTGTATACTACAAGGTGAAAACTATCAGCAACCCCAATTCTGACACTGGTATGAACTATGTCCTGGTTCATTAGCCCTCTACCTGGAAATTTAGTATAAATAATATTTCAATTATGGCCCCGTATTCCATGAAAAGTCTTATTTGGATTATCAGATATGTTCTCTGTACAATTTATAAGCCAGCCTTGAAGTTATTTTATCTTTTAAACATTTAATTAGCACATTTTATACATTATTTTCATTTTTTTGTCTGAGAAAAACCTCAAATTTGACAATTTTAGCTGATTTAAGCTAACAGTTCATGCGATTAGAAAGTCCCAAATTTTCAAAGTTATCATTTTTATTGTCACAAATCAATAAACTGTTATCTTCTACTATTATCTTAATTCATAACAGTCTTCAATGTCACTCTCTTTTCCTTTATATACTATAATTTTACATTTGACGACTACAAATAGTGCTGTGTCCCAGTTCATGACCAACTTATTCCAAATGAAATCTTTGTGATTTCTTTAAATTGTGTGTTTTGTGATCCTATGCATATCCAATGCATATTTGATTAACTGAATCATAATCAACAGCATCAACTTTCAGAAGTGTCATTTTAATGATTTAAAACTCTTAATGATCTACTGAGATGCCATGATCACACCTGTAAAATAAAAAAAAACATTTAAAATATGTTATACAGAATAAAAATAAAGAATTAAAAATAATTTATCTTTTCCAGAAATAGTTTATCATACATGTACAAATGAAAAAAAGCTTTAATACAATGCACTCTTCCGACTAAATTATCTTTATGCATATATGCTTGGTGGCAAATAGATTCTATATGAAAAATAGCATTATTCCAGAAATGTTTGCTGCATGCATCATAAATGTTCTGTCATACCAAACAAGTTTGCATACAGTAATGGTGTAATGAAAAAAATGTAATTAATTAAACTTAGCATATCACATGCACTGCCACTGATTACATTGTATATACATATAGCCAGAATGTTAATACATTCACATACTGTAATGTATGCATTAAGCATATATTTCATAAAGCTTCCCTAATAGCACTGAAACATAATAATTATGTTTTATAACAATTTAAATAAATTGTTCAAAAATGTTGCATGGAAATTCATGTTACTATTTTAGTATTTAAAAACAATTGTCCTATGTATTGCTACAATATACACTAGGAACTTGATGAGAAATGCATAAAAAGTTTTCATGTAGACAAATTTCATTTAAAACCAAAAAATATAAAAAATCTTGAACATTTCACAAAAGATCCCCCCTTTTCTAAAAATATCAAAGAATACCGGAACAACTCCTTTTATATAGATGTATTAATAAATCCCGATAATTTCCGAACAGCCATGATTACGTCACCAAAGCTCTGCTTGGATAAAGTTATTTATAGATTGGGAGAATTTGACAACTTTATATTGATGCTTGCCGTTTTCGCCATTTTTCGAGTAAAATAATAAAATCGTGAATTAAATCCCATCTCTTTTTCACTTATCGAAGCAAAGATATATATTTATTCAGTTCGTGTAAAGTTTCTGTGCGATTTTTGTGCATCTTTTGTTTTCAAAATTAACCCCCATTTGATCCGGTTGAAAACGATATTTCTTTTGAGAATAAAACTATATTTTAGAAGAAGTTTTGTTACTTACCGTGCATGATTGACCTCCGTGGTCTGAATACATCAATGCTAGATAATTATTGTATCAATTGGTAGAACAATACGTCGGTAAATTCCATTTTTCTTTGGTACAACTCTGAAATTGTCCTGGCCAAGATGGCGGAAGACATACATTTCGGTCATGCGCCACACAACGTCCGATAACTCTTCCCGCTCAACTCTGATTGCAAAGTCGGAAAATATGGACTGAACATCCATTGATTTCCGGGAGCTATTACTGCTTATCCATTGAAACCTTGGCGGCATATCTTTAGAGGAAGGTTCAGATTATTGATATCTGACTGTTAACTTTTTGCGGAAAAGCGGTAAACGAGTTTAAAACAATGTTTGTAAACTTTTATATTTTACGTTACGATTTTGACTTTTAAAAAATTCTTAACAATCGGATTGGTAAAATTGAAGACTTTCTGCAAATTTTAAGCCATGCATGAAGAATATTGGTTCAGGGATAGCTCCCGGAATTATTTTTGAAAATGGGCTGTTCGTTGACACATAAATCAAGATGGCGTCCGATTTTCTCGAAACGACTTCACTTTGGACGTTCAGTAGTAGTACCCAATCATATTTTTAATGCTTATAACTACCAAATTAATAAAGTTCTAGTTTTCAAGTTTTATCTGATATATTTTTTATCACGAAATAATAAATTTTAGGTGTTTTTCTAATGAAATGAAAAAGGTGAAAATTCGGGTTTTTCTACTCCGACAGAAAATAATAACGCTATCGACGACTACGTTTGTCCTCCCTACCTATGGCTATGCCCCTGTCTTGTTAAAAAAAATAGTTCGGTCTAGTTCAATTAGTAAGAAATTCTTCTAAATTGATGTTTGGGTTAGTTTGTCAAAATGTTTTTGGCACAGACTGTGACATTTTCTTCATTTGAATCGCTTTTAATGTGTGTGTTCTTATTTGCATACAACTTCGGATGATGTGACTTGGAATTTTTGGCAGGAATTGCAACCTGGGTTAGTTTGATTGGATGTCCTTAAGAATTTTTCTTTTAATGTCAAATGAAGAGAATGGCAGATGATGTAAGAAAGCATTGCCATATTAAACTTGCACACTACCCTCAGATATCATGACTAAGCGTAAACAGAAAGTTGTTATTGAAAATGTAGAGGCAAAATTAAGGAAGCGAGGTAAACATCTTGGCATCCCATTAGAAACAAAAATGGTGACCACATAATGTTAAATCTCAGTAGAGATAGTCAAGGACGTGTTCATTTGTTCAAGGCGCCGTCGTTGTTGTGATTGTATGGTACATAATTTTTAATCCTTTAGACATATCATCACGGACATAAACCCACTGTGATAGACCTAAAGAGGACCATAAAACAAGGTGGTGGGGATTAAATTTTATGGCTCTAGGTCACTTGTGCGCCGATTGATATTTTACCGCCAATTAAGAGATTAGCGTTACCTGTTCTACCTGTTGATTTTTAATATCGTAAGCCGTAATTATTGCTACTGAAGGATGTATTTTTGACCATTAATTTTGTATCCTCTTGCTGTTAATATTTGACTGTTTGTTGCTTTTCATTGCCAAAGAATGTCTGTCTAGTTATCGTTTTCGTTTGTTTTAGAAAGTTCTACTTTATATCCTCAAGTTCTATATTAAGAATTTTGTTGAAACCGCAACTGAACTTTATCTTGTTTAATTTTAATTTCTCATTTTTTTTCTTCTGTTGGGTCGAATTCAGTATGTATTGAATTATTCGTAAATACGGGCTACTTCATAAATGTATTTTTTGTTTATAAGTTAAACCGCAGGCGCAGGGTTTTGAAGCACAGACTTTGCAAGCGCGGGTTTTGTAGTGTTTAGTTGGTAAAGAGCAGACTTCAAATTGATTATTGGTTTATTTTGTGTTTTGGACTTTAACCTCTCGTATTGAAAAAAATTAACAATTCAAGTAAACTGTTTAACACACTTGGCTTGTTACGTAATTCCGTTATAGATGAAAATAATTTTCTTTAAAATTGCAAACAAAAACCTATAACTGTGGGGGTTTTTTGGCTGTATTTTGTCACAAATCTATTGGGTTGAAAGCCAATTAAGATTTGAATTTGAATAAATAAATAAACTGGTGACATTTGATTTTGGTCAGATACTGTGTAATGTCAAACATTTGTAGGGGTAAAATCATGATAAAGGTTAATTCTTTATTTCCTTTCAACGTTTCTAAACTTTCTGCAGATTAGCCGCTAATTTCCAAAATTTATCCGTAAATTTAGTGACTTTTGGACATGTAGTACTTCTTCGAACGATCTGTTTATAAATATTTGTTTCGTTAATTTTTAATCAAATTCTTCAATGACCGTATAAAAATTATTTAGTACGTATTTCTACAACCAAAAGGGTTTTAACTGGGTTTTCTACGAAGATTAAAATAAAAAAAATTACTGAGCGTATAAAAATTATTTAGTACGTATTTCTACAACCAAAAGGGTTTTAACTGGGTTTTCTACGAAGATTAAAATAAAAAAAATTACTGAACGTATAAAAAATATTAGTGAACTAAAATGTAATATTGAACTGGAAATACGCTTTAAAACGTAACAAATCACGCATATCGCGCATGTGTTTATGAAACTTCATTTGTGCACAAGCCAGGTCACGTGTACGCGTGTCAATAAAATACTAGGTGTAGATATGCAATACACAGCCACGGTTAACAATCTTTGAAACAAATTTGCACAACCCATGATTTCACTGAATTGAAGTTGAATAATCATTTATTATTTACATTTTATTCATCAATTCGTGCTATTTTCTCGATCTCGGGATTTCATTCCCGGCATTACGTTGAAGGATGTTTTACGTTTTGAGGAAAGAAATAAAAAAAAAAATTTAATTCTGAGGGGAATCTGAGAGAGTACCTGAAAAAAAATAGGCGATATAAAAACGTAATTTCACCTGTACATCTTATCTGACTAGTTTACCTGTAAAACGACACACTTGATTACAAGATTAACACCTGGTGTTTTATTGCCCCCTGATCACCGACATGAATTAAAATTTTTAATCCCCATCACTCTCCTAGACATGACCACTATCACGGTGATTGATTACGGTATGTCCCTTTCTGTACTGTAGCTGAATTTATTTATACCCATGCAATCAGTGTCTATTATAAGCTAACGTCGTGAGTTCGAATCTCGCTCAGGCGAGGTGTACTCGATACAACATTATGTGATAAAGTTTGTCAGTGACTTGTGGCAGGTTGGTGGTTTTCTCCGGGTACACCGGATTCCTCCACCAATATAGCTGAAATATTGTTGAAAGTGGCATTAAACACCATAACCCTTACCCTAGCCCTTCATTTGAATTACTTGTAATATACATGATTATTTATGACCATATTTTTTTTAAATGGTTTGTGCGACATACTTATAAGTACATTTTGTAATTTATCCATAAAATCAATATTTTGTAAAAATAGAAAATTATCTATACATTTTGTGTCAATTGTAGTACATTGTACAAACGAAATGTCCATCATGATTTGTCTTCACACCCTTGGCATGTATTGTTGATTTTATGAGAAATAGATTTCATTTTTAGACAAAAAAATGATGGAACACAATTTTTCAGAAAGGTGACAAAAGTGTTAAGTTTAATTAACTTATATATAGAACTTTTTGTCTACAAAGAATATATAAAAGAAATGTTTTAGTGAACCTGTGACGTCAATACTGTTTTTGTATCCACTTCCCACATGCCCACTGTGGATAAACTCCAGCTTAAAGATGTCTTATTTGTCTGTCTACATATTAATATTAGAAAGTGTGAATTGTGCAATCTATGTCCACTGAATAGTGTGTACTGACATTGCCATATTGTCAAAAGAAAATTTTAACTGATGGTCAACATTTCCACCAATATCAACAAAGCCAACAATCACAATCACCTGATATCATTGAACACAATAAAGGTTATAGCATATGCCCAAAAGAAATCTCGGTTCTGGCTTGGGACTGGCAGTGTTAAATCAGTTAAAGGGATCCACATCTCAGACCAATGTAGCAGTTAAAGATGGGAACATGTGCAGTGAATGTTTTGACCCTTTCCAGTCCATAACTTGTCAGTCATGTCAGTGTCTACAGTGAGCAAATATATAGAAAAAGATGTATGTGATCACTTGGGCATCTTCTTTATATGTATTAATTTACTTTGCATAATTTAATAAATTTTTATTCTGTTTCTAGCAAAAATTATCATAAAAATGTGAGGCATCTTTTACAAGTACAGAATGTGGTACAGGCCAACAGATATTACAGTTCAGGTGAGATTGTTAGCTTCTTTGTTCATGTATATTGAACAGGGCTCTACACTGCGACCAAAACAAACACTCACATTTGCGAGTTACCTTTGTTAAATGCGAGTAAAAATTCTGTATTGATCGCCAGACGGCAAGTTTATATATCCGGAAAATTTAACATCCGACTTTGATTATCCGGTCTTTTAAATTGCACAATTGACTCAGACATAAAAGTTTTAAATCACATACTTTTGATGCTTGCAAGTGACCACGATGAGCAAAAAACAAAACCTTCTTACAAAATTCTTCACTAAAAATAAATCAGTTGAATCAACTGATCATGAAACTGGCCTGCCCGAAGCAGCATCGCGGGAAGTATCAATCGAAAATACTAATGAAGGTTCTAAAGCTGAAGGCGTAAATTCCAAGATGTCGGGAAGTCAAAGTTTTCGTGGCTCGTGTATGATTCTAGTTAAGACGTTATGCATTGTGATTTTTGCAGAAAGACAGGCCCGGATATTTAGACTATATTAGTTCAAAATTTACCCGTTTATTTATTTTATGTTTCTTTATTTACAAGTTTTAATAAATAAAAAAGACAAGTACAAAGACAAAAAAAATACAAGTAGCATCACAGACCTACAAAAAGTGAGGCTGAGTTCAAGAGAGTAGGCATCTCCTGTCTCATTCAGGGCATTAATAATTGTTTACATAAGAATACATATTGGAGTTATATACAAAGGTAGTATGAATTGGTATCAATACATTTTGGAGTTATATAATAATAATAGTTATAATTGACTGGCAAGTAACATTCTTTTGTTGGCGAGTAAAACATGTTTCCTTACTAGCCAAGGGCTAGTGGCACAGTAGTGGGAGCTGGTATGAATTGTAGAGCCCTGTTGAAAATAAGAATCAACCATGTTATTAAATGTAGGAAGAGGTTACATTTTCGGGCTACTTTCTATATATTAAAAATCCCACAGTTTAAAATAAGCATTGATGTGATGTGCTTGTTGTCAGTGGTCAGTCAGGGATTATCCTAGTGCATTTTATGTTAGAGAAACTGGAAGGTGAAATTCAACAATGGACAATCCATAGGCAACATTGGGTTCAAGACACAGAACGAAAACAAACAAAACAAAAAAAGGTGTAGCAATGCTGCTTTTTTTTGTAGTAAATGATTCAATCCTTTCACTCCAATAATTTGTGTTTTGTATAGGGATTATAATCCCATGATATATGGTATCAAAGAGAAAATTGTTTATAATACAGACTAAAACTGTCACATTATTATTGCCACGCCAGCCACTTTGATTTGTTTTCCGAGAATGGAAATCGCAGAGCAATCCATTTCGATGATTGAATGTTTATCGAGGATTGGTCAGAAATCAGCGATTACAATAATATCTTTTTATCACGATTGTCGCTTGATAACAGAAAAGTGAAAATTACAGAGATACTTGCAACTCATCACTTGTGTTTGTGACTCGCAACTCATCTAGACGAGTCCTGGACTCATCACTTGTGTTTTTGACTCACAACTCATCTAGACAAGTCCTAGACTCATCTCTTGTGTTTGGGACTCATAACTCATCTAGACGAGTCCTGGACTCATCACTTGTGTTTGTGACTCACAACTCATCACTTGTGTTTGTGACTCACAACTCATCTAGACGAGTCCTGGACTCATCACTTGTGTTTGTGACTCACAACTCATCTAGACAAGTCCTGGACTCATCACTTGTGTTTGTGACTCACAACTCATCTAGACGAGACCTGGACTCATCACTTGTGCTTGTGACTCACAACTCATCTAGACGAGTCCTGGACTCATCACTTGTGTTTGTGACTCACAACTCATCTAGACGAGTCCTGGACTCATCACTTGTGTTTGTGACTCGCAACTCATCTAGACGAGTCCTGGACTCATCACTTGTGTTTGTGACTCGCAACTCATCTAGACGAGTCCTGGACTCCTCACTTGTGTTTGTGACTCGCAACTCATCTAGACGAGTCCTGGACTACTCACTTGTGTTTGTGACTCGCAGCTCATCTAGACGAGTCCTGGACTCATCACTTGTGTTTGTGACTCACAACTCATCTAGACGAGTCCTGGACTCATCACTTGTGTTTGTGACTCACAACTCATCTAGACGAGTCCTGGACTCATCACTTGTGTTTGTGACTCACAACTCATCTAGACGAGTCCTGGACTCCTCACTTGTGTTTGTGACTCACAACTCGTCTAGACGAGTCCTGGACTCATCACTTGTGTTTGTGACTCACAACTCGTCTAGACAAGTCCTGGACTCATCACTTGTGTTTGTGACTCACAACTCATCTAGACGAGTCCTGGACTCATCGCTTGTGTTTGTGACTCGCAACTCATCTAGACGAGTCCTGGACTCATCACTTGTGTTTGTGACTCACAACTTGTCTAGGTGAGTCCTGGACTCATCACTTGTGTTTGTGACTCACAACTCATCTAGACGAGTCCTGAACTCATCACTTGTGTTTGTGACTCACAACTCGTCTAGATGAGTCCCGGACTCCTCACTTGTGTTTGTGACTCACAACTCGTCTAGACGAGTCCTGGACTCATCACTTGTGTTTGTGACTCACAACTCATCTAGACGAGTCCTGGACTCATCACTTGTGTTTGTGACTCACTATTTTTTTAAAACAAGAACTTAGGATGCACTAGTGACTTTTTGGTTGAGACTCGTCAAGGATCCATGTTCATTCACATTGATAAATTGATATTATTCATTTTAGTGTATCATGTCCATTGCAGTGCCTGAAATGGACGGTCGCCCAGTCACCAAATGCGACTAATATCTTATTCGGGCGACCAAAAGCTGCTCCAAATTAGGTAGTCACTGGCCCAACAAAAAACGTTTGGGTAATTGCCTAAAAGACCGTTAAAAATTGTTGTTTTACCGAAATCGGACATAAACTGTAACTTCAACGGTAGATAACTCTTCTGTTCTAGTCGAAAACGGTTTGTTACGAGCACAGCGATTGGTCCAAATACATTTTTGTAGCCAATGAATACACAGCTAATGTAATTTACTGTTCTCCCCAATTATGTATTTTTATCGAGCCAATCAATACACGTTTTCATGTAATACACAAGTATTCACTAAATATTAGAAAAAAAACATGTTTTTTTGTTTCTTTATGATATAATTATTAAAATTGTTAAAAATCACGAACGAAGTGGAAAGTTGTGAACAATAAAGAGAATTCTGTCAACTTATAATGTTTGCAATCTGGACAGTATCTTCCATGGTTCGGAAATTTATTCATTCAATCTGCTGCAAAATGTACATGTACGAATTTCATTTTACAGAAATCGGAAACCTTTTTGTGTCAATCCTTAGGTAATCATTGAAAAACTTTTCCCCAACAATGGAGAGAAAATCGTTGACAGTAATGTCAAACTACGGAAACGATCTGGCCTGTCATTTCTTTTAAACTTTTCATAGTTCATGTACACGGCTACATTCTTTTTTGGAACCAGAACTTTTGTTTACAAATTAAAAAATAACAGGAAAAGTTAACAGTTGTTTATATAACAGAAAATGACAGCACCGTTTGTTATTTCAACAAAGTGAGATACTTGTTTGGAATGAATAACCAACTGACATTACCCCAAACTGAGAGGTTATTTTACTTTAAAATCACTTCTTCATAGTGGATTGAAACAAGAGATGTCACTCTGGGGAGTGCAAGAGCGGTTCTTGTAGTGGCATTAGTCTACACTTTTCCGGATTTCTTTAATGTGATCATGGCATTGATCTCCCCTTACACAAACCAGCCTTTTATTGTCTATGGACTAGCATCGTTTCTTAAGACCACCCTAGCCAATGGCGTCAAGGTTGTCAAAAAGGTTATAACAAGTAAATTCAGGTTTCATTTGATAGCAATATATGCATTGGGGTGTTTTCGCAATTTCAGCTGCACAACTGTACCTACCAAAATTACCTTGAAGAGCCCCCCTCCCCCAACCCCCGTGAGACTAGTGAAAGAATTAATTTTAATGGTATTGATAAAAAACAATTAATCTGAAAACTGTTTATATATTGATATCTGATGTCTTTTTCATAAAAAAAATGTCACAAAATGTTTGGGCCACCATTATGCCATTTGGACCAGTGACTCTAATTTTTTACTGGCCCTCATTTCATGCACTGCATTGTGAAATGAATTTGATTTTTTATCATTTTTGACAGATTTACCAGCATGTTTGAAGGTGACCTTGCCAGCTTTGTCACCCACGATGGAAATGGGTACTATAAATAACTGGCAGAAGAAGGAAGGAGATAAGGTCGCCGAGGGAGATTTATTAGCTGAAATAGAAACAGATAAGGCAACCATGGGATTTGAATCATCAGAAGATGGTTACCTCGCTAGAATATTTTACCCTGCTGGGTCAAAAGATGTACCAATAGGAAAAGTAAGGTTTTATAGCATTAAAGAGGACAGGGGACACAGTGATCTAATGGTTAAAATTATAAGATGTCTATAATAATCTCTATCACTACTGATTGATTAATTGCTGTAAATCGTCTAGCGGTTAATTGTCTGATTAATTGCTGTAAATCGTCCAGCGGTTAATTGTCTTTGCGCTAACCCACTTTACTCGAAGACCGGGACAAGTAAAACTGGATTCGGACAAGTGAAAATTATGAAATAATTTGTTTGAATAAATAGAAAGTTTTTCTAAATTTGGCTTTCGGTCAAGTTGATGAAAAAAATTAAGACAAAGACTGAACAAATTCAGTGATATATAAAAATTATACTGAAATGAGGGAGGGATGGAGCAATTGGGACAACAAATCACCCACTATAGTGCACAGTTACATGTAGATCTATATTCACAACATTTTTGAAAATGGAGATCTAATTTTAATCATTCATTGCTTATATATTATTAAGCATATAAACAATAATAAAAACCGTAACGTTGTATCTCAAATTTATTGTGCACAACACGTTTCTTGAATAACCTTCAAAGAAAAAAACAGGTACACTCAAAGTCAAAGATTGGAAAGCCAAATTATTTAAAAGTCTAACTTTTTAAACAAGAGAAATCTAGCAGTTTTTTTATGATAACCAAACACAACATCAATCCATTTTCCAAAAATGACAACAAGACAACAAAAACAAAAGAATGATAAATGATATTGTCACTGCTGATATTTTTCACAATCAAGTTAGTACGGTAAATTTAAATGTACATATATGAGATGTTAAAAGAGAAAACCATTTGAAGTACAACGAAATAAATTTCTCAATTGGATGCATTTTGAAATAGCAACTTAATAGTTATCAGATTGACAGGTCAGAAATAATTGTTATTTGAAGTGAATATTATAGTAAAAAGAGCCATTTGTACAGATTGCAACAAGTACTCTTTTTACCCAAGTGTCTATCCGTCTGCTGAATAACAAAGTTCCCCTTAAGCAAATCATTTGAAATTTATACACAAGGTGACCATAAGGAAGCCCAACCTACATTTTAGACTTTACCACTTTATTATACCCCCGCTCGACGAGAGTCGAGGGTATATAGGGATCCTCATGTCCGTCCGTCACACTTTTGGTTTCCGGATAATAATTAAAGTACCGCTCAACCAAATCTTTTCAAACTGTAAAACAATGTTGTGGACCATTAAATACAGGTTAAGTTCTATTACGGTGTATTTCACATTTACCGTTCCTGAGTTATGGCCCTTTTTCTCTTAGAAAATAGGGACTTTTTAGGTTTCCGGATGATATTTAAAGTATGGCTCAACCAAATCTTTTCAACCTTTAACACAATGCTGTGGACCATTAAATACAGGTTAAATTCGATTACGGTGTGTTTCACATTTACCGTTCCTGAGTTATGGCCCTTTTTCTCTTAGAAAATAGGGACTTTTTAGGTTTCCGGATGATATTTAAAGTATGTCCCAACCAAATCTTTTCAAACTTTAACACAATGCTATGGACCATTAAATACAGGTTAATTTCGATTACATTGTATTTCGCATTTACTGTTCCAGAGTTATGGCCCTTTTTCTCTTGGAAAATTGGTACTTTTTAGGATTCCTAATGATATTTAAAGTACCGCTTAACCAAATCTTTTCAAACTTTAACACAATGCTGTATACCATAAAATACAGGTTAATTTTAATTATGGTGTATTTCACTTTTACTGTTCATAATTTATGGCCCTTTTTCTCTTAGAAAATAGGGACTTTCAAGGTTTCAGGATGGTATTTAAGGTACGACTCAACCAAATCTTTTCAAACTTTAACACAATGCGATGTACCATAAAATACAGATTAAGTTCGATTATGGTGAAATTGCCATTTACTGTTCCTGAATTATGGCCCTTTTTCTCTTAGGAGATAGGGACTTTAAAGGTTTCTGGATGAAAATTTGGAATGCGGGGGTATCTGTGATCACCAGATCAACTTTCTCTAGTTTATTCTGGAGTATCCTTTAACTGGAAGCATTGGACACATTCTTCTTTTTCTTTTCTTTTTTCTCTAAACTACATTGTATTTCGAGCATAATTTAAAAATCTGAACCGTTTTATATTTAAAATAAAACAGAAAATTAGAAATGTATCACTATGATTTTTATTTGTTTCCAGTTATTGTGCATCATTGTTGAAAACGAAGAAGATGTTGCTGCCTTTAAAGACTACAAACCAACAGAAGCTGATGATCAGATCCCTGGTGGTGGAGCAGCTGAAGAACCCCCACCTACTCCAAAGGCAGCCCCCCCAGCAAAGACAGCCCCCCCAGCTCCAACTAAAGTGGCTCCTCCGTCAGTCCCTGCTCCCTCACCAGTATCACAAGTAGGAAGAGTTTCTGCGACACCCTATGCCAAGACCTTGGCTGCAAGTAAAGGTGTAGACCTGAGTGTAAGTTTTCAATGAAAAATAATTATAGAAGCAGGAAAAAAAGAAATTGGTACTTACTTAAAGAGAAATCACCAGAGTTCATCCACATTTTTTTATGGGGTTTGTGTTGCTCAATTGTTGGTTTTTTATGTATTGTTATGTCAATCTTTGCTTGTCCTTTTGGTGTTTTTCTTTTTGTCATTGTATTGTCTGTCCTTCAAATTATGGCTTCTGATTACCCCTTTGGTATCTTCAAACTTTTTGTTTAGGATTTTGTAAATTTCATTTTCATTGTCTACCACAATCGTAATTTTTTCATACCCAAAATTATTACCGTTTTCCGTACTGACCTTCATAAAATGAAGATTAAACACTGAATTATTGGCGAATACGCTACGAAACGTTTTTTTCGATATAAAAAAGCTGACCATCATTACTGGGAGCTAATTAATTATTCACTGAACTGAGCGAGGCCAAATCTATTTTTATCTATTTTTCTGCCAGTAGCCCGGATGCTGCAGCATGGATGTTAAAATTCGTGTTTGTTTACCTCACAAATACGGCCGTTTTATGCTATTCATTGACAATAATTTGCTGTTGCCAGGTGCAAGATTACATATATTGAATAATATCTACCGAAAATGATCATAGGCATCATCATAAATTCATAAAATATGAAAAACGATTGAGAAAAGAAGGAAAAAACATGTTCGGCTTACCTATCAAACAAAATATTTGTAAATTCAGCGCGAGTTTGGACGTGTAGCACTTCCTTGAGTTCGTTCCAACGGTCCAACTGATCCCCTACATATATCCTGCATTTGTTCCATTTGGAAGATAATTCACTTCTATTCATCTTTCTTTCTGAATCCGTCAAAGTCAGCATTCTTCCATGCGTTGACACTTTCTCTTTTGTCCAAGAACCACATGTTGTTTATTGTTTCTAAACAGTGCGCATGCTCAAGACGGGTTCACATAGAAGGCCATTTGAATATTGTCATCATGGACAATAATTCTGATAACGATAGTTTTGGGTCTTTTTTGTCAAAAAATCGTATCTTTTGCAGCATAACTCGTTGTTAATCTTCATTCTATGAAGGTCAGTACGGAAAACGACAATAATTTTGGGTATGAAAAAATTACGATTTTAGTAGACAATATCCCTTTAAAGTTGGATCTCCCTTGAAAAAGAAATTATCTTCCATTACCAAGTTAGGTAGTAGACTGGAATATTCAGTATCTAAGATTGACTAAGTTTATATTGTAAATGGAGTAACCTTTTTTTAAGACCAGTGATTATTTTTTTGGCTATCTTACGCCCTTACGATTCGGCAAATTTGCGGTATTTCCGGAAAGTTTTCGGTTCCAGTCCGTCATTTCATTGCGGTTCCGTATATTATAGATCGTATCGGCATTTCCGGTTATTAAAAAAACGATGTCAAAACGTCAAAATTTTGATAATAAACCCAAAATCGATTTAAAATGTTAACATTATGTGGTTATAGCATGTGCCATTCACAATATGTGTAGTTTCTGATCAGTAGATACACACACTGTACGTTGTATTGCTGATACTAGATAAATTTTCTCTCATTATTTTTTTTTTAAAGAGTAGAGGTAACTGGCGGTGACAGCTAGAGTTATCGGAGATTTTCGGCGGTTGCCGGCTTCTAATGACATCCCTGGTAATGGTTAGCGTGGTCGCCTCGAGTGCGGTAGGTTGTGGGTTCGAGCCCTGGTCGGGTCAATCCAAAGACTATAAAATTGGTATTTGTTGCTTCTCCGCTTAGTATGCAACATTAAGGAGAAAGAGCAAAGACTGCTTGGCTCGGAATCAGGATAATGTGTCCGAGTGGGACGACATGTCTATACGTGGACTGTTGTTTCAGTGAGCTAGCACTATAAAAATCCAACTAAGCATGTTGGTCTAGTACAAAGCGGCCCTCATCATCATCAAAATTGTTGAGTTGGTTTTAAGCAACAATCACTTACTCACTCACTTAGCTATATATAGTGAGCTAGCACAAAAACATTCAACTAAGTGTCTTGAAACATTATCATATCATCGAAAAATATCACATATATTCTCACCATGATATAGCTGAACAATTTTTCACCTGAAGTTAAGCAACAATAACCTGACTGTATTCATGAAACTCAGTAGCAGGATTTGTTGTATTTGTCTTAATTTAATTGTAGCAAGTCACTGGTACAGGACCTGATGGTGAAATTAGAGCTGACGATGTAATAAATTTCAAACCAGCCGCCATGCCTGCCGTAGGAGCGCCAGTATCTGCACCAGAGGGAGCCTTTGTAGATATACCTCTAACTAGTATGAGGAAGACGATAGCTAAGAGATTATTACAATCCAAACAGACAATTCCACATTATTATTTAACAATAGATGTAAATGTAGATAAAGTATTAAGGTAAGGATAACACTATACAGTTATTTCATGCCTGTTCAGGGAACAGTCAAAACTATTGTCCCTCGGTGCTGGAGATGACTTGGGAACTGTTGCCTGAGGCCAAAGGCAACAGTTCCCAAGTCATCTCCAGCACTGAGGGACAATAGTTTTGACTGTTCCCTGAACAGGCATGAAATAACTGTTTTATTTTCTTATATACATGCACATAACCACAAATCCATGACTGGTGCGCTTGACAGGAATGACGCACTGCACATCGTTCTTGGGCATGGAGCAGTTCGGATCCGGAAGTAGGGGAACAGTCAACTGTTTCACTCTGCCGGCCATTTTTAAAATTTTCTTGTAATCAGTTAAAAATATAGCATGCAAAAAATATATGCTATAAGTTAATAATTTAGCTTTTTCAATGTAGCATACTTTCCGTTGTATAAGCCCCATCGTCTTTTCATCCAAATATTACCCTGGAACTTATAAACAAAAGTGAGGTATATTTATGACTTTTATTGTCCAGCCATTTAAAGCCTTTGTGAGCATTCTTATTTCATTAATACTAAGTTATGTTAATTATATTGATTTTTATACATCCGCAAATATTTTGCAGTCATATTATGTCATTGGCCTGTTGCAGTTATATGTCTGTAGACAAAATGGTTTCTGTGCAATAACTTTTTGTTCTAGTTGACTGATCCTTCTAAAATTTTAACACAGATCCTTGGCAAAGAATAATGGCATGGATTGATTTGGGGGGATTCTAGTTTCAAATTCAAATTTTAATGTGTCTTTCCTGTTCTTATTGGTTCTTCTTAATAATAAGGTAGAAATCTAATTTAGTGCGCATGACACATTTCTGGAATAACCTACATCAGGGGTCCGTTGTTGAACTTGTGATTAAACTAATCATATGATTAGCCCTAATTACATTTTTAATTCCTAATCACATACTTGGCTATTATGCCATGAATAAATTCTATTGCTGAACTGTTTTTAATCAAAGTATTAACTAATCATATTTAATCATTGCATTAGCTAATTATGTGATTAGGAATAAAAAATGTAATTAAGGCTAATCATATGAGTATCTTAATCACAAGTTCAACAACGGACCCCTGGTACGCTCAAAATCAAAAGATTGGAAAGCCTAATAATTTTAAAATCTTTGGGAGCAAGAAAAACAAAGGGTAGGGTCTAAACAGGATAGCCAAAATTGGCTAAGATCCCCTACGCTTAAAAAAGACCTTATCACTCGGGACAACATTGATCTGACAGTACATATTGCTGCAGTGAAGCATAACAGTTTCTGATTAACAGAAATTAAAAAACAAATTCTAAAACCTCTGTCATTCATAGTGAAACTTGTAAACAATGATGTATTGATTATTAGAGTTAGAGTTAGTTTTATGGTGTTTAACACCACTTTCAACAATATTTCAGTTATATCGTGGCGGTCAGTTTTATTGGTAAAGGTAACCGGAGAAAACCACCATCCTGTCGCAAGTCACTGACAAACTTTATCACATAATGTTGTATCAAGTACACTTAGCCTGAACGGGATTTGAACTCACAACGTTAGTGATAGGCACTGATTGCATAGGTAGTTATAAATCCAGCTACGATCAAGACCACTACATCTTCCTCTATTGATTATCTGCTCATTACATTATTCTTATTATAGACTGTTCCAATATCTCAACAAATGTGTATTCAATATGCAAATAAACTGTGTTTTGAACACACCCCTTGAACTAAAGAATTTACATAGCTGTTAACTAGGAGAGCAATTACATACATACGGTATGTGCAGTCCTCACGATGAGCACCGGTCCTCCGGCCCAAGTCTAGTAAAACGTTGTACAGACCAGTAAATTTTTCAGTATTTATTTAGAAATATATAAAGATAAATTCTAGAATTTGATTCAGACTAGTAAATTGAAATTTTCATTTCGAGGACTGTATGTGACATTTGGTTACAACAGTGATACAGATTAAAGCCAGAATCCTGTGTAAATGAATCAATGATATATTTGAAATATTGTTGCAATTCAAGCAAACTGAGTAAAGAATTTAATTAAGTTTTATTATTATAGGGACTGTCGTGATCATGATCACATGATAGTTGGATCTACAGCTACCTATGCAATCAGTGCCTATTACCACTAACGTTGTGAGTTTGAACCCCGCTCATGGCGAGGTGTACTCGATACGACATTATGTGATAAAGTTTGTCAGTTGCTTGCGACATGTCTGTGGTTTTCTCCGGATACTCCTGTTTCCTCCACCAATAAAACAGACAGCCACTATATAACTGATATATTGTTGAAAGTGGCATTAAACACCATGACCAAACCTAATCAAACTGACCAGTATATAATAATGATTTTTTGTTCTTGCAGATTACGTAAAGAATTCAATGAAATTCTATCAAAAGACAACATTAAATTATCAGTGAATGATTTTATTATAAAAGCCTCGGCTTTATCATGTAAAAAGGTTCCTGAAGCTAACTCTTCATGGATGGACAACACAATACGACAGTAAGACTATATCGTAACTTAGATATATATTATTTATTTCGTTTTTCACTTAAAGATCGTCATCTTTTTTTAAATAGACAACAGTGGATTTACTGAAAATCAGGATTAGTGAAATAGACAATAGATTTCTATTTAGATGACGATCTTTAAGTCAAAAACCTGCATCCTTTCTCGAGGGCCAATAAACCTGACTGCCACCATATAAATGAAATATTGTTGAAAGTTGAGTTGAAACACCCGTAACCCTACTACTATTCGTTTTTAGGAAAAAGGATAAAATTATATATAGCATACAGGTTTGTGTAAAATGCTGAAGGCACTTAAAGGCATATTGTCTACCACAATCGTAATTTTTCCATACCCAAAATTATTGTCGTTTTCCGTACTGACTTTCATAAAATGAAGATTAAACACCAAATTATTGGCGAATACGCTGCGAAACGTTGTTTTTTTTTCGATTTAAAAAAGATGACCATCGTTACTGTAAGCTAATTAATTATGCACTGACCTGAGCGAGGCCTAATCTATTTTTATGCCAGTAGCCCGGATGCTGCAGCATGTCGTGTTTGTTTACCTCGCAAATACGGCCGTTTTATGCTACTCATTGACAATAATTTGCTGTTGCCAGGTGCAAAATTAAATATATTGATTAATATCTACCGAAAATGATCATAGGCATCATCATAAATTCATAAAATATGAAAAACGATTGAGAAAAGAAGGCAACATGCCTCGGCTTACCTATCAAGCAAAATCTTTGCCACTTCAGCGTAAGTTTGGACGCGTAGCACTTCCTTGAGTTCGTTCCAACAGTCCAACTGATCCCCTACATATATCCTGCATTTGTTCCATTTGGAAGATACTGCACTTCTATTCCTCTTTCACTCTGAATCCGTCAAAGTCCGCTTTCTTCCACGCGTTGACACTTTCTCTTTTGCCCAAGAACCACATGTTGTTTATTGTTTCTAAACAGTGTGCATGCTCAAAACGGGTTCACATAGAAGGTCATATGAATAGAGTCGGATTAAATTGAATTCTTGTCATCATGGACAATAATTCCGATAACGATAGTTTTGGGTCTTTTTTGTCAAAAAAAAAGAACACAAATCGTATCTTTTGCAGCAGAACTGTTTAATGATAGCTTAAACAAATAATTTACGACAATAATTTTGGGTATGAAAAAATTACGATTGTGGTAGACAATATGCCTTTAAATTTAAAACAGTGATTGTCAACAATTCCACCAATATCAACAAAGCAAACAAACACCTCTCACCACGACTCATTGAGCATAAACAAGTCAACAACATATTGTGTTGGAAATCTAGGTCCTGGCTTGAGACAGGCACAAAAATGTGAATATTATTATGAGATGTTCCCTATATTTTAAATAAGTCCAATATTTCTTACATTTCAGATATAATATAGTAGATGTAAATGTAGCCGTAGCAACAGACGCTGGTCTGATAACTCCAATAGTTGCCAGGGCCGATATTAAGGTATATTGTCACTATAATAGTAGGCAGGTTTGATATAAAGCTATTTTATCTCTGACCTCACTCTACTAGTATCTTGAGGAGGTGTACTCGATACAACATTATGTGATAAAGTTTGCCAGTTACTTGTGGCATGTCAATGGTTTTCTCCGGGTGCTCTGTTTTTCGCCATCAACAAAACTGACTGCCCAGATATAACTGAAATATTATTGAAAGTGGTGTTAAACATCATAACGCTAACTCATTGGTCTCCTGGGCTGATATAATGGCTAGGTTTGTTGTCGCCCTATTACATTAGAGGCTGGTAAGTTTGTAGATTGTAACATGACGTTTTCCAAATCAGCCATGGTATCATTCCGAAATGGAGCGAGGGACAATATTAGGAACGATTGGAAAAAATCCATGTAGTTATCTATTTATCAATTATTTCTAACTGGAAAGACCAATTTGGAGAAATATATGAAAAATATACAGTTTACAATTTACTGAATTCTTATTGATAATAGAATAAGATCATACTTAATTACATTGTAGATTGATCAGACTTTTTTTATGTACAAAATTGGGTATTATTTACTCAACAAATTACAGTTTGTGTTAATCAAAAAATTTAGTTGATGTTCCTTAGCTTGTTTAAATGTAGTGCTCAATGTAGGAAATCTTTTTAAGTTTAACCTGTCTATTCCAAACACACAATCTGCTCCCAAGGAGGCTCAGTTTAGACAGGTTTTACTATACTACTGTTAAACCTGTCTAAACCGAACCTCATTGGGACCAGCTTTTGTGCTCGGAATAGACAGGTATTCAATTTATACAGGTTAAATTAACAAATTACAGTTGGGACTTGATTTAATGTTCTGTATATACAGGATTCTGGTTTATCCAGGGTTCTGTTTAGACAGGTTTATTCAGGGTTCTGTTTAGACAGGTTTTATTCAGGGTTCTGTTTAGACAGGTTTTATTCAGGGTTCTGTTTAGACAGGCTTCACTGTATTTGATTTTACATTTTAATTTTCAGGGTCTGTCACAAATTAGTCAAGATGTTTTATCTTTAGCAACAAAAGCAAAAGAAGGAAAATTACAACCTCATGAATTTCAGGTATTTATAACTTACAAGATTCAGGTATTTATGACTTATAAATTTCTGGTATTTATAACTTAAAAATTTCAGGTATTTATAACTTACAAAATTCAGGTATTTATAACTTATAAATTTCTGGTATTTATGACTTACAAATTTCAAGTATTTATAACTTACAGAATTCAGGTATTTATAACTTACAAACTTCTGGGTATTTATAACTTACAAAATTCAGGGTATTTATAACTTACAAATGTCGGGTATTTATAAGTTAGGCCAAATAAAATAAAAGTTCTGGTTCTCAGAAAACGCTGTCCCTCAAAATTTCGGCCGATGGGACATTTTTATTGCCGAACAGAAAAAAATCAGTGCTGCGCTGTATTTTTGAAGAAATGTTTTTTCAAATTTACCGCCAAATTTAAGTTTTCAAGCTTGCCGGTGACGCGGACGAGTTTTGACAAACGTTTGAATGATGATCAATCGAAATCGAAAGTAAAAATTCAGCATGGCTACGACCGAAAACACTGTCCTCGTCAGTTTTAATGTACAGTTACGTTCCAAACAAATAGTTCCGTGGACTATCCTGCTTGTTGACAGAGTAAACACTATTGTGTTGTTTGTTTGCCAAAATAGTAGAATTGAACTGGTTTGCGTTACGTTTTTAAACCGCTGAAAATAAAAACAAAATATAAAAATCGTCCCATGTTGGATTGGAAATAAAAACAACAAATAAAAACCCTACCTACCTTGCCCTTTTTTTTAAATCCATTGTCTGAGAACCAGAACATTTTTTTTAGATGGCCTGATGAATTTCTTATATTTATAGCTTTAAGATATGTTTGTATATATATATATAAATTAGGTCATTAAATTTTTAATGGCCACTTCCAATACAATTTGAATAAGAATTTCTTGATGAATCTTTATAAAATTTATTACTGACCTACACAAACCATGCCAATTCATATTAAAATGGCTATGGAGATATGTGTAGGAAGGTTATTTTATGTTACAAGTAAATAAAACTGGTTTAAAGTTTACTTTTCATTACATAAGTCTTTCTCTTTTTCCAAAGTAATAGATGTTAAGTCAGTACCATGAATTTTCCCTCCGAAGCATATAGTATCACTCCTGATTTTTTTAGAATATGTATTGTCAAAGTGTCCAAAACAACAGCCGAATATTACTGAATAAAAGTAGAAACAAGAGGTGTCCTTTGTCACGTCTGTAGTATACTGTTTGTATTCTCTAACTATTTGTTTTACTTGAATCAGTTACTAGGAGACAGTTGTTTGTATATACTAGACCATAGACCGGCAAGCATTTATTTGTATACTTTCATTGTATAATGATTTTATTTCAGGGAGGAACTTTTACCATATCTAATCTAGGAATGTTTGGAATCAAATCTTTTTCAGCAGTAATAAATCCACCACAGGTACGTGTTTTATTTAGTCACTAAAATATTCAAATTTTACACAGGTATCCTAAAAAAAAGTTTATTTATGTAGTCACACGATACAATATTTTGTCCAATTTCCAAACAATTCTGTTACTGCTGCATAGGTAAGTGAATTGGCCAAGTATTCACACAGACCGACTTTACATTCAAATTTTTTGAACGATGTTTCGGTTCAATTTTCCACATTCAACTTTTGTGTTCACAGAATACTGTTTTTGTTGAAAAAGGAATTGGAACTTTAGATTAAGACTGAAAAATATATATAATAAGATAGCCATAATACTTGAATAATTTTACCAAGAAAGTTCCTTTTCTGATTTAATTACCAGACAATGTATGCATTTTAGTTGTAACTGTGTGTAATTTATTTTGTCTTGTTTTAACGTGTCTACGTGGAGCGACAAGTGTGACCACAGACTGTTGTTTCAGCACTAAAATTCTAACTAAGGGTATTGATCTAGTTGTTTCAGTGAGCTAGCATTAAAATTCCAACTAAGGGTGTTGATCTAGTTGTTTCAGTGAGCTGGCACTAAAATTCCAACTAAGGGTGTTGATCTAGTTGTTTCAGTGAGCTGGCACTAAAATTCCAACTAAGGGTGTTGATCTAGTTGTTTCAGTGAGCTGGCACTAAAATTCCAACTAAGGGTGTTGATCTAGTTGTTTCAGTGAGCTGGCACTAAAATTCCAACTAAGGGTGTTGATCCAGTTGTTTCAGTGAGCTGGCACTAAAATTCCAACTAAGGGTGTTGATCTAGTTGTTTCAGTGAGCTAGCACTAAAATTCCAACTAAGGGTGTTGATCTAGTTGTTTCAGTGAGCTGGCACTAAAATTCCAACTAAGGGTGTTGATCCAGTTGTTTCAGTGAGCTGGCACTAAAATTCCAACTAAGGGTGTTGATCTAGTTGTTTCAGTGAGCTAGCACTAAAATTCCAACTAAGGGTGTTGATCTAGTTGTTTCAGTGAGCTAGCACTAAAATTCCAACTAAGGGTGTTGATCTAGTTGTTTCAGTGAGCTAGCACTAAAATTCCAACTAAGGGTGTTGATCTAGTTGTTTCAGTGAGCTAGCACTAAAATTCCAACTAAGGGTGTTGATCTAGATGTTTCAGTGAGCTAGCACTAAAATTCCAACTAAGGGTGTTGATCTAGTTGTTTCAGTGAGCTAGCACTAAAATTCCAACTAAGGGTGTTGATCCAGTTGTTTCAGTGAGCTGGCACTAAAATTCCAACTAAGGGTGTTGATCTAGTTGTTTCAGTGAGCTAGCACTAAAATTCCAACTAAGGGTGTTGATCTAGTTGTTTCAGTGAGCTAGCACTAAAATTCCAACTAAGGGTGTTGATCTAGTTGTTTCAGTGAGCTGGCACTAAAATTCCAACTAAGGGTGTTGATCTAGTTGTTTCAGTGAGCTAGCACTGAAATTCCAACTAAGGGTGTTGATCTAGATGTTTCAGTGAGCTAGCACTAAAATTCCAACTAAGGGTGTTGATCTAGTTGTTTCAGTGAGCTAGCACTAAAATTCCAACTAAGGGTGTTGATCTAGTTGTTTCAGTGAGCTAGCACTAAAATTCCAACCAAGGGTGTTGATCTAGTTGTTTCAGTGAGCTAGCACTAAAATTCCAACCAAGGGTGTTGATCTAGTTGTTTCAGTGAGCTAGCACTAAAATTCCAACCAAGGGTGTTGATCTAGTTGTTTCAGTGAGCTAGCACTAAAATTCCAACCAAGGGTGTTGATCTAGTTGTTTCAGTGAGCTAGCACTAAAATTCCAACCAAGGGTGTTGATCTAGTTGTTTCAGTGAGCTAGCACTAAAATTCCAACCAAGGGTGTTGATCTAGTTGTTTCAGTGAGCTAGCACTAAAATTCCAACTAAGGGTGTTGATCTAGTTGTTTCAGTGAGCTGGCACTAAAATTCTAACTAAGGGTGTTGATCTAGTTGTTTCAGTGAGCTAGCACTAAAATTCCAACTAAGGGTGTTGATCTAGTTGTTTCAGTGAGCTAGCACTAAAATTCTAACTAAGGGTGTTGATCTAGTTGTTTCAGTGAGCTAGCACTAAAATTCCAACTAAGGGTGTTGATCTAGTTGTTTCAGTGAGCTAGCACTAAAATTCTAACTAAGGGTGTTGATCTAGTTGTTTCAGTGAGCTGGCACTAAAATTCCAACTAAGGGTGTTGATCTAGTTGTTTCAGTGAGCTGGCACTAAAATTCCAACTAAGGGTGTTGATCTAGTTGTTTCAGTGAGCTACAGTACACTCAAGGACATATTGTGGTGGATCACCTTCAGAGACGGACTGCCTGTCATGTCTGACTTGGAGTCTACAGGTGTTTGTTGATTGCACACCTGTTGTGTGAAAATCTGATAGTGGCTAAATTGGGGGTCGTAAATTTGTACCTGAAGGTGATAAAGCTATGACTTAACATGTACCTGTTCTTGTATTTATTTAATCACACATTACAATTTTAATTCAATAATTTTAGACAAATAAAAAAATAATTATGTTTTTTTTTCCAAGTATTCATGGCCATGTTTGTGAAAAAAGATGAAGAAAATAAAATTAGTTATTCTCATTTGTTTTCTTTTTACTGAAAAAAAAATGTAATTCAATATTTATAAATACTGATAAAAGACTATTTTAACATCAATATACTACTTGAATTTTTACATTTTTATCACCTTACTTTGATCCTTTACATTAAAAGAATTATTAGTTTCAAATTAATCAAGCTGTCTTAAAACAAGTTACAGATGGTTTTTTTTACAGGTAAAGCTACTAAATGTGTAAAATAATTTGTATTTTTTCTAATAATGAAGAATGAATGAATAAAGATGATTATTAAAAATTAAAGCAATGAATGTGTATTTACTTTAAATAGTAAAGAATGATTTATCAAAATTGATTGCACAGAAAAAGTAATATGGTTAAAAATCATATAATCCACTTAATTTATCACTTCAAAACTAGTCCTATAGAAGTTTAATAAATATGGGGTTTTTTTTTTACACATTCATGTACACATATAATTGCAAAATAAAGGACCATAGTCAGACAAAATGATTTATTCAAACAAATTTTTTCTTGGTATGTCAAATAGTATTTCAAATTTAAAAGAGAAAGAGACAGTCAGATGGGGGCTGGGGAAAAGCTAACATTAATTTGAGAATTGACAACAACTTTTGTTACTTTTTGAAATATTTGTGTAGCCCCGAAAAGGGCTGTTTTTCTTGTGTAGCACTGAAAAGGGCCGTTTTCTGTAAATGTTGTTACTGGTGTTTGATGCCAGTGATCTTTGCCTGGAATCCTGGTTGCTGAAGCTTTTCTGCAAAGTACTTGAGCGATCTGTGTCTGGATCTTTCAGGGAAAACTTGTTTCAATTTTTGTTGTTGATTCCCGGATTTGTCTGTTTCACAAACTTCGATTTTTTTCCGTATTTTGTATTATTTTTGTCACTCTTGGCAGCTTCCTTGGTGATCGGTATTTTGTTGTTACTTGTTATTATATCGGTTGGGTAAATCAATAAGTTTCAGCTGATTTAAGTTTAAAAATTGCAAACCTTCACATCAAACAACATTGAAGTTTTGTATTTTTAAGATAAAATCTGCTGAAATTTAGTTGCGAACGGAAAAAATGTACATATAAATTTAGGTCACATTTTACACTCTTGTAAAATTATGTGAACGAAAATTAACGATTCAGCTGTAGGTTTAAATGTTTGACGCAAATGACACATCTGTAAAACAAAAAAACGATCATACTTCTGAAAGTCAGCAAATTTTGCCACAATGGAAGTAACACTGCAAGATTAAATCTAAAAATAGATAGATTCCAGGTAAATAATGAATATTCAAGAGATGGGATGCGAACGGAACAAATACACATCGAAATTTTAAATCATATTTCACACACTTGTAAAATTATGTGCACGAAAAAACACAATTCAGCTGAAGGTTGAAAATATTGAAAAAGCAAACAACACACATATAAAACAAACAAAAAACGATCGTACTTCTAAATGTCAGCAAATCTTGCCACAATGGAGGTGTAGATTCAGTGAGAAAAGACCGCTAAATAAGGTCTAAAAATAGATAGATTCCAAGTAAAAAATGAATATTCAAGAGATGAGCTTAGAGTTGGAAAAAAACCACGAAAATAGAACAAATTGTAAAATATATTTAGTGAAGGACTACTGATTTTCATAAAATTCGACAGAAATAAATTATTTTCTACATGCTTCCACAAACAAGAATAGTTTGCTTCTAATAAATATTGATGACCCATGACCCATGTCTCATTTTATCCAAACCACGTTACATGAAAAAGAAATTTTATTCAAAATTAACCTAATCAGGTCATATCCTGTCACAGGTAGCAATTAAAGGCAATTAAACATTCAATCTTGTTAACTACACCTGTTGGCTCAACTCTCTAGTTTTATGACCCTTTTTATTGCACCTGTCTCCATCCGACCTGTTGTCTGACATGTAAAATCCGACATGTCGGACATCTATCACAATATGTCCTTGAGTGTACTGTAGCACTAAAATTCCAACTAAGGGTGTTGATCTAATTGTTTCAGTGAGCTAGCACTAAAATTCAAACTAAGGGTGTTGATCTAGTTGTTTCAGTGAGCTAGCACTAAAATTCTAACTAAGGGTGTTGATCTAGTTGTTTCAGTGAGCTAGCACTAAAATTCCAACTAAGGGTGTTGATCTAGTTGTTTCAGTGAGCTAGCACTAAAATTCCAACTAAGGGTGTTGATCTAGTTGTTTCAGTGAGCTAGCACTAAAATTCCAACTAAGGGTGTTGATCTAGTTGTTTCAGTGAGCTAGCACTAAAATTCCAACTAAGGGTGTTGATCTAGTTGTTTCAGTGAGCTAGCACTAAAATTCCAACTAAGGGTGTTGATCTAGTTGTTTCAGTGAGCTAGCACTAAAATTCTAACTAAGGGTGTTGATCTAGTTGTTTCAGTGAGCTAGCACTAAAATTCCAACTAAGGGTGTTGATCTAGTTGTTTCAGTGAGCTAGCACTAAAATTCTAACTAAGGGTGTTGATCTAGTTGTTTCAGTGAGCTAGCACTAAAATTCTAACTAAGGGTGTTGATCTAATTGTTTCAGTGAGCTAGCACTAAAATTCTAACTACGGGTGTTGATCTAGTTGTTTCAGTGAGCTAGCACTAAAATTCTAACTAAGGGTGTTGATCTAATTGTTTCAGTGAGCTAGCACTAAAATTCCAACTAAGGGTGTTGATCTAGTTGTTTCAGTGAGCTAGCACTAAAATTCTAACTAAGGGTGTTGATCTAGTTGTTTCAGTGAGCTAGCACTAAAATTCTAACTAAGGGTGTTGATCTAATTGTTTCAGTGAGCTAGCACTAAAATTCTAACTACGGGTGTTGATCTAGTTGTTTCAGTGAGCTAGCACTAAAATTCTAACTAAGGGTGTTGATCTAATTGTTTCAGTGAGCTACAGCGCCGTCTCAAAAGTATTCGCGAAAACAAGATGGCGGACGTCAACGAGTTTGAGTTATTGCTCTTTGCACCATTAAAATACACTAGGTAAAAATGAAAAAGTTACCTTAATATTTTGTGAGGTAACCCTTCGACCGTATAACTGCCAGAATCCTGCGTGGAATGGAGGTATACAAGTTCTGAATGTAATCCACAGTAAAGTTCATCCAAATATCCTGAATGGCAGTAAACAGTTCTTGAGGAGTATTTATGTTTCCTGCTGAATTTTGTAACGATCTCTTGATGCGAAGCCACAAACTTTCAATAATATTTAAGTCCGGAGACTGAGCTGGCCATGTCATGCCATGAATATCATTGTCTCGTTTGAATTCTTCAATTAAGCGGGCCCGATGGACAGGGGCATTGTCATCTTGGAAACGATAAGGTTTGTCGGCAAAATGACGGGCTAAAACGGGCCAAAGATGATTATCAAGGATGTCACGATATTTCACAGCATTTATATTACCATCAACCTTACATAAAGTTCCCACACCATACCATGTAATGCACCCCCAGATCATAACAGACACCTTCCTCTGATATGGCGGACACATGCACTCGGGGCGGTAAGCCTCATTCGAAGATCTCCACACGTACACACGGTTATTTTGTCCAATAACTATCTGCGATTCATCACTGAATATTACTTGATTCCAGTGTAAATTAACAGTCCATCGCCGTCGTTCCAGACACCAAGAAAGTCGTTTCTTTTTGTTGACCTCTCTGACCACCATTTTCTTACGAACAACACGTCTAAATATTTTGTTTTTGTGTAAATAACGCTGTATAGTCTTTGGGTGGACACGAACAACCCCTCCTTCATTGAAATCATTGGTAATTTCTCTTAAAACCTTGCCACGATTCTTTTTTACCGTCCTCAATAATCTAACCTCACCGCGTCGTGTCACTTTCCTTGGTCGTCCAACTCTGGGAATGTTTTCAACATTACCTGTGCTGTTGTACTTCTTCCAAATTGAACGAATTGTAGATTCAGGTATATGCAACAATTTCACGATCTCACAATTTCTATGCCCTTCCCGTTTCAAATCCACAACCAGTTGTTTCCGATCCTCACTCAATTCCTTTGACTTGCGACCCATCTTGAAAACACGTCTGTTTATTTGTAAACACGTAGCAGACGACCTTAAAATTACGTCACATATTTGGGGAACGTTCAAAAGGGTAGCTCAAGACAGCTTAAAACTATGTAGTTCTTTTTATTACAACGAAAAACATTGGTGACAATTTCAACTCGCACTACCGATCGCAGCCATTTTCTTATTTTCGCGAATACTTATGAGGCAGCACTGTAGCACTAAAATTCCAACTAAGGGTGTTGATCTAGTTGTTTCAGTGAGCTAGCACTAAAATTCCAACTAAGGGTGTTGATCTAGTTGTTTCAGTGAGCTAGCACTAAAATTCTAACTAAGGGTGTTGATCTAGTTGTTTCAGTGGGCTAGCACTAACATTCCAACTAAGGGTGTTGATCTAGTTGTTTCAGTGAGCTAGCACTAAAATTCTAACTAAGGGTGTTGATCTAGTTGTTTCAGTGAGCTAGCACTAAAATTCCAACTAAGGGTGTTGATCTAGTTGTTTCAGTGAGCTAGCACTAAAATTCCAACTAAGGGTGTTGATCTAGTTGTTTCAGTGAGCTAGCACTAAAATTCCAACTAAGGGTGTTGATCTAGTTGTTTCAGTGAGCTAGCACTAAAATTCCAACCAAGGGTGTTGATCTAGTTGTTTCAGTGAGCTAGCACTAAAATTCCAACCAAGGGTGTTGATCTAGTTGTTTCAGTGAGCTGGCACTAAAATTCCAACTAAGGGTGTTGATCTAGTTGTTTCAGTGAGGTAGCTCTAAAATTCTAACTAAGGGTGTTGATCTAGTTGTTTCAGTGAGCTAGCACTAAAATTCTAACTAAGGGTGTTGATCTAGTTGTTTCAGTGAGCTAGCACTAAAATTCTAACTAAGGGTGTTGATCTAGTTGTTTCAGTGAGCTAGCACTAAAATTCTAACTAAGGGTGTTGATCTAATTGTTTCAGTGAGCTAGCACTAAAATTCTAACTAAGGGTGTTGATCTAGTTGTTTCAGTGAGCTAGCACTAAAATTCTAACTAAGGGTGTTGATCTAGTTGTTTCAGTGAGCTAGCACTAAAATTCCAACTAAGGGTGTTGATCTAGTTAGTACAAAACGTACATCATCTTGAAAATTTGTTCTCGTCATGATATACAGTGCAATTTCAAACTTTTTATTTTGATAACTCAAAGTAAATATGCATCCGTTCATAGTAAATCATGCAGTCTTCGAAATTAGACATTCGAATTTACTGGCCCGAAAACTTCAAAATTATAATATTTATATAGATTCTATTGAAAAAATTTGGCAAATGCAATCTGGTCCGAATCAATTTTCACTGACCGTGGGCCACCGGACCACTGCTAAAGTTGATGGCTAAATGTTAGCTAACTTTGCTCAGATAACTATAATACTTTGTTAATTCTAACTACACTAATAGATCCCTATGATTTCGACGCAAGAAGATTTGAGTTTAGCTGAAATATTGCTCCCTTGGCATTAAATAACATTCACTCACTCACTCCCGTATTTTGTAGGCATGTATTTTAGCAGTAGGTGGAGCTGATAAAAGACTTGTCGTAGATGATGATAGTGACAAAGGGTAAGATATTACTTTTAAGACGGAATGCAATAAAAAGAGTCCATCTTCCGATGAAATGAGGATGCAAAATTAGTGTCCAACATGTAAAAAAAAAATTCTGTGAAGTTTTATAGTGACTGAATGGGTGGGAATAAATGTGTCCTGGGGATTTAGCATGCTTGCTTGGAAGGGGGGGGGGGGGTTACTTGTAGTGAACTGATACTACAAGAATCTTAACTATGTTCACTTTTAATTAACTTGATACTTGTATAAATGTACACGAAATGGAAGCACTCCTTGGTATTATGGGTAATATTCCACAAGGTTTAAGTACCTTATTTTTTATCTTCTGCGAACATAGCCCAAAAAAGCGATATACAGTAGAGTTCGTTCATAGCAAAGTCCAGGGGACTCTCGATCTTATTTCATTATAGGCATCATTCGTTATGAGAGAAATAATGTAGAATTACCTCCCCTTTTGCAAAATGATGTATTTCCAAAAAAAATTGTTTGCTTTGTTTTGTTATTTTTTGACAGATAATAATGTTTTTACTTCGATGATTTTGTTGTAATAAAATTACTTTCAGCTGATTTTGTTTTGTGAGTCTTGTTTTGTTAAAATATGACATCGTTTTTCTGAATAGAGAAAAACAAAAACGAGAATTGTTGAATAAAATTTATTAATTCAGCAGTTAAAATAAAACTGATCTGATCTGATATTTTGTATCAAGATCTATTGCCTTTCTCTTTCTGCTAGCCATACTGATTACTGAATGATCACCACAAGGATGTGTTACCATATTTATGACAATGTTCGGCTTGCAGTGTGAAAAACAACGGTAGAAATAAAATTTAAAAGCCGCTTTGTTGTTTAATTAAAGAGTATGATCAAAGAAAAAATAAACAATAGTGAATGAATTAATCTCACACATGACTTTGTTTTTAATTTCTTTAGCTTGTGCATCCATTCATTAAAATTTAGATTACGTTTTATTAATTTTAATGCAATAAATTAGCATGTGTATTAATTGACAACTTGTTAATCATTAATACCCATTTTATTGTTGGGAATATTTTAAAGAAAAGTCTTTATTGACATCATTAATAACATCAGAGGTGGGATTATTGATTTTTCAATTACCGATATCGGAAGTGTCAAGTACCGTTCTAATATGTGATCATCCGTGCGTAACGGAAGACAGGTAAACGATTGTTTGTTCAGGCAATTTTCTTGGTTATATCAGGTCAATTTTGAGTTTGGGTTTAAAATTTTCTTCATCATAAGCCTGATTTTCAATATATAATTCGTAATAGGACAATGCATTGTTTAAATAGCGATTGGACCAGGGATTTATCTTTACTTCGTTATAAGCCTGATTTCGTTACAAGCCTGTTCGCTATAAGCGAACTCTACTGTACGCTAGATTGGGAAAATATTCACTCTTTTTTTTTTCGTTTTAGGTTCAGTTCAGCCAATATGATGTCGGTTACATTAAGTTGTGACCACAGGGTAGTAGATGGCGCTGTAGGAGCTCAATGGTTAGCCGAATTTAGAAAATATATTGAACGACCGGAGACAATGCTGTTATAGCCCTTCTAAGGACAGTTTATATACAAGTGCTATGTTGTATTATCATCGGTGTGAAATTATAGATATAAACTAGCTGGTGATCTTAATTCCTGAGTGGTTTTTAAAATGGCAGGACAAAGTGAAATGTATACTTTCTATAGGAAAATTCAATGGAAAGACGAAATTTTAATTAGATTTAACTTATATGAAAGTTGGACATATTATATTTAGAAATTGGTTTTTATGTCCTGAAATTTATTGGTAGATATTTGATTTAATGGAAATTCTGTGAAAAGTCAGAAATTGAGTTGCAATATTAATTTTTAATATCGCTTACGAAAGTATAGGGAAAAAGTTAGGTTCTTTCCCTTGTATTGGTATCTTCAACCACAATTTCAATGCAAGGCAGAAATTATTTTGCAATATTAAATTTTATCTCACTTACAAAAATGTAGGAGAAAAGTTATGTTCTTGCCCTTGTATTGATATCTTCATCCCTGATCTCCACGCAAAGGATTCTGCATAACTTACATTAAACACTATCACTTCAGCTACACCATTGGTTGATGCCAAGAGAGATATCTGTCATGGTGGACAAGCCACGCCTGCTTACTTTGTTTTTGTTTTCAAACATCACGAGCAGACAACACAGTAGTCCAGTCATATGACATACATTTGTAGTCCCCCAGTAAATGGGAGGAGCCAATTTTCCATGTGTGGCGGAGGTCATAACTTAGTGTAGTGATATGGAACCAGTAATGTTCTCTGTGTCGGAGAGTCCTTCAACCCATGTTGACATCGTTAGATTTAATACAACAGGGGGATCAAGTACATGTATGTTGTTTTTGTTGTTATTTATTAGGAGATACATGTAATTATATGCCAGTAAAAAGAAAAAAATTAATCGTAAATTTTACCTTAAAGTTCTTTGATTTGACACTTTTTGGACGTGTGCTTGAAGGATTTTTTTCTATGATTGTTGGAATTGAAGACTTGTTAAACTTGTTTTGTATGTTATTGAGGATTTTTTTTTAATGAAATTTAACATCAATGAATAATTTTTGATTAAATTTAAACATTTTGAGATATTTTTTGGTCGACCTTTTAAAAGTTTGCAAAGTGATTTATTTGAAGAAAAACAAAGAATTTTTAGACTATAGTTAAACTATACTCCCTAAATATATGGACTGGATGAAGCTATAATCTTACTATGAAAAGAAAGTTTAAACAGTGATACTTAATAATTCCACCAATATCAACAAAATGAACAATCAATCTCACCTCAACTCATTGAACATAAAAAAAGGCCATGACATATGACACTGACGAGCTTAAGGTCCTGGCTTGTGATGGGGATAAAAATGCAGCATTTATTTAAATTATCATAAACAACATTTTGTAAGGAGTTTGCTGGTACGTTTTTAAATGCAAGATTTAACTTCAGCTTTCAGAAATATTACAGTACAAAATATGTAAAAATTTACTTTATAATTGTTTTCAGTAAATTTATGTTTTAAGCCCATTGGATGCCTCAGAAATGGCCCATTACGGAACTTAGTCATCAATATGTTTTATTTAATGGTAATCAACCCTATCATTGCCTGCTTACATTTCAGAAGATTCGTAAATGAAAGAAATAAAGGTTTCATTTGTACAAATAAGGGAGAAGAAGATGCATTGCATATTATTAATACATAAAAGAATCTCACATTGAAGGGTTTGTGTAATATAACATTGAATCTGAAAATGTTAATTTACAAAATTTTGTTTTTGAATGTTAAAAGTAAGCTTAATATTACTGGTTCCTTTTTTTGGGGTTTATAATTGAATATAAATGCAGTTTATTTCAAAAAGTGTCCAGAAATTCTTCATGCAATTTTTAATCTGAAAATATTAACTTAAACAATTTTGTTTTGGAATGTTTAAACTTTAAGTAAACTATGTACTGGTTCATAGTCAAAAGATTGGAAAACCAAATAATTTAAAATTCTTTGGGAGCATAGCATATAAACCAAAGAGCATACACAGGATAACCAAAATTGTCAAAGTTCACATATGCCCAAAGGAACATGATCTTAGTTTTAATCAATTACATTTTTTAGAAACTGAAAATTTCAAACATAGCTATATCTAATAAATATTGTCAGTGGCAAAACACTGTCCACTGGGCAGATGATACCCTAGGGGACTAATAGTCCACCAGCAGACATATCGAGCCAGTGATAGTATACAATTACAGTCTTTTGTTGAGGTCAATACAAGTTTTTATGGACCTTAAAAACGATATTCACCGAAACCTTTAGACTGAGGTGAATATTGATTTCTAAGGTCCATAAAAATTTGTATTGACCGATACAAAAGACTAATTGTTTTATTACATTAAAATGAAAAGTGAAAGTGAAACCCAAGTCAATATGAAATTAATCACTTCATTATGACGTCATACATAATGCAATGGAAAGTGAAAGTAAAAGAGAGTCAATATGGATTTTAATCAAGCAATTCAAAGATTAATGGAATGTCAGGTGATAAATACTAAACCAATGAAATAAAGAGTAAAAAATCATTATGTAATAAAAATGTAGATATCTAATAAATAGTGTCTGTGTCAAACGCTGACTTCTAGGTGGATGATACCATAAGGTACTAATAGTCCATGAACAGATATCCACCCAGTAATAGTAAAAAAAAAATAAACAGTAGATTTCTATTTTTAGATTATAGCATGTGTTGTGCTTACAATAGATATTTATTTTACAAGGTATCTTCTATTTGTTGGTAATTTATACATTTTTACTTTGATCTCACAGAGAGATCGTTTCAGTATCAGTGGAAATAACCGCGAGACTGAAAATTATCTGTCAACGTGATGTCAAACACATTATACCATTACATTCAAGAAAATAAGGGAGGTAATCCAATTTGATTAATTTTTTTAATATTTTGAACTGAGTATTTAAATGATCAATATGCATGTTTCACCAATAGCATTAGCACTGAGTGTCTTGATGTATATTATCACTCATAGTTTTTTTTATTAGACTTGCAATAATACTAGCGATAATATTTCTCTCGACCTTCATAACTGATGTTTTCCTATAATTATCTTGTTATCTTTTTAAAATAAGTGAAGAACAAAAGTAAACAAAATCAATGGAATGTATTGGTGAAATATGTATATTGATCATTTAAATACTCAGTTCAAAATATTAAAAAAAATTAATCAAATTGGATTACCTCCCTTATTTTCTTGAATATTCCTGTCCAATATCTTTGTATGTACCTACATGTTAATACAGTAATCCCCCTCTTATCTAGATTTCAGACTGGGATAGTAAAATGCTACAAAATTCTGCCCATCTGCAGGCCTCGACATGAAAATTTAAATTTACTGGCCCTAATCAAATTCTTGAATTTATTATACCCCCGCTCCACCGGAGGGGGGGGGGGGTATACTGTTTTACCTTTGTCCGTCCTTCCGTCCGTCCAAGATATTTTTCGGCACATTTTTCTCAGCAACTATTGATAGCAGAAATCTGATATTTGGTCACAAATTTCATATAGGTATACCATATTGTGGGAAGCGTTTTTGAACCTGTCAGATTCATACTTCCTGTTTGCCGACTTAGTTGGTTTTTATACACATTGAACATATATGTGGGGGTATGATAAGTGAGCATTAGCTCACAGTTCATCTTGTTTTTATGTAGTTCTAAATAAAAACAAAACAAATTCTGGTCCGAGCAAAGTTTTACCGGTCTTGGGGCGGAGAACCGTTGTTCATCGTGAGGACTTTCCATCAAGAGAGGTCACCTCTCTTATAAGGCCACCTTTTCATTGGAGATGGGGTGGTCTTATTATAGGCGAATTACTGCATCGTCCTAAAGAAGTTTTTCATCATATACAAATTATTTATTACAAGTACATGTACATGTTAATTACTGCATAATGTTGTTAAGACTAATTATAATTACTAAATAATGTATTAAAAACAATGTTTTGAATGTATCAGAGACTCACAATCACTATTTTCAAGAAAATAAATGTTCCATACTAAGCTTTATGGTAACATTTGTTTTACAACGATATTGTGACATATCCACAATGTTATAAATTTGTTTTCCCTTCTTGAAAAGGGCAGTTGTGTTGGTAAAATGGTGAACAAAATTATGTTTTGTTTTTATTTACCTGTATTAATTACAAAATTATTATAGTAGAATGATTTTATCATGTCATTAAAGAAATGTGATATGCAAATTATCTTTTATTGATACATAAGCAGCGAAAATATTTCGTTATTTTTCTAACTTATTTAAATATTCACACTTAAGTCAATATATATGCAAATCCACCACAAAAAGTTGTGATCTCGAACCCTGTTCATGCCGATACAACATATGTGATAAAGTGTGTCAGTGACTTGCGACAGGTCTGTGGTTTACTCCGGTTTCCTCCACCAATAAAACTGACCACCATATAACTGAAATATTGTTGAAAGTGGCATTAAACACCATAAACCAAACCAAACCATCAATATGCAAATCATATATGGTTATGCATATTTTTGCTGCTTTGTGTCATATCCATTTACCTGGCATATATACTAGTTCTAGGAAGTTGCACACTCTAACATTAGATTAGCAAGAAAGGATATGGATGTAGATGAACATGGGTGACTATCTAGCATTACATTTAACAGCAAGTAGTAAGAAAAGATATGGATATAAATGAACTTAAACCGGAAGCGTGGGTATAAATAGCTGTGGGCGGAGCAAACCTTCAGATTCTTCATTATTTTGGCCACGGTTATCTCGAGGTGGAAAAATCAATAATACATAATTTCACAGTTACTTTTGGAGCAAAATATTTGACAGGCATGGTTACTAGTGTTCCTCCCTCCCAAACTTTTAGTCGTATTAAAAATTAATATTCTTCATCAGTCTAAAAACTACAAAAATCACTTCGAAAATTCAAATTTCTGATGACCTTTAGGTCACGTTGGTCATGTGACATACATGTACAGTTTCATAAATATGCTGTTCATATCAACGGGAATTTTTGATGATAAGCTCCACCCTCAATTTTGTCGATAGGCACTACCGCAAATTCCCCTTTAAGAGACTATCTAACATTTAGACACACATTAATGTAATGGGGCATCACTTTTATTGCTGTTCTACATTTCAGTCACAGTAGGGTCTTTAACAAGGAGCATAACTCATACTCTAAAATGAGTGTGAAACGGCCGCTAGCCTGCAGTTGAGCTGTACTCTACTTTGGGCGATAAACATTACCTCTAAGCAGCTTTTAATGTTATTTTGTGTATAGAATTTCATTTTCCAGATTCAGAGTTATCTACAAGAAAACAAAATATGGATGCAGTAATCCTACAAATACCATCATCATTGTGCACATCATCAGTTGTAAGAAGAAGATGGACGAAAGTGAACAGTCATAATAAACTATCCAACAAATCAAAACAAATACCATAACACAAAAACAAAAATGACAGAGGGGTATGGATAAAGGAATTAATGATTACTATAGATATCCAGTAGCCAAATAGTCACTTCATGTTAGGGGCAGTCTTGGTTGTGATCATAATATGGTAGTTGGATTTACTACTACCTATGCAACCAGTTCCTATCACCACTATAGTTTGGAGTTTGAATGCCACTCATGGGGAGATGTACTTTGTCAGGGACTTGTAGGGGGGAGGGTGGTGGTGGTACTCTGCTTTCCTCCACCAATAAAATTAACCATCATGATATACCTGAAATATTGTTGAAAGTGGAGTTAAAATACCATAACCATGCCCCCTCAAGCTTAAGTCATGTTTATTCATTGAATACCAATTTTCATGGCTTTCATTGGTTAAATCGAACAACACAATTTTGTGCACAACGAAAAGAATAAATAACGAAGAAGTCATTTGCAAGTAACAAATCCATGAATTGTAATGTCAATGAATGTCTCAGTTTCTGCAAATCCACGAAAATTGACACCAACGTTAACGAAAATAAATGAAATCACAGTAAATGTAACCAATTAAAATGAAGCTAGCTGAACTCCCAACTGAAAGCTGTGTATTGATTGGTTGATTGCTGTTTTAATGTCATGTAACCAGTACTTCAGCAATATTCATGATGAATTGCCTCAAGTAAATGGGAGATTATGTATTGAGTTGGAAAATGTCACCTTGCAATGGGCAACTAATAACCTCACCTCGTAGACTATTGCACGTCAGGAGCTGCTTCAATTTGTCTTTGCCAATTATCGAAGATGGGTTTTTTAAAAGAACTGTTTGATAAAGGGCATTTTGTGATGGAAAACAGTGCCAAAAAACAGCATGGAAGTAAAGAAAGCGGAAGTAAAAGCGAGATTACTGACAGGAACATATATGCTTAAAGAGACAAAAGCGAAATTTAGTAGGAATACGGATACTCCGCTCTGAACTATGTTATGAAGAAACAGAAGACGTTAAGCACTTCTTACTAATTTGTCCTACTCTCAATGACATAAGAGAAGAACACTTATATACGCTCAAATGCTACCTAAGCAACATCCAGGAAGGAGCTTATGAAGCTATATGTGAAAACAAACAACTAATACAACTCATCCTTGACTCTTCTATGGACATACTAAAAGGAATTGTCACTCTGACAAAAAGAAACCATATAGACATTGAACAAATAACAAGGACACTTTGCTACTGTCTGCATGTGAAAAGAACCAGGCTCAGTGCAAAATAAGTGCTATGACATTTATCAGTAAAAGAAAAAAGAACAAACTATTTTACCATTTTCATCCTGTAAAAACTTTTTACCTGTACAAAATGGTGGTGGAAAACCGTGTGCCATATGTACATACTGAATTTGGTGAAGGTGTGACTGTACAGTTAAACAAAACAAAATTTTAAATACATAAATTTGATCCCGTTGGGAGTGCTCCTGAGATAGGAGGAAAATACCAGTAACAGTAACAGATGATATATATAAAATTAAGGCAAGATTAATAAGAAAATAATAATTGAAGGATACGATACAAGTTTTCGCAGTTTTGAAAATGAGGTAGGTGGAGCTATCCTGTAGCTATGTATTCAGTATCGTTGCTAATCTGTAGAAACAGGCTACTGGACCAGGGCTATAAAAAGATTCGCCTTATTCGATCTCTTAAAAAGTTTATATTCCGATACCAAGATCTTGTCGAAATATATTCCGTCTCTGTAGAGACGGTAATAAACGATGAATTTTCATATAGTGAAAATGTATAAAGATAAGGAGGTCCACAAAAATATCAATTTTTTTTTATCAATGTGTGACGTAAAAGTGTTTTTGACATTTTCTTTCGTAGCTAAAATACATCAGGTGACTCGAATTTAATATCAATTAGCCATGAACACCGACAGAAATTGATGGTCTTCGTTTGATACCAGAATAAATAGGTAATCAAATATTGAACATAAAATAGTAATATCATATGAAAAGAAATGTAAGAATTTTCATGGATTATACCAGTTTATATGTTTATTGCGTCGCCATAAAGCATGGATTGAAAATATCATTTTTGATCAAATCTCTGCATGTAGAATAGTATTCATATATAAGATCTATGTAGCTATAATCAAGTGGTGTTTTAAGATTTTTAATAATTTATGAAAAATTAAGGGTAATAACAAAATTACCGAACTCCGAACAATTTTACAAAGGGAAAGTCAAAAAGCGGTACCCTTTGCATTAACGTTTTTTTTCTGACATCACAAGATTACGGTCAGAAACATTACAAATACCTGTAAAGCACACTGAGAAATGTAAAGCCCATGTGGTGTGGACGAAAGGAACGTCACCATTCAAAAAAAAGGAAAATTTACGATAGGGAAATAAAAACCGTGTACGTATTGTGTGTGATAGAGTGTTTAATTTTTACACTCCTGCGAATTTCAATCAGTTGCCATTTTCTAGAACATATTAGTGTACAGTCCATCCATTTGTCCCAAATTATATTAAATTGTCTAGTTTTCTAACGATATACCAGATGGGAGCCCTGTGGTTGTCCCCCTGTATTTGTTACCTCGTACATGTATACTCTGCACAATGATAACGGTATTTGTAAGATTGCTTCACCCGTGTTTTGTTTTCTTGTTGATAACTCAAAATAAAATTCAATACAACAAATTACATCTAAAGGATGAAGATGTCCAGGTGTGGTGTTTAAAGACGGAGATAAAAGGTATTGCTCAAATGCAGGCTATTGACATTTTCACTGAAGATGTCCAGGTGTGGTGTTTAAAGACAGATAAAAGGTATTGCTCAAATGCAGGCTATTGACAGTTTAAAGACAGATAAAAGATATTGCTCAAATGCAGGCTATTGACAGTTTCACTGAAGATGTCCAGGTGTGGTGTTTAAAGACAGAGATAAAAGGTATTGCTCAAATGCAGGCTATTGACATTTTCACTGAAGATGTCCAGGTGTGGTGTTTAAAGACAGAGATAAAAGGTATTGTTCAAATGCAGGCTATTGACATTTTCACTGAAGATGTCCAGGTGTGGTGTTTAAAGACAGATAAAAGGTATTGTTCAAATGCAGGCTATTGACAGTTTAAAGACAGAGATAAAAGGTATTGTTCAAATGCAGGCTATTGACATTTTCACTGAAGATGTCCAGGTGTGGTGTTTAAAGACAGATAAAAGGTATTGTTCAAATGCAGGCTATTGACAATTTAAAGACAGAGATAAAAGGTATTGTTCAAATGCAGGCTATTGACATTTTCACTGAAGATGTCCAGGTGTGGTGTTTAAAGACAGAGATAAAAGGTATTGCTCAAATGCAGGCTATTGACAGTTTAAAGACAGAGATAAAAGGTATTGTTCAAATGCAGGCTATTGACATTTTCACTGAAGATGTCCAGGTGTGGTGTTTAAAGACAGAGATAAAAGGTATTGTTCAAATGCAGGCTATTGACATTTTAAAGACAGAGATAAAAGGTATTGCTCAAATGCAGGCTATTGACAGTTTCACTGAAGATGTCCAGGTGTGGTGTTTAAAGACAGAGATAAAAGGTATTGTTCAAATGCAGGCTATTGACATTTTAAAGACAGAGATAAAAGGTATTGCTCAAATGCAGGCTATTGACAGTTTCACTGAAGATGTCCAGGTGTGGTGTTTAAAGACAGAGATAAAAGGTATTGTTCAAATGCAGGCTATTGACATTTTAAAGACAGAGATAAAAGGTATTGCTCAAATGCAGGCTATTGACATTTTCACTGAAGATGTCCAGGTGTGGTGTTTAAAGACAGAGATAAAAGGTATTGCTCAAATGCAGGCTATTGACAGTTTCACTGAAGATGTCCAGGTGTGGTGTTTAAAGACAGAGATAAAAGGTATTGTTCAAATGCAGGCTATTGACATTTTAAAGACAGAGATAAAAGGTATTGCTCAAATGCAGGCAATTGACAGTTTCACTGAAGATGTCCAGGTGTGGTGTTTAAAGACAGAGATAAAAGGTATTGTTCAAATGCAGGCTATTGACATTTTAAAGACAGAGATAAAAGGTATTGCTCAAATGCAGGCTATTGACATTTTCACTGAAGATGTCCAGGTGTGGTGTTTAAAGACAGAGATAAAAGGTATTGCTCAAATGCAGGCTATTGACAGTTTCACTGAAGATGTCCAGGTGTGATGTTTAAAGACAGAGATAAAAGGTATTGTTCAAATGCAGGCTATTGACATTTTAAAGACAGAGATAAAAGGTATTGCTCAAATGCAGGCTATTGACAGTTTCACTGAAGATGTCCAGGTGTGGTGTTTAAAGACAGAGATAAAAGGTATTGTTCAAATGCAAGCTATTGACATTTTAAAGACAGAGATAAAAGGTATTGTTCAAATGCAGGCTATTGACATTTTAAAGACAGAGATAAAAGGTATTGTTCAAATGCAGGCTATTGACATTTTCACTGAAGATGTCCAGGTGTGGTGTTTAAAGACAGAGATAAAAGGTATTGTTCAAATGCAGGCTATTGACATTTTAAAGACAGAGATAAAAGGTATTGCTCAAATGCAGGCTATTGACAGTTTCACTGAAGATGTCCAGGTGTGGTGTTTAAAGACAGAGATAAAAGGTATTGTTCAAATGCAGGCTATTGACATTTTCACATTCATTTTAGGAGCAGTCGTGTTCGTGATCGTATAGTAGTTGGCTTTATAAATACCTATGCATTCTGTGTTTATCACCACTAACGTGTGAGTTGGAACCCCACTCAGGCGAGGTGTACAACATTATGTGATAAAGTTTGTCAGTTATTTACGGCAGGTCAGTGGTTTTTTACTCCGGGTACTCTAGATAATAACAACAGAAACAGCTTCCTCTGCCTCATTCCTTGATAATTACCTCATATTTGACAGTCAGTTATTTACGGCAGGTCAGTGGTATTCTCCGAGTACTCCAGTTTCCTCCACCAATAAAACTGACCGCCACGATATGACTGAAATATTGTTGAAAGTGGCGTTAAACACCATTATCCTAATCGTAACCCACATATGACATCAATGGTTAACTTAGTACCAGACTCTATTACATAAGATACGACTTCGATTTTGCCATTGCAAATTTCCCACACCTTGATAGAAATATACCAACCACTGAACGCGTACGGGGTTTATTCTTCACAACTAATGCGCTGCGCTCGCATTCGCATTTTGGATTCAGACTTTTTACAACGTCACCGTATTGGGAGGTCTAAACAATTACATCAATGTTTTTTTTTAAAGAATCGTCTAAACTTATATTTCAAATATTTTACTGAAGATATCAGCACCTTGTTGAACAGTGTAATGTCCATTGCATACATATGACGAAAGTAAATTTTGGTTCAAATTTGACTAGTGTTTCACTCTTGTCTTATATACAAGATACAACATACTTTATTTCCCAAATCAGGGCCCTTGGAGGGAATGAAACAACATTTATAATTAGCACATACACAATTAATAAAGTAAAATATAATAATTATTTTATTACCATCAACCATGTCTGTCACAGATATATATGAGGGTTGTCATTTTACAACTATATGGAAATCACTTGCATGACCGCATCATTCCAATAAGAGGGAGAATTTGGCCCTTAAAACTACTAGTAGTTTATCCCCGCCACTTTTTATTGAAGTGCCCATACGCCAGGACATTGCGCGGTCATGTATTAGTGTGTTTGGGTTATCGATGTTGCCACTTTTTTCTATTAGATTTTGGAAATGATCCGATGATGTGTTATTTGTTGTTTTTCATATCATTGCTAAAGTTAATCCTATGTATAAATTTTGTCTCCTATCTCGATATTAGCTACATGATATATGACTTCACACACAACAACTATATGTAAATTTTACAATGTAATTCTATTTTTATACTGACCTATTTTTAGCGAAGCTAATGTTTAATCATGAGTAGCGCGGTTAATGTTATCCTGTGTTTAGTATCGTAAGATATAGTCGGATGATGTTTACATAATACATCGTAAATATAGTACATTATTATACTTCGTGTAAGTTTCTGTAGTGATATTTATAATTTGGTACTGTAATATTTTGGCATATTACATGAACAATTAGACACTCAGTATAATAATGTTTCGGAGAGGGTATTATGTCTCTCAGACCTGGATAATATTTTGGCATATTACCTGAACAAGACCACATTATCATATAAATAAATTGTGTTAGTAGCTATTGTGACTGTACGTTTATACTGTGTTTCTCTTCAATTCTGTGAGGTCGCCATGATATAGGTGAAATATTGCTGAAAGTGGCATTAAACACCAAAATTCAAATTCAATTCTGTGAGTATTTATTTTTACATTCTTAATTTAGTGGGTGATTGTTTTTGCAAAATATGAAAGAAAATAATTACACATCTTAAAAAAAATTATTGATTATTCATGAGCTTTAAAAGAAATATTGTTAATTACATTAAACAATTATTGAAGGAAAGTTTGAACTGTTATTGTGAACAATTCAACCAATATTATCAACAAAAATTAAAAAACAAAGGAAAGTGAAAAATAAAGAAAACACAACAAATTAGTTTTAAATAACTTTATCTATTTGCTAAATAAAAATAAAATTGGATTGAATCAAAAAAAAACAACAACAAAAAAGTCAATAAACAAAAAGACAAATGAAATCTAATATAATACATTTAATATGGTTAACACAAACCGTTTGTGCTGTGTTGTTATATTACAATTTTTTCACGAACACGACTGTCACTTGTAATTCTAGAAATTCAAAATTGACAAAAACATCTATAACATTTATAAGATATATATATATATATGTCATTATCAAAAATTGGCAAGTTTCCTGTCCACGACTTAACCACTGTCGGATTTATTTTATTTCGGATTTTTCATAGTAACCTTTGTTTTCTTTGAAAAATTAGTATATTATATTGTATTTAAATAATATAAACTGAAGTTTGAAGTAATAATTTATACTTTTTCGATGCATCAAACAGTGTTGTCCATGGCGGTGCCTACAAATTTGCAACAACAATAAAAAAAAAAATTAACAATGCATCAATTTCACGTTCTGCTATATCGATGAATAATTCTAAGTTTGGTGATTTCGTTGATCACAACTATCCCATTGAGCTTTAGATAAAGGATACCACAGATACAGCTAGATCTGCTTCATACCTTGACATAAACCTCAAAAGTGACAGTGATGTCCGGTTAAGAACGAAACCTTACGACAAATGAGATGATTACAATTTTCCCATTGTGAACCTTCCATTTGTATGTAACAACATTCCAGCAGTACCTGCATATGGAGTATATATCTTCTACTTGGTCCGACATTCCAGAACTTATGGTTTCTATCGGGATTTCCTGAAAGAATGTAGCTGCTAACAGGGAAACTACCGAGCCAAGGGTTCCTATTGGTCAAGTTGAATTCATTACTTCGAAGGATTTACGGTCAACACCATGACTTGATTAACCGTTACGGAATATCTGTGTCACATAGAATTAATATATATATCGTTTTCGTTCCTTTTGATTGGACAAGAGCACTATCACCTGTTTATTTTTCGATTTGTGCATAGCTCGATGAACTTTTGCGTTTTTGTTCCGTTCAGAATAACAACTCTGTATTTGTGTCAAGTGCTACATTCACAGTGAAATAATTACAATAATCAATGTAGCATAATTTATTTATTTATTTATTTATTTATTTGCTAAAAAAAAGGTGATAAATGTCAACAGACAGAATAAGAAATTAAAAAACAAAACAAATTATAATTATATAATGTATGATAATATTTTCTTTATCTTTGATAGATTATTTGGAAAAAAGTGACTGGAAGAACGCTATGGGAACCTTTGGAGGTCATGCGGTGCTGGGGTCATTCTTCATATTCGCTGGTGTTTGGTGGTTGATACAAATGTTAAGACGATATTTTAGCTGTCAGAATAACAACTCTATATTTGTGTCAAGTGCTACATTCACAGTGAACGGATTTCCTATCGAGCCGACCGTTAAGCTTGTCTGCGCATCAATAGGATTAGTAGTTGAAGTAGGAATTTCTGGAAATGTGTCGCATTCAACGATGTATTTTTTCTATGGATTAACAGGAATCGTGGATTTAATGTTATTCTTTAATTTCAACCTTCCCAAAGATCTTGATTATGTTGCACTGTGTGTTGCTGTAATGGCGGAAGTCATATTATTCAAATTGCATTTCTTTGGTCACCATGAAGGTTTGATTCTAATGGTTCATACGTTGCTGTTCTATATTCTTGAAACAACATTTTTTGTACTAATTCTCGAGATGACATTCAAGACAAATATTGTGATCTCTTTACTTCGTCCGTTCATTTTCATTCTACAAGGAACTTGGTTTTACCAAATAGGTTTCATATTGCATAATCCTTTCGGAAACTCTTGGGATCCCAAAAACAATCAAAGTTTTATGAATACAGCCACAGCTTTTACTTGGCATTGTGGAGCAATATTCGTAATAATTTTAATAGCGCTTTCCATAACTGGTTGGCTATATAAACGGAAAAATAGTGACTCTTGTAAATATACACCATTAGAAAACGGTATTGTGGACACTGAAATGGAACAATTACATAATCACACATGTGTCTTCGCGTGTAAAGTATACTGTGACTTCCCTTTTTTGAACACTCATTGACGACAGGACATTCATTGTGGAAAGAATATTGCTTTATTTTACAATTATGTAGATTTCTAATTTTAAGCATTATAACTAGTATAGCAGCTACTATACTAAATATAGATTTTAGGACAACTATTACATGATTTGTCGTCAAAACCAAGGATTTCAATGAAGTAATTGTGGACTTCCTTCAGAGTTTTGTTCTTTATCATTTTCTAAAAAGTAGATAAAAAGTCTTTATTTGTAATACCCTTTTCACGGCAGTTGCAGGGATTGCTAACATCATCGATGTTTGGATAAAGTATTTAAACGTTTTCTGAAAGGTCTTTCAGAATGCTAGACTCGAATGAATTTACTTTTTGAAACAGCTTTAAGATGTGTCGTTTCAAGGAATCAACTCTCGGGACACGGACTTCACCATCAAAAGCTTTAACACAATCTATTACATTTATTTCAAAAACTGGTTTCTCTCAAATAGTGCTCCTACTAGGAGGTAGCTTAACTCAAGACGAACTCTACACTGGCCATCAGCTGCGAGACCTGAAGCCGAAAAAAATGATGTAATCATGAGTCTGGAATGTATTACTCGTGTCATTGAAAATAAAATATTAACACATTATTTTATTGTTTAAGAACACAATAAAGCTAGAAAATTGTTTTCTACAGGTGGAGTGAAAATACGGTTCGGAACGGACAATATCCGGATCTAAATCTAGTAACATAGCGTCAATATACTTAAAAATAGAAACATAGCGTCAATATTGTAATGTAATCTGTTTTCTATATAGTTCAACATCTATACACTTTCCCACGGTATTAATCTTGATGTATTACTTTTCTGTCAGCCCTTGATAATAACCATATGCACGTGCGGCCGGGTTTCTGTATCAGTTCTGCTTAGCACTTTACATTATAAGCATGTGCATATTTTAGAGTAGTTCTTCTCGAGTTCGGTAGATCGTAGGACAACTATTACAGTAAATATATTTGATTTCATCTTCAATGAACCACATCGGTTATGTAATTGCAAGTTCGTCCCGAGTTCGGTAGATCGTGGGTTCGAGCCCCATTTGTGTTAAACCAAATACTATACAATTGGTATTAGCTGCTTCTCTGTCAAGCATGCAGCTTTCGGGTGGGGGTAAGATCAAAGTCTCGTGGGTTCAGAATCAGGATAATGTGTCCGAATGGGGCGACACGTCTACCTGCTGACTATTGAGTCAGTGAGATAGTATTATGAAGATCCAATTAAGCGTTTTGTTCTTAAACTAAGCGGGCATCATCATCATTTCGTTGATTGTAATTTGGTCATGCCATGGTACACCTGAAAGAAAATGGTCATTTGGCGTTACACAGACAACACAACGCCAAAAGAAAAGGTGCAAAAGGACAAACAACGATCTACAAAACATACACATACAACTAAACATCGAGTAACACGAACCCCACTAAAAACGGGGGTGAACTCAAGTGCTCCGGAAGGCTAAGCAGTTCCTGCTCCACTGATGGAAAATTGTGGAAGACGCCAATAAACCCAAAGCAAACATGACACATTATGTTAAATAATATATGACTAATACATACAAATCAGAGGTTAATCTGAGCGTGTTGTTTCGCTCTCGTTGTTATAACCATTTCTCACATGGTAAATATGATAACTATAGCTATGACCTTCGACGATGACCATACTCCATATTAGATCCACATAAAAATCACTTGGGTAGTTTCTAGACGCTTTTTATACATTTACCATTGGGATCCTTTGTTAATTAATAAACGTTAGAGAAAACCGAAGGGAGATCAAGCTCAAGAATCGACATTCCAGAAACACAGACAACATTTAGTACAGGACACAGAACGAAAACAAACTAAACAAAAACACAACACGGAAAAATAAAATGATGAGCAACACAGACCACACCAAATAATGGGGGATGAACCAATGTGTTCGTGAAGGGTAAGCAGTGTTACTTGTATAGTCTGTAATAATGGGGGATGAACCAATGTGTTCGTGTGGGGTAAACAGTGTTACTTGTATTGTCTGTAATAATGGGGGATGAACCAATGTGTTCGTGAAGGGTAAGCAGTGTCACTTGTAGTCTGTAATAATGGGGGATGAACCAATGTGTTCGTGAAGGGTAAGCAGTGTTACTTGTATCGTCTGTAATAATGGGGGATGAACCAATGTGTTCGTGAAGGGTAAGCAGTGTTACTTGTATAGTCTGTAATAATGGGGGATGAACCAATGTGTTCGTGAAGGGTAAGCATTGTTACTTGTATAGTCTGTAATAATGGGGGATGAACCAATGTGTTCGTGAAGGGTAAGCAGAGCAGTGTCACTTGTAGTCTGTAATAATGGGGGATGCACCAATGTGTTCGTGAAGGGTAAGCATTGTTACTTGCATAGTCTGTAATAATGGGGGATGAACCAATGTGTTCGTGAAGGGTAAGCAGTGTTACTTGTATAGTCTGTAATAATGGGGGATGAACCAATGTGTTCGTGAAGGGTTAGCAGTGTTACTTGTATAGTCTGTAATAATGGGGGATGAACCAATGTGTTCGTGAAGGGTAAGCAGTGTTACTTGTATAGTCTGTAATAATGGGGGATGAACCAATGTGTTCGTGAAGGGTAAGCAGTGTCACTTGTGGTCTGTAATAATGGGGGATGAACCAATGTGTTCGTGAAGGGTAAGCAGTGTTACTTGTATAGTCTGTAATAATGGGGGATGAACCAATGTGTTCGTGAAGGATAAGCAGTGTTACTTGTAGTCTGTAATAATGGGGGATGAACCAATGTGTTCGTGAAGGGTAAGCATTGTTACTTGTATAGTCTGTAATAATGGGGGATGAACCAATGTGTTCGTGAAGGGTAAGCAGTGTTACTTGTATAGTCTGTAATAATGGGGGATGAACCAATGTGTTCATGAAGGATAAGCAGTGTTACTTGTATAATCTGTAATAATGGGGGATGCACAAATGTGTTCGTGAAGGGTAAACAGTGTTACTTGTATCGTCTGTAATAATGAGGGATGCACCAATGTGTTCGTGAAGGGTAAGCAGTGTTACTTGTATAGTCTGTAATAATGGGGGATGAACCAATGTGTTCGTGAAGGATAAGCAGTGTTACTTGTATAGTCTGTAATAATGGGGGATGAACCAATGTGTTCGTGAAGGATAAGCAGTGTTACTTGTATAGTCTGTAATAATGAGGGATGAACCAATGTGTTCGTGAAGGATAAGCAGTGTTACTTGTATAGTCTGTAATAATGGGGGATGCACCAATGTGTTCGTGAAGGGTAAGCAGTGTTACTTGTATAGTCTGTAATAATGGGGGATGAACCAATGTGTTCGTGAAGGGTAAGCAGTGTTACTTGTATAGTCTGTAATAATGGGGGATGAACCAATGTATTCGTGAAGGGTAAGCAGTGTTACTTGTATAATCTGTAATAATGGGGGATGAACCAATGTGTTCGTGAAGGGTAAGCAGTGTTACTTGTATAGTCTGTAATAATGGGGGATGCACCAATTTGTTCGTGAAGGGTAAGCAGTGTTACTTGTATAGTCTGTAATAATGGGGGATGAACCAATGTGTTCGTGAAGGGTAAGCAGTGTTACTTGAATAGTCAAGTCCTGTAAAAATCATGCCGAGGAAAGAGCAAATCTATGCAAAAGGGAAAAGATTCATTCCCATTTTAGATATAACTATTTTTTAACGGTCAACCAGTTCATAATGATGTTCGTAGAATTTTTGCAGCGATGATGAGGTTAGCATAAGTGTATGTTCTGTGGTAGCTGCCATTACGGCCTAGTCCGATCACCAACTTTGGTTTAGATCCGGAAGTATATCTACGCATGCTTATATCAAAAATAGATCGAACCTGTGTTAGTTCCATCTTAGTCAAGACGGGGCCGTCGTGGCCATGATCGTATGGTAGTTGGGTTTACAACTACCTATGAAATCAGTGCTTATCACCATTGATGTTGTGAGTTCGAATCTCGATCAGGACGAGATGCACAACATTATGTGATAAAGTTTGTCAGTAATTTGCGACAGGTCGGTGGTTTCCTCCACCAATAAAACTGACCACCACGATATAACTGAAATATTGTTGAAAAACCATCTTAGTTAGGTAAATATGGTAGCACACCGTAAACAAATATGTATCTTAGCAATGTTAGACGATGATAATGATCTTAATGAAGCCTTGCATAGATATCCAGTAATGTACTGAAAAACAGTTCCAAAATCTAATAGAAAAATCATAGAAATAGAGGCAAAATCGAAAACCACCGACCTGTCGCAAATTACCGTAATGGCTGCTACCACAGAACATGCACTTATGTTAATCTCATCATCGCTGCAAAAATTCTACGAACATCACTATGAACTGGTTGACCGTTACAAAATATCTATATCTCAAATGGGAAGGAATCTTTTACCTTTAGCAGATATTTGCTCTTTCTTCTATCATCGGCAAGATTTTTACAGAACTTGAATATACAAGTAACACTGCTTACCCTTCACGAACACATTGGTTCATCACCTATTATTTGGTGTGGTCTGTGTTGCTCAATATTTTATATTTCTGTGTTTCTGGAATGTCGATTCTTTAGCTTGATCTCCCTTCGGTTTTCTCTAACGTTTATTAATTAACACAGGTTCCCAATGGGAAATGTATAAAAAGCGTCTAGAAACTACCCATGTGATTTTTATGTGGATCTAATATGGAATATGGTCATCATCGAAGGTTACAGTTACAATTTTCCACCAGTGGAGCAGGGACTGCTTAGCCTTCCGGAGCACCTGAGTATGGTCATCATCTAAGGTTACAGCTACAATTTTCCACCAGTGGAGCATGAACTGCTTAGCCTTCCGGAGCAGCTGAGTATGGTCATCATCGAAGGTCACAGTTAACATATTTACCACGTCAGAAATAGTTATAACCACGAGAGCGAAACAGGCTCAGATTAACCTCTGATTTGCATTAGTCATATTATATTTAACATAATGTTTCATGTTTGCTTTGCTAGTGGAGCAGGAACTGCTTAGCCTTCCGGAGCACCTGAGTTCACCCCCGGTTTTTAGTGGGGTTCATGTTACTCGATATTTAGTTTTATGTGTATGTTTTGTAGATCGTTGTTTGTCCTTTTGTACCTTTTCTTTTGGCCTTTGTGTTATCCGTTCTTTTTCGATATACCGGTTTCAATTACCTCTTTGGTATCTTCAAACTCTTCTAACAAAAACGATATTCGAATCATCCATACAAGAAGGGTGGCACATTGGGAGCAGAACACCCTGACACTTCTGGAACACACGGTCTTAACACTGCTTGTTATAACATTACGTTTTGCTCAAGCTTTTAATTTTGCATTATAAAACGTTCAATTAATATTTAGTGATAGTTCCACCGAATGAGTGATTGCAGTTTAACGCCAAATAACCATTTTCTTTCAGCTCTACCATGGCATGACTAAATTACAATCGACGAAATGATGATGATGCCCGCTTAGTTTAAGACCAAAACGTTTAATTGGATCTTCATAATGCTAGCTCACTGACTCAAGAGTCAGCAGGTAGACGTGTTGCCCCATTCGGACACATTATCCTGATTCTGAACCCACGAGACTTTGATCTTACGCCAAACCCCACCCCACCCGAAAGCTGCTTGCTTGGCAGAGAAACAGCTAATACCAATTTTATAGTATTTGGTTTGACACAAATGGGGCTCGAACCCACCATCTACCGAACACGGAACGAACTTGTAATTACATAACCGATGCGGTTCATTGAAGATGAAATCCAACATATTTACTATAATAGTTGTCCTAAAATCTATATTTAGCATAATAGCTGCAATACTAGTTGTGATGCTTAAAATTAGAAATTTACATAATTGTAAAATAAAGCAATATTCTTTCCACAATGAATGTCCTGTCGTCAAAGAGTGTTAAAAAAAGGGAAGTCACAGTATACTTTACACGCGAAGACACATTCCATAGTGTGTCTGTGATTATGCAATTGTTCCATTTTAGTGTCCACAATACCGTTTTCTAATTGTGTATATTTACAAGAGGCACTATTTCTCCGTTTATATAACAAACCAGTTATGGAAAGCGCTATTAAAATCATAACGAATATTGCTCCACAATGCCAAGTAAAAGCTGTGGCTGTATTCATAAAACTTTGATAGTTGTTGGGATCCCAAGAGTTTCCGAAAGGATTATGCAATATGAAACCTATTTGGTAAAACCAAGTTCCTTGTAGAATGAAAATGAACGGACGAAGTAAAGAGATCACAATATTTGTCTTGAATGACATCTCGAGAATTAGTACAAACAATGTTGTTTCAAGAATATAGAACAGCAGCGTATGAACCATTATAATCAAACCTTCATGGTAACCAAAGAAATCAAATTTGAATAATATGCCTTCCGACATTACAGCAACACACAGTGCAACATAATCAAGATCTTTGGGAAGGTTGAAATTAAAGAATAACATTAAATCCACGATTCCTGTTAATCCATAGAAAAAATACATCGTTGAATGTGACACATTTCCAGAAATTCCTACTTCAACTACTAATCCTATTGATGCGCAGACAAGCTTAACGGTCGGCTCGATAGGAAATCCTTTCACTGTGAATGTAGCACTTGACACAAATATAGAGTTGTTATTCTGACAGCTAAGAAATCGTCTTAACATTTGTATCAACCACCACACACCAGCGAATATGAAGAATGACCCCAGCACCGCATGACCTTCAAAACTTCTCATAACGTTCTTTCAGTCACTTTTTTCCAAATAATCTACCAAAGATAAAGAAAATATTATCATACATTATATAATTATGATTTGTTTTGTTTTTTAATTTCTTATTCTGTCTGTTGACATTAATCACATTTTTGTTTAGCAAATAAATAAATAAATAAATAAATTATGCTACATTGATTATTGTAATTATTTGACTGTGAATGTAGCACTTGACACAAATATAGAGTTGTTATTCTGAACGGATCGATCGAAAACGCAAAAGTTCATCGAGAAATGAACAAATCAAAAACAAACAGGTGCCAGTGCTCTTGTCCAATCAAAAGGAACGAAGACGATATATATCAATTCTATTTGTTTTTCATTTGTTCATAACTCAATGAACTTTTATATATATACAACGTCTGCAAAACCAGTCAACGATCAATCAGGTTTACGGGGTGTTGGATCGTTACGGTATAACGATACTATACAAGTAAAATAAATTATAAGCCTCTAAAATGGTTTGTAAAACAACTCCAAGTACACAAAACAAAGTGATAAAGAATTAAACACTTTGTTGAATGACAAAATGTTCGCCCCATCGAGGGACTTTATCAATGTCTAATTAAATAAAATGTCGAACCAATATGGCGACTTTACAATTTAAAAAAAAAAATTGACGGTCAATGTACGGGACAAAAGAACCAGATGTTACTCATATGAAAATACATACATAAAATAATTAAAATCCCACATATAAATTAATAAAAGTACAATAACAGCAATATAAATACACAATAGGGCTACACATTTAAATAAATGCTTAATTAGAAATAAAAATGAGACATTATTGGTTAATGTATCAAATATATAGCACTGTCAAAAATATGTTTGAAAACGGTATGATACCCAAACTCATTCAAAAACGGCCCATCACAGTGTGGAATAAGGGTAATAACAAAATTACCAAAACTCCGAGCAATGTTACAAAGGGAAAGTCAAAACTCATAAGTATATAAACAGACAAAATCAGTCAACAACCGGAAAACTGTGAAAACCGTAATGACCTTGACTTGGTACAGGCATTTCTAAAGAAATGGTGGGTTGAATCAGATTTTAAAGCGCCAAACCTCACCCTTTCATTACGGCTCAAAGTTTCCGGCTATCACTATTACAGTATTTATAACAATACTTGAACAAAACAGGTAAAACAGTTGTCATAACAGTACCAACCTCAGTGAAGTGAATATCAAAAACTTTTTTACGTCACACATTGATAAAAAAATATCTTTGACATTTTTGTTTTTGACCACTTATCTTTATACATGTTCAATATATACTTTGGGCCAATATATACTTTGGGCCAATTGAACAAACTGTATGTCCTAATACGACTGAAGGAGACCAGCAAAAATAGGAGTCAAGAGGGGATATTACTTTTTCGCATTTATTCCATTAGGTGATAAGGTGTTAAGTTTTCTAATCCAGAAGCTTTCCCTTTCCTGTCTGTTTTTATCATCCCACTTGGGGTTATGGTCAATTATGGTGACCTTCAGTTTGCCAAAAGAATCATGGTGGCCCGCCGATCTGGGATGTCTGCTGAGTGGAAGGTCAGGTTTGCAATTTGCATCACTTCTGTGGCCATTCAAGTGTTTACTAAGTTGTTGTTTAGTTTCTCCGATGTATTGAAGGCCACAAATTGCACATTCCAGGAGGTAAATAATATGTTCTGTCTTGCAGTTGGCATTGCAGTATATGATGCATTCTTATTCTTCTCCTGTATGTTTACATTGGATGTTTTTGTACGTCATACATCGTCTCGAATCACGTTTTTGACACAGACCATTGCATGCAGATCGAGGGGAGATGTCAGCTCTCACCAAGATATCTTTCGAACTTTTGGGCTTCCTGAAAGCCAAGACGGGTGGATCTTTGAAAATTTTGCACAGTTCTTGGTGCTTTTGTATGGTTGTCCAGCGGTCACGAACGATGATGGATAAATTACTGAGCTCAGGATGGTATGTGATTACAAATGGCACTCTGTTGTTCGTTTTCTGTTCTTTATATTGGATGAGGTCTTTTCTGTCAATACCACTTGCTTTTTTAAAACAATGGTTAATGCTCGCATTGTTGTAACCTCTCTTTTTTAGATGACATCTCAGTTCCCCAAGCCGTTTTTTTTTGGTAGTTTGTTCACTGGAGCAGATGCGTTTGATTCGGAGAGCTTGGCTGTACGGAATAATAATGGTGCAATGCTTAGGATGACAACTCTGTGGGGACAGGTACTGATGTTTATCTGTCGGTTTGTTGTATATGTCAGTTGACATACTACCATTTTCACAGGTAGTGTAAGTATCCAGAGAAGGAGATGTTATTTCTGGATGTTTCATGAGTGAATTTTATAGTGGGGTGAATATTGTTGGCATGGTCAAAGAAACGATTGAGGTTTTCTTCAGACTCGGTCAACTTAATGTTAACGTCGTCTATGAAACGAAACCAGGAAAGTGGCTTGAGGGGTGCAGATTGTATGATTAGTTTTTTCAAGTTTCTCCATGAAGATGTTGGCGTATGAAGGTGCCATCTTTTTCCCATAGCGGTTCCGGTGATTTGTAAAATATGCTCTCCATTAAATGTAAAATTGATATGCTCAAGTACCAATGTGAGCGACTGGACAAAACATTCCGTTGGTGGTTCTTTAACGGCTCTTTGGTCTCAGGCCTCTCGATACCGTCATTATGTGGATGTTAGTGTATAATGACGTAACGTCCATCGAAACAAGAATGGTCCCCGAAGGAAGAGGATTCATGGATTCCCTTTTTTGAAGATAATCAGTGGTGTCTTTCAAATATGAGGATAACGCTTCTACGTGAGGTCGAAGGTGGAAATCGACGAATTCGAAGACTTCTTCTGTGGGGTGCCCATTTGCTGAAGCAATGGGTCGGTCTCCCGGGGTTGTTGACTTTATCAATTTTGGGTAATTGTTAGAAGCGTCCGGCTTTGGGTTTGTCTGGTTTCAAATAATCGAAAATATTCTTGTCGATATGACTATTTTCTTTCATAATTTTTAGCTCCTGTGTTATTTTAGTGCTGAATTCTTCGTGGGGTCCGAGTCTAGTTTTTTGTAAAATCTCTCATTCGTCAGTTGTCTGTTTGCCTCCTCTAAATAATCTACTTTGTCCATAACAACAACTGCGCTACCCTTGTCCGCTGGGTTTATGACAATGTCTTCCCTTTCCTTTAATTCTTGTAGCGCACCCTTTTCTGCAGGAGTACTACTTGTCTGCCCTTGGAATAGTAAGTTGGGTTGATTTCGAACTCCGAAATTGTTTACGAAAATTAACTAATATTGCCTTTCAATGCCGAAAATTTCCAATATATAATATAATTATTTGATGGAATACTGCAACAAACAAACCAATATGTGGGAAAACTTCTCCTGATAGTTTATTTGAGTGTTTTTTGTATACAAGTAAACACAGCTCACGACCTATTCACAACATTCAAGGCAGAATGGAGGAAATAAACAGAAACTTATCGGTACATTTTAATAGTAAATTGTTTACGGGAATTAAACATGAGGATATTTTATCCGAATTGGAAAAAGAAATAAATTTAGAAGATATAAAGTCAATCTAGATGACAGAGAAATCCTGTATTGTAACGCTGAAAAGTGAACAGGCAAAATAGAAGATCCTCAACTCGGAAATTTCATTGAAAAACAGGTCAGTTACCTTTTTTGAAATTGATAAAAATGTAACTAATGTGACAATTAAAGATGCGCCATGCGAAGTGAGTGATCAATTCATAGCAACACATATGTCGAAATACGGGCAAGTGATAAATGGTTCAATAAAAAAGGGTGTCATTAAAGGCACAAACATTGAAAATGGGACCCGATATGTTCAGATATTAAATTGTGCACCAATTCTTCCAGTTAGAACAAATTTTGGGCGATTCGAAATCCGACTGTATGCAGATAACAACAGGACGGAGTGTTCCTACTGCCAACAGACAAACCATCCCTATTAGAGATGTCCTACTAAACCGACATCAATAAACACTTGTTATAACTGCAATAAACAAGGGCACATAGCCAAGTACTGTAAATATGATATCTTGTGCAAGCATTGTGGTGAGTGTGGCCATATACAACGTGACCACACTTCCCATAAGGAAGAAACAGCTAGGAAGGAATATGGTGATTATTTTCATGAAATCCTAGAGGGTAGAAATACTCGAGACAACTCAAGCTTGGTTGACGAAACAGAACGTAAAGACACATCAGGACAGGCTGACAGTAATCCTACTACAGGCGACAACAATCCAGTAAATGTTTTACTAGGGGCTTCCAACTGTTAAAGAATTGGGAAAGTTTCACGAAATTGTATAAATGCCTCAATTTCAGGTGCAACATTAGAAAATATAGAGGAGATAATAAAACTAGCCAAATCCAAAGTGTTTAATAAAACTGTAGATAAAGTAGTAATATCCTTAGGTACAAACGACATTATAAAGTCTAAAGGTTAATATTAATCTTACACATGCAATACACCAAGTAAAATGTAGTTTCCCGAATTCTATAGTTGGTATATGTACTATTCTCCCTAGAAAAGGGAAAGGTCCAAACATAACAAAATGTAATGACACAGTTTTAAATGTCAACATATTTTTGAAAAAGTTGTGTATTAGAGAACAAATTGAATGTTTAGATGCTTATGAATTGTTCACGAAACAAGGAAATGTGGTAAAGTCATTATTTAATAAAACTGACTCCTCATGTGTCCTTATTAGCGTTGAAGGTTGTACGAAAATTAGAGACGAAATTGTAACTTTTTTCGATTCAGATAAAGTAATAAGTGTAGAGTTGAAAACTCCACGTAAACGCACAAACAGTGCGCTTTAGTCGGCACCAAATTATGTAGAGAGACAAACCCGAATTGTATCGCCACCAGTGTAGTAATTTAATATTGTACTGCTTTATTATGATAGTATTCATGTTTCTATTTGGTATAAATTATTACCTTTGTGTGTATATAAATATTACAAGAGACCGTATTGTTTTGCAACAATATGATGTTATGATTTATTGTCAAGAATGCGGTATTGTTACCGGTTGTAAACAAATAGTAGAAGTTGTAAGATTGAGCAATCAAGCGATAATAAAACACATTAAAATTTCTCGTTATCGCATGAGACCTTTAAGCACAAAATTATACATATTCTCCCACATTCAGCCAGACAAGGATGTCCTGCTGCACCGATTTTGTACATTATTCAGGCAGAGCCGATGTCTTGTGCTATCCGAAACACTCCGGAAATACATGGTATCAAACTACCCGACTGTGAGGGGCAGCCCGTAAAGGAAGCAAACATATGCATGTGTGCAGACGACACGCAACTCTTAAACAAAAACGAAGAATCTGTTGAACAATCCTTTTTAATTCTTTCGAAATTTGAAAAGGCATCCAGCTCTAAGATAAATCATGAAAAAACAAAAGGATTATTTATTGGTAGATTAAGGGGGAAAGGACCCAGATTAACAAACATATCATGGATTTCAGATAATATAAAGACGTTAGGAGTTTTTCACGGGCACAATATAGACACTGATGACATTTTGAAAATAATTATGAATAAAATGAAAAACTGCACTCAGGTTTGGAAAACCAGAAATGTAACCTTTAAGAGAAAAACTTTAATCGTTAAAATTTTTCTGTTAGCTCAAATGGGATTTGAAACTGAAATGAGGGGAATTCCAGAGAAATATAAAAAAGAGGTGAATGATTTGATTTGGAAATTTGTTTGGGACAATAAACCAAGCCAAATAGAAAGAAACGTATGTTGCTTAAATATTAATGAAGGGGGGATTGGAATGATTAACATAGACAATTTTGTCAAAAGTAAACAGATAAAATTTGTATACAAAATAATCAGCAGTGAGATGGACTCATGGAATGCGATAGGTAAACACTGGTTACAGAAATACGATAATAAATTTGGAGTTGATTATTTTCTTTGTAAATGCTCCGATATTAAAGGTTTAAATATTGCATCCATTCCAAAATACTATCAAGACGCTATGCAAGCTTGGAACAATTTTTTGGGGTCATGTTCTACGGAGTCTAAAAATGACATTTTAGATAAAAACATATTTGGTAACTCTGAGATCAAATTTATTAGAAATCCCCTTTTTTTCATTTCATGGACAAAAACAATAATACCTTTGTTGATAACCAGACTATATTTAATAGACTGGATGATAAAAGGAACTGGATATCAGAATGGGCAAAAATATAAAAAAATCAATACCAGAAAATTTTGTTAAGAAACTAAAATCAGATGATAACGAAAAGATTAAAAAATCATTAGGTTTAAAAATAGATAGTAATTTGAATATTAGAAATCATTATAATAAAATCATTGTTCCAAAAGAGCTGAAACTGGAAAATATCCAGAAAGTAATACGTAAATCAATCACGCCAAAATGTCAATTAAAATGGGATACATTTTATGAAAAGAAATTTAACTGGATATCAATTTGGATATACTGAACAAGATTAAATGTAAACAAAGCATTATCCTGTTCCAATGGCAATGTTTGCATAACATTGTCTATTCAGAATATGGATTACAAAAAATAGGAAAATCAAATGGTCAATGTCATTTTTGTAAAAATGAATTGGAGTCCCTTATGCATTTGTTTTACAGGTGTCATAAAATTAAACATGTCTTAGATGAATTAAAACACATTTTTAATAACATTTTTGAAAAGAATATAATACTTGCTGAGGAAAACTTAATCATTGGGGTGTATGAGGGAGAAATAACTGAAGATCTACTTTTAATGAATTTAGTAATTTGTATATTAAAATGGGTAATTTGGAAAACAAGAAATTATATAAAATATAATAAAAGCATTTACAGGGAAACAATAGTTATCACAAATCTCAAAAATGAACTCAGAAGTAATATACAAATGATGATTAAAAACCCATATGTTCGAAACTTACATAATATTAGGAAATTACAGTTATTATTGGATACATTATGAATTTAGTTGTATTAATAATTCCTTTCATTGTTTACTGTGTAAAAATGTATGTTTATAATTGAATATGATAAAATATGATTTATTTGCTTATGGTATTGTATTCTTACTACAACTGTACCAGTATTTATTTATCTAATTATATTGTTCATTGTAAATATTTGTAAACCTTTGAGGTTTCCTGGCACCCAGAGGTAAATTGTTCACAGGTGTAATATTGATATAATAATAAATAATAAAAAATAAATGGTCCCCGAAGGAAGGGGATTCATGGATTCCATTTTTTTGAAGATAATCAGTGGTGTCTTTCAAATATGAGGGTAACGCTTCTACGTGAGGTCGAAGGTGGAAATCGACGAATTCGGAGATTTTTTTTTTGGGGTGCCCACTTGCTGAAACAATGGGTCTCCCGGGGTTGTTGACTTTATGAATTTTAGGTAATAGTTAGAAGCGTCCGGCTTTGGGTTTGTCTGGTTTCAAATAATCGAAAGTGTTCTTGTCGATATGACTATTTTCTTTCATAATTTTTAACTCCTGTATTATTTTAGTGCTGAATTCTTCGTGGGGTCCGAGTCCAGTTTTTTGTAAAATCTCTCATCCGTCAGTTGTCTGTTTGCCTCCTCTAAATAATCTACTTTGTCCATAACAATAACTGGGCTACCCTTTTCTGCTGGCTTTATGACAATGTCTTCCCTTTCCTTTAATTCTTGTAGCGCACCCTTTTCTGCAGGAGTGAGGTTGTTATGGGTTGGTATGTTCGTGCTGGCTGCTGTCTGGACATAATTTTTTTACGAAATCAATAAAGGATTCTAAAGTTGTATTTTTGCAAGCAGACAAGGGTAACGCAGTTGGTATGGACAAAGTATGAACGAAAATTTTGTCATTCAACAAAGTGTTTAATTCTTTATCACTTTGTTTTGTGTACTTAGTGTTGTTTTACAAACCATTTTAGACGTTTATATTATATATATATATATATATATATATATATATATATATATATCCCGTCGAGGGAAGAACAAAAATTTGACAGCTCTAAAATCTAATTCTAACACTGTTTGGTTTAATTTTCAGACGTATATATATATATATATAAGAATATATCTACATTTGTATATATATATATATATATATATATATATATATATACAAATGTATATCTACATTTGTATATATATATATATATATATATATATATATATATATATACAAATGTAGATATATTCTTATTAATCATATACTTGGCATTAACATGATAGTTTTTGCATATGTGTAACGACCGGAAGTAAACTTGCCATAATTTCACCCCCCCCCAGGCTGATAACTCATATCAGAGACGTCTCGTGAAAAAAAATCCATAATAGTGCGTCGCGTTCAAGTTACTTCCGGTATTTCCGGTGACGTCTGTTTTCAAACAGTAACAAAAACACAAAGTTGAGTGGGAGATAGGGGTTTCATCACGTTTCAAGAAAAATACTTTTTACTAATCACTCTTTTTGAAGAATATGAAACCCAACGTATATTGTTAAAAGTTCGTTTTTATCCTTGTTAAATTCCTACTAATCGTGTCAAGAAGAATTGGTGGAGGTGATCAGTATGGCAGTATGGATGCCAAATATTGATAAATCGAGTTGAGAGGGAAACAAATGTCGTCAAGAAGACCACATTAAATAAAAATCATAGAAACGTTAGATGATAGATGATTACACCACGGGGAACGTAAATTGATTTTGAATGAAAACGATTCACAGGCAATGCTGATCGTCACAATTCACAAATATTTGCTTCAATTGAGCCTGTTATTGCTTTTCTATTTTCTCACTCTCATTCTGATCATTCTACTAACCACTGTTTACCAATGTTATCTATATATGATTATAATTAGGGAGACAGATTTACATAAGTTTTATAACTTGTTTCTGAATCCCATTGAACATTGTTTAAGTATATATATTGGATTAATCGTATGTTGAAATTTCACGAAATAAATACTGTTTAAATTAATTCACGATAAATAAAAAAAACGACAATAAAGAATCACATCTATATTTTCTATGTTTCAAAATGCCTTCATATGAAATGTTGCTATTAATATTTATGGGGGTAGAGATGCTATTGTTTAAAATTCCATATAAATTCATATAATTATTTCATTTTGTTTACTTGTTTCTTAAAACAATTTGTCTGAAGTATATGATAAAACGATTAATATATGACCTTTTCCATATCATCCCGGCTATCATCCCTCGAACCATTTTATGCTGGTTATACAAAAAAGGTTCATCGAGTTATGAACGGATCAAAAAGGCAAAAGTTCATGGAGTTATGAACAAATTAAAAACAAACAGGTGACAGTGCTCTTGTCCAATCAAAAGGAACGAAAACGATATATATTTATTCTATAGGAATTATATATATATATTAATTACATCTTATATAAGAATCTAGGATTTTGATTGGTTAACTCGCGGTGTATTCTGAACAAATTTCCTTAATTTGAACACCTTTTCAGAAGCCTGGGGTTATTTGCTAGAAGGATTTGCCATTTTTTCCCTCTGTCGTGGAACTTGCGAAAATGAATATGCCTTTTTTACCATCGCGAGCCCCTCCCCGCCAATAATTCAATCATTTCTCTCGTCTGTTAACATCATAGTTACCTATGGGAAGAGGTACTCCGAAAAACAGAAAACACGTAATGACAGACGAGACGAGACGGCTGCTGGCAGCCGATATGGCACCGCTGATTTTGAAGAAATAGACCAATTATTAGGCGACGTAAACGCTAGAAATACACACAAGACTACTAAATTTGCTGTAAAACTATTTTATGATTATTGCAACTCGAAAGGACGTAACCCTGAGTTCAAAAATTTGACAGCAGTGCAACTGAACGCTTTGCTAAAAGAATTCTACGTAAATATTCGTCGAGTAAATGGGGAGCATTACAACACAAGCAGTTTGTGTATCAGACATTTATCACAACCTCCCCACAATAAGACTTTTACTATATTGACAGGAATAAGACTGAATTTCATGAGTCAAACCATGTTTTCACCGGTATGTGTAAACGGCTACGAAAGGTCGGTAAAGGGAAAGTCAGACACAAGAATCTTATTGATAAAGGTGACATTAAGAAACTGTATGAACACCCTTTTAACATCTGCACACCTTCAGGATTGCTAAACAAGGTGTGGTTTGAAGTGCTACTCTATTTTTGCCGCAGAGGGCATGAGAATTTGAGAGATATGAGGCCGCATCATTTTGAAGTTACCCATGATGATGAGGGCAAGCAGTTTATTCGTAAGTTGTCTTCTGAAGCTACGAAAAATCACAAAGGTGATATTGTTGAAGATTTCAAACCAGAGGGAGTCAGGATTTATGCCACGGGCACTGCGTTATGTCCTGTTGCGTTATTTATAAAGTATTTAGGGAAATTGAATCCGAATTATGATGTTATGTGGCAGAAACCAAGAGATTCTTATGATGTAAACGATAGTTGTTGGTACAAAAAAAAATCTTTAGGAACGAATGTGTTAGCAGTTATGATGACACAGATATCTGAATCAGCTAATTTGTCGGAAAAATATACGAATCATTGTGTGAGGGCGACATGTATTACCGTGTTGAATGAATCCGGTTTCGCAGCTAGGCAGATCGTCACTGTATCAGGTCACAGGAACGAGCAGAGTGTCCAGACCTATGTCCGTGATACGTCAACAGCACAAAAGCGTAGTACGTCCGCATCATTATCATCATTTACAACAAACAGTTTAGAACAGTGCTACTAGTATAACAAATGAAGCAGAAATAGCAGCTGATCATAACACTGAATTAAATGATTCTGACACTGAATTAAATGATTCTGACACTGAATTAGTTGACCATTATGACAGTTTAATACAATCAATCCAAAGAGGGGATGCTGAGCTTCAACCACTGCCAATTTATGACATAACAAATGTGCTACCGCCTCAAGACACAGCTCCCATGAACAGGAAAGACTCGAAAGCTTCAATTCTGTTTCACAATTGTCAAGCTACAATCCATAATTTGGTGTCCTCATGACGTTAAATAGTGTTGAATTTGAATTTGTTCTATCTTACATTTTGAAAAATATATAATTTATTTGAAATTTCTTCCTAATTATTACAAAATATGTCATAATGAAAAAGAACGTCAAATTTTAAAATTTTGTTCCTCATTGTTATACCAAGACAGAAAAATGCTGTCGTATAATGTTATAGTGTCGTAAGCATTGTTATTGTCAACGGTGTTGTCATCTGTGGGCATTTGGTTTCTTTCCATGCTTTAATTTTAGTAATAGTTGTCTGATTCTTATGAAATTCGGATGTAATGTTACTTACCACTAGTTAAAAAAGTAAAAATGCAGTTGTATAATGTTATGATGTCGTCGTCGTGTTTGTCGTCATCCTTAGATTTTTTATTTCTGTGCTCTAGCTTTAGTAAAAGTCGACCAAATCTTGTGAAATTTGGATATAATGTTACTTGTTACTACAATGTAGTTCTGGTCTGCCCCAGATTTAAAAAAAAAATTGATGTGAGTCTAGGAATTATTTTATTGTGGTATATGAATGGTACAATAATGTCAGTCTGAAAGATATTACAAAATTGAACTGCCTACATGTCCATAACATTCATGTAGGTCCCAAAAAAAAAGACAAGGAAAAAGGGCAACTAAAAACAAAAGAAAAAAAAAATGAAATAAAACTACAATGGAAAACAAAGAAAGTAGAGAAAAATCATAAATCAATCACTATGGTACTACATGTATGTATGAAAGAAAAGAAAACAAAGCAAAAAAATACTGTTTTTTTCATTTGAGTATATATCATTCATAACAATCAGGATACTAAATAACAAGTTTGTAAAGATATTCGGTGTAATTAAAAAGATATATCATGTGTGAGAGGGATATTTGCAAAATATACCAGTCTCGAGAAAAAAAATTTCCTCGCCCTTCTGGCCCTGGGAAATTTTTATTCTCTTGAATGATATATTTTGCAAATACCCCTCTAACACATGATATATCTGTATAATATATATATTCTTATATTCGTGAAAAAATTGTAATACCACAATATAGCACAAACCTCATACTTGATGATAAATACATTGTAAATCTCTTACTATTTCATGACCATATATAACTCCTTTATTTTCCAAATGTGTCACAAAATCAATTTGAAATCGCTATATATTATTATCATTTCAGTATTTCGTGTCGTGTGCATGCATGAATACACAGGTTAAAGTATGATCACGAACAATGATGTGTAGATTACAGTAGAAATACAGAGTGTATTCACAACCATCACGCCAATTATGAGTTTAAATATGGTGTGGTTTTCGTACAGTTTCATTGGCTAAATCAGTCAGGCACTATACAGAATATTTAATGTATTTTTTCCGTTGTGAAGAAACGTCTATAAATATACTTTATTAAGCACGATTTCCACCCTAAGATCAATGGCTACATTGAATAGTCGACAATACACAAAATGTATTTGTTATACCTGTATATTCGGGGCGATCTATATAACAAACCCGTATTTTTTCCACTGTGAAGAAACGTCTTGTTTCTATTTTAAATATACTTTATTAAGCACGATTTCCACCCTAAGGTCAATGGCTATATTGAATAGTCGACAATACAAAAAATAAATGTTTGTTATATATTCGGGGCGATCTATATACAAATCCATATGCACTCTAACACATAAGCCCGTTTTCACAGCTTCAAAGTAGCGATGGTCTTATCAGACATCATGTCAATGCCATAACGTGTCCATACATTTACCCAAGAATACCCCAGAATACCCCTTGAATGCCCAAGAATACCACAAAATACAAATAATACAAATAATATAAATATTTTTTTTAATAGTATTTACTTTAATGTATTTTTATTTTTATTTTGGAGACTTTGTTAATATTGATTTCATACATGTAAATGTGGTGAATTCCACATGCTGATTACAACTGATTAAACTATATTAATAATTTTTGCATGAAAAAAAAGAATAACAAAGGCATGACTCCATTTCAATTCTCCTTGTTATATTTCATTCAACAAAAATGTTCCTCTTTTATTTGGTTTTATTGCTTTTTTCGATTTGTTGCACTGTTTGCGTGTGTTTGGAAGAGGTCTTTTTCTCTCGATTTGTTGCACTGTTTGCGTGTGTTTGGAAGAGGTCTTTTTCTCTCGATTTGTTGCACTGTTTGCGTGTGTTTGGAAGAGGTCTTTTTCTCTCGATTTGTTGCACTGTTTGCGTGTGTTTGGAAGAGGTCTTTTTCTCTCGATTTGTTGCACTGTTTGCGTGTGTTTGGAAGAGGTCTTTTTCTCTCGATTTGTTGCACTGTTTGCGTGTGTTTGGAAGAGGTCTTTTTCTCTCGATTTGTTGCACTGTTTGCGTGTGTTTGGAAGAGGTCTTTTTCTCTCGATTTGTTGCACTGTTTGCGTGTGTTTGGAAGAGGTCTTTTTCGTCAAGCTGTTTCTTCTATTTAGTTCTTTCGTTTGTTTTGTTTTTAATTTTTGTTTTTGTTTTTTGTTTTTTGTTTTTTTTTGTTTGTTTCATTTTCATTTCCATTTTCGTTTTGCTATGTATTTTTTTCATCTTATAGATTCTTTTGTGTTATTTACTTTTCAGTGTCCATCTGACAGTCACTTTTCCTTAAGTTCTGTATAAACGCCTCAATGTAATGCTGATTGTGTTTATCTTTATCCTCTGTTTAACTGCTCACATGTATATTGTATTACTTTTTGTTATATTAAAACAATTAATGTTATCAGCTTATGAAGACATTGGTTCAAGTGTGTTGTGTATTATTTCTTTCTGATTTTAGATACTTTCATTTTATAGCAAAAGTGAAAAATTTATTGTGAGTGTTGAAAATGAGTTACAAGATCCGCATCAACAGACGATAAATTTACATAACTAATTATACCTAATGCCTGAATGGCTGGCCTACCTAATAATGGTTTTGTTAATCCCTTTACAACATAAATATCCTGAACACTAAATTTATCCTGTGATTCAAGCATGCACTGAAATTTCCATAACACATTTAATTTAGAGTTTCCTGGTCCAGATAATTTTGTGTCCGATTTAATTAAAGTTTGTCCTTTTATTCTTTTAAATCTTTGTCCGAAATCACAGTTACGTCAGCTCCAGTGTCTATTTTAAAGTTAAGTTCTTTGTTGTTAATACAGCATTTCTTTGTCCAGGCTTTGTTAAATTTATTGTAAATTGTTCCCAGAAATCCTTCGTTTTGCTCCTCATCTATGGTAACGGATCTAACGGACTTGTTGGTCGCACAACATTTTACGAAATGTCCCATGTTTGAACACTTGAAGCATTTCACTCCTTTTGCTGGGCAATTGTCTATTGAATGGTTCTGGCGATGTCCACATCTCCGACATCCTGCTCCTTTTTGTTGGTTGAAGGGCTTCTTTGTTCTCGGCATCTGTTGTCTTTCCCTTTGATTTCTCGTTTTCGTCTTTACGGCATCGACAGTCGAATCACACAGATCGTTCCTCACTAAAGACTTTTGCTTTCTAACTGATTCTGATTGACGTGCCATATCTCACCGCGTCCAATGGAGCATTCGGGGTGATTGCTATCTGAAGCGTGGGGTGTCCGTTTCGAAGCGGTTGATTTGCGAACATGGTAAGTTCATTTGCATTTGTAATAATAAAGGGACCGAGTCTGATCAAATTTATTAGTGCATGGAATCAGGACATTATCATGGTTTATGAAGCTTTGATTAAAGTAGATATATACGGTGGTGTAGGCTTAGCAAACACTCGCGCCCAACTCTAATATCGGGTGCAAAAATTAACAACATCACTCCTTTTGGGCCGATTACTTGCAACAAAAGCTTATCTTCAGAAAATTACTGATCCTTAATCATTAATACAGTTCAAAATTTCATTTTGCAACGAATGCGGGACTACTATTCTTGTACCTTTGAACAGTAAATTATCATGTACAGTAAATTATCCCTGCACAATCCGGGATGTTTCGCCCCGAATCCCGCTCGCCCCGTTGAGTTGTTTCGCCCCTATTCCCGTTCGCTCCGGGTCGTTTCGCGCTCAATTATTAATAGTGCTTTAAAAAATGAAATATGGAAAATACCATTGCAAATATTCGTATTTTGGATGTTGTAAGGCTTGTTCATGGGTACTTTATTGTTGTCTTCCTCAAAATTAACATGCTTTCTTGACGTGCTTAATATTATGTATGGCTTCACTTTCATTGTTTGACACCTGATTAAATGTGTAAAATTTCTTTGTTCACTTTCATTGTTTGACACCTGATTAAATGTGTAAAATTTCTTTGAACAATACAGTAATAAATTAGTATGTATGTATTGTTTGTTCTGCATGGCTTCAAATTAGTTGTTGACACCTATCAGTTATTTTTATTGTTCAAAATCACTTCATTAGGTCAATGATTATCATATCTGTAGTTCAGAGCATGAATAATATCTTTTTACATCTTATTTATTTATTATTTGTTTTCATTTCTGTCTGTCTTTCTTTTTTCGTTTCATTTTGTATATGTGTGTGTTTGTATTGATTACAGCTGTTTTCAAGGTTTTACCAGAAATAGCATAAATAGCAGTGTTTCACCATAGACAGACCTAATTTTATTTTTTTCGGTTTGTACAGGGCTCTAAAAAATCTTTAGGGTAGTTACTAAAACAATGGGTCGATGGGGTAATTGGAAACACAAATATGGCATCTCTTTTTTTTTCTAAACAAAAAAAAATGCATTTAGGTTTTTTAATATTTTATTTAAATATCATATAACAACTTTATAATAAATTACAAAACACAAAAATCACAAATACTTTTGCAAGCACTAATACAAAGCACACAAAACTAAGTCTTTGTACATGTCAGGGGCGCAAAAAGAATAATACGTCATCTTTCAACTATAAAGAGGAGGATTAGAAAAAAAAACTGTTTTAAAACTGCAGTAAAAATAGATGAGCAGAGACCCGATGTTTAAAAAAAACATGCCACTGGTATTTAACAATTATCAGGAGAATCATTTACCTGTAGTTGTTTATTTGGATAATATGAAGCAGCCGGCCGCGATACTGGTACTACAATACTGGTACACAATACTGGTAATACCAGTATTTTACCAGTATCTTCCAGTATCTGCAATACTGGTACATATACTGGTAAGTACTAGTATCCCAGTATCTTCCAGAATTGTTCAGTATCTGCAATACTAGAAGATACTGGTCATTGCCAAAATATGAGTATTGTAGATACCTGAAGATTCTGGGAAATACTGGTAATACCAGTATTGCAGATACTGGAAAATTCTGGAAAATACTGGTTATACCAGTATTGCAGATATTGGAAGATTAGGTAGAATTCCGGTTGACCCGAGTTTTTATGTCTACATTATACTAAAAGAATTGAATATAATTCATAATCATACGTCATTTCTGCTGTACATAACATAAGAGGCAAAAGCCCTGTAATGTCAAAATATGTTGTATGGTCCCTTAGAGTTTGATACATATTGGTAAAGTAATTTGACATGACTGGGCGGAGCCTAATACTAACGGTAAATACAATGAGCTGTGATTTACAGTTAGAATTAGGCTCTGCCCACTCGTGTCAAATTACCAGATACTAGAGTTTCCAGTATTGTGTGTTTTGCAATACTAGTATTACCAGTATTGCTGGATGAAGAATACTGGAGCTTCCAGTATTGTGTGTTTTACAATACTAGTATTACCAGTATTGTGTGCTTTACAATACTAGTATTACCAGTATTGTTGGATGAAGAATACTGGAGCTTCCAGTATCGTGTGTTTTACAATACTATTATTACCAGTATTGTTGGATGAAGAATACTGGAGCTTCCGGTATTGTGTATAGATCAACGATTCTGGTATTCCAGTATTGTAAATGCACGATACTGGTACATCCAGTATTGTATATGTACGATACTGGTATTACCAGTATTGTAACATTACAATACTGGTATTTCTAGTATTGTACAGTGTTACAATACTGGTACTACCAGTATTGTAATATTTACATTACTGGTATTTCCAGTATTGTGAATATTATAATACTGGTAATACCAGTATTGTAAATATTACAATACTGGTAATACCAGTATCGCGGCCGGCTGCTTCATATTATCCGTTTATTTTTTTAAATTTGAGTTAAGGGGTGGTAGTGGTCTCATTGATAGCTATATAGTTATGCCACATATTTGAGTATTCATTAAGTTAAGGCCTTACTAAAACATATTTTTATCGATGATACAATTTTATTATTTCAATCTGGAAAAGTTTAGGAATCATCGTTAAAAACGAAAGCCCATCTCCTGTTGGCAGCTCCAGCAAATTCGTCTATGCTACCCTCAATGTTAACACGTTTGCTCCGGTGAATGTGCAAGATGCCAATGATAGAAAGACGTTCATTTTTCATTGCTGAGCGCAGGTAAGTTTTGATTCTGCGCATTGCGCTAAATGACATTACAGACGCAGCGGTGGAAACTGGCATTGTTAGCAAGGTCAGCAACATTCTTCCAATGGTAGAATAAAGAAAAGAATCCAATTCGGTCAATGTTTCCGACAGACTTCTTGGTGTTTGGACCTCAATTGCCCATCTCATTTTCCACCTAGCTACCACCCGTTTGATGTGTATTGATATAGAAATGTATTGTACGTCTAAATATAGCAGTTACTTATATTTAAAAAAAATCGAAGTGAGGGTTGCATTATTGTAACTAGACTGTTACCTGCTTGGAAATGTAAATGTGTGAGCATCAGTCCACTCAGCTTCTAGGTGATTTAATTTATCTATGTGTGACAAATTGCTCAAGGTGATGCCTGCAGCGTCAATATACGGTGGTTCATGCTTGCTTATCGCACTAGCGACACTAGAAGGACCTTCTGAGATTGCTTCTGACACATTTGTCACGATCACCCTTGTCTTTATCAGGAGTGGGCTGTTGGGTGTCAGACGTTAGTCTAAAAAGCGTGTCAAGTTTTCTTATTTATGTTGCAAAAAACCTTTTTGCAGTAATTGTCACTTCACCAAAAAGAGCTCTACTATAGTCTTCAGGGACGTAGATGAGGCTTAATAGTGTGCATGCCATAATTATGTTTGACGAGATGCAAAATAGTGCGATCTGGGGCCATTGCAGGGTTTCATATAACATAGAATCAAACACAATTTTAATGACTGATAGACAAGAATATCTTAAAATTGTCAAAAATCTGCCCTTCGTGTCTTGGCAGATGCGAACACTTCCATTGCTTTGTACAAGTCCACTTCAAAATCTCGGTGAATATGCATCAATCCCAAAGAAGATAGCCTGTCATTCTTCATAGCCGAACTAACACAAGTTTTCAAATGTCTCAGTACACTAAAGGACATTTTAGCAGTAGTGCTTACTGCTGGCATGTTTAACAAAACACATAATATTGTATCTATAGAAGGATAGAGAACTGGATTTACATAATCTAGTGTGGTACAAAGTAGGGCCTTTGAGAGGTGGTTCATCAGGTGCATCGGTACGGGATCCGGAGAGCCAAGAAAGGGCCCGTGAATCTCAAGTGCCCTTTGGACTTAGCGATTGACGTTTTATTTTGATTTATTCATTATTGTTTTGGTATTTTCAACTCAAATCCACAATTTTGAGAGAAGTTTCAGCCTGTCCTCAGGTCCCAAAGTAGTATTGTTCCGCCTTGCAATATTTCTTTTGTGTGCCCTGTTACCGGTACATCATCATAATTCTTTTTTCACGACCTGTAATAAAGCGAAAAATAAAATATCACACTGTCGGAAAAGTTCCAAAAATTCAATAGAAAAATCGTAGAAATAGGCATATTCGATATCCCTAACACACATATACATGACCGCTCACTTTCCTGACTTAGTACAGGAACTTCAGTAAAAAGTAACGGGGTTAAACTAGTTGAATTATAACTTGCCATTGTCTTAAGAAATACCAGTATAGCCACATTTCCTCTGAACTGTCGATCGAGGAAAAAAAGATAATATACTAGAGAGGTAGCATGTACATCGTACTTGATAAATCCTAAATGTGGTTGTTGTCAGTTGCATATTATTTTAATTAACAGCAAAATAATTAGATTCCGGACGTCCGTCAATGGGGTTCGCAATTAATATTTCGAATGTACAATAGCGACATCTGCCCAACATGAAAACAGGACAGATTGATGTACATGATAAATCATTCCCTTCCCCTCTCCCCAACATGTGAAAAACAGAGATATCCTTATGTGATTTAAATACGTACTAACTGCATTACATGTAAACTGCATGATGCTGTTTGATAAAGACCGTTAACTGGAACAGGAAAAAATGAACACCTGAGTGAAATAGTGTTGTAATTAAATATCGTGTACGTTATGTATAAGTTGGAAAGAATTTCAATGTGTATTTTAAATGAGGTTAAAACAAGTGACATTTTTATATCAATTCGGTTGTATTTCATTTTGACGATTTTAATTACGGAAGACGGACCACAACCATCTATTTTGACTGATTGCAATTTTAGCTCATCTGCTGGAGAAGTAAGCGGTACACAGGGCCTATGAGAGGGGGGTGATCCGGTACATCGGTACGGAACCCGGAGAGCCAAGAAAGGGCACATGAATCTCTGAAGGGCCCCATTGCCATTTTATTTTGATTTTTTCAATATTATTTTTTGTGTGTTTTCAACTCAAATCCAAAATTTGAGAGAAGTTTCAGTCTGTCCTCGGGCCCCAAAGCAGTATTGCTCCGCCTTGCAAAATTGCTCTTGGAGGCCCTGGTACAAAGTGTTGCCAAATCATTACGTTTTGTAATGGCCCAGCTGGTTCGCCATCTGGCAACTTCTCTCCTGGAATCCTCTAATGACAAATCAATGTCAGCCTGGTATGCCTCGTATATTGAAGCGACATAATCATTAGTTATTTTGTCTACAGCACGGGGCAGTAGATGCTGTGCATGGAAGCGGTTTTCCGTAGTAAGGAGACGTGATTCAAGTTCTGTAATCAAATGGTCCAAAAATAGATAGTACAAAGAAATTCGCCAACACTGTTTTGGCGCTTCCGCGGTGTGATTGACTCTAATAGTCTGTCTATCACATCAGATATATCAAATGATTTTATTTTCTAATTATGCTATAACCTGACGATGTGCACGTCATGGCGTGACAACGTATGTGCAGGTACGCCTCTGAATAGAAGCATTTAATTGACGAGACCACAAACGGAGAAACCCGATTGTGTTTCCGCACTTCATTCAGAGCATGCTACTAGCCTACATTAACAGTATAGAACCTTTGGTAGCAAGCGCGCATGCACAAATGCAAATGAAGCAAGCACATTGTTTTTTTCTTGCAATTTTTTGTTGTTGAAAAAATATGTGAAGGCCCGTGCTTTTTTGCTACCGTTGTTGTTACGCCCCTGCTTGATGTTTTCTGGAACCAGCACAACTCACACATACTTCAATCACAAATACTTCAACAAGCACAAATACAAAGCGCACAAAACGAAGTCGTTACATGTCAGGAACCCCGTGTAGATGGCTGGCAACCTTACATTGTACCCATATTTTAATATCCATCATTCCTTTTTGTATTTAAAGAATAATAAATGTTGCAGTCAAATTGTTAAACTCGTTTTAGGTTAAGAAGATAAAGAAAAATTACTTACCAGTATTACACAAACGATGCTGCCATTGGAAACAAGATTCACACTCTAAAGCGTGCTGTCGAGGTCGAAACTACACAAGAGAATGGCATTTTGATCAATGAATCTTGTGACATAGCACATTATGCACCCCTTTTTATACATACTCACCGAAAAATCAAAGAATTTCTCAAACTGAGTATATGGTTACAACACTTTTTTCAAAATGCACAAGTTTGCAAAAGCGTGGGTCGGACAGGTTCCTATGAAAGCATGTAGCAACAACAATTAATTAGTAATCGACAGATCAAAGAATAAAAATAATTACAATTTTCACTTTTTTTTTATTAATTTCTCTTTATTATTTTTTTGCAGTTTAATTAGTAATAATTGACCAATAATTATTAAATATTATAATATAACATCATGATGATGTTAACTCCGTTGTTTATCATATATTTTTATTATTTTGATTTTATTTTTATGTTATTATTTTTTTTCTATACAACTAATAAATAAATAATTACCACAGAATTGTCGAAAAAGACTTCATCTATTATTATATAATAGCGATTAAGTGGGGCGAATCGACTCACTTTCCGAGGCGAAACGACCTGGTGTGAATCGACCCGGGGCGAACAGGTAATCGGGCGCAACCTTTCGTCTAATTTCGACTTCTCGGGCCACCTTTCATCCTTGGCCGACTCAGTCTTAATCAATTCGATTCTATTTTGCGATGCCGGTAAATTACTCATAGCCACGACCACGAACGCTTGTGTTTCATTCTCGAAATCCGTATCGGACTGTGACATATTTTCAACCGGCGCTCTCGACAGCGTATCTGCTATGTTGAGATCCTTTCCAGCAATATGCGATATACTAAAATCAAATCTCATGAGACGCATTTTAAAGCGTTGTATTCTAGCTGGCAATTCCGCTAAATCTTTCGTACTGAGTAACGATACCAAAGGTTTGTGGTCATTTTCTAATTTGAACTTAGTCCCGATTAAATAATTACTGAATTTTTCACATGCTAACGTTATGACAAGTGCTTCCTTTACAATTTGGGCGTATCGCATCTCTGTGTCCGACATTGATCTGGACGCGTACGCCACAGGCCTTAGACTTTCGCCTCGTTTCTGCCTAATAACTGTGCCAATACCAAATGATGATGCATCCGCTGAAGCAATGCTTTCTTTGCTCGGATCATAATGATTTAATGTCCCGGAAGAAGCAAGCTCATGTTTTATCTGCTGGAATGCATTTTCTTGGGCCGTGTCACAAATCCACGCGTTATCTACTTTCAGTAATTCGCGAAGCGGCTTCGTCAATTCTGTGATCTTTGGCGAAAACTTACTGACCTTTGATTGACCTTGCATAAAAATCAACGAATTCCAGATATGTCGTCTGGCCTTTTCATTTCAACAATAGCTTTCACCTTGTCTGGGTCTACGCGACAACCCGACGAGTCAATAATTTGGCCTAAGAATTTAACTGACGGTTTCGAAAACTCGCATTTTTCGTTCAGCGTACGACCTGCCTTTTCCATTGAGCTTAATACTTGCTCTAGACATTCGTCGTGTTCTTTCTGCGAAGATCCACATACGAGCACGTCGTCCATGCGACATGAAACTCCTGGAAACCCTTCAAGCGTTTCTGACATGCGTTTCTGAAAGAATTCGCTAGCCGAACTAATTCCAAAGGGTAACTGATTAATTGCAACAATATCTACCAAATGGCGTGATAAAAGTAGTAAGCGGACGCGATTCTGTGGCTAAATTGGTTTGCCAAAACGATGAATATGCATCAAGCTTCGAAAATACGACCGCATTTGTTAGTTTAGCCAAAGATTTCTCCACCGAAGAAAGTGGAAAATTTTCTCGCTTAACCGACATGTTCAGCTTTGTAAAATCTATGCAAATTCTTACTTGACCTCTAGATTTCGGCACGACGACCATGCCTGCGTACCATTCGGTTGGTTCGTCGATACGCGAAATGACTTCTAATTTCTCCTTTCTCGTCAACTCTGCTTTAACTTTGTCCATAAGCGGCAATGGAACTCTGCGCGCGACGGATAATGCAAACGGTTTTGCATCCGGATATAACGCGATTGTATACGTCCAATTTGTTTTCCCTAGCCCCTTAAAAACTTTGGGATATCTCGCGCGACAGTAGCTTTCGGTTTTTTGAGTTACAAGATCCGCTTCAACAGACGATAAATTTACATTACTAATTATACCTAATGCCTGAATGGCTGGCCTACCTAATAATGATTTTGTTAATCCCTTTACAACATAAATATCTTGAACACTAGATTTATCCTGTGATTCAAGCATCCACTGAAATTTTCTTAACACATTTAATTTAGAGTTTCCTGGTCCAGATAATTTTGTGTCCGATTTAATTAAAGTTTGTCCTTTTATTCCTTTAAAACCATTGTCCGAAATCACAGTTACGTCAGCTCCAGTGTCTATTTTAAAGTTAAGTTCTTTGTTGTTAATACATAATTTCTTTGTCCAGGCTTTGTTAAATTTATTGTCAATTGTTCCCAGAAATCCTTCGTTTTGCTCCTCATCTATGGTAGCGGATCTAACGGACTTCTTGGTCGCACAAGATTTTGCGAAATGGCCCATGTTTGAGCACTTAAAGCATTTCACTCCTTTTGCTGGGCAATTGTCTCTTGAATGGTTCTGGGGATGTCCACATCTCCGACATCCTGCTCCTTTTTGTTGGTTGAAGGGCTTCTTTGGTCTCGGCATTGATAGTCTTTCCCTCTGATTTCTCGTTTTCGTCTTTACGGCATCGACAGTCGAATCACACAGATCGTTCCTCACTAAAGACTGTTACTCTCTAACTGATTCTGATTGACGTGCCATATCTGTTGCTTTCTTGAGTGTTAGGTCCAGATCGAGCTGCATATTAACCGACAAGTTAGCGTCTCTAATCCCGACGACTATTCTGTCATGGATCATTTCTTCACGGAAATCATTGTATCCATAATGTTCCGATAATGTGTAAAGTGAGGTCACAAAGTTTTCGACGTTCTCGCTGTCTTTTTGTGTTCGTTTGTTGAACTTTGCTCTTTCGAAAATTACATTCCGTCTCTCAATGAAATGATTGTCAAAATGTTCCTTCACTTTTGCGTACTTGTTTTTGTTTTCATCATATAGCTCGAATGACGCGAAAATGTCAGCAGCTTCTGGCCATAAATTAGGCAGTTCACCTGTTTTACACCACTTTTGTCTTCCAAACTAGAGGCAGACCGGAAACGATCAAATCTCTGTATCCATTTGTGCCACGTCTGAGGTTTGGAGAAATTAAACGGCTCTGGTGCTGCAACTTGAAATGTCGCCATTTCAGTTAACCGTTTAATAACTAATGTTCACTAGTAACTACAGGTATATTTACTCCTTAGTTTACCGCTGCCACTATGCTATATATTCGGGGCGATCTATATACAAATCCATATGTATAATATATCTTTAATAAAACTACTCTAAAATATGTACATGTTTACAATGTAAAGTGCTAAGCAGAACTGATACAGAAACCCGGCCGCACGTGCATGTGGTTATTATCAAGGGCTGACAGAAAAGTAATACATCAAGATTAATACCGTGAGAAAGTGTATAGATGTTGAACTATATAGAAAACAGATTACATTACAATATTGACGCTATGTTTCTATTTTTAAGTATATTGACGCTATGTTACTAAATTTCGATCCGGATATTGTCCGTTCCGGACCGCATTTTCACTCCACCTGTAGAAAACTATTTTCTAGTTTTATTGTGTTCTTAAACAATAAAATAATGATGTGTTAATATTTTATTTTCAGTGACACGAGTAATACATTACATATGTAATTAGTCCTTTCACATAGTACCTCGGGTGGCGATATTTACTATTTCTTTTATTATCTGACATTTATTTCTTTTTTTTTGCTGCCACCGCGAGGCTTCGCATTCCGCATGAAATAAAAAATGAAAAAATCCCGATGACAGCGTAAAATATGAACATGGAATGTTAAGTCATATGGTATAGGACTACATATGTAATATAAAAATTAAGAACTTTTTACTCTGTCAATATGTGATGGAATAAACCCCCTTCTTAAGGAAGCATCTAAAATAAATAAAAATATAAGTAATGAAAATATTTATACATGGTACACCTTTGTCACAGAAATATTTAAAGAAGTAGAACTTAATAAAAATAATTTTGAAGATTTTAACAAACCCTTATGACTTATCAAGGATACATTTAAGAATACGTTTAAAAAAACTATGAAAGAAAAATACTTGAAAAAATACTTGAAAAAATATCAAACTTAGATGTTAGTTCAAAACTGTTTCTATATAGTAAATTAAAAACAGATATTAAACTAGAAGACTATTTAAAACTTACCAAAAATTTTAACAATCTACAGCTTTTAACTAAATTTAGAACGAGTGATCATTCACTAGAAATTGAACTAGGTAGATACAAGAAAATTCCCAGACATCAACGACTCTGTAAAACTTGTAAAGTACTAGATGATGAGATTCATTTTCTTCTACAATGCCAAATAAATAATAATCTTAGAAATGTTTTAATAAATAATATTAAAAAGTATCATGTTAATTTCGACCAACTGGACTCTTTTTCCCAAGTAAAAATTATATTAATTCCTGATCAATAATTTTTGCCCAGTGTTGTTGACTATATAAAGCAATCGTTAGAATTGCGAAAATGAGGTTCACATTGGTCAATGTTTAACTTTAACTATGAATATATGACATTTCTTTATGTTGTTCATGTATATATGTTTTATAATGTTGTATTGTATTGTATTGCTTTATCCGCACGGGTTTTATTTGCAATAAAGATTATTATTATTATTATTTATATGGACCTGTTAGGATCATATTGACCTCAGACTTCGTCTTCGGTCAATATAATTCTAACAGCTCTATATATATAACATATTGACCTCGTAAAAATTCCATAATTGATAAAAAAAAATATTTCTAATGGTTATCCTAACAAAGAATCCATATATGAATATTGATGTTTAAATCTGTCTGTCTTAAAAAGGTTACAATTTTAACTTACGTGATTTCCAATAATAAAGATTTGACGAAAACAATATGTTATCCTTGAGAGTCAGCTTTGCGTGCTTGTAATCACGTTAATGGGTAACAAAGATGAAAATGTAAAATTTTAGAATAATTTAAATAAACAATCTTTCTAAAATGTATGAATTCAAAATATTATATGATACTCATGCAATTAAGCAATTTTCTTAAAATCTAAATTCAAAAGTTTTAATAATATTTATTTATCAATTTAGAATTATCATAATTTTGAAGAGTATTTTTTAATTGCTCACTCCAAGCTAATTAATTATAAGATAATTCAGTTCACTCCAAGCTAATTATTTATAAGATAATTTGAAGTATGATAAAGCAAAAAATATCTGTGCTTATAATATCCTAATTTATTTTCATAAAGTACGATATAAAAATATATATGCTTATAATATCCTATTTAAATTTCATAATATTTGATGTTAAAATATATGTGCTTATAATATCCTAATTATTTTTTATAAAGTTTGATATTAAATATATGTGCTGATATACTGATTTTTTGTTTGTTATTTCCATAAAATATGATTTTAAATACCTACTTAGTTCATTCACTCAATATTAACACAAAAACAAGACAACTATGCACTAACAATTGAGTGTGGACTTGGGAGTACATTGACATATCACCCGATTTTACACTAATTAAACATGACTAGTCATGTATATTTAACAATTAACCTATACAACTTATCCCAACACTCTTTTTTACCTTTTTATATATATTTTTTAAATAGGTTGAATGAACTCTATACACTAGGAAATAGAAAATGCAAATATCCCCGGTAAAATGCAAATATTCCCGGTAAAATGCAAATAATTAAAGATTACCAGTTATATTAGCGTTTACCAGTTAAATTAGCGAATTGTCTTGTTATATTTGCGTTTTACCTTTTAAATTTGCCTTGTCGTGGGATTTTAGCGTTTTTCCTTTTATATTTGCGTTTTTCCTTTTAAATTTGCATTGTCGTGGGATTTTAGCGTTTTTCCTTTTAAATTTGCATTGTCGTGGGATTTTAGCGTTTTTCCTTTTAAATTTGCATTGTCGTGGGATTTTAGCGTTTTTCCTTTTAAATTTGCATTGTCGTGGGATTTTAGCGTTCTTCCTTTTAAATTTGCATTGTCGTGGGATTTTAGCGTTTTTACTTTTATATTTGCGTTTTTCCTATTAAATTTGCATTGGGATTTTAGCGTTTTTCCTTTTATATTTGCGTTTTTCCTTTTAAATTTGCATTGTCGTGGGATTTTAGCGTTTTTCCTTTTATATTTGCGTTTTTCCTTTTAAATTTGCATTGTCGTGGGATTTTAACGTTTTTCCTTTTATATTTGCGTTTTTCCTTTTAAATTTGCATTATCGTGGGATTTTAGCGTTTTACCTTTTAAATTTGCATTTTACCAGTTAAATCGCACGGTCATCTAAATCACCCGCTGAGTAGAGATTACGTAATACTGTAGTCGTCACTAGCTCATTGAATATGACGATCTATAGTATTATATTATCGTGTATCTATCTATACGTATTTATTTATTTATTTATTTATTATTATTATTTATGTCATACTAGTCTGGCCCTTAATAAATTTAGTGTATTCAATACACAATAATCCATCAATTGTTGCGTATTTGATTTTTATGTCGTATTTTAACTTAATGCGATGTTTATTAAGAAATGTGACTTTAAATGTATTAAAATATTAGCAAAGTGTGATACACGTACAGAATACGTATACTGTTGTCACTTCACTATTACTTGTTTTTGATTATCATGCGAGAAACACATTAACCTTGTATTACCTATGCTGGGACTATTTACTAAAAAATGAATTAAGTATATATTAAACTATCGGTCTCTATTAAGCTATTTATGTCTTGTTTTATAGCACAGGATTGTGTATGTACAGCGTCAAAAGTTATTGTGCTTTAAAAGTTCTGATTATTGTAATGAGGCACCTTAATGAACAATAAATATTTTTGTTTATGATATAAAACAAATAATCATATCCCTATGTAAACGCCGTAAAGCGAGAGACCATATTTTAATTTGAAATATTTTATTCTTCAATAAATTAAGGCAAATAATTCCTGAAATAAGAAGTGAAAGGCGGGTTTACTTATTTTTATTTTCATTCTGAAAACAACAGGTACATTCACACCGGTTCACTCAGCAGGGTACCTAATATTGCCAGGCAGAATATACAAGTGTCATCTTACATCCGGTCGACGGGACTCTGACCGAATACATGAATACATGTGTCACAATCTTTGGCAATAATCAGAAACGCAATACACATTTTGTGACCATTTAATGGTACCCGTGACTAGAATAGGAGATGCAATACACGTTTTAAAGGTTCTAATAGGTGATCAAGTATACATTAGGAATGGATGCATATTAAAGCACACTGGCGGAGCAAGGGGGTGTTCGACAATTTAGTAAAATTCGTTTACAAATTGGGTAAAAATTGGCAAACAAGAGCCTGGGTCCCCGTTTTCAAAACTGCTGGATCCGCACCTGATGCAGCAATGATTCTGGGGCTATTTTCACAAAAAAAATCTTAAGATTAACATTGATCGTAAGTTATATTGGATTGTTCATTTTTATCTTGATTTTTTTTGTGCATCATCAGAATGATATAGCAACAACCAAAATTATGAAGTAAAGCAGGGTGAACAGAGCAGGGTAGAACATTCTTCTTGCAAACCCCAAAAAGCAAAATAGACAAAAAACATTCATATGCAATTTTTCCTTATAAAAACAACAATCATATTTTTTATGACTATTCTGAGATTAATCAGAAGGATCCGCCAGTTCGAAAGACGTTATTAAAATAAACAAAAAATGTTTTTTTTACGCAGACATATTACGCTTAGTTCAAATCAGAAATAACCGTTATGAAAACAGATTAATCTTTTTACTGTTGGCAAGTAAGAATATTGTATTTCCATAAACAAATTATTATATTACGTAAGAGATGTACCCTGAAGTTTTGTATAATATACTTTAAAAGTATTTATAATACGCATCGTCTGTAATTGTCAAATGAAAACTATTACAAATTATATGTTTACATAATCCTCTCAATTTTATGGCTCCCTACCCTGTAACTTTTTGTGCTTTTAGCTAAGAAGTAGAGCTTATGTGTAGCTTTATTGTAGTGCATGAACGATCGATTACAAAGTGCGATCTTATAAATAATAGCATTAAAACAATTTTACTCCGTAGCATAGGCCTATTTTTATTTTTTTACGAATTCATGGCATTGTTCCGATGTCTGTTCTTTTTTTTTCACATAATTTCGTAGTTCTTCAATTTTCGAAAAAAATCTTTTGTAAATGTGTCTCATTAAAGACGGATCGTTTTCTCCGATTCGTTTGTTTTGCCATAAGTATATAGAAACAAAACGTAAATCTGCAAAAAGTGATTGTGTAATAAATTCATAAAAGATGTTAAAGTTTGCTTTTAAAGACGCAAGTACCAAAAACAGTGAACCTACCTACTGAACCGTACTTTTTGTAATGCTAAAAATTTACTTCATTTATAAAGTAGCCGGAAAAAAATTCAGAAGGGCTATATAAAATTGAACTTACTATGTCGTCTGCCTCTCAGGCACCGGCTCTTTCTATCATGTAACTGTCATGGGGTCACTGATCGTACTTGTAAACAAGAGCTGACTGAAATATGCCTGTTTCTTATATAAAATACATGTCACTTTGCAGTGCATTGTGGTTTCAGTACTAAGAAAAACATCAAAAGTAAACACAATTTTGAAAGTGGTCATTTTCAAACATTCTGTTATTTTATTTAGATGTAATATGATTTGGTAGATGGCCAGAACCATGAAATTTTAAAACCAGCCATTTCCGGATTTTATATTCGTTTCCATCCCGTATATCGGCCCTGTTTTTACTTCATACGAAAACAGATGACGCCATTTTACTGACAGCAAAAGTTGCCAGATATGCTGTATGCTGTTTTACCTCTGTCCGTCCGTCCTTCCAAAATATTTTTCGTCACATTTTTCTCAGCAACTATTGATGGCAGAAATCTGATATTTGGTCACAAGCTTCACATAGGTATGCCATATCGTGGGAAGCGTTTTTGGAACCATCAGATTCCTACTTCCTGTTTGCCGATTTAGTTGGTTTTTATCCACATTGAACATATATGCACATTTTTCTCAACAACTATTGATGGCAGAAATCTGGTATTTGGTCACAAGCTTCATATAGGTACCCCATATCATGGGAAGTGGCAGGGGTATCATGAGTGAGCATTAGATCACAGTTCACCTTGTTTTAATTAGATTGGCACTTCGCCGGAAAATAAGAAAATATGATTTCTGTGGCGTCTGAAAAAAACATTTCTACGGCGAAAAAACGTGACATAGCCCCCTTCAAGGTAAATGGTCAGTCCCATATTATTTTGCAGCAACTGTCTTGTTGGAACTAGAAGTAAGGTCTCTTTTGTTTCTAATCCAGCCCAAATTTCTCTGAAACATTCCAGTCAATTAACAAATAAAACAACACTGGCTACGTCATTCGTTTTCATCAGACATGTATTTCACTGTGTTCTACATGTATGTCTCTGTTTTCATATTGTCGGTCAAACTGGCTAAAATAAATTAATTTAACACGTGTATCAAAATCTCGGGGAACAACTTCATAACTTATAAGAAGAAAAAAACTAATTTAGTTATTTTTAACGCCGGCAAAAATTTCCGATCGAAAATACGTAGTTGAGCTTGTCCCCATGGGGTGCCTCCTGGCATGTTTTCAATGGTTATCGTGGAAATATCGGCTGAATCTGTTAAGGCATGTAGTTTTCATCAAAGAAAATCTATTCCTGATACAGACATTATTTATTCTACGTCTTTTAGATACAATCGGTTCGCAAATAGCTTTTTTTCTCAACTTTTATAGAAACTTACATCAATATCCATGCTGCAGCATCCGGGCTACTGACATAAAAATAGATAAATAAATAGAGTTGGCCTCGCCCAGGTCTGTGCATAATTAATTAGCTTCCGGTAACGATGGTCAGCTTTTTTAGTCGAAAACACAACGTTTCGGAGCGTATTCATCAATAATTCGGTGTTTAATCTTCATTTTATGAAGGTCAGTACGGAAATCGACAATAATTTTGGGTATGAAAAAATTACGGAGCTGGTAGACAATATCCCTTTAATATCCACTCTCACGTCCGACCAAAATGTCCGACCAAGACCAAAATGTCCGACCATAATGTCCGACCAAATAGTCGGACTTAGAGAGTGTTGACTCTCAAATTTGTCGGACATTTGTCGGACATTTTGGGTGGAATATGTCGGACCTGAGTGTTTGATCGTTGATACACTTGGTGTGTACTGTAGTCTCTGATCCATTCATACACTTTGCTAATAAGTAATATTTTCTTTACAATAGTTTATTTTTGTTAATAAAATAGACGAATTATTGAATAACGATTTATATAAATGAAACGATTAAAATTGATTGCTAAAAAAAGGGTTATTATTAAATACCCGGATATGTTTGGATAAGAGAATAGCATTCGGGTCATCGAGGGGTCATGTAGTCTCGTGGTTATAAATGCGAAAACTTTTCTCAAATTTTGAACAACTACCTGTCAACCTCTCCTGTAAACTCTTTGACACGCTGATCCGTCCCATTATAAGTTATAATTGTGAAATATGGTATATGGACGAATACCTCCCCTTATATAGAGCCATGCTTCGAGCAATCAGAAATAATACTTTTTGTGATACTTTAGGCCTACAGGAAAAATCATCATATGAAAAAATACATACATATACAATCTTTATTCTCATAAACCATCGTAATACATTGGTATAGAGATACAATATATACAGAAAATAAATAAATACAATAAATACAATAATAACAATAGTAATTACCCAGGAGGTAGTAAACTAGAATTAATGTTTCTGATCAACTGACAGAGTTTCCTTAATTTTGATTGTGTTTTACTACTTATTATTTCTTTAAATTTCAAAACATTAATTCTAGTTAAGTACCGCTTTTCAATGCATGATTCTCTTTTGTCATGGAAATAACTGCATCGCATTATATAATGAAATTCGTCCCCAATTTGATTTTCTTGACAGAGTTGACATTTTCTATTTTCCCTTGCGATATTATTCCATCTTCCAGTTTCTATGGGTAATTTTGTATTGGTGGTTCTAAATTTGCAAAAAGTGAAAATGTCTTTATTTTCTAAAATATTAAAATAGTTTTCAAATTCGAATATTTGTTTATAAAGTCTGTAGTTCAATGCCTTTGGGGAATTTTCTAAATTGCTATTCCATTCTTGTAAAAAATGATCTCGGAGACGTAATTTCACATAAGCGATCACCCACTCAGTATTAAAGTTTATATTCTGAAATGTCCATACATTTGATAAGCCACAGTTATCCAATATATCTTTTGCAAATTTTACCCAAGGGGCAGATATATTTCCATTACAAAAAAAACTATGCAAAAGTTTATAAGATATGGCCGACAGCTTGGAAGCTTTTCCAGTAAGTAATTTACACCAATAAGATATTACTCTAGTTTTTATATCTATGTAAAGTGGAAAGCGACCAAGCTCGCCGTATATCATAACATTTGGCGTGCTTTGCTTCAAGTGAAGTATTAATTTGCAGAATTTCAAATGAATTTTTTCAATTACATAATTATCACTAAATCCCCAAACTTCACAGCCATATAAATATTGTAAAACAGTTTTAGGCCTTAAAAAAACTGCATGTAACATTTCGACATTATCAGAGTTGGGGCGACTCCCTATTGCTTCCTTTATTAAAACTCAAGTTATGATGTATTTTGTAAGAATAAATACTAATAATATAAACCCATTAATTAAAGAATCCCTTAATGTTAATAAATCTTTACATCGATTTTCAAGCCGTCTTCCAATTTATTTGTACTTAAAAAATAAATTTATAACTGACCCAAGCTAAATAAATGAAATGTGACTTAATGTGTTAATTATATAAATCCTTGCCTTCTATAAATTTTAATTTCTTATCTAATTCTTATTCTTATTATGTAACAATATGGTCAGGTTGTTATTTTCATTGAATGACATCTCAAAAAAGATGGCTTCACAGTAGGAGCTCTTCCTGTATATTGGTTACATCCTGTATATTACAACTGACAGCCAATGCAGGACAAACAATTTTGATCAGCCATCATTATCATAAAATACTTTATTTTGATGATGACACCTAATTCCCATCACCTAATCCAAATTAGTATAGTAGAGGAGTACCGTATTTTTCGGACAATAAATTTTGTTTACAGTATACCTTTATTTTGCTGTAGGTTTATTTCTGAATAAGAACACTCGTATCATCGATGTTCTTGGTGTTATTTTTTTTAAAATAAAGCAATAAAATTTATGTATACTAACAGGGGGTGCAATTCTGGGGAAAACATATTCAACATCCGAAAAAAATCAATATTCAATGATTGAAGTGTTAGCGAAAATCAGTTCAATATTGTATTTAATAATAAAATATATACTATAAAAAATGTATCTTGTTGAAAAAAATCACAGGGTGGATCGATTTACAATATAAAATTATTATCACAAAATATCTAAATATAGCTATAGCTTTTCTATCAAACACGAGCATGCGCACGTGGTTGTAGTAAAAAAATGGCGGTTGCAATACATCTCACAGTAAACGTGTAAAACAACTTTTTATATTAAATAAACTGGAAAATAATTTATATCGATTTCGTTACTTAATCGATATTTTATTGCAATAATTCATATGAGGCTATGGGTGTTTAAACGTCACTTTTCAACAATATTTCAGTTATATATTGACCTTTGAGCTACCTTTCCTGGCGCGAATATGGGGCAAGGTAGAAATACACTAGTGTATTTACGTACAAAATAAAGACAAAAATATCTTATATTTATATAAGTAAGAAAATTTAACAGAACATTTGCATGAATGTTTGTCGGAATTTCAACAGACAATTTATCAGTCATATTTACGTTACCCCTTTTGCATACATCATCAAAATCATTGTAAGTGTAAAATGTAAATGTCTGTAATTCTGTGCTCTCACGGGCTTCTTGATTGATTTAATAAACTATGTTATGTTATACATGAACATGCGAAGATATATGTTTACACCTAATCATTTTTCAAATTTTTGTTTCAACTTTATTCGTAAAGTCTAATGCTAATTCCGTCTAGTATGAGATATATACAAAAAAATATACATGTAAATATTTACGTTGCCGTAAATTTGATGATTGGTGGTCCCGATATTTCAGGTACAGGTTGAATGCGTGTCAATGATTTGTAATCACATGAAATTAATTTCAGTAATTTCAAATGCAAAAGTTAAATGGGATTGACTGAACAAAGTAAACTGTACGACTTTTACGTTTGCACCGGTGGGCATCATTTGTAATTTATTTTAAAAGTCGGTACATGAGTACAACAATAACATAAGCTCTAATGTGCTTTTAAGTCCGACATTAAAAAATATATACATAATATCTTTTTTCCCCCCTTGTTAATTGTATATGCCCTCCTGGGGCCCTAATTTTGTTAATAAACTTATATTTATTCTATTTCTATATCTGTACAATAAGCACCGCCTATTTGTCAGTCAATTATACATCAAAGAGACCGATAAGAGTTGTAAAATAAATCGATTATGGATGTACAAAACAGAGAATACTTTTTTTGTTTTGGTAACGGAGAAAGATAATTTCATTGCATACATATAAACAAGTTTTATTCTAAAAAAAAAAAATGAAGAAAACAAATAAAAGTAAATAATAATAATAAACAAAGATCGTTTCTGTATGACTGCAACAAAACTATTGTTATGTGGTTATTTTCCTCGCTTGCCGCGCTAATAACGTGTTGTCCGCGAATGTCCTGATGGACAATTTGACTGCCGCGTTCAGCCGCGAGACGATTGCGGACTTCCCGATGCTAATTAGTCAATTTCCACGCCGCGATTGTCCGCGAAACCGCGCGGATTTGGCGTAATCCATGCTGGCTGTAGTGAGGACCGACATTTTTTTTCACTAGGACCACCAAACCCATATGCAATTTCGCGAACTCTGTAGTATTAATGTTTAATATAAATATTAATTATTATGTTTTCATATTTGATGTGTGTTTATATTGGTGTAAAATTAATAATAAATATTCAGTATTATATTTTCATATTTCATGTGTAATTTTATAGTTTTAGAGTTTAATAATACATATTCATTAATTTGTTTTCGTATTTTATGTAATTCCATTTATGTAGAAAAAGCAAAAAAGGGAATCAAATTTACCTTTATTAACATGTGATTACCCTGATAATTCACCCTTAATGGGACCCCTTAATTCCTCTCAATTAGGAAGGACACCATTCTTTGATATTTTGTTATAGTTAGAGTATATTAAGCGCAATTTTAATGGTTAAGAAGGCGGAGCGAGCGAAGCGATGCGACCCCCTTCTTAACCAATAAAATTTCACTTAATATACTCTAACTTTCACGTGCATTGCTTGACCACTTCAATACATACATACATATATAAATAAAACTGTAGTCGTATCAAAATCTTTTAACTATTAAACATGTCCAAGAGAAAGCCAAACTGGACCGATTGAGAGAAGATGATACTAATGGAGGAATACGAGAAAAGAAAGGACGTTTTAAGAGCAAAATTTTCGTCAACAATTATATTTCTTTAAAATTTAGGTACATGTATGTTTAACAGGAACACAATCATAATGTTCCTCAACTTCCCACTTTTGAGTTTGGATGCACCTCCCTCATCTATTTGGAGGATTTTACGTTTAACAGTTATATACGAAACTGATTTTAATGACTGTATGGAAATATCATGTAAATAAAACATAAAAAAAAAATAGGCTCGATTCCTAAATGTACTGCTTTCTAAGTCATCCTGTAACATATCACATATCATCATAATAGACTGTCGGTCAAATCTGTATTTGTCTATTAACTCGAAGTCATCGTAGATATCAAGAGGTTTTGTACGATCTCTGAATACTCGCTCTCTACGTAAAGCTCTTCTCCCAGCATGAAACAACCGAAAACGTCCGACATGGAACATGTTTGTATTGGTAATAATGCAACACTAATATGCTTTAATTATACCTATTTCATATACCCGCAAAGCACGTGCCATCAAATGGTACAGTTGTAAAAATATTTACTCATCCGGAAAATGACCTTGATGGTGAATTGTATGTACATGTAAGATATGATATGGATTTGATGATAAACTCGAATGCCTATGAAATATTGCTAATATGGTTTGTTGTTATCTTTTTATTCATACAATATCACTTTCATAACTCACAATCAATATAAAATAGCAATTCAAGAAAACTTAAGGAACCTACCCATCTACCTTAAAGCTAAGGGCAATCTTAAGTGTTTTCTTAGTTTAAGGACGTTAATGAATACCACTTAAGTATGATGGGCGGAGTTTCCTTAACTTAAGGTTATTCTTAGGAAATACTTAAAATAAGAAGTTTTATGAATACCACTCAAGTAAAATGGGCGGAGTTTCCTTAACTTAAGTGTTTCCTTAGGAAAATCTTAACTTAAGTGGCTTTATGAATACGGGCCCAGCTGCATTAAAAATGAAACGCATGTGCGCGAAGCCGAAGGAATTTTTAAAATTGAAGTGCCCGACAACGTAATTTTGGTATCAAATAATCATAAATCTCTATAAATCAATATAGAGAGAGAAATAGTAGATTTATGATTATTTGATACCAAAATTATGTTGAGAAGTGTATGGAAAAAAAAATGAAAAAAAAGGGGGGGGGGGTAATGTAGGTCATGACCCCATGTACCTGTGCTTTTACGATCACAATTTTCCTTACGTTGTCAGGCACTTCAATTAAAAAAAATTCTTCGGCTTCGCGCACACGCGTTTCATTTTTAATGCAGCTGTTGCAGCTCGCTCCGCCCCTTCTTAACCATTAAAATTTCACTTAATATACTCTAACTATAACTTGGCCTTGAGGGATACACGAAATCATAAAATGTTATTACTTTGGTATAAATTCATTACTTACAGCTCACTCCAATACAATATACACTTTAGCAGTAAACACAACAGGTGGTACACCTGAGGAAAAGGCCTCTAGGCATGTAACTCTTGTGGGGACAACAAATGTGTTCTCTCTCTGAATTATAGAAAATTCAATTGTTTTACACTATTTCAACACATATTTTAATACAAGGCCTATAAAACAGATGTTTACAGAAGTGAATTCCATTTTTTTAAACGTTAAACTTAACGTAAAATATTCATATGAATAATTTCTTAACTCCGAGCTTTGCTTTCAGATGCATACAAATCTATGTTTAACACTGTATTAGCGATTATTTAAAAAAAATATCCATATACATATTTTTTTTTATCGAAAACAAGCCCGTAATAAATTATAGAGTTATCGAAGCGAATCATGATTAAGTTGGATATAATGTCGCACAATAGACTACCCGATTTGTAAGGCTTGAAGTAATTTACCATATAACAATATGTTCGTAATGATGAACGGTAAGGCCACTAAAATGCATCAATCGCCTGTAAAATAAATAAACATAAATTATAATGTTGAATCTCCGTGAAAATATTAAACGTTTACATTTAAATCAACATCAAATTGAAATAAATATGAGTGCATAGTTCTAGATCCTGAAAAACAAAATCAAGAAATAAAATATACATAACTACTGTAAAATACACAACGATTGATGGATTATTGTGTATTGAATAGCTAAAGTTATTATCATCCAGAATGGTACAAATAAATAAACAATAATATAATACTATTATAGATTGTTCTAATATTTATCAGGGAATTATATAAACATTTGAAGAAAAAAAAATCCTGTATTTATTGTTCAATCTAATTAACTGACAAAATAGTGTTTACATGTAAATTGCATATTTCTGTTGGATCGGACAAGGGCGCGTAACGTTATGTAAACGGCGTTTACATAGGGTTATGATTATTTGTTTTATATCATAAACAAAAATATTTATTGTTCATTAAGGTGCCTCATTACAATAATCAGAACTTTTAAAGCACAATAACTTTGACGCTGTAATAGAGACCGATAGTTTAATATATACTTAATTCATTTTTTAGTAAATAGTCTCAGCATAGGTATTACAAGGTTAATGTATTTCTCGCATGATAAACAAGTAATAGTGAAGTGACAACAGTATACGTATTCTGTACGTGTATCACACTTTGCTAATATTTTAATACATTTAAAGTCACATTTCTTAATAAACATCGCATTAAGTTAAAATACGACATGAGAATCAAATACCAACAATTGATGGATTATTGTGTATTGAATACACTAAATTTATTAAGGGCCAGACTAGTATGACATAAATAATAATAATAAATAAATAAATAAATAAATACGTATAGATAGATACACGATAATATAATACTATAGATCGTCATATTCAATGAGCTAGTGACGACTACAGTATTACGTAATCTCTACTCAGCGGGTGATTTAGATGACCGTGCGATTTAACCGGTAAAATGCAAATTTAAAAGGAAAAACGCTAAAATCCCACGACAATGCAAATTTAAAAGGAAAAATGCAAATATAAAAGGAAAAACGCTAAAATCCCACGACAATGCAAATTTAAAAGGAAAAACGCAAATATAAAAGAAAAAACGCTAAAATCCCACGACAATGCAAATTTAAAAGGAAAAATGCAAATATAAAAGGAAAAACGCTAAAATGCCACGACAATGCAAATTTAAAAGGAAAAACGCAAATATAAAAGGAAAAACGCTAAAATCCCACGACAATGCAAATTTAAAAGGAAAAACGCTAAAATCCCACGACAATGCAAATTTAAAAGGAAAAACGCAAATATAAAAGGAAAAACGCTAAAATGCCACGACAATGCAAATTTAAAAGGTAAAACGCAAATATAACAAGACAATTCGCTAATTTAACTGGTAAACGCTAATATAACTGGTAATCTTTAATTATTTGCATTTTACCGGGAATATTTGCATTTTACCGGGGATATTTGCATTTTCTATTTCCTAGTGTATAGACCTAAATCGATATGTTGACACACATATTTTCACCTTTTCTACCTAGCGTTTTTACTGTATTAAGGACGTATATACTTGTAGCTACGGTAATGGGTAACTATAGACCTATTAATGGATATGTTGACACACATATTTTCACCTTTTCTACCTGTCGTATTTACTGTATTAAGGACGTATATACTTGTAACCACGGTAATGGGTAACTATAGACCTGTTAATGGATATGTTGACACACATATTTTCACCTTTTCTACCTGTCGTATTTACTGTATTAAGAACGTATATACTTGTAACCACGGTAATGGGTAACTATAGACCTATTAATGGATATGTTGACACACATATTTTCACCTTTTCTACCTGTCGTATTTACTGTATTAAGGACGTATATACTTGTAACCACGGTAATGGGTAACTATAGACCTATTAATGGATGTGTTGACACACATATTTTCACCATTTCTACCTGTCGTATTTACTGTATTAAGGACGTATATGCTTGTAACCACGGTAATGGGTAACTATAGACCTATTAATGGATATGTTGACACACATATTTTCACCTTTTCTACCTGTTGTATTTACTGTATTAAGGATGTATATGCTTGTAACCACGGTAATGGGTAACTATAGACCTATTAATGGATATGTTGACACACATATTTTCACCATTTCTACCTGTCGTATTTACTGTATTAAGGACGTATATACTTGTAACCACCGTAATGGGTAACTATAGACCTATTAATGGATATGTTGACACACATATTTTCAACTTTTCTACCTGTCGTATTTACTGTATTAAGGACGTATATGCTTGTAACCACGGTAATGGGTAACTATAGACCTATTAATGGATATGTTGACACACATATTTTCACCTTTTCTACCTGGCATATTTACTGTATTAAGGACGTATATACTTGTAACCACGGTAATGGGTAACTATAGACCTATTAATGGATATGTTGACACACATATTTTCACCTTTTCTACCTGTCGTATTTACTATATTAAGGACGTATATGCTTGTAACCACGGTAATGGGTAACTATAGACCTATTAATGGATATGTTGACACACATATTTTCACCTTTTCTACCTGGCGTATTTACTGTATTAAGGACGTATATACTTGTAACCACGGTAATGGGTAACTATAGACCTATTAACGGATATGTTGACACACATATTTTCACCTTTTCTACCTGGCGTATTTACTGTATTAAGGACGTATATACTTGTAACCACGGTAATGGGTAACTATAGACCTATTAATGGATATGTTGACACACATATTTTCACCATTTCTACCTGTCGTATTTACTGTATTAAGGACGTATATACTTGTAACCACGGTAATGGGTAACTATAGACCTATTAATGGATATGCTGAAACACATTTTTTCACCTTTTCTACCTGTCGTATTTACTGTATTAAGGACATATATACTTGTAACCACGGTAATGGGTAACTATAGACCTATTAATGGATATGTTGACACACATATTTTCACCTTTTCTACCTGGCGTATTTACTGTATTAAGGACGTATATGCTTGTAACCACGGTAATGGGTAACTATAGACCTATTAATGGATATATTGACACACATATTTTCACCTTTTCTACCTGTCGTATTTACTGTATTAAGGACGTATATGCCTGTAACCACGGTAATTGGTAACTTTAGACCTATTAATGGATATGTTGACACACATATGTTCACCTTTTCTACCTGGCGTATTTACTGTATTAAGGACGTATATACTTGTAACCACGGTAATGGGTAACTATAGACCTATTAATGGATATGTTGACACACATATTTTCACCTTTTCTACCTGTCGTATTTACTGTATTAAGGACGTATATACTTGTAACCACGGTAATGGGTAACTATAGACCTATTAATGGATATGTTGACACACATATTTTCACCTTTTCTACCTGTCGTATTTACCGTATTAAGGACGTATATGCTTGTAACCACGGTAATGGGTAACTATAGACCTATTAATGGATATGTTGACACGCATATAGTCAAGTTTTCTACCTGGCGTATTTACTGTATTAAGGACGTATATGCTTGTAACTACGGTAATGGGTAACTATAGACCTATTAATAGATATGTTGACACACATATTTTCACATTTTCTACCCGTCGTATTTACTGTATTAAGGACGTATATGCTTGTAACCACGGTAATGGGTAACTATAGACCTATTAATGGATATGTTGACACACATATTTTCACCTTTTCTACCTGTCGTATTTACTGTATTAAGGACGTATATACTTGTAACCACCGTAATCGGTAACTATAGACCTATTAATGGATATGTTGACACACATATTTTCACCATTTCTACCTGGCGTATTTACTGTATTAAGGACGTATATACTTGTAACCACGGTAATGGGTAACTATAGACCTATTAATGGATATGTTGACACACATATTTTCACCTTTTCTACCTGTCGTATTTACTGTATTAAGGACGTATATACTTGTAACCACGGTAATGGGTAACTATAGACCTATTAATGGATATGTTGACACACATATTTTCACCTTTTCTAACTGTCGTATTTACTGTATTAAGGACGTATATACTTGTAACCACGGTAATGGGTAACTATAGACCTATTAATGGATATGTTGACACACATATTTTCACCTTTTCTACCTGGCGTATTTACTGTATTAAGGACGTATATGCTTGTAACCACGGTAATGGGTAACTATAGACCTATTAATGGATATGTTGACACACATATTTTCACCATTTCTACCTGTCGTATTTACTGTATTAAGAACATATATACTTGTAACCACGGTAATGGGTAACTATAGACCTATTAACGGATATGTTGACACACATATTTTCACCTTTTCTACCTGGCGTATTTACTGTATTAAGGACGTATATACTTGTAACCACGATAATGGGTAACTATAGACCTATTAATGGATATGTTGACACACATATTTTCACCTTTTCTACCTGTCGTATTTACTGTATTAAGGACGTATATACTTGTAGCCACGGTAATGGGTAACTATAGACCTATTAATGGATATGCTGAAACACATTTTTTCACCTTTTCTACCTGTCGTATTTACTGTATTAAGGACATATATACTTGTAACCACGGTAATGGGTAACTATAGACCTATTAATGGATATGTTGACACACATATTTTCACCTTTTCTACCTGGCGTATTTACTGTATTAAGGACGTATATGCTTGTAACCACGGTAATGGGTAACTATAGACCTATTAATGGATATATTGACACACATATTTTCACCTTTTCTACCTGTCGTATTTACTGTATTAAGGACGTATATGCCTGTAACCACGTTAATGGGTAACTTTTGACCTATTAATGGATATGTTAAAACACATATTTTCACCTTTTCTACCTGTCGTATTTACTGTATTAAGGACGTATATACTTGTAACCACGGTAATGGGTAACTATAGACCTATTAATGGATATGTTGACACACATATTTTCACCTTTTCTACCTGTCGTATTTACTGTATTAAGGACGTATATGCTTGTAACCACGGTAATGGGTAACTATAGACCTATTAATGGATATGTTGACACACATATTTTCACCTTTTCTACCTGGCGTATTTACTGTATTAAGGACGTATATACTTGTAACCACGGTAATGGGTAACTATAGACCTATTAATGGATATGTTGACACACATATTTTCACCTTTTCTACCTGGCGTATTTACTCTATTAAGGACGTATATACTTGTAACCACGGTAATGGGTAACTATAGACCTATTAATGGATATGTTGACACACATATTTTCACCTTTTCTACCTGTCGTATTTACTGTATTAAGGACGTATATGCTTGTAACCACGGTAATGGGTAACTATAGACCTATTAATGGATATGTTGACACACATATTTTCACCTTTTCTACCTGTCGTATTTACTGTATTAAGGACGTATATACTTGTAACCACCGTAATCGGTAACTATAGACCTATTAATGGATATGTTGACACACATATTTTCACCTTTTCTACCTGGCGTATTTACTGTATTAAGGACGTATATACTTGTAACCACGGTAATGGGTAACTATAGACCTATTAATGGATATGTTGACACACATATTTTCACCTTTTCTACCTGTCGTATTTACTGTATTAAGGACGTATATACTTGTAACCACGGTAATGGGTAACTATAGACCTATTAATGGATATGTTGACACACATATTTTCACCTTTTCTAACTGTCGTATTTACTGTATTAAGGACGTATATACTTGTAACCACGGTAATGGGTAACTATAGACCTATTAATGGATATCTTGACACACATATTTTCACCTTTTCTATCTGGCGTATTTACTGTATTAAGGACGTATATGCTTGTAACCACGGTAATGGGTAACTATAGACCTATTAATGGATATGTTGACACACATATTTTCACCATTTCTACCTGTCGTATTTACTGTATTAAGAACATATATACTTGTAACCACGGTAATGGGTAACTATAGACCTATTAACGGATATGTTGACACACATATTTTCACCTTTTCTACCTGGCGTATTTACTGTATTAAGGACGTATATACTTGTAACCACGGTAATGGGTAACTATAGACCTATTAATGGATATGTTGACACACATATTTTCACCTTTTCTACCTGTCGTATTTACTGTATTAAGGACGTATATACTTGTAGCCACGGTAATGGGTAACTATAGACCTATTAATGGATATGCTGAAACACATTTTTTCACCTTTTCTACCTGTCGTATTTACTGTATTAAGGACATATATACTTGTAACCACGGTAATGGGTAACTATAGACCTATTAATGGATATGTTGACACACATATTTTCACCTTTTCTACCTGGCGTATTTACTGTATTAAGGACGTATATGCTTGTAACCACGGTAATGGGTAACTATAGACCTATTAATGGATATATTGACACACATATTTTCACCTTTTCTACCTGTCGTATTTACTGTATTAAGGACGTATATGCCTGTAACCACGGTAATGGGTAACTTTAGACCTATTAATGGATATGTTGACACACATATTTTCACCTTTTCTACCTGTCGTATTTACTGTATTAAGGACGTATATACTTGTAACCACGGTAATGGGTAACTATAGACCTATTAATGGATATGTTGACACACATATTTTCACCTTTTCTACCTGTCGTATTTACTGTATTAAGGACGTATATACTTGTAACCACGGTAATGGGTAACTATAGACCTATTAATGGATATGTTGACACACATATTTTCACCTTTTCTACCTGGCGTATTTACTCTATTAAGGACGTATATACTTGTAACCACGGTAATGGGTAACTATAGACCTATTAATGGATATGTTGACACACATATTTTCACCTTTTCTACCTGTCGTATTTACTGTATTAAGGACGTATATGCTTGTAACCACGGTAATGGGTAACAATAGACCTATTAATGGATATGTTGACACACATATTTTCAAGTTTTCTACCTGGCGTATTTACTGTATTAAGGACGTATATGCTTGTAACTACGGTAATGGGTAACTATAGACCTATTAATAGATATGTTGACACACATATTTTCACCTTTTCTACCTGGCGTATTTACTGTATTAAGGACGTATATGCTTGTAACCACGGTCATGGGTAACTATAGACCTATTAATGGATATGTTGACACACATATTTTCACCTTTTCTACCTGTCGTATTTACTGTATTAAGGACGTTTATGCTTGTAACCACGGTAATGGGTAACTATAGACCTATTAATGGATATGTTGACACACATATTTTCACCTTTTCCACCTGTCGTATTTACTGTATTAAGGACGTATATACTTGTAACCACCGTAATGGGTAACTATAGACCTATTAATGGATATGTTGACACACATATTTTCACCATTTCTACCTGGCGTATTTACTGTATTAAGGACGTATATACTTGTAACCACGGTAATGGGTAACTATAGACCTATTAATGGATATGTTGACACACATATTTTCACCTTTTCTACCTGTCGTATTTACTGTATTAAGGACGTATATACTTGTAACCACGGTAATGGGTAACTATAGACCTATTAATGGATATGTTGACACACATATTTTCACCTTTTCTACCTGTCGTATTTACTGTATTAAGGACGTATATACTTGTAACCACGGTAATGGGTAACTATAGATCTATTAATGGATATGTTGACACACATATTTTCACCTTTTCTACCTGGCGTATTTACTGTATTAAGGACGTATATGCTTGTAGCCACGGTAATGGGTAACTATAGACCTATTAATGGATATGTTGACACACATATTTTCACCATTTCTACCTGTCGTATTTACTGTATTAAAAACATATATACTTGTAACCACGGTAATGGGTAACTATAGACCTATTAATGGATATGTTGACACACATATTTTCACCTTTTCTACCTGTCGTATTTACTGTATTAATGACGTATATGCCTGTAACCACGGTAATGGGTAACTATAGACCTATTAATGGATATGTTGACACACATATTTTCACCTTTTCTACCTGGCGTATTTACTGTATTAAGGACGTATATACTTGTAACCACGGTAATGGGTAACTATAGACCTATTAATGGATATGTTGACACACATATTTTCACCTTTTCTACCTGGCGTCTTTACTGTATTAAGGACGTTTATGCCTGTAACCACGGTAATGGGTAACTATAGACCTATTAATGGATATGTTGATACACATATTTTCACCTTTTCTACCTGTCGTATTTACTGTATTAAGGACGTATATGCTTGTAACCACGGTAATGGGTAACTATAGACCTATTAATGGATATGTTGACACACATATTTTCACCTTTTCTACCTGTCGTATTTACTGTATTAAGGACGTTTATGCCTGTAACCACGGTAATGGGTAACTATAGACCTATTAATGGATATGTTGATACACATATTTTCACCTTTTCTACCTGTCGTATTTACTGTATTAAGGACGTATATACTTGTAACCACGGTAACGGGTAACTATAGACCTATTAAAGGATATGTTGACACACATATTTTCACAATTTCTACCTGGCGTATTTACTGTATTAAGGACGTATATACTTGTAACCACGGTAATGGGTAACTATAGACCTATTAATGGATATGTTGACACACATATTTTCACCATTTCTACCTGTCGTATTTACTGTATTAAGGACGTATATGCTTTTAACGACGGTAATGGGTAACTATAGACCTATTAATGGATATGTTGACACACATATTTTCACCTTTTCTACCTGTCGTATTTACTGTATTAAGGACGTATATACTTGTAACCACGGTAATGGGTAACAATAGACCTATTAATGGATATGTTGACATACATATTTTCACCTTTTCTACCTGTCGTATTTACTGTATTAAGGACGTATATGCTTGTAACCACGGTAATGGGTAACTATAGACCTATTAATGGATATGTTGACAGACATATTTTCACCTTTTCTACCTGGCGTGTTTACTGTATTAAGGACGTATATACTTGTAACCACGGTAATGGGTAACTATAGACCTATTAATGGATATGTTAACACACATATTTTCACCTTTTCTACCTGTCGTATTTACTGTATTAAGGACGTATATACTTGTAACCACGGTAATGGGTAACTATAGACCTATTAATGGATATGCTGAAACACATATTTTCACCTTTTCTACCTGGCGTATTTACTGTATTAAGGACGTATATACTTGTAACCACGGTAATGGGTAACTATAGACCTATTAATGGATATGTTGACACACATATTTTCACCTTTTCTACCTGTCGTATTTACTGTATTAAGGACGTATATGCTTGTAACCACGGTAATGGGTAACTATAGACCTATTAATGGATATGTTGACACGCATATTTTCAAGTTTTCTACCTGGCGTATTTACTGTATTAAGGACGTATATGCTTGTAACTACGGTAATGGGTAACTATAGACCTATTAATAGATATGTTGACACACATATTTTCACATTTTCTACCTGGCGTATTTACTGTATTAAGGACGTATATGCTTGTAACCACGGTCATGGGTAACTATAGACCTATTAATGGATATGTTGACACACATATTTTCACCTTTTCTACCTGTCGTATTTACTGTATTAAGGACGTTTATGCTTTTAACCACGGTAATGGGTAACTATAGACCTATTAATGGATATGTTGACACACATATTTTCACCTTTTCTACCTGTCGTATTTACTGTATTAAGGACGTATATACTTGTAACCACCGTAATCGGTAACTATAGACCTATTAATGGATATGTTGACACACATATTTTCACCATTTCTACCTGGCGTATTTACTGTATTAAGGACGTATATACTTGTAACCACGGTAATGGGTAACTATAGACCTATTAATGGGTATGTTGACACACATATGTTCACCTTTTCTACCTGGCGTATTTACTGTATTAAGGACGTATATACTTGTAACCACGGTAATGGGTAACTATAGACCTATTAATGGATATGTTGACACACATATTTTCACCTTTTCTACCTGTCGTATTTACTGTATTAAGGACGTATATACTTGTAACCACGGTAATGGGTAACTATAGACCTATTAATGGATATGTTGACACACATATTTTCACCTTTTCTACCTGTCGTATTTACTGTATTAAGGACGTATATGCTTGTAACCACGGTAATGGGTAACTATAGACCTATTAATGGATATGTTGACACGCATATTTTCAAGTTTTCTACCTGGCGTATTTACTGTATTAAGGACGTATATGCTTGTAACTACGGTAATGGGTAACTATAGACCTATTAATAGATATGTTGACACACATATTTTCACATTTTCTACCTGTCGTATTTACTGTATTAAGGACGTATATGCTTGTAACCACGGTAATGGGTAACTATAGACCTATTAATGGATATGTTGACACACATATTTTCACCTTTTCTACCTGTCGTATTTACTGTATTAAGGACGTATATACTTGTAACCACCGTAATCGGTAACTATAGACCTATTAATGGATATGTTGACACACATATTTTCACCATTTCTACCTGGCGTATTTACTGTATTAAGGACGTATATACTTGTAACCACGGTAATGGGTAACTATAGACCTATTAATGGATATGTTGACACGCATATTTTCACCTTTTCTACCTGTCGTATTTACTGTATTAAGGACGTATATACTTGTAACCACGGTAATGGGTAACTATAGACCTATTAATGGATATGTTGACACACATATTTGCACCTTTTCTAACTGTCGTATTTACTGTATTAAGGACGTATATACTTGTAACCACGGTAATGGGTAACTATAGACCTATTAATGGATATGTTGACACACATATTTTCACCTTTTCTACCTGGCGTATTTACTGTATTAAGGACGTATATGCTTGTAACCACGGTAATGGGTAACTATAGACCTATTAATGGATATGTTGACACACATATTTTCACCATTTCTACCTGTCGTATTTACTGTATTAAGAACATATATACTTGTAACCACGGTAATGGGTAACTATAGACCTATTATCGGATATGTTGACACACATATTTTCACCTTTTCTACCTGGCGTATTTACTGTATTAAGGACGTATATACTTGTAACCACGATAATGGGTAACTATAGACCTATTAATGGATATGTTGACACACATATTTTCACCTTTTCTACCTGTCGTATTTACTGTATTAAGGACGTATATACTTGTAGCCACGGTAATGGGTAACTATAGACCTATTAATGGATATGCTGAAACACATTTTTTCACCTTTTCTACCTGTCGTATTTACTGTATTAAGGACATATATACTTGTAACCACGGTAATGGGTAACTATAGACCTATTAATGGATATGTTGACACACATATTTTCACCTTTTCTACCTGGCGTATTTACTGTATTAAGGACGTATATGCTTGTAACCACGGTAATGGGTAACTATAGACCTATTAATGGATATATTGACACACATATTTTCACCTTTTCTACCTGTCGTATTTACTGTATTAAGGACGTATATGCCTGTAACCACGGTAATGGGTAACTTTAGACCTATTAATGGATATGTTAAAACACATATTTTCACCTTTTCTACCTGTCGTATTTACTGTATTAAGGACGTATATACTTGTAACCACGGTAATGGGTAACTATAGACCTATTAATGGATATGTTGACACACATATTTTCACCTTTTCTACCTGTCGTATTTACTGTATTAAGGACGTATATGCTTGTAACCACGGTAATGGGTAACTATAGACCTATTAATGGATATGTTGACACACATATTTTCACCTTTTCTACCTGGCGTATTTACTGTATTAAGGACGTATATACTTGTAACCACGGTAATGGGTAACTATAGACCTATTAATGGATATGTTGACACACATATTTTCACCTTTTCTACCTGGCGTATTTACTCTATTAAGGACGTATATACTTGTAACCACGGTAATGGGTAACTATAGACCTATTAATGGATATGTTGACACACATATTTTCACCTTTTCTACCTGTCGTATTTACTGTATTAAGGACGTATATGCTTGTAACCACGGTAATGGGTAACTATAGACCTATTAATGGATATGTTGACACACATATTTTCACCTTTTCTACCTGTCGTATTTACTGTATTAAGGACGTATATACTTGTAACCACCGTAATCGGTAACTATAGACCTATTAATGGATATGTTGACATACATATTTTCACCATTTCTACCTGGCGTATTTACTGTATTAAGGACGTATATACTTGTAACCACGGTAATGGGTAACTATAGACCTATTAATGGATATGTTGACACACATATTTTCACCTTTTCTAACTGTCGTATTTACTGTATTAAGGACGTATATACTTGTAACCACGGTAATGGGTAACTATAGACCTATTAATGGATATGTTGACACACATATTTTCACCTTTTCTAACTGTCGTATTTACTGTATTAAGGACGTATATACTTGTAACCACGGTAATGGGTAACTATAGACCTATTAATGGATATGTTGACACACATATTTTCACCTTTTCTACCTGGCGTATTTACTGTATTAAGGACGTATATGCTTGTAACCACGGTAATGGGTAACTATAGACCTATTAATGGATATGTTGACACACATATTTTCACCATTTCTACCTGTCGTATTTACTGTATTAAGAACATATATACTTGTAACCACGGTAATGGGTAACTATAGACCTATTAACGGATATGTTGACACACATATTTTCACCTTTTCTACCTGGCGTATTTACTGTATTAAGGACGTATATACTTGTAACCACGGTAATGGGTAACTATAGACCTATTAATGGATATGTTGACACACATATTTTCACCTTTTCTACCTGTCGTATTTACTGTATTAAGGACGTATATACTTGTAGCCACGGTAATGGGTAACTATAGACCTATTAATGGATATGCTGAAACACATTTTTTCACCTTTTCTACCTGTCGTATTTACTGTATTAAGGACATATATACTTGTAACCACGGTAATGGGTAACTATAGACCTATTAATGGATATGTTGACACACATATTTTCACCTTTTCTACCTGGCGTATTTACTGTATTAAGGACGTATATGCTTGTAACCACGGTAATGGGTAACTATAGACCTATTAATGGATATATTGACACACATATTTTCACCTTTTCTACCTGTCGTATTTACTGTATTAAGGACGTATATGCCTGTAACCACGGTAATGGGTAACTTTAGACCTATTAATGGATATGTTGACACACATATTTTCACCTTTTCTACCTGTCGTATTTACTGTATTAAGGACGTATATACTTGTAACCACGGTAATGGGTAACTTTAGACCTATTAATGGATATGTTGACACACATATTTTCACCTTTTCTACCTGTCGTATTTACTGTATTAAGGACGTATATACTTGTAACCACGGTAATGGGTAACTATAGACCTATTAATGGATATGTTGACACACATATTTTCACCTTTTCTACCTGTCGTATTTACTGTATTAAGGACGTATATACTTGTAACCACCGTAATCGGTAACTATAGACCTATTAATGGATATGTTGACATACATATTTTCACCATTTCTACCTGGCGTATTTACTGTATTAAGGACGTATATACTTGTAACCACGGTAATGGGTAACTATAGACCTATTAATGGATATGTTGACACACATATTTTCACCTTTTCTAACTGTCGTATTTACTGTATTAAGGACGTATATACTTGTAACCACGGTAATGGGTAACTATAGACCTATTAATGGATATGTTGACACACATATTTTCACCTTTTCTAACTGTCGTATTTACTGTATTAAGGACGTATATACTTGTAACCACGGTAATGGGTAACTATAGACCTATTAATGGATATGTTGACACACATATTTTCACCTTTTCTACCTGGCGTATTTACTGTATTAAGGACGTATATGCTTGTAACCACGGTAATGGGTAACTATAGACCTATTAATGGATATGTTGACACACATATTTTCACCATTTCTACCTGTCGTATTTACTGTATTAAGAACATATATACTTGTAACCACGGTAATGGGTAACTATAGACCTATTAACGGATATGTTGACACACATATTTTCACCTTTTCTACCTGGCGTATTTACTGTATTAAGGACGTATATACTTGTAACCACGGTAATGGGTAACTATAGACCTATTAATGGATATGTTGACACACATATTTTCACCTTTTCTACCTGTCGTATTTACTGTATTAAGGACGTATATACTTGTAGCCACGGTAATGGGTAACTATAGACCTATTAATGGATATGCTGAAACACATTTTTTCACCTTTTCTACCTGTCGTATTTACTGTATTAAGGACATATATACTTGTAACCACGGTAATGGGTAACTATAGACCTATTAATGGATATGTTGACACACATATTTTCACCTTTTCTACCTGGCGTATTTACTGTATTAAGGACGTATATGCTTGTAACCACGGTAATGGGTAACTATAGACCTATTAATGGATATATTGACACACATATTTTCACCTTTTCTACCTGTCGTATTTACTGTATTAAGGACGTATATGCCTGTAACCACGGTAATGGGTAACTTTAGACCTATTAATGGATATGTTGACACACATATTTTCTCCTTTTCTACCTGTCGTATTTACTGTATTAAGGACGTATATACTTGTAACCACGGTAATGGGTAACTATAGACCTATTAATGGATATGTTGACACACATATTTTCACCTTTTCTACCTGTCGTATTTACTGTATTAAGGACGTATATACTTGTAACCACGGTAATGGGTAACTATAGACCTATTAATGGATATGTTGACACACATATTTTCACCTTTTCTACCTGGCGTATTTACTCTATTAAGGACGTATATACTTGTAACCACGGTAATGGGTAACTATAGACCTATTAATGGATATGTTGACACACATATTTTCACCTTTTCTACCTGTCGTATTTACTGTATTAAGGACGTATATGCTTGTAACCACGGTAATGGGTAATAATAGACCTATTAATGGATATGTTGACACACATATTTTCAAGTTTTCTACCTGGCGTATTTACTGTATTAAGGACGTATATGCTTGTAACTACGGTAATGGGTAACTATAGACCTATTAATAGATATGTTGACACACATATTTTCACCTTTTCTACCTGGCGTATTTACTGTATTAAGGACGTATATGCTTGTAACCACGGTCATGGGTAACTATAGACCTATTAATGGATATGTTGACACACATATTTTCACCTTTTCTACCTGTCGTATTTACTGTATTAAGGACGTTTATGCTTGTAACCACGGTAATGGGTAACTATAGACCTATTAATGGATATGTTGACACACATATTTTCACCTTTTCTACCTGTCGTATTTACTGTATTAAGGACGTATATACTTGTAACCACGGTAATGGGTAACTATAGACCTATTAATGGATATGTTGACACACATATTTTCACCATTTCTACCTGGCGTATTTACTGTATTAAGGACGTATATACTTGTAACCACGGTAATGGGTAACTATAGACCTATTAATGGATATGTTGACACACATATTTTCACCTTTTCTACCTGTCGTATTTACTGTATTAAGGACGTATATACTTGTAACCACGGTAATGGGTAACTATAGACCTATTAATGGATATGTTGACACACATATTTTCACCTTTTCTACCTGTCGTATTTACTGTATTAAGGACGTATATACTTGTAACCACGGTAATGGGTAACTATAGATCTATTAATGGATATGTTGACACACATATTTTCACCTTTTCTACCTGGCGTATTTACTGTATTAAGGACGTATATGCTTGTAACCACGGTAATGGGTAACTATAGACCTATTAATGGATATGTTGACACACATATTTTCACCATTTCTACCTGTCGTATTTACTGTATTAAAAACATATATACTTGTAACCACGGTAATGGGTAACTATAGACCTATTAATGGATATGTTGACACACATATTTTCACCTTTTCTACCTGTCGTATTTACTGTATTAATGACGTATATGCCAGTAACCACGGTAATGGGTAACTATAGACCTATTAATGGATATGTTGACACACATATTTTCACCTTTTCTACCTGGCGTATTTACTGTATTAAGGACGTATATACTTGTAACGACGGTAATGGGTAACTATAGACCTATTAATGGATATGTTGACACACATATTTTCACCTTTTCTACCTGTCGTATTTACTGTATTAAGGACGTATATGCTTGTAACCACGGTAATGGGTAACTATAGACCTATTAATGGATATGTTGACACACATATTTTCACCTTTTCTACCTGTCGTATTTACTGTATTAAGGACGTTTATGCCTGTAACCACGGTAATGGGTAACTATAGACCTATTAATGGATATGTTGATACACATATTTTCACCTTTTCTACCTGTCGTATTTACTGTATTAAGGACGTATATACTTGTAACCACGGTAACGGGTAACTATAGACCTATTAAAGGATATGTTGACACACATATTTTCACAATTTCTACCTGGCGTATTTACTGTATTAAGGACGTATATACTTGTAACCACGGTAATGGGTAACTATAGACCTATTAATGGATATGTTGACACACATATTTTCACCATTTCTACCTGTCGTATTTACTGTATTAAGGACGTATATGCTTTTAACGACGGTAATGGGTAACTATAGACCTATTAATGGATATGTTGACACACATATTTTCACCTTTTCTACCTGTCGTATTTACTGTATTAAGGACGTATATACTTGTAACCACGGTAATGGGTAACTATAGACCTATTAATGGATATGTTGACATACATATTTTCACCTTTTCTACCTGTCGTATTTACTGTATTAAGGACGTATATGCTTGTAACCACGGTAATGGGTAACTATAGACCTATTAATGGATATGTTGACAGACATATTTTCACCTTTTCTACCTGGCGTGTTTACTGTATTAAGGACGTATATACTTGTAACCACGGTAATGGGTAACTATAGACCTATTAATGGATATGTTAACACACATATTTTCACCTTTTCTACCTGTCGTATTTACTGTATTAAGGACGTATATACTTGTAACCACGGTAATGGGTAACTATAGACCTATTAATGGATATGCTGAAACACATATTTTCACCTTTTCTACCTGGCGTATTTACTGTATTAAGGACGTATATACTTGTAACCACGGTAATGGGTAACTATAGACCTATTAATGGATATGTTGACACACATATTTTCACCTTTTCTACCTGTCGTATTTACTGTATTAAGGACGTATATGCTTGTAACCACGGTAATGGGTAACTATAGACCTATTAATGGATATGTTGACACGCATATTTTCAAGTTTTCTACCTGGCGTATTTACTGTATTAAGGACGTATATGCTTGTAACTACGGTAATGGGTAACTATAGACCTATTAATAGATATGTTGACACACATATTTTCACATTTTCTACCTGGCGTATTTACTGTATTAAGGACGTATATGCTTGTAACCACGGTCATGGGTAACTATAGACCTATTAATGGATATGTTGACACACATATTTTCACCTTTTCTACCTGTCGTATTTACTGTATTAAGGACGTTTATGCTTTTAACCACGGTAATGGGTAACTATAGACCTATTAATGGATATGTTGACACACATATTTTCACCTTTTCTACCTGTCGTATTTACTGTATTAAGGACGTATATACTTGTAACCACCGTAATCGGTAACTATAGACCTATTAATGGATATGTTGACACACATATTTTCACCATTTCTACCTGGCGTATTTACTGTATTAAGGACGTATATACTTGTAACCACGGTAATGGGTAACTATAGACCTATTAATGGATATGTTGACACACATATTTTCACCTTTTCTACCTGTCGTATTTACTGTATTAAGGACGTATATACTTGTAACCACGGTAATGGGTAACTATAGACCTATTAATGGATATGCTGAAACACATTTTTTCACCTTTTCTACCTGTCGTATTTACTGTATTAAGGACGTATATACTTGTAACCACGGTAATGGGTAACTATAGACCTATTAATGGATATGTTGACACACATATTTTCACCTTTTCTACCTGTCGTATTTACTGTATTAAGGACGTATATACTTGTAACCACGGTAATGGGTAACTATAGATCTATTAATGGATATGTTGACACACATATTTTCACCTTTTCTACCTGGCGTATTTACTGTATTAAGGACGTATATGCTTGTAACCACGGTAATGGGTAACTATAGACCTATTAATGGATATGTTGACACACATATTTTCACCATTTCTACCTGTCGTATTTACTGTATTAAAAACATATATACTTGTAACCACGGTAATGGGTAACTATAGACCTATTAATGGATATGTTGACACACATATTTTCACCTTTTCTACCTGTCGTATTTACTGTATTAATGACGTATATGCCTGTAACCACGGTAATGGGTAACTATAGACCTATTAATGGATATGTTGACACACATATTTTCACCTTTTCTACCTGGCGTATTTACTGTATTAAGGACGTATATACTTGTAACCACGGTAATGGGTAACTATAGACCTATTAATGGATATGTTGACACACATATTTTCACCTTTTCTACCTGGCGTCTTTACTGTATTAAGGACGTATATACTTGTAACCACGGTAATGGGTAACCATAGACCTATTAATGGATATGTTGACACACATATTTTCACCTTTTCTACCTGTCGTATTTACTGTATTAAGGACGTTTATGCTTTTAACCACGGTAATGGGTAACTATAGACCTATTAATGGATATGTTGACACACATATTTTCACCTTTTCTACCTGTCGTATTTACTGTATTAAGGACGTATATACTTGTAACCACCGTAATCGGTAACTATAGACCTATTAATGGATATGTTGACACACATATTTTCACCATTTCTACCTGGCGTATTTACTGTATTAAGGACGTATATACTTGTAACCACGGTAATGGGTAACTATAGACCTATTAATGGATATGTTGACACACATATTTTCACCTTTTCTACCTGTCGTATTTACTGTATTAAGGACGTATATACTTGTAACCACGGTAATGGGTAACTATAGACCTATTAATGGATATGCTGAAACACATTTTTTCACCTTTTCTACCTGTCGTATTTACTGTATTAAGGACGTATATACTTGTAACCACGGTAATGGGTAACTATAGACCTATTAATGGATATGTTGACACACATATTTTCACCTTTTCTACCTGGCGTATTTACTGTATTAAGGACGTATATACTTGTAACCACGGTAATGGGTAACTATAGACCTATTAATGGATATATTGACACACATATTTTCACCTTTTCTACCTGTCGTATTTACTGTATTAAGGACGTATATGCCTGTAACCACGGTAATGGGTAACTTTAGACCTATTAATGGATATGTTGACACACATATTTTCTCCTTTTCTACCTGTCGTATTTACTGTATTAAGGACGTATATACTTGTAACCACGGTAATGGGTAACTATAGACCTATTAATGGATATGTTGACACACATATTTTCACCTTTTCTACCTGTCGTATTTACTGTATTAAGGACGTATATACTTGTAACCACGGTAATGGGTAACTATAGACCTATTAATGGATATGTTGACACACATATTTTCACCTTTTCTACCTGGCGTATTTACTCTATTAAGGACGTATATACTTGTAACCACGGTAATGGGTAACTATAGACCTATTAATGGATATGTTGACACACATATTTTCACCTTTTCTACCTGTCGTATTTACTGTATTAAGGACGTATATGCTTGTAACCACGGTAATGGGTAATAATAGACCTATTAATGGATATGTTGACACACATATTTTCAAGTTTTCTACCTGGCGTATTTACTGTATTAAGGACGTATATGCTTGTAACTACGGTAATGGGTAACTATAGACCTATTAATAGATATGTTGACACACATATTTTCACCTTTTCTACCTGGCGTATTTACTGTATTAAGGACGTATATGCTTGTAACCACGGTCATGGGTAACTATAGACCTATTAATGGATATGTTGACACACATATTTTCACCTTTTCTACCTGTCGTATTTACTGTATTAAGGACGTTTATGCTTGTAACCACGGTAATGGGTAACTATAGACCTATTAATGGATATGTTGACACACATATTTTCACCTTTTCTACCTGTCGTATTTACTGTATTAAGGACGTATATACTTGTAACCACGGTAATGGGTAACTATAGACCTATTAATGGATATGTTGACACACATATTTTCACCTTTTCTACCTGTCGTATTTACTGTATTAAGGACGTATATACTTGTAACCACGGTAATGGGTAACTATAGACCTATTAATGGATATGTTGACACACATATTTTCACCTTTTCTACCTGTCGTATTTACTGTATTAAGGACGTATATACTTGTAACCACGGTAATGGGTAACTATAGATCTATTAATGGATATGTTGACACACATATTTTCACCTTTTCTACCTGGCGTATTTACTGTATTAAGGACGTATATGCTTGTAACCACGGTAATGGGTAACTATAGACCTATTAATGGATATGTTGACACACATATTTTCACCATTTCTACCTGTCGTATTTACTGTATTAAAAACATATATACTTGTAACCACGGTAATGGGTAACTATAGACCTATTAATGGATATGTTGACACACATATTTTCACCTTTTCTACCTGTCGTATTTACTGTATTAATGACGTATATGCCAGTAACCACGGTAATGGGTAACTATAGACCTATTAATGGATATGTTGACACACATATTTTCACCTTTTCTACCTGGCGTATTTACTGTATTAAGGACGTATATACTTGTAACGACGGTAATGGGTAACTATAGACCTATTAATGGATATGTTGACACACATATTTTCACCTTTTCTACCTGTCGTATTTACTGTATTAAGGACGTATATGCTTGTAACCACGGTAATGGGTAACTATAGACCTATTAATGGATATGTTGACACACATATTTTCACCTTTTCTACCTGTCGTATTTACTGTATTAAGGACGTTTATGCCTGTAACCACGGTAATGGGTAACTATAGACCTATTAATGGATATGTTGATACACATATTTTCACCTTTTCTACCTGTCGTATTTACTGTATTAAGGACGTATATACTTGTAACCACGGTAACGGGTAACTATAGACCTATTAAAGGATATGTTGACACACATATTTTCACAATTTCTACCTGGCGTATTTACTGTATTAAGGACGTATATACTTGTAACCACGGTAATGGGTAACTATAGACCTATTAATGGATATGTTGACACACATATTTTCACCATTTCTACCTGTCGTATTTACTGTATTAAGGACGTATATGCTTTTAACGACGGTAATGGGTAACTATAGACCTATTAATGGATATGTTGACACACATATTTTCACCTTTTCTACCTGTCGTATTTACTGTATTAAGGACGTATATACTTGTAACCACGGTAATGGGTAACTATAGACCTATTAATGGATATGTTGACATACATATTTTCACCTTTTCTACCTGTCGTATTTACTGTATTAAGGACGTATATGCTTGTAACCACGGTAATGGGTAACTATAGACCTATTAATGGATATGTTGACAGACATATTTTCACCTTTTCTACCTGGCGTGTTTACTGTATTAAGGACGTATATACTTGTAACCACGGTAATGGGTAACTATAGACCTATTAATGGATATGTTAACACACATATTTTCACCTTTTCTACCTGTCGTATTTACTGTATTAAGGACGTATATACTTGTAACCACGGTAATGGGTAACTATAGACCTATTAATGGATATGCTGAAACACATATTTTCACCTTTTCTACCTGGCGTATTTACTGTATTAAGGACGTATATACTTGTAACCACGGTAATGGGTAACTATAGACCTATTAATGGATATGTTGACACACATATTTTCACCTTTTCTACCTGTCGTATTTACTGTATTAAGGACGTATATGCTTGTAACCACGGTAATGGGTAACTATAGACCTATTAATGGATATGTTGACACGCATATTTTCAAGTTTTCTACCTGGCGTATTTACTGTATTAAGGACGTATATGCTTGTAACTACGGTAATGGGTAACTATATACCTATTAATAGATATGTTGACACACATATTTTCACATTTTCTACCTGGCGTATTTACTGTATTAAGGACGTATATGCTTGTAACCACGGTCATGGGTAACTATAGACCTATTAATGGATATGTTGACACACATATTTTCACCTTTTCTACCTGTCGTATTTACTGTATTAAGGACGTTTATGCTTTTAACCACGGTAATGGGTAACTATAGACCTATTAATGGATATGTTGACACACATATTTTCACCTTTTCTACCTGTCGTATTTACTGTATTAAGGACGTATATACTTGTAACCACCGTAATCGGTAACTATAGACCTATTAATGGATATGTTGACACACATATTTTCACCATTTCTACCTGGCGTATTTACTGTATTAAGGACGTATATACTTGTAACCACGGTAATGGGTAACTATAGACCTATTAATGGATATGTTGACACACATATTTTCACCTTTTCTACCTGTCGTATTTACTGTATTAAGGACGTATATACTTGTAACCACGGTAATGGGTAACTATAGACCTATTAATGGATATGCTGAAACACATTTTTTCACCTTTTCTACCTGTCGTATTTACTGTATTAAGGACGTATATACTTGTAACCACGGTAATGGGTAACTATAGACCTATTAATGGATATGTTGACACACATATTTTCACCTTTTCTACCTGTCGTATTTACTGTATTAAGGACGTATATACTTGTAACCACGGTAATGGGTAACTATAGATCTATTAATGGATATGTTGACACACATATTTTCACCTTTTCTACCTGGCGTATTTACTGTATTAAGGACGTATATGCTTGTAACCACGGTAATGGGTAACTATAGACCTATTAATGGATATGTTGACACACATATTTTCACCATTTCTACCTGTCGTATTTACTGTATTAAAAACATATATACTTGTAACCACGGTAATGGGTAACTATAGACCTATTAATGGATATGTTGACACACATATTTTCACCTTTTCTACCTGTCGTATTTACTGTATTAATGACGTATATGCCTGTAACCACGGTAATGGGTAACTATAGACCTATTAATGGATATGTTGACACACATATTTTCACCTTTTCTACCTGGCGTATTTACTGTATTAAGGACGTATATACTTGTAACCACGGTAATGGGTAACTATAGACCTATTAATGGATATGTTGACACACATATTTTCACCTTTTCTACCTGGCGTCTTTACTGTATTAAGGACGTATATATTTGTAACCACGGTAATGGGTAACCATAGACCTATTAATGGATATGTTGACACACATATTTTCACCTTTTCTACCTGTTGTATTTACTGTATTAAGGACGTATATGCTTGTAACCACGGTAATGGGTAACTATAGACCTATTAATGGATATGTTGACACACATATTTTCACCTTTTCTACCTGTCGTATTTACTGTATTAAGGACGTTTATGCCTGTAACCACGGTAATGGGTAACTATAGACCTATTAATGGATATGTTGATACACATATTTTCACCTTTTCTACCTGTCGTATTTACTGTATTAAGGACGTATATACTTGTAACCACGGTAACGGGTAACTATAGACCTATTAAAGGATATGTTGACACACATATTTTCACAATTTCTACCTGGCGTATTTACTGTATTAAGGACGTATATACTTGTAACCACGGTAATGGGTAACTATAGACCTATTAATGGATATGTTGACACACATATTTTCACCATTTACACCTGTCGTATTTACTGTATTAAGGACGTATATGCTTTTAACGACGGTAATGGGTAACTATAGACCTATTAATGGATATGTTGACACACATATTTTCACCTTTTCTACCTGTCGTATTTACTGTATTAAGGACGTATATACTTGTAACCACGGTAATGGGTAACTATAGACCTATTAATGGATATGTTGACATACATATTTTCACCTTTTCTACCTGTCGTATTTACTGTATTAAGGACGTATATGCTTGTAACCACGGTAATGGGTAACTATAGACCTTTTAATGGATATGTTGACAGACATATTTTCACCTTTTCTACCTGGCGTGTTTACTGTATTAAGGACGTATATACTTGTAACCACGGTAATGGGTAACTATAGACCTATTAATGGATATGTTAACACACATATTTTCACCTTTTCTACCTGTCGTATTTACTGTATTAAGGACGTATATACTTGTAACCACGGTAATGGGTAACTATAGACCTATTAATGGATATGCTGAAACACATATTTTCACCTTTTCTACCTGGCGTATTTACTGTATTAAGGACGTATATACTTGTAACCACGGTAATGGGTATCTATAGACCTATTAATGGATATGTTGACACACATATTTTCACATTTTCTACCTGGCGTATTTACTGTATTAAGGACGTATATGCTTGTAACCACGGTCATGGGTAACTATAGACCTATTAATGGATATGTTGACACACATATTTTCACCTTTTCTACCTGTCGTATTTACTGTATTAAGGACGTTTATGCTTTTAACCACGGTAATGGGTAACTATAGACCTATTAATGGATATGTTGACACACATATTTTCACCTTTTCTACCTGTCGTATTTACTGTATTAAGGACGTATATACTTGTAACCACCGTAATCGGTAACTATAGACCTATTAATGGATATGTTGACACACATATTTTCACCATTTCTACCTGGCGTATTTACTGTATTAAGGACGTATATACTTGTAACCACGGTAATGGGTAACTATAGACCTATTAATGGATATGTTGACACACATATTTTCACCTTTTCTACCTGTCGTATTTACTGTATTAAGGACGTATATACTTGTAACCACGGTAATGGGTAACTATAGACCTATTAATGGATATGCTGAAACACATTTTTTCACCTTTTCTACCTGTCGTATTTACTGTATTAAGGACATATATACTTGTAACCACGGTAATGGGTAACTATAGACCTATTAATGGATATGTTGACACACATATTTTCACCTTTTCTACCTGGCGTATTTACTGTATTAAGGACGTATATGCTTGTATCCACGGTAATGGGTAACTATAGACCTATTAATGGATATATTGACACACATATTTTCACCTTTTCTACCTGTCGTATTTACTGTATTAAGGACGTATATGCCTGTAACCACTGTAATGGGTAACTTTAGACCTATTAATGGATATGTTGACACACATATTTTCACCTTTTCTACCTGTCGTATTTACTGTATTAAGGACGTATATGCTTGTAACCACGGTAATGGGTAACTATAGACCTATTAATGGATATGTTGACATACATATTTTCACCTTTTCTACCTGGCGTATTTACTGTATTAAGGACGTATATGCTTGTAACCACGGTAATGGGTAACTATAGACCTATTAATGGATATGTTGACAGACATATTTTCACTTTTTCTACCTGGCGTGTTTACTGTATTAAGGACGTATATACTTGTAACCACGGTAATGGGTAACTATAGACCTATTAATGGATATGTTAACACACATATTTTCACCTTTTCTACCTGTCGTATTTACTGTATTAAGGACGTATATACTTGTAACCACGGTAATGGGTAACTATAGACCTATTAATGGATATGCTGAAACACATATTTTCACCTTTTCTACCTGGCGTATTTACTGTATTAAGGACGTATATACTTGTAACCACGGTAATGGGTAACTATAGACCTATTAATGGATATGTTGACACACATATTTTCACCTTTTCTACCTGTCGTATTTACTGTATTAAGGACGTATATGCTTGTACCCACGGTAATGGGTAACTATAGACCTATTAATGGATATGTTGACACGCACATTTTCAAGTTTTCTACCTGGCGTATTTACTGTATTAAGGACGTATATGCATGTAACTACGGTAATGGGTAACTATAGACCTATTAATAGATATGTTGACACACATATTTTCACATTTTCTACCTGGCGTATTTACTGTATTAAGGACGTATATGCTTGTAACCACGGTCATGGGTAACTATAGACCTATTAATGGATATGTTGACACACATATTTTCACCTTTTCTACCTGTCGTATTTACTGTATTAAGGACGTTTATGCTTTTAACCACGGTAATGGGTAACTATAGACCTATTAATGGATATGTTGACACACATATTTTCACCTTTTCTACCTGTCGTATTTACTGTATTAAGGACGTATATACTTGTAACCACCGTAATCGGTAACTATAGACCTATTAATGGATATGTTGACACACATATTTTCACCATTTCTACCTGGCGTATTTACTGTATTAAGGACGTATATACTTGTAACCACGGTAATGGGTAACTATAGACCTATTAATGGATATGTTGACACACATATATTCACCTTTTCTACCTGTCGTATTTACTGTATTAAGGACGTATATACTTGTAACCACGGTAATGGGTAACTATAGACCTATTAATGGATATGCTGAAACACATTTTTTCACCTTTTCTACCTGTCGTATTTACTGTATTAAGGACATATATACTTGTAACCACGGTAATGGGTAACTATAGACCTATTAATGGATATGTTAACACACATATTTTCACCTTTTCTACCTGGCGTATTTACTGTATTAAGGACGTATATGCTTGTAACCACGGTAATGGGTAACTATAGACCTATTAATGGATATATTGACACACATATTTTCACCTTTTCTACCTGTCGTATTTACTGTATTAAGGACGTATATGCCTGTAACCACTGTAATGGGTAACTTTAGACCTATTAATGGATATGTTGACACACATATTTTCACCTTTTCTACCTGTCGTATTTACTGTATTAAGGACGTATATGCTTGTAACCACGGTAATGGGTAACTATAGACCTATTAATGGATATGTTGACACACATATTTTCACCTTTTCTACCTGTCGTATTTACTGTATTAAGGACGTTTATGCTTGTAACCACGGTAATGGGTAACTATAGACCTATTAATGGATATGTTGATGCACATATTTTCACCTTTTCTACCTGTCGTATTTACTGTATTAAGGACGTATATACTTGTAACCACGGTAATGGGTAACTATAGACCTATTAAAGGATATGTTGACACACATATTTTCACAATTTCTACCTGGCGTATTTACTGTATTAAGGACGTATATACTTGTAACCACGGTAATGGGTAACTATAGACCTATTAATGGATATGTTGACACACATATTTTCACCATTTCTACCTGTCGTATTTACTGTATTAAGGACGTATATGCTTTTAACGACGGTAATGGGTAACTATAGACCTATTAATGGATATGTTGACACACATATTTTCACCTTTTCTACCTGTCGTATTTACTGTATTAAGGACGTATATGCTTGTAACCACGGTAATGGGTAACTATAGACCTATTAATGGATATGTTGACACGCATATTTTCAAGTTTTCTACCTGGCGTATTTACTGTATTAAGGACGTATATGCTTGTAACTACGGTAATGGGTAACTATAGACCTATTAATAGATATGTTGACACACATATTTTCACATTTTCTACCTGGCGTATTTACTGTATTAAGGACGTATATGCTTGTAACCACGGTCATGGGTAACTATAGACCTATTAATGGATATGTTGACACACATATTTTCACCTTTTCTACCTGTCGTATTTACTGTATTAAGGACGTTTATGCTTTTAACCACGGTAATGGGTAACTATAGACCTATTAATGGATATGTTGACACACATATTTTCACCTTTTCTACCTGTCGTATTTACTGTATTAAGGACGTATATACTTGTAACCACCGTAATCGGTAACTATAGACCTATTAATGGATATGTTGACACACATATTTTCACCATTTCTACCTGGCGTATTTACTGTATTAAGGACGTATATACTTGTAACCACGGTAATGGGTAACTATAGACCTATTAATGGATATGTTGACACACATATTTTCACCTTTTCTACCTGTCGTATTTACTGTATTAAGGACGTATATACTTGTAACCACGGTAATGGGTAACTATAGACCTATTAATGGATATGCTGAAACACATTTTTTCACCTTTTCTACCTGTCGTATTTACTGTATTAAGGACATATATACTTGTAACCACGGTAATGGGTAACTATAGACCTATTAATGGATATGTTGACACACATATTTTCACCTTTTCTACCTGGCGTATTTACTGTATTAAGGACGTATATGCTTGTATCCACGGTAATGGGTAACTATAGACCTATTAATGGATATATTGACACACATATTTTCACCTTTTCTACCTGTCGTATTTACTGTATTAAGGACGTATATGCCTGTAACCACTGTAATGGGTAACTTTAGACCTATTAATGGATATGTTGACACACATATTTTCACCTTTTCTACCTGTCGTATTTACTGTATTAAGGACGTATATGCTTGTAACCACGGTAATGGGTAACTATAGACCTATTAATGGATATGTTGACATACATATTTTCACCTTTTCTACCTGTCGTATTTACTGTATTAAGGACGTATATGCTTGTAACCACGGTAATGGGTAACTATAGACCTATTAATGGATATGTTGACAGACATATTTTCACTTTTTCTACCTGGCGTGTTTACTGTATTAAGGACGTATATACTTGTAACCACGGTAATGGGTAACTATAGACCTATTAATGGATATGTTAACACACATATTTTCACCTTTTCTACCTGTCGTATTTACTGTATTAAGGACGTATATACTTGTAACCACGGTAATGGGTAACTATAGACCTATTAATGGATATGCTGAAACACATATTTTCACCTTTTCTACCTGGCGTATTTACTGTATTAAGGACGTATATACTTGTAACCACGGTAATGGGTAACTATAGACCTATTAATGGATATGTTGACACACATATTTTCACCTTTTCTACCTGTCGTATTTACTGTATTAAGGACGTATATGCTTGTACCCACGGTAATGGGTAACTATAGACCTATTAATGGATATGTTGACACGCACATTTTCAAGTTTTCTACCTGGCGTATTTACTGTATTAAGGACGTATATGCATGTAACTACGGTAATGGGTAACTATAGACCTATTAATAGATATGTTGACACACATATTTTCACATTTTCTACCTGGCGTATTTACTGTATTAAGGACGTATATGCTTGTAACCACGGTCATGGGTAACTATAGACCTATTAATGGATATGTTGACACACATATTTTCACCTTTTCTACCTGTCGTATTTACTGTATTAAGGACGTTTATGCTTTTAACCACGGTAATGGGTAACTATAGACCTATTAATGGATATGTTGACACACATATTTTCACCTTTTCTACCTGTCGTATTTACTGTATTAAGGACGTATATACTTGTAACCACCGTAATCGGTAACTATAGACCTATTAATGGATATGTTGACACACATATTTTCACCATTTCTACCTGGCGTATTTACTGTATTAAGGACGTATATACTTGTAACCACGGTAATGGGTAACTATAGACCTATTAATGGATATGTTGACACACATATATTCACCTTTTCTACCTGTCGTATTTACTGTATTAAGGACGTATATACTTGTAACCACGGTAATGGGTAACTATAGACCTATTAATGGATATGCTGAAACACATTTTTTCACCTTTTCTACCTGTCGTATTTACTGTATTAAGGACATATATACTTGTAACCACGGTAATGGGTAACTATAGACCTATTAATGGATATGTTAACACACATATTTTCACCTTTTCTACCTGGCGTATTTACTGTATTAAGGACGTATATGCTTGTAACCACGGTAATGGGTAACTATAGACCTATTAATGGATATATTGACACACATATTTTCACCTTTTCTACCTGTCGTATTTACTGTATTAAGGACGTATATGCCTGTAACCACTGTAATGGGTAACTTTAGACCTATTAATGGATATGTTGACACACATATTTTCACCTTTTCCACCTGTCGTATTTACTGTATTAAGGACGTATATGCTTGTAACCACGGTAATGGGTAACTATAGACCTATTAATGGATATGTTGACACACATATTTTCACCTTTTCTACCTGTCGTATTTACTGTATTAAGGACGTTTATGCTTGTAACCACGGTAATGGGTAACTATAGACCTATTAATGGATATGTTGATACACATATTTTCACCTTTTCTACCTGTCGTATTTACTGTATTAAGGACGTATATACTTGTAACCACGGTAATGGGTAACTATAGACCTATTAAAGGATATGTTGACACACATATTTTCACAATTTCTACCTGGCGTATTTACTGTATTAAGGACGTATATACTTGTAACCACGGTAATGGGTAACTATAGACCTATTAATGGATATGTTGACACACATATTTTCACCATTTCTACCTGTCGTATTTACTGTATTAAGGACGTATATGCTTTTAACGACGGTAATGGGTAACTATAGACCTATTAATGGATATGTTGACACACATATTTTCACCTTTTCTACCTGTCGTATTTACTGTATTAAGGACGTATATGCTTGTAACCACGGTAATGGGTAACTATAGACCTATTAATGGATATGTTGACACGCATATTTTCAAGTTTTCTACCTGGCGTATTTACTGTATTAAGGACGTATATGCTTGTAACTACGGTAATGGGTAACTATAGACCTATTAATAGATATGTTGACACACATATTTTCACATTTTCTACCTGGCGTATTTACTGTATTAAGGACGTATATGCTTGTAACCACGGTCATGGGTAACTATAGACCTATTAATGGATATGTTGACACACATATTTTCACCTTTTCTACCTGTCGTATTTACTGTATTAAGGACGTTTATGCTTTTAACCACGGTAATGGGTAACTATAGACCTATTAATGGATATGTTGACACACATATTTTCACCTTTTTTACCTGTCGTATTTACTGTATTAAGGACGTATATACTTGTAACCACCGTAATCGGTAACTATAGACCTATTAATGGATATGTTGACACACATATTTTCACCATTTCTACCTGGCGTATTTACTGTATTAAGGACGTATATACTTGTAACCACGGTAATGGGTAACTATAGACCTATTAATGGATATGTTGACACACATATTTTCACCTTTTCTACCTGTCGTATTTACTGTATTAAGGACGTATATACTTGTAACCACGGTAATGGGTAACTATAGACCTATTAATGGATATGCTGAAACACATTTTTTCACCTTTTCTACCTGTCGTATTTGCTGTATTAAGGACATATATACTTGTAACCACGGTAATGGGTAACTATAGACCTATTAATGGATATGTTGACACACATATTTTCACCTTTTCTACCTGGCGTATTTACTGTATTAAGGACGTATATGCTTGTAACCACGGTAATGGGTAACTATAGACCTATTAATGGATATATTGACACACATATTTTCACCTTTTCTACCTGTCGTATTTACTGTATTAAGGACGTATATGCCTGTAACCACTGTAATGGGTAACTTTAGACCTATTAATGGATATGTTGACACACATATTTTCACCTTTTCTACCTGTCGTATTTACTGTATTAAGGACGTATATACTTGTAACCACGGTAATGGGTAACTATAGACCTATTAATGGATATGTTGACATACATATTTTCACCTTTTCTACCTGTCGTATTTACTGTATTAAGGACGTATATGCTTGTAACCACGGTAATGGGTAACTATAGACCTATTAATGGATATGTTGACAGACATATTTTCACCTTTTCTACCTGGCGTGTTTACTGTATTAAGGACGTATATACTTGTAACCACGGTAATGGGTAACTATAGACCTATTAATGGATATGTTAACACACATATTTTCACCTTTTCTACCTGTCGTATTTACTGTATTAAGGACGTATATACTTGTAACCACGGTAATGGGTAACTATAGACCTATTAATGGATATGCTGAAACACATATTTTCACCTTTTCTACCTGGCGTATTTACTGTATTAAGGACGTATATACTTGTAACCACGGTAATGGGTAACTATAGACCTATTAATGGATATGTTGACACACATATTTTCACCTTTTCTACCTGTCGTATTTACTGTATTAAGGACGTATATGCTTGTAACCACGGTAATGGGTAACTATAGACCTATTAATGGATATGTTGACACGCATATTTTCAAGTTTTCTACCTGGCGTATTTACTGTATTAAGGACGTATATGCTTGTAACTACGGTAATGGGTAACTATAGACCTATTAATGGATATGTTGACACGCATATTTTCAAGTTTTCTACCTGGCGTATTTACTGTATTAAGGACGTATATGCTTGTAACTACGGTAATGGGTAACTATAGACCTATTAATGGATATGCTGAAACACATTTTTTCACCTTTTCTACCTGTCGTATTTGCTGTATTAAGGACATATATACTTGTAACCACGGTAATGGGTAACTATAGACCTATTAATGGATATGTTGACACACATATTTTCACCTTTTCTACCTGGCGTATTTACTGTATTAAGGACGTATATGCTTGTAACCACGGTAATGGGTAACTATAGACCTATTAATGGATATATTGACACACATATTTTCACCTTTTCTACCTGTCGTATTTACTGTATTAAGGACGTATATGCCTGTAACCACTGTAATGGGTAACTTTAGACCTATTAATGGATATGTTGACACACATATTTTCACCTTTTCTACCTGTCGTATTTACTGTATTAAGGACGTTTATGCTTGTAACCACGGTAATGGGTAACTATAGACCTATTAATGGATATGTTGATACACATATTTTCACCTTTTCTACCTGTCGTATTTACTGTATTAAGGACGTATATACTTGTAACCACGGTAATGGGTAACTATAGACCTATTAAAGGATATGTTGACACACATATTTTCACAATTTCTACCTGGCGTATTTACTGTATTAAGGACGTATATACTTGTAACCACGGTAATGGGTAACTATAGACCTATTAATGGATATGCTGACACACATATTTTCACCATTTCTACCTGTCGTATTTACTGTATTAAGGACGTATATGCTTTTAACGACGGTAATGGGTAACTATAGACCTATTAATGGATATGTTGACACACATATTTTCACCTTTTCTACCTGTCGTATTTACTGTATTAAGGACGTATATACTTGTAACCACGGTAATGGGTAACTATAGACCTATTAATGGATATGTTGACATACATATTTTCACCTTTTCTACCTGTCGTATTTACTGTATTAAGGACGTATATGCTTGTAACCACGGTAATGGGTAACTATAGACCTATTAATGGATATGTTGACAGACATATTTTCACCTTTTCTACCTGGCGTGTTTACTGTATTAAGGACGTATATACTTGTAACCACGGTAATGGGTAACTATAGACCTATTAATGGATATGTTAACACACATATTTTCACCTTTTCTACCTGTCGTATTTACTGTATTAAGGACGTATATACTTGTAACCACGGTAATGGGTAACTATAGACCTATTAATGGATATGCTGAAACACATATTTTCACCTTTTCTACCTGGCGTATTTACTGTATTAAGGACGTATATACTTGTAACCACGGTAATGGGTAACTATAGACCTATTAATGGATATGTTGACACACATATTTTCACCTTTTCTACCTGTCGTATTTACTGTATTAAGGACGTATATGCTTGTAACCACGGTAATGGGTAACTATAGACCTATTAATGGATATGTTGACACGCATATTTTCAAGTTTTCTACCTGGCGTATTTACTGTATTAAGGACGTATATGCTTGTAACTACGGTAATGGGTAACTATAGACCTATTAATAGATATGTTGACACACATATTTTCACATTTTCTACCTGGCGTATTTACTGTATTAAGGACGTATATGCTTGTAACCACGGTCATGGGTAACTATAGACCTATTAATGGATATGTTGACACACATATTTTAACCTTTTCTACCTGTCGTATTTACTGTATTAAGGACGTTTATGCTTTTAACCACGGTAATGGGTAACTATAGACCTATTAATGGATATGTTGACACACATATTTTCACCTTTTCTACCTGTCGTATTTACTGTATTAAGGACGTATATACTTGTAACCACCGTAATCGGTAACTATAGACCTATTAATGGATATGTTGACACACATATTTTCACCATTTCTACCTGGCGTATTTACTGTATTAAGGACGTATATACTTGTAACCACGGTAATGGGTAACTATAGACCTATTAATGGATATGTTGACACACATATTTTCACCTTTTCTACCTGTCATATTTACTGTATTAAGGACGTATATACTTGTAACCACGGTAATGGGTAACTATAGACCTATTAATGGATATGCTGAAACACATTTTTTCACCTTTTCTACCTGTCGTATTTACTGTATTAAGGACATATATACTTGTAACCACGGTAATGGGTAACTATAGACCTATTAATGGATATGTTGACACACATATTTTCACCTTTTCTACCTGGCGTATTTACTGTATTAAGGACGTATATGCTTGTAACCACGGTAATGGGTAACTATAGACCTATTAATGGATATATTGACACACATATTTTCACCTTTTCTACCTGTCGTATTTACTGTATTAAGGACGTATATGCCTGTAACCACGGTAATGGGTAACTTTAGACCTATTAATGGATATGTTGACACGCATATTTTCAAGTTTTCTACCTGGCGTATTTACTGTATTAAGGACGTATATGCTTGTAACTACGGTAATGGGTAACTATAGACCTATTAATAGATATATTGACACACATATTTTCACCTTTTCTACCTGTCGTATTTACTGTATTAAGGACGTATATGCCTGTAACCACGGTAATGGGTAACTTTAGACCTATTAATGGATATGTTGACACACATATTTTCACCTTTTCTACCTGGCGTATTTACTGTATTAAGGACGTATATACTTGTAACCACGGTAATGGGTAACTATAGACCTATTAATGGATATGTTGACACACATATTTTCACCTTTTCTACCTGTCGTATTTACTGTATTAAGGACGTATATGCTTGTAACCACGGTAATGGGTAACTATAGACCTATTAATGGATATGTTGACACGCATATTTTCAAGTTTTCTACCTGGCGTATTTACTGTATTAAGGACGTATATGCTTGTAACTACGGTAATGGGTATCTATAGACCTATTAATAGATATGTTGACACACATATTTTCACATTTTCTACCTGGCGTATTTACTGTATTAAGGACGTATATGCTTGTAACCACGGTCATGGGTAACTATAGACCTATTAATGGATATGTTGACACACATATTTTCACCTTTTCTACCTGTCGTATTTACTGTATTAAGGACGTTTATGCTTTTAACCACGGTAATGGGTAACTATAGACCTATTAATGGATATGTTGACACACATATTTTCACCTTTTCTACCTGTCGTATTTACTGTATTAAGGACGTATATACTTGTAACCACCGTAATCGGTAACTATAGACCTATTAATGGATATGTTGACACACATATTTTCACCATTTCTACCTGGCGTATTTACTGTATTAAGGACGTATATACTTGTAACCACGGTAATGGGTAACTATAGACCTATTAATGGATATGTTGACACACATATTTTCACCTTTTCTACCTGTCGTATTTACTGTATTAAGGACGTATATACTTGTAACCACGGTAATGGGTAACTATAGACCTATTAATGGATATGTTGAAACACATTTTTTCACCTTTTCTACCTGTCGTATTTACTGTATTAAGGACATATATACTTGTAACCACGGTAATGGGTAACTATAGACCTATTAATGGATATGTTGACACACATATTTTCACCTTTTCTACCTGGCGTATTTACTGTATTAAGGACGTATATATTTGTAACCACGGTAATGGGTAACTATAGACCTATTAATGGATATATTGACACACATATTTTCACCTTTTCTACCTGTCGTATTTACTGTATTAAGGACGTATATGCCTGTAACCACTGTAATGGGTAACTTTAGACCTATTAATGGATATGTTGACACACATATTTTCACCTTTTCTACCTGTCGTATTTACTGTATTAAGGACGTATATGCTTGTAACCACGGTAATGGGTAACTATAGACCTATTAATGGATATGTTGACAGACATATTTTCACCTTTTCTACCTGGCGTGTTTACTGTATTAAGGACGTATATACTTGTAACCACGGTAATGGGTAACTATAGACCTATTAATGGATATGTTAACACACATATTTTCACCTTTTCTACCTGTCGTATTTACTGTATTAAGGACGTATATACTTGTAACCACGGTAATGGGTAACTATAGACCTATTAATGGATATGCTGAAACACATATTTTCACCTTTTCTACCTGGCGTATTTACTGTATTAAGGACGTATATACTTGTAACCACGGTAATGGGTAACTATAGACCTATTAATGGATATGTTGACACACATATTTTCACCTTTTCTACCTGTCGTATTTACTGTATTAAGGACGTATATGCTTGTAACCACGGTCATGGGTAACTATAGACCTATTAATGGATATGTTGACACACATATTTTCACCTTTTCTACCTGTCGTATTTACTGTATTAAGGACGTTTATGCTTTTAACCACGGTAATGGGTAACTATAGACCTATTAATGGATATGTTGACACACATATTTTCACCTTTTCTACCTGTCGTATTTACTGTATTAAGGACGTATATACTTGTAACCACCGTAATCGGTAACTATAGACCTATTAATGGATATGTTGACACACATATTTTCACCATTTCTACCTGGCGTATTTACTGTATTAAGGACGTATATACTTGTAACCACGGTAATGGGTAACTATAGACCTATTAATGGATATGTTGACACACATATTTTCACCTTTTCTACCTGTCGTATTTACTGTATTAAGGACGTATATACTTGTAACCACGGTAATGGGTAACTATAGACCTATTAATGGATATGTTGAAACACATTTTTTCACCTTTTCTACCTGTCGTATTTACTGTATTAAGGACATATATACTTGTAACCACGGTAATGGGTAACTATAGACCTATTAATGGATATGTTGACACACATATTTTCACCTTTTCTACCTGGCGTATTTACTGTATTAAGGACGTATATATTTGTAACCACGGTAATGGGTAACTATAGACCTATTAATGGATATATTGACACACATATTTTCACCTTTTCTACCTGTCGTATTTACTGTATTAAGGACGTATATGCCTGTAACCACTGTAATGGGTAACTTTAGACCTATTAATGGATATGTTGACACACATATTTTCACCTTTTCTACCTGTCGTATTTACTGTATTAAGGACGTATATGCTTGTAACCACGGTAATGGGTAACTATAGACCTATTAATGGATATGTTGACAGACATATTTTCACCTTTTCTACCTGGCGTGTTTACTGTATTAAGGACGTATATACTTGTAACCACGGTAATGGGTAACTATAGACCTATTAATGGATATGTTAACACACATATTTTCACCTTTTCTACCTGTCGTATTTACTGTATTAAGGACGTATATACTTGTAACCACGGTAATGGGTAACTATAGACCTATTAATGGATATGGAGAAACACATATTTTCACCTTTTCTACCTGGCGTATTTACTGTATTAAGGACGTATATACTTGTAACCACGGTAATGGGTAACTATAGACCTATTAATGGATATGTTGACACACATATTTTCACCTTTTCTACCTGTCGTATTTACTGTATTAAGGACGTATATGCTTGTAACCACGGTAATGGGTAACTATAGACCTATTAATGGATATGTTGACACGCATATTTTCAAGTTTTCTACCTGGCGTATTTACTGTATTAAGGACGTATATGCTTGTAACTACGGTAATGGGTAACTATAGACCTATTAATAGATATGTTGACACACATATTTTCACATTTTCTACCTGGCGTATTTACTGTATTAAGGACGTATATGCTTGTAACCACGGTCATGGGTAACTATAGACCTATTAATGGATATGTTGACACACATATTTTCACCTTTTCTACCTGTCGTATTTACTGTATTAAGGACGTTTATGCTTTTAACCACGGTAATGGGTAACTATAGACCTATTAATGGATATGTTGACACACATATTTTCACCTTTTCTACCTGTCGTATTTACTGTATTAAGGACGTATATACTTGTAACCACCGTAATCGGTAACTATAGACCTATTAATGGATATGTTGACACACATATTTTCACCATTTCTACCTGGCGTATTTACTGTATTAAGGACGTATATACTTGTAACCACGGTAATGGGTAACTATAGACCTATTAATGGATATGTTGACACACATATTTTCACCTTTTCTACCTGTCGTATTTACTGTATTAAGGACGTATATACTTGTAACCACGGTAATGGGTAACTATAGACCTATTAATGGATATGCTGAAACACATTTTTTCACCTTTTCTACCTGTCGTATTTACTGTATTAAGGACATATATACTTGTAACCACGGTAATGGGTAACTATAGACCTATTAATGGATATGTTGACACACATATTTTCACCTTTTCTACCTGGCGTATTTACTGTATTAAGGACGTATATGCTTGTAACCACGGTAATGGGTAACTATAGACCTATTAATGGATATATTGACACACATATTTTCACCTTTTCTACCTGTCGTATTTACTGTATTAAGGACGTATATGCCTGTAACCACGGTAATGGGTAACTTTAGACCTATTAATGGATATGTTGACACGCATATTTTCAAGTTTTCTACCTGGCGTATTTACTGTATTAAGGACGTATATGCTTGTAACTACGGTAATGGGTAACTATAGACCTATTAATAGATATATTGACACACATATTTTCACCTTTTCTACCTGTCGTATTTACTGTATTAAGGACGTATATGCCTGTAACCACGGTAATGGGTAACTTTAGACCTATTAATGGATATGTTGACACACATATTTTCACCTTTTCTACCTGTCGTATTTACTGTATTAAGGACGTATATACTTGTAACCACGGTAATGGGTAACTATAGACCTATTAATGGATATGTTGACACACATATTTTCACCTTTTCTACCTGTCGTATTTACTGTATTAAGGACGTATATGCTTGTAACCACGGTAATGGGTAACTATAGACCTATTAATGGATATGTTGACACGCATATTTTCAAGTTTTCTACCTGGCGTATTTACTGTATTAAGGACGTATATGCTTGTAACTACGGTAATGGGTAACTATAGACCTATTAATAGATATGTTGACACACATATTTTCACATTTTCTACCTGGCGTATTTACTGTATTAAGGACGTATATGCTTGTAACCACGGTCATGGGTAACTATAGACCTATTAATGGATATGTTGACACACATATTTTCACCTTTTCTACCTGTCGTATTTACTGTATTAAGGACGTTTATGCTTTTAACCACGGTAATGGGTAACTATAGACCTATTAATGGATATGTTGACACACATATTTTCACCTTTTCTACCTGTCGTATTTACTGTATTAAGGACGTATATACTTGTAACCACCGTAATCGGTAACTATAGACCTATTAATGGATATGTTGACACACATATTTTCACCATTTCTACCTGGCGTATTTACTGTATTAAGGACGTATATACTTGTAACCACGGTAATGGGTAACTATAGACCTATTAATGGATATGTTGACACACATATTTTCACCTTTTCTACCTGTCGTATTTACTGTATTAAGGACGTATATACTTGTAACCACGGTAATGGGTAACTATAGACCTATTAATGGATATGTTGAAACACATTTTTTCACCTTTTCTACCTGTCGTATTTACTGTATTAAGGACATATATACTTGTAACCACGGTAATGGGTAACTATAGACCTATTAATGGATATGTTGACACACATATTTTCACCTTTTCTACCTGGCGTATTTACTGTATTAAGGACGTATATGCTTGTAACCACGGTAATGGGTAACTATAGACCTATTAATGGATATATTGACACACATATTTTCACCTTTTCTACCTGTCGTATTTACTGTATTAAGGACGTATATGCCTGTAACCACTGTAATGGGTAACTTTAGACCTATTAATGGATATGTTGACACACATATTTTCACCTTTTCTACCTGTCGTATTTACTGTATTAAGGACGTATATACTTGTAACCATGGTAATGGGTAACTATAGACCTATTAATGGATATGTTGACACACATATTTTCACCTTTTCTACCTGTCGTATTTACTGTATTAAGGACGTATATGCTTGTAACCACGGTAATGGGTAACTATAGACCTATTAATGGATATGTTGACACACATATTTTCACCTTTTCTACCTGGGGTATTTACTGTATTAAGGACGTATATACTTGTAACCACGGTAATGGGTAACTATAGACCTATTAATGGATATGTTGACACACATATTTTCACCTTTTCTACCTGGCGTATTTACTGTATTAAGGACGTATATACTTGTAACCACGGTAATGGGTAACTATAGACCTATTAATGGATATGTTGACACACATATTTTCACCTTTTCTACCTGTCGTATTTACTGTATTAAGGACGTATATGCTTGTAACCACGGTAATGGGTAACTATAGACCTATTAATGGATATGTTGACACACATATTTTCAAGTTTTCTACCTGGCGTATTTACTGTATTAAGGACGTATATGCTTGTAACTACGGTAATGGGTAACTATAGACCTATTAATAGATATGTTGACACACATATTTTCACCTTTTCTACCTGGCGTATTTACTGTATTAAGGACGTATATGCTTGTAACCACGGTCATGGGTAACTATAGACCTATTAATGGATATGTTGACACACATATTTTCACCTTTTCTACCTGTCGTATTTACTGTATTAAGGACGTTTATGTTTGTAACCACGTAATGGGTAACTATAGACCTATTAATGGATATGTTGACACACATATTTTCACCTTTTCTACCTGTCGTATTTACTGTATTAAGGACGTATATACTTGTAACCACCGTAATGGGTAACTATAGACCTATTAATGGATATGTTGACACACATATTTTCACCATTTCTACCTGGCGTATTTACTGTATTAAGGACGTATATACTTGTAACCACGGTAATGGGTAACTATAGACCTATTAATGGATATGTTGACACACATATTTTCACCTTTTCTACCTGGCGTATTTACTGTATTAAGGACGTATATGCTTGTAACCACGGTAATGGGTAACTATAGACCTATTAATGGATATGTTGACACACATATTTTCAAGTTTTCTACCTGGCGTATTTACTGTATTAAGGACGTATATGCTTGTAACTACGGTAATGGGTAACTATAGACCTATTAATAGATATGTTGACACACATATTTTCACCTTTTCTACCTGGCGTATTTACTGTATTAAGGACGTATATGCTTGTAACCACGGTAATGGGTAACTATAGACCTATTAATGGATATGTTGACACATATTTTCACCTTTTCTACCTGTCGTATTTACTGTATTAAGGACGTTTATGTTTGTAACCACGTAATGGGTAACTATAGACCTATTAATGGATATGTTGACACACATATTTTCACCTTTTCTACCTGTCGTATTTACTGTATTAAGGACGTATATACTTGTAACCACCGTAATGGGTAACTATAGACCTATTAATGGATATGTTGACACACATATTTTCACCATTTCTACCTGGCGTATTTACTGTATTAAGGACGTATATACTTGTAACCACGGTAATGGGTAACTATAGACCTATTAATGGATATGTTGACACACATATTTTCACCTTTTCTACCTGTCGTATTTACTGTATTAAGGACGTATATACTTGTAACCACGGTAATGGGTAACAATAGACCTATTAATGGATATGTTGACACACATATTTTCACCTTTTCTACCTGTCATATTTACTGTATTAAGGACGTATACACTTGTAACCACGGTAATGGGTAACTATAGATCTATTAATGGATATGTTGACACACATATTTTCACCTTTTCTACCTGGCGTATTTACTGTATTAAGGATGTATATGCTTGTAACCACGGTAATGGGTAACTATAGACCTATTAATGGATATGTTGACACACATATTTTCACCATTTCTACCTGTCGTATTTACTGTATTAAGAACATATATACTTGTAACCACGGTAATGGGTAACTATAGACCTATTAATGGATATGTTGACACACATATTTTCACCTTTTCTACCTGTCGTATTTACTGTATTAAGGACGTATATGCTTGTAACCACGGTAATGGGTAACTATAGACCTATTAATGGATATGTTGACACACATATTTTCACCTTTTCTACCTGGCGTATTTACTGTATTAAGGACGTATATACTTGTAACCACGGTAATGGGTAACTATAGACCTATTAATGGATATGTTGACACACATATTTTCACCTTTTCTACCTGTCGTATTTACTGTATTAAGGACGTATATGCTTGTAACCACGGTAATGGGTAACTATAGACCTATTAATGGATATGTTGACACACATATTTTCACCTTTTCTACCTGGCGTATTTACTGTATTAAGGACGTATATGCTTGTAACCACGGTAATAGGTAACTATAGACCTATTAATGGATATATTGACACACATATTTTCACCTTTTCTACCTGTCGTATTTACTGTATTAAGGACGTATATGCCTGTAACCACGGTAATGGGTAACTTTAGACCTATTAATGGATATGTTGACACACATATTTTCACCTTTTCTACCTGTCGTATTTACTGTATTAAGGACGTATATACTTGTAACCACGGTAATGGGTAACTATAGACCTATTAATGGATATGTTGACACACATATTTTCACCTTTTCTACCTGTCGTATTTACTGTATTAAGGACGTATATGCTTGTAACCACGGTAATGGGTAACTATAGACCTATTAATGGATATGTTGACACACATATTTTCACCTTTTCTACCTGTCGTATTTACTGTATTAAGGACGTATATGCTTGTAACCACGGTAATGGGTAACTATAGACCTATTAATGGATATGTTGACACGCATATTTTCAAGTTTTCTACCTGACGTATTTACTGTATTAAGGACGTATATGCTTGTAACTACGGTAATGGGTAACTATAGACCTATTAATAGATATGTTGACACACATATTTTCACATTTTCTACCTGGCGTATTTACTGTATTAAGGACGTATATGCTTGTAACCACGGTCATGGGTAACTATTGACCTATTAATGGATATGTTGACACACATATTTTCACCTTTTCTACCTGTCGTATTTACTGTATTAAGGACGTTTATGCTTTTAACCACGGTAATGGGTAACTATAGACCTATTAATGGATATGTTGACACACATATTTTCACCTTTTCTACCTGTCGTATTTACTGTATTAAGGACGTATATACTTGTAACCACCGTAATCGGTAACTATAGACCTATTAATGGATATGTTGACACACATATTTTCACCTTTTCTACCTGGCGTATTTACTGTATTAAGGACGTATATACTTGTAACCACGGTAATGGGTAACTATAGACCTATTAATGGATATGTTGACACACATATTTTCACCTTTTCTACCTGTCGTATTTACTGTATTAAGGACGTATATACTTGTAACCACGGTAATGGGTAACTATAGACCTATGAATGGATATGCAGAAACACATTTTTTCACCTTTTCTACCTGTCGTATTTACTGTATTAAGGACATATATACTTGTAACCACGGTAATGGGTGACTATAGACCTATTAATGGATATGTTGACACACATATTTTCACCTTTTCTACCTGGCGTATTTACTGTATTAAGGACGTATATGCTTGTAACCACGGTAATGGGTAACTATAGACCTATTAATGGATATATTGACACACATATTTTCACCTTTTCTACCTGTCGTATTTACTGTATTAAGGACGTATATGCCTGTAACCACGGTAATGGGTAACTTTAGACCTATTAATGGATATGTTGACACACATATTTTCACCTTTTCTACCTGTCGTATTTACTGTATTAAGGACGTATATACTTGTAACCACGGTAATGGGTAACTATAGACCTATTAATGGATATGTTGACACACATATTTTCACCTTTACTACCTGTCGTATTTACTGTATTAAGGACGTATATGCTTGTAACCACGGTAATGGGTAACTATAGACCTATTAATGGATATGTTGACACGCATATTTTCAAGTTTTCTACCTGGCGTATTTACTGTATTAAGGACGTATATGCTTGTAACTACGGTAATGGGTAACTATAGACCTATTAATAGATATGTTGACACACATATTTTCACATTTTCTACCTGGCGTATTTACTGTATTAAGGACGTATATGCTTGTAACCACGGTCATGGGTAACTATAGACCTATTAATGGATATGTTGACACACATATTTTCACCTTTTCTACCTGTCGTATTTACTGTATTAAGGACGTTTATGCTTTTAACCACGGTAATGGGTAACTATAGACCTATTAATGGATATGTTGACACACATATTTTCACCTTTTCTACCTGTCGTATTTACTGTATTAAGGACGTATATACTTGTAACCACCGTAATCGGTAACTATAGACCTATTAATGGATATGTTGACACACATATTTTCACCATTTCTACCTGGCGTATTTACTGTATTAAGGACGTATATACTTGTAACCACGGTAATGGGTAACTATAGACCTATTAATGGATATGTTGACACACATATTTTCACCTTTTCTACCTGTCGTATTTACTGTATTAAGGACGTATATACTTGTAACCACGGTAATGGGTAACTATAGACCTATTAATGGATATGCTGAAACACATTTTTTCACCTTTTCTACCTGTCGTATTTACTGTATTAAGGACATATATACTTGTAACCACGGTAATGGGTAACTATAGACCTATTAATGGATATGTTGACACACATATTTTCACCTTTTCTACCTGGCGTATTTACTGTATTAAGGACGTATATGCTTGTAACCACGGTAATGGGTAACTATAGACCTATTAATGGATATATTGACACACATATTTTCACCTTTTCTACCTGTCGTATTTACTGTATTAAGGACGTATATGCCTGTAACCACGGTAATGGGTAACTTTAGACCTATTAATGGATATGTTGACACACATATTTTCACCTTTTCTACCTGTCGTATTTACTGTATTAAGGACGTATATACTTGTAACCACGGTAATGGGTAACTATAGACCTATTAATGGATATGTTGACACACATATTTTCAAGTTTTCTACCTGTCGTATTTACTGTATTAAGGACGTATATGCTTGTAACCACGGTAATGGGTAACTATAGACCTATTAATGGATATGTTGACACACATATTTTCACCTTTTCTACCTGGCATATTTACTGTATTAAGGACGTATATACTTGTAACCACGGTAATGGGTAACTATAGACCTATTAATGGATATGTTGACACACATATTTTCACCTTTTCTACCTGGCGTATTTACTGTATTAAGGACGTATATACTTGTAACCACGGTAATGGGTAACTATAGACCTATTAATGGATATGTTGACACACATATTTTCACCTTTTCTACCTGTCGTATTTACTGTATTAAGGACGTATATGCTTGTAACCACGGTAATGGGTAACTATAGACCTATTAATGGATATGTTGACACACATATTTTCAAGTTTTCTACCTGGCGTATTTACTGTATTAAGGACGTATATGCTTGTATCTACGGTAATGGGTAACTATAGACCTATTAATAGATATGTTGACACACATATTTTCACCTTTTCTACCTGGCGTATTTACTGTATTAAGGACGTATATGCTTGTAACCACGGTCATGGGTAACTATAGACCTATTAATGGATATGTTGACACACATATTTTCACCTTTTCTACCTGTCGTATTTACTGTATTAAGGACGTTTATGTTTGTAACCACGGTAATGGGTAACTATAGACCTATTAATGGATATGTTGACACACATATTTTCACCTTTTCTACCTGTCGTATTTACTGTATTAAGGACGTATATACTTGTAACCACCGTAATGGGTAACTATAGACCTATTAATGGATATGTTGACACACATATTTTCACCATTTCTACCTGGCGTATTTACTGTATTAAGGACGTATATACTTGTAACCACGGTAATGGGTAACTATATACCTATTAATGGATATGTTGACACACATATTTTCACCTTTTCTACCTGTCGTATTTACTGTATTAAGGACGTATATACTTGTAACAACGGTAATGGGTAACTATAGACCTATTAATGGATATGTTGACACACATATTTTCACCTTTTCTACCTGTCGTATTTACTGTATTAAGGACGTATACACTTGTAACCACGGTAATGGGTAACTATAGATCTATTAATGGATATGTTGACACACATATTTTCACCTTTTCAACCTGTCGTATTTACTGTATTAAGGACGTATACACTTGTAACCACGGTAATGGGTAACTATAGATCTATTAATGGATATGTTGACACACATATTTTCACCTTTTCTACCTGGCGTATTTACTGTATTAAGGACGTATATGCTTGTAACCACGGTAATGGGTAACTATAGACCTATTAATGGATATGTTGACACACATATTTTCACCTTTTCTACCTGTCGTATTTACTGTATTAAGGACGTATATGCCTGTAACCACGGTAATGGGTAACTATAGACCTATTAATGGATATGTTGACACACATATTTTCACCTTTTCTACCTGGCGTATTTACTGTATTAAGGACGTATATACTTGTAACCACGGTAATGGGTAACTATAGACCTATTAATGGATATGTTGACACACATATTTTCACCTTTTCTACCTGGCGTCTTTACTGTATTAAGGACGTATATACTTGTAACCACGGTAATGGGTAACTATAGACCTATTAATGGATATGTTGACACACATATTTTCACCTTTTCTACCTGGCGTATTTACTGTATTAAGGACGTATATGCTTGTAACCACGGTAATGGGTAACTATAGACCTATTAATGGATATGTTGACACACATATTTTCACCTTTTCTACCTGTCGTATTTACTGTATTAAGGACGTTTATGCTTGTAACCACGGTAATGGGTAACTATAGACCTATTAATGGATATATTGACACACATATTTTCACCTTTTCTACCTGTCGTATTTACTGTATTAAGGACGTATATGCCTGTAACCACGGTAATGGGTAACTTTAGACCTATTAATGGATATGTTGACACACATATTTTCACCTTTTCTACCTGTCGTATTTACTGTATTAAGGACGTATATACTTGTAACCACGGTAATGGGTAACTATAGACCTATTAATGGATATGTTGACACACATATTTTCACCTTTTCTACCTGTCGTATTTACTGTATTAAGGACGTATATGCTTGTAACCACGGTAATGGGTAACTATAGACCTATTAATGGATATGTTGACACACATATTTTCACCTTTTCTACCTGGCGTATTTACTGTATTAAGGACGTATATACTTGTAACCACGGTAATGGGTAACTATAGACCTATTAATGGATATGTTGACACACATATTTTCACCTTTTCTACCTGGCGTATTTACTGTATTAAGGACGTATATACCTGTAACCACGGTAATGGGTAACAATAGACCTATTAATGGATATGTTGACACACATATTTTCACCTTTTCTACCTGGCGTATTTACTGTATTAAGGACGTATATGCTTGTAACTACGGTAATGGGTAACTATAGACCTATTAATAGATATGTTGACACACATATTTTCACCTTTTCTACCTGGCGTATTTACTGTATTAAGGACGTATATGCTTGTAACCACGGTCATGGGTAACTATAGACCTATTAATGGATATGTTGACACACATATTTTCACCTTTTCTACCTGTCGTATTTACTGTATTAAGGACGTTTATGCTTGTAACCACGGTAATGGGTAACTATAGACCTATTAATGGATATGTTGACACACATATTTTCACCTTTTCTACCTGTCGTATTTACTGTATTAAGGACGTATATACTTGTAACCACCGTAATGGGTAACTATAGACCTATTAATGGATATGTTGACACACATATTTTCACCATTTCTACCTGGCGTATTTACTGTATTAAGGACGTATATACTTGTAACCACGGTAATGGGTAACTATAGACCTATTAATGGATATGTTGACACACATATTTTCACCTTTTCTACCTGTCGTATTTACTGTATTAAGGACGTATATACTTGTAACCACGGTAATGGGTAACTATAGACCTATTAATGGATATGTTGACACACATATTTTCATCTTTTCTACCTGTCGTATTTCCTGTATTAAGGACGTATATACTTGTAACCACGGTAATGGGTAACTATAGATCTATTAATGGATATGTTGACACACATATTTTCACCTTTTCTACCTGGCGTATTTACTGTATTAAGGACGTATATGCTTGTAACCACGGTAATGGGTAACTATAGACCTATTAATGGATATGTTGACACACATATTTTCACCATTTCTACCTGTCGTATTTACTGTATTAAGAACATATATACTTGTAACCACGGTAATGGGTAACTATAGACCTATTAATGGATATGTTGACACACATATTTTCACCTTTTCTACCTGTCGTATTTACTGTATTAAGGACGTATATGCCTGTAACCACGGTAATGGGTAACTATAGACCTATTAATGGATATGTTGACACACATATTTTCACCTTTTCTACCTGGCGTATTTACTGTATTAAGGACGTATATACTTGTAACCACGATAATGGGTAACTATAGACCTATTAATAGATATGTTGACACACATATTTTCACCTTTTCTACCTGGCGTCTTTACTGTATTAAGGACGTATATACTTGTAACCACGGTAATGGGTAACCATAGACCTATTAATGGATATGTTGACACACATATTTTCACCTTTTCTACCTGGCGTATTTACTGTATTAAGGACGTATATGCTTGTAACCACGGTAATGGGTAACTATAGACCTATTAATGGATATGTTGACACACATATTTTCACCTTTTCTACCTGTCGTATTTACTGTATTAAGGACGTATATACTTGTAACCACGGTAATGGGTAACTATAGACCTATTAATGGATATGTTGACACACATATTTCCACCATTTCTACTTGGCGTATTTACTGTATTAAGGACGTATATACTTGTAACCACGGTAATGGGTAACTATAGACCTATTAATGGATATGTTGACACACATATTTTCACCTTTTCTACCTGTCGTATTTACTGTATTAAGGACGTTTATGCTTGTAACCACGGTAATGGGTAACTATAGACCTATTAATGGATATATTGACACACATATTTTCACCTTTTCTACCTGTCGTATTTACTGTATTAAGGACGTATATGCCTGTAACCACGGTAATGGGTAACTTTAGACCTATTAATGGATATGTTGACACACATATTTTCACCTTTTCTACCTGTCGTATTTACTGTATTAAGGACGTTTATGCTTGTAACCACGGTAATGGGTAACTATAGACCTATTAATGGATATGTTGATACACATATTTTCACCTTTTCTACCTGTCGTATTTACTGTATTAAGGACGTATATACTTGTAACCACGGTAATGGGTAACTATAGACCTATTAAAGGATATGTTGACACACATATTTTCACAATTTCTACCTGGCGTATTTACTGTATTAAGGACGTATATACTTGTAACCACGGTAATGGGTAACTATAGACCTATTAATGGATATGTTGACACACATATTTTCACCTTTTCTACCTGTCGTATTTACTGTATTAAGGACGTATATACTTGTAACCACGGTAATGGGTAACTATAGACCTATTAATGGATATGTTGACATACATATTTTCACCTTTTCTACCTGTCGTATTTACTGTATTAAGGACGTATATGCTTGTAACCACGGTAATGGGTAACTATAGACCTATTAATGGATATGTTGACAGACATATTTTCACCTTTTCTACCTGGCGTGTTTACTGTATTAAGGACGTATATACTTGTAACCACGGTAATGGGTAACTATAGACCTATTAATGGATATGTTAACACACATATTTTCACCTTTTCTACCTGTCGTATTTACTGTATTAAGGACGTATATACTTGTAACCACGGTAATGGGTAACTATAGACCTATTAATGGATATGTTGACACACATATTTTCATCTTTTCTACCTGTCGTATTTCCTGTATTAAGGACGTATATACTTGTAACCACGGTAATGGGTAACTATAGATCTATTAATGGATATGTTGACACACATATTTTCACCTTTTCTACCTGGCGTATTTACTGTATTAAGGACGTATATGCTTGTAACCACGGTAATGGGTAACTATAGACCTATTAATGGATATGTTGACACACATATTTTCACCATTTCTACCTGTCGTATTTACTGTATTAAGAACATATATACTTGTAACCACGGTAATGGGTAACTATAGACCTATTAATGGATATGTTGACACACATATTTTCACCTTTTCTACCTGTCGTATTTACTGTATTAAGGACGTATATGCCTGTAACCACGGTAATGGGTAACTATAGACCTATTAATGGATATGTTGACACACATATTTTCACCTTTTCTACCTGGCGTATTTACTGTATTAAGGACGTATATACTTGTAACCACGATAATGGGTAACTATAGACCTATTAATAGATATGTTGACACACATATTTTCACCTTTTCTACCTGGCGTCTTTACTGTATTAAGGACGTATATACTTGTAACCACGGTAATGGGTAACCATAGACCTATTAATGGATATGTTGACACACATATTTTCACCTTTTCTACCTGGCGTATTTACTGTATTAAGGACGTATATGCTTGTAACCACGGTAATGGGTAACTATAGACCTATTAATGGATATGTTGACACACATATTTTCACCTTTTCTACCTGTCGTATTTACTGTATTAAGGACGTATATACTTGTAACCACGGTAATGGGTAACTATAGACCTATTAATGGATATGTTGACACACATATTTCCACCATTTCTACTTGGCGTATTTACTGTATTAAGGACGTATATACTTGTAACCACGGTAATGGGTAACTATAGACCTATTAATGGATATGTTGACACACATATTTTCACCTTTTCTACCTGTCGTATTTACTGTATTAAGGACGTTTATGCTTGTAACCACGGTAATGGGTAACTATAGACCTATTAATGGATATATTGACACACATATTTTCACCTTTTCTACCTGTCGTATTTACTGTATTAAGGACGTATATGCCTGTAACCACGGTAATGGGTAACTTTAGACCTATTAATGGATATGTTGACACACATATTTTCACCTTTTCTACCTGTCGTATTTACTGTATTAAGGACGTATATACTTGTAACCACGGTAATGGGTAACTATAGACCTATTAATGGATATGTTGACACACATATTTTCACCTTTTCTACCTGTCGTATTTACTGTATTAAGGACGTATATGCTTGTAACCACGGTAATGGGTAACTATAGACTTATTAATGGATATGTTGACACACATATTTTCACCTTTTCTACCTGGCGTATTTACTGTATTAAGGACGTATATACTTGTAACCACGGTAATGGGTAACTATAGACCTATTAATGGATATGTTGACACACATATTTTCACCTTTTCTACCTGGCGTATTTACTGTATTAAGGACGTATATACCTGTAACCACGGTAATGGGTAACAATAGACCTATTAATGGATATGTTGACACACATATTTTCACCTTTTCTACCTGTCGTATTTACTGTATTAAGGACGTATATGCTTGTAACCACGGTAATGGGTAACTATAGACCTATTAATGGATATGTTGACACACATATTTTCAAGTTTTCTACCTGGCGTATTTACTGTATTAAGGACGTATATGCTTGTAACTACGGTAATGGGTAACTATAGACCTATTAATAGATATGTTGACACACATATTTTCACCTTTTCTACCTGGCGTATTTACTGTATTAAGGACGTATATGCTTGTAACCACGGTCATGGGTAACTATAGACCTATTAATGGATATATTGACACACATATTTTCACCTTTTCTACCTGTCGTATTTACTGTATTAAGGACGTATATGCCTGTAACCACGGTAATGGGTAACTTTAGACCTATTAATGGATATGTTGACACACATATTTTCACCTTTTCTACCTGTCGTATTTACTGTATTAAGGACGTTTATGCTTGTAACCACGGTAATGGGTAACTATAGACCTATTAATGGATATGTTGATACACATATTTTCACCTTTTCTACCTGTCGTATTTACTGTATTAAGGACGTATATACTTGTAACCACGGTAATGGGTAACTATAGACCTATTAAAGGATATGTTGACACACATATTTTCACAATTTCTACCTGGCGTATTTACTGTATTAAGGACGTATATACTTGTAACCACGGTAATGGGTAACTATAGACCTATTAATGGATATGCTGACACACATATTTTCACCATTTCTACCTGTCGTATTTACTGTATTAAGGACGTATATGCTTTTAACGACGGTAATGGGTAACTATAGACCTATTAATGGATATGTTGACACACATATTTTCACCTTTTCTACCTGTCGTATTTACTGTATTAAGGACGTATATACTTGTAACCACGGTAATGGGTAACTATAGACCTATTAATGGATATGTTGACATACATATTTTCACCTTTTCTACCTGTCGTATTTACTGTATTAAGGACGTATATGCTTGTAACCACGGTAATGGGTAACTATAGACCTATTAATGGATATGTTGACAGACATATTTTCACCTTTTCTACCTGGCGTGTTTACTGTATTAAGGACGTATATACTTGTAACCACGGTAATGGGTAACTATAGACCTATTAATGGATATGTTAACACACATATTTTCACCTTTTCTACCTGTCGTATTTACTGTATTAAGGACGTATATACTTGTAACCACGGTAATGGGTAACTATAGACCTATTAATGGATATGTTGACACACATATTTTCATCTTTTCTACCTGTCGTATTTCCTGTATTAAGGACGTATATACTTGTAACCACGGTAATGGGTAACTATAGATCTATTAATGGATATGTTGACACACATATTTTCACCTTTTCTACCTGTCGTATTTACTGTATTAAGGACGTATATGCTTGTAACCACGGTAATGGGTAACTATAGACCTATTAATGGATATGTTGACACACATATTTTCACCATTTCTACCTGTCGTATTTACTGTATTAAGAACATATATACTTGTAACCACGGTAATGGGTAACTATAGACCTATTAATGGATATGTTGACACACATATTTTCACCTTTTCTACCTGTCGTATTTACTGTATTAAGGACGTATATGCCTGTAATCACGGTAATGGGTAACTATAGACCTATTAATGGATATGTTGACACACATATTTTCACCTTTTCTACCTGGCGTATTTACTGTATTAAGGACGTATATACTTGTAACCACGATAATGGGTAACTATAGACCTATTAATAGATATGTTGACACACATATTTTCACCTTTTCTACCTGGCGTCTTTACTGTATTAAGGACGTATATACTTGTAACCACGGTAATGGGTAACCATAGACCTATTAATGGATATGTTGACACACATATTTTCACCTTTTCTACCTGGCGTATTTACTGTATTAAGGACGTATATGCTTGTAACCACGGTAATGGGTAACTATAGACCTATTAATGGATATGTTGACACACATATTTTCACCTTTTCTACCTGTCGTATTTACTGTATTAAGGACGTATATACTTGTAACCACGGTAATGGGTAACTATAGACCTATTAATGGATATGTTGACACACATATTTCCACCATTTCTACTTGGCGTATTTACTGTATTAAGGACGTATATACTTGTAACCACGGTAATGGGTAACTATAGACCTATTAATGGATATGTTGACACACATATTTTCACCTTTTCTACCTGTCGTATTTACTGTATTAAGGACGTTTATGCTTGTAACCACGGTAATGGGTAACTATAGACCTATTAATGGATATATTGACACACATATTTTCACCTTTTCTACCTGTCGTATTTACTGTATTAAGGACGTATATGCCTGTAACCACGGTAATGGGTAACTTTAGACCTATTAATGGATATGTTGACACACATATTTTCACCTTTTCTACCTGTCGTATTTACTGTATTAAGGACGTATATACTTGTAACCACGGTAATGGGTAACTATAGACCTATTAATGGATATGTTGACACACATATTTTCACCTTTTCTACCTGTCGTATTTACTGTATTAAGGACGTATATGCTTGTAACCACGGTAATGGGTAACTATAGACCTATTAATGGATATGTTGACACACATATTTTCACCTTTTCTACCTGGCGTATTTACTGTATTAAGGACGTATATACTTGTAACCACGGTAATGGGTAACTATAGACCTATTAATGGATATGTTGACACACATATTTTCACCTTTTCTACCTGGCGTATTTACTGTATTAAGGACGTATATACCTGTAACCACGGTAATGGGTAACAATAGACCTATTAATGGATATGTTGACACACATATTTTCACCTTTTCTACCTGTCGTATTTACTGTATTAAGGACGTATATGCTTGTAACCACGGTAATGGGTAACTATAGACCTATTAATGGATATGTTGACACACATATTTTCAAGTTTTCTACCTGGCGTATTTACTGTATTAAGGACGTATATGCTTGTAACTACGGTAATGGGTAACTATAGACCTATTAATAGATATGTTGACACACATATTTTCACCTTTTCTACCTGGCGTATTTACTGTATTAAGGACGTATATGCTTGTAACCACGGTCATGGGTAACTATAGACCTATTAATGGATATGTTGACACACATATTTTCACCTTTTCTACCTGTCGTATTTACTGTATTAAGGACGTTTATGCTTGTAACCACGGTAATGGGTAACTATAGACCTATTAATGGATATGTTGACACACATATTTTCACCTTTTCTACCTGTCGTATTTACTGTATTAAGGACGTATATACTTGTAACCACCGTAATGGGTAACAATAGACCTATTAATGGATATGTTGACACACATATTTTCACCATTTCTACCTGGCGTATTTACTGTATTAAGGACGTATATACTTGTAACCACGGTAATGGGTAACTATAGACCTATTAATGGATATGTTGACACACATATTTTCACCTTTTCTACCTGTCGTATTTACTGTATTAAGGACGTATATACTTGTAACCACGGTAATGGGTAACTATAGACCTATTAATGGATATGTTGACACACATATTTTCATCTTTTCTACCTGTCGTATTTCCTGTATTAAGGACGTATATACTTGTAACCACGGTAATGGGTAACTATAGATCTATTAATGGATATGTTGACACACATATTTTCACCTTTTCTACCTGGCGTATTTACTGTATTAAGGACGTATATGCTTGTAACCACGGTAATGGGTAACAATAGACCTATTAATGGATATGTTGACACACATATTTTCACCATTTCTACCTGTCGTATTTACTGTATTAAGAACATATATACTTGTAACCACGGTAATGGGTAACTATAGACCTATTAATGGATATGTTGACACACATATTTTCACCTTTTCTACCTGTCGTATTTACTGTATTAAGGACGTATATGCCTGTAACCACGGTAATGGGTAACTATAGACCTATTAATGGATATGTTGACACACATATTTTCACCTTTTCTACCTGGCGTATTTACTGTATTAAGGACGTATATACTTGTAACCACGATAATGGGTAACTATAGAACTATTAATAGATATGTTGACACACATATTTTCACCTTTTCTACCTGGCGTCTTTACTGTATTAAGGACGTATATACTTGTAACCACGGTAATGGGTAACCATAGACCTATTAATGGATATGTTGACACACATATTTTCACCTTTTCTACCTGGCGTATTTACTGTATTAAGGACGTATATGCTTGTAACCACGGTAATGGGTAACTATAGACCTATTAATGGATATGTTGACACACATATTTTCACCTTTTCTACCTGGCGTATTTACTGTATTAAGGACGTATATACTTGTAACCACGATAATGGGTAACTATAGACCTATTAATAGATATGTTGACACACATATTTTCACCTTTTCTACCTGGCGTATTTACTGTATTAAGGACGTATATGCTTGTAACCACGGTCATGGGTAACTATAGACCTATTAATGGATATGTTGACACACATATTTTCACCTTTTCTACCTGTCGTATTTACTGTATTAAGGACGTTTATGCTTGTAACCACGGTAATGGGTAACTATAGACCTATTAATGGATATGTTGACACACATATTTTCACCTTTTCTACCTGTCGTATTTACTGTATTAAGGACGTATATACTTGTAACCACCGTAATGGGTAACTATAGACCTATTAATGGATATGTTGACACACATATTTTCACCATTTCTACCTGGCGTATTTACTGTATTAAGGACGTATATACTTGTAACCACGGTAATGGGTAACTATAGACCTATTAATGGATATGTTGACACACATATTTTCACCTTTTCTACCTGTCGTATTTACTGTATTAAGGACGTATATACTTGTAACCACGGTAATGGGTAACTATAGACCTATTAATGGATATGTTGACACACATATTTTCATCTTTTCTACCTGTCGTATTTCCTGTATTAAGGACGTATATACTTGTAACCACGGTAATGGGTAACTATAGATCTATTAATGGATATGTTGACACACATATTTTCACCTTTTCTACCTGGCGTATTTACTGTATTAAGGACGTATATGCTTGTAACCACGGTAATGGGTAACTATAGACCTATTAATGGATATGTTGACACACATATTTTCACCATTTCTACCTGTCGTATTTACTGTATTAAGAACATATATACTTGTAACCACGGTAATGGGTAACTATAGACCTATTAATGGATATGTTGACACACATATTTTCACCTTTTCTACCTGTCGTATTTACTGTATTAAGGACGTATATGCCTGTAACCACGGTAATGGGTAACTATAGACCTATTAATGGATATGTTGACACACATATTTTCACCTTTTCTACCTGGCGTATTTACTGTATTAAGGACGTATATACTTGTAACCACGATAATGGGTAACTATAGACCTATTAATAGATATGTTGACACACATATTTTCACCTTTTCTACCTGACGTCTTTACTGTATTAAGGACGTATATACTTGTAACCACGGTAATGGGTAACCATAGACCTATTAATGGATATGTTGACACACATATTTTCACCTTTTCTACCTGGCGTATTTACTGTATTAAGGACGTATATGCTTGTAACCACGGTAATGGGTAACTATAGACCTATTAATGGATATGTTGACACACATATTTTCACCTTTTCTACCTGTCGTATTTACTGTATTAAGGACGTATATACTTGTAACCACGGTAATGGGTAACTATAGACCTATTAATGGATATGTTGACACACATATTTCCACCATTTCTACTTGGCGTATTTACTGTATTAAGGACGTATATGCTTGTAACCACGGTCATGGGTAACTATAGACCTATTAATGGATATGTTGACACACATATTTTCACCTTTTCTACCTGTCGTATTTACTGTATTAAGGACGTTTATGCTTGTAACCACGGTAATGGGTAACTATAGACCTATTAATGGATATGTTGACACACATATTTTCACCTTTTCTACCTGTCGTATTTACTGTATTAAGGACGTATATACTTGTAACCACCGTAATGGGTAACTATAGACCTATTAATGGATATGTTGACACACATATTTTCACCATTTCTACCTGGCGTATTTACTGTATTAAGGACGTATATACTTGTAACCACGGTAATGGGTAACTATAGACCTATTAATGGATATGTTGACACACATATTTTCACCTTTTCTACCTGTCGTATTTACTGTATTAAGGACGTATATACTTGTAACCACGGTAATGGGTAACTATAGACCTATTAATGGATATGTTGACACACATATTTTCATCTTTTCTACCTGTCGTATTTCCTGTATTAAGGACGTATATACTTGTAACCACGGTAATGGGTAACTATAGATCTATTAATGGATATGTTGACACACATATTTTCACCTTTTCTACCTGGCGTATTTACTGTATTAAGGACGTATATGCTTGTAACCACGGTAATGGGTAACTATAGACCTATTAATGGATATGTTGACACACATATTTTCACCATTTCTACCTGTCGTATTTACTGTATTAAGAACATATATACTTGTAACCACGGTAATGGGTAACTATAGACCTATTAATGGATATGTTGACACACATATTTTCACCTTTTCTACCTGTCGTATTTACTGTATTAAGGACGTATATGCCTGTAACCACGGTAATGGGTAACTATAGACCTATTAATGGATATGTTGACACACATATTTTCACCTTTTCTACCTGGCGTATTTACTGTATTAAGGACGTATATACTTGTAACCACGATAATGGGTAACTATAGACCTATTAATAGATATGTTGACACACATATTTTCACCTTTTCTACCTGACGTCTTTACTGTATTAAGGACGTATATACTTGTAACCACGGTAATGGGTAACCATAGACCTATTAATGGATATGTTGACACACATATTTTCACCTTTTCTACCTGGCGTATTTACTGTATTAAGGACGTATATGCTTGTAACCACGGTAATGGGTAACTATAGACCTATTAATGGATATGTTGACACACATATTTTCACCTTTTCTACCTGTCGTATTTACTGTATTAAGGACGTATATACTTGTAACCACGGTAATGGGTAACTATAGACCTATTAATGGATATGTTGACACACATATTTCCACCATTTCTACTTGGCGTATTTACTGTATTAAGGACGTATATACTTGTAACCACGGTAATGGGTAACTATAGACCTATTAATGGATATGTTGACACACATATTCTCACCTTTTCTACCTGTCGTATTTCCTGTATTAAGAACGTATATACTTGTAACCACGGTAATGGGTAACTATAGACCTATTAATGGATATGTTGATACACATATTTTCACCTTTTCTACCTGTCGTATTTACTGTATTAAGGACGTATATACTTGTAACCACGGTAATGGGTAACTATAGACCTATTAATGGATATGTTGACACACATATTTTCACAATTTCTACCTGTCGTATTTACTGTATTAAGGACGTATATACTTGTAACCACGGTAATGGGTAACTATAGACCTATTAATGGATATGTTGACACACATATTTTCACCATTTCTACCTTTCGTATTTACTGTATTAAGGACGTATATGCTTTTAACGACGGTAACGGGTAACTATAGACCTGTTAATGGATATGTTGACACACATATTTTCACCTTTTCTACCTATCGTATTTACTGTATTAAGGACGTATATACTTGTAACCACGGTAATGGGTAACTATAGACCTATTAATGGATATGTTGACACACATATTTTAACCTTTTCTACCTGTCGTATTTACTGTATTAAGGACGTATATGCTTGTAACCACGGTAATGGGTAACTATAGACCTATTAATGGATATGTTGACAGACATATTTTCACCTTTTCTACCTGTCGTATTTACTGTATTAAGGACGTATATACTTGTAACCACGGTAATGGGTAACTATAGACCTATTAATGGATATGTTAAGACACATATTTTCAACTTTTCTACCTGTCGTATTTACTGTATTAAGGACGTATATACTTGTAACCACGGTAATGGGTAACTATAGACCTATTAATGGATATGCTGAAACACATATTTTCACCTTTTCTACCTGTCGTATTTACTGTATTAAGGACGTATATACTTGTAACCACGGTAATGGGTAACTATAGACCTATTAATGGATATGTTGACACACATATTCTCACCTTTTCTACCTCTCGTATTTACTGTATTAAGGACGTATATACTTGTAACCACGGCAATAGGTAACTATAGACCTATTAATGGATATGTTGACACACATATTTTCACCTTTTCTACCAGGCGTATTTACTGTATTAAGGACGTATATACTTGTAACCACGGTAATGGGTAGCTATAGACCTATTAATGGATATGTTGACACACATATTTTCACCTTTTCTACCTGTCGTATTTACTGTATTAAGGACGTATATACTTGTAACCACGGTAATGGGTAACTATAGACCTATTAATGGATATGTTGACACACATATTTTCACTTTTTCTACCTGGCGTATTTACTGTATTAAGGACGTATATACTTGTAACCACGGTAATGGGTAACTATAGACCTATTAATGGATATGTTGATACACATATTTTCACCTTTTCTACCTGTCGTATTTACTGTATTAAGGATGTATATACTTGTAACCACGGTAATGGGTAACTATAGACCTATTAATGGATATGTTGACACACATATTTTCACCTTTTCTACCTAGCGTATTTCCTGTATTAAGAACGTATATACTTGTAACCACGGTAATGGGTAATTATAGACCTATTAATGGATATGTTAACACACATATTTTCACCTTTTCTACCTGTCGTATTTACTGTATTAAGGACGTATATACTTGTAACCACGGTAATGGGTAACTATAGACCTATTAATGGATATGCTGAAACACATATTTTCACCTTTTCTACCTGTCGTATTTACTGTATTAAGGACGTATATACTTGTAACCACGGTAATGGGTAACTATTGACCTATTAATGGTTATGTTGACATACATATTTTCACCTTTTCTACCTGGCGTATTTACTGTATTAAGGACGTATATACTTGTAACCACGGTAATGGGTAACTATAGACCTATTAATGGATATGCTGACACACATATTTTCACCTTTTCTACCTGTCGTATTTACTGTATTAAGGACGTATATACTTGTAACCACGGTAATGGGTAACTATAGACCTATTAATGGATATGCTGAAACACATATTTTCACCTTTTCTACCTGTCGTATTTACTGTATTAAGGACGTATATACTTGTAACCACGGTAATGGGTAACTATAGACCTATTAATGGATATGTTGACACACATATTTTCACCTTTTCTACCTCTCGTATTTACTGTATTAAGGACGTATATACTTGTAACCACGGTAATGGGTAACTATAGACCTATTAATGGATATGTTGACACACATATTTTCACCTTTTCTACCTGGCGTATTTACTGTATTAAGGACGTATATACTTGTAACCACGGTAATGGGTAACTATAGACCTATTAATGGATATGTTGACACACATATTTTCACCTTTTCTACCTGTCGTATTTACTGTATTAAGGACGTATATACTTGTAACCACGGTAATGGGTAACTATAGACCTATTAATGGATATGTTGACACACATATTTTCACCTTTTCTACCTGTCGTATTTACTGTATTAAGGACGTATATACTTGTAACCACGGTAATGGGTAACTATAGACCTATTAATGGATATGTTGACACACATATTTTCACCTTTTCTACCTGTCGTATTTACTGTATTAAGGACGTATATACTTGTAACCACGGTAATGGGTAACTATAGACCTATTAATGGATATGTTGACACACATATTTTCACCTTTTCTACCTAGCGTATTTCCTGTATTAAGAACGTATATACTTGTAACCACGGTAATGGGTAATTATAGACCTATTAATGGATATGTTAACACACATATTTTCACCTTTTCTACCTGTCGTATTTACTGTATTAAGGACGTATATACTTGTAACCACGGTAATGGGTAACTATAGACCTATTAATGGATATGCTGAAACACATATTTTCACCTTTTCTACCTGTCGTATTTACTGTATTAAGGACGTATATACTTGTAACCACGGTAATGGGTAACTATAGACCTATTAATGGTTATGTTGACATACATATTTTCACCTTTTCTACCTGGCGTATTTACTGTATTAAGGACGTATATACTTGTAACCACGGTAATGGGTAACTATAGACCTATTAATGGATATGCTGAAACACATATTTTCACCTTTTCTACCTGGCGTATTTACTGTATTAAGGACGTATATACTTGTAACCACGGTAATGGGTAACTATAGACCTATTAATGGTTATGTTGACATACATATTTTCACCTTTTCTACCTGGCGTATTTACTGTATTAAGGACGTATATACTTGTAACCACGGTAATGGGTAGCTATAGACCTATTAATGGATATGTTGACACACATATTTTCACCTTTTCTACCTGGCGTATTTACTGTATTAAGGACGTATATACTTGTAACCACGGTAATGGGTAACTATAGACCTATTAATGGATATGCTGAAACACATATTTTCACCTTTTCTACCTGTCGTATTTACTGTATTAAGGACGTATATACTTGTAACCACGGCAATGGGTAACTATAGACCTATTAATGGTGATGTTGACATACATATTTTCACCTTTTCTACCTGGCGTATTTACTGTATTAAGGACGTATATACTTGTAACCACGGTAATGGGTAACTATAGACCTATTAATGGATATGCTGAAACACATATTTTCACCTTTTCTACCTGTCGTATTTACTGTATTAAGGACGTATATACTTGTGACCACGGTAATGGGTAACTATAGACCTATTAATGGTTATGTTGACATACATATTTTCACCTTTTCTACCTGGCGTATTTACTGTATTAAGGACGTATATACTTGTAACCACGGTAATGGGTAGCTATAGACCTATTAATGGATATGTTGACACACATATTTTCACCTTTTCTACCTGGCGTATTTACTGTATTAAGGACGTATATACTTGTAACCACGGTAATGGGTAACTATAGACCTATTAATGGATACGTTGACACACATATATTCACCTTTTCTACCTGTCGTATTTACTGTATTAAGGACGTATATACTTGTAACCACGGTAATGGGTAACTATAGACCTATTAATGGATATGTTGACACACATATTTTCACCTTTTCTACCAGTCGTATTTACTGTATTAAGGATGTATATACTTGTAACCACGGTAATGGGTAACTATAGACCTATTACTGGATATGTTGACACACATATTTTCACCTTTTCTACCTGTCGTATTTACTGTATTAAGGACGTATATACTTGTAACCACGGTAATGGGTAACTATAGACCTATTAATGGATACGTTGACACACATATTTTCACTTTTTCTACCTGGCGTATTTACTGTATTAAGGACGTATATACTTGTAACCACGGTAATGGGTAACTATAGACCTATTAATGGATATGTTGACACACATATTTTCACCTTTTCTACCTGTCGTATTTACTGTATTAAGGACGTATATACTTGTAACCACGGTAATGGGTAACTATAGACCTATTAATGGATATGCTGACACACATATTTTCACCTTTTCTACCTGTCGTATTTACTGTATTAAGGACGTATATACTTGTAACCACGGTAATGGGTAACTATAGACCTATTAATGGATATGCTGAAACACATTTTTTCACCTTTTCTACCTGTCGTATTTACTGTATTAAGGACGTATATACTTGTAACCACGGTAATGGGTAACTATAGACCTATTAATGGATATGTTGACACACATATTTTCACCTTTTCTACCTCTCGTATTTACTGTATTAAGGACGTATATACTTGTAACCACGGTAATGGGTAACTATAGACCTATTAATGGATATGCTGAAACACATATTTTCACCTTTTCTACCTGTCGTATTTACTGTATTAAGGACGTATATACTTGTAACCACGGCAATGGGTAACTATAGACCTATTAATGGTGATGTTGACATACATATTTTCACCTTTTCTACCTGGCGTATTTACTGTATTAAGGACGTATATACTTGTAACCACGGTAATGGGTAACTATAGACCTATTAATGGATATGCTGAAACACATATTTTCACCTTTTCTACCTGTCGTATTTACTGTATTAAGGACGTATATACTTGTGACCACGGTAATGGGTAACTATAGACCTATTAATGGTTATGTTGACATACATATTTTCACCTTTTCTACCTGGCGTATTTACTGTATTAAGGACGTATATACTTGTAACCACGGTAATGGGTAGCTATAGACCTATTAATGGATATGTTGACACACATATTTTCACCTTTTCTACCTGGCGTATTTACTGTATTAAGGACGTATATACTTGTAACCACGGTAATGGGTAACTATAGACCTATTAATGGATACGTTGACACACATATATTCACCTTTTCTACCTGTCGTATTTACTGTATTAAGGACGTATATACTTGTAACCACGGTAATGGGTAACTATAGACCTATTAATGGATATGTTGACACACATATTTTCACCTTTTCTACCAGTCGTATTTACTGTATTAAGGATGTATATACTTGTAACCACGGTAATGGGTAACTATAGACCTATTACTGGATATGTTGACACACATATTTTCACCTTTTCTACCTGTCGTATTTACTGTATTAAGGACGTATATACTTGTAACCACGGTAATGGGTAACTATAGACCTATTAATGGATACGTTGACACACATATTTTCACTTTTTCTACCTGGCGTATTTACTGTATTAAGGACGTATATACTTGTAACCACGGTAATGGGTAACTATAGACCTATTAATGGATATGTTGACACACATATTTTCACCTTTTCTACCTGTCGTATTTACTGTATTAAGGACGTATATACTTGTAACCACGGTAATGGGTAACTATAGACCTATTAATGGATATGCTGACACACATATTTTCACCTTTTCTACCTGTCGTATTTACTGTATTAAGGACGTATATACTTGTAACCACGGTAATGGGTAACTATAGACCTATTAATGGATATGCTGAAACACATTTTTTCACCTTTTCTACCTGTCGTATTTACTGTATTAAGGACGTATATACTTGTAACCACGGTAATGGGTAACTATAGACCTATTAATGGATATGTTGACACACATATTTTCACCTTTTCTACCTCTCGTATTTACTGTATTAAGGACGTATATACTTGTAACCACGGTAATGGGTAACTATAGACCTATTAATGGATATGTTGACACACATATTTTCACCTTTTCTACCTGGCGTATTTACTGTATTAAGGACGTATATACTTGTAACCACGGTAATGGGTAACTATAGACCTATTAATGGATATGTTGACACACATATTTTCACCTTTTCTACCTGTCGTATTTACTGTATTAAGGACGTATATACTTGTAACCACGGTAATGGGTAACTATAGACCTATTAATGGATATGTTGACACACATATTTTCACTTTTTCTACCTGGCGTATTTACTGTATTAAGGACGTATATACTTGTAACCACGGTAATGGGTAACTATAGACCTATTAATGGATATGTTGACACACATATTTTCACCTTTTCTACCTGTCGTATTTACTGTATTAAGGACGTATATACTTGTAACCACGGTAATGGGTAACTATAGACCTATTAATGGATATGTTGACACACATATTTTCACCTTTTCTACCTGTCGTATTTACTGTATTAAGGACGTATATACTTGTAACCACGGTAATGGGTAACTATAGACCTATTAATGGATATGTTGACACACATATTTTCACCTATTCTACCTAGCGTATTTCCTGTATTAAGAACGTATATACTTGTAACCACGGTAATGGGTAATTATAGACCTATTAATGGATATGTTAACACACATATTTTCACCTTTTCTACCTGTCGTATTTACTGTATTAAGGACGTATATACTTGTAACCACGGTAATGGGTAACTATAGACCTATTAATGGATATGCTGAAACACATATTTTCACCTTTTCTACCTGTCGTATTTACTGTATTAAGGACGTATATACTTGTAACCACGGTAATGGGTAACTATAGACCTATTAATGGTTATGTTGACATACATATTTTCACCTTTTCTACCTGGCGTATTTACTGTATTAAGGACGTATATACTTGTAACCACGGTAATGGGTAACTATAGACCTATTAATGGATATGCTGACACACATATTTTCACCTTTTCTACCTGTCGTATTTACTGTATTAAGGACGTATATACTTGTAACCACGGTAATGGGTAACTATAGACCTATTAATGGATATGCTGACACACATATTTTCACCTTTTCTACCTGTCGTATTTACTGTATTAAGGACGTATATACTTGTAACCACGGTAATGGGTAACTATAGACCTATTAATGGATACGTTGACACACATATTTTCACCTTTTCTACCTGTCGTATTTACTGTATTAAGGACGTATATACTTGTAACCACGGTAATAGGTAACTATAGACCTATTAATGGATATGTTGACACACATATTTTCACCTTTTCTACCTGTCGTATTTACTGTATTAAGGACGTATATACTTGTAACCACGGTAATGGGTAACTATAGACCTATTACTGGATATGTTGACACACATATTTTCACCTTTTCTACCTGTCGTATTTACTGTATTAAGGACGTATATACTTGTAACAACGGTAATGGGTAACTATAGACCTATTAATGGATATGTTGACACACATATTTTCACCTTTTCTACCTGTCGTATTTACTGTATTAAGGACGTATATGCCTGTAACCACGGTAATGGGTAACTATAGACCTATTAATGGATATGTTGACACACATATTTTCTCCTTTTCTACCTGGCGTATTTACTGTATTAAGGACGTATATACTTGTAACCACGGTAATGGGTAACTATAGACCTATTAATGGATATGTTGACACACATATTTTCACCTTTTCTACCTGTCGTATTTACTGTATTAAGGATGTATATACTTGTAACCACGGTAATGGGTAACTATAGACCTATTACTGGATATGTTGACACACATATTTTCACCTTTTCTACCTGTCGTATTTACTGTATTAAGGACGTATATGCCTGTAACCACGGTAATGGGTAACTATAGACCTATTAATGGATATGTTGACACACATATTTTCACCTTTTCTACCTGTCGTATTTACTGTATTAAGGACGTATATACTTGTAACCACGGTAATGGGTAACTATAGACCTATTAATGGATATGTTGACACACATATTTTCACCTTTTCTACCTGTCGTATTTACTGTATTAAGGACGTATATGCTTGTAACCACGGTAATGGGTAACTATAGACCTATTAATGGATATGTTGACAGACATATTTTCACCTTTTCTACCTGTCGTATTTACTGTATTAAGGACGTATATACTTGTAACCACGGTAATGGGTAACTATAGACCTATTAATGGATATGTTAACACACATATTTTCACCTTTTCTACCTGTCGTATTTACTGTATTAAGGACGTATATACTTGTAACCACGGTAATGGGTAACTATAGACCTATTAATGGATATGCTGAAACACATATTTTCACCTTTTCTACCTGTCGTATTTACTGTATTAAGGACGTATATACTTGTAACCACGGTAATGGGTAACTATAGACCTATTAATGGATATGTTGACACACATATTTTCACATTTTCTACCTCTCGTATTTACTGTATTAAGGACGTATATACTTGTAACCACGGTAATGGGTAACTATAGACCTATTAATGGATATGTTGACACACATATTTTCACCTTTTCTACCTGGCGTATTTACTGTATTAAGGACGTATATACTTGTAACCACGGTAATGGGTAACTATAGACCTATTAATGGATATGTTGACACACACATTTTCACCTTTTCTACCTGTCGTATTTACTGTATTAAGGACGTATATACTTGTAACCACGGTAATGGGTAACTATAGACCTATTAATGGATATGTTGACACACATATTTTCACCTTTTCTACCTGTCGTATTTACTGTATTAAGGACGTATATGCTTGTAACCACGGTAATGGGTAACTATAGACCTATTAATGGATATGTTGACAGACATATTTTCACCTTTTCTACCTGTCGTATTTACTGTATTAAGGACGTATATACTTGTAACCACGGTAATGGGTAACCATAGACCTATTAATGGATATGTTAACACACATATTTTCACCTTTTCTACCTGTCGTATTTACTGTATTAAGGACGTATATACTTGTAACCACGGTAATGGGTAACTATAGACCTATTAATGGATATGCTGAAACACATATTTTCACCTTTTCTACCTGTCGTATTTACTGTATTAAGGACGTATATACTTGTAACCACGGTAATGGGTAACTATAGACCTATTAATGGATATGTTGACACACATATTTTCACATTTTCTACCTCTCGTATTTACTGTATTAAGGACGTATATACTTGTAACCACGGTAATGGGTAACTATAGACCTATTAATGGATATGTTGACACACATATTTTCACCTTTTCTACCTGGCGTATTTACTGTATTAAGGACGTATATACTTGTAACCACGGTAATGGGTAACTATAGACCTATTAATGGATATGTTGACACACATATTTTCACCTTTTCTACCTGTCGTATTTACTGTATTAAGGACGTATATACTTGTAACCACGGTAATGGGTAACTATAGACCTATTAATGGATATGTTGACACACATATTTTCACTTTTTCTACCTGGCGTATTTACTGTATTAAGGACGTATATACTTGTAACCACGGTAATGGGTAACTATAGACCTATTAATGGATATGTTGACACACATATTTTCACCTTTTCTACCTGTCGTATTTACTGTATTAAGGACGTATATACTTGTAACCACGGTAATGGGTAACTATAGACCTATTAATGGATATGTTGACACACATATTTTCACCTTTTCTACCTAGCGTATTTCCTGTATTAAGAACGTATATACGTGTAACCACGGTAATGGGTAATTATAGACCTATTAATGGATATGTTAACACACATATTTTCACCTTTTCTACCTGTCGTATTTACTGTATTAAGGACGTATATACTTGTAACCACGGTAATGGGTAACTATAGACCTATTAATGGATATGTTGACACACATATTTTCACCTTTTCTACCTGTCGTATTTACTGTATTAAGAACGTATATACTTGTAACCACGGTAATGGGTAATTATAGACCTATTAATGGATATGTTAACACACATATTTTCACCTTTTCTACCTGTCGTATTTACTGTATTAAGGACGTATATACTTGTAACCACGGTAATGGGTAACTATAGACCTATTAATGGATATGCTGAAACACATATTTTCACCTTTTCTACCTGTCGTATTTACTGTATTAAGGACGTATATACTTGTAACCACGGTAATGGGTAACTATAGACCTATTAATGGTTATGTTGACATACATATTTTCACCTTTTCTACCTGGCGTATTTACTGTATTAAGGACGTATATACTTGTAACCACGGTAATGGGTAACTATAGACCTATTAATGGATATGCTGAAACACATATTTTCACCTTTTCTACCTGGCGTATTTACTGTATTAAGGACGTATATACTTGTAACCACGGTAATGGGTAACTATAGACCTATTAATGGATATGCTGACACACATATTTTCACCTTTTCTACCTGTCGTATTTACTGTATTAAGGACGTATATACTTGTAACCACGGTAATGGGTAACTATAGACCTATTAATGGATATGTTGACACACATATTTTCACCTTTTCTACCTGTCGTATTTACTGTATTAAGGACGTATATACTTGTAACCACGGTAATGGGTAACTATAGACCTATTAATGGATATGTTGACACACATATTTTCACCTTTTCTACCTGGCGTATTTACTGTATTAAGGACGTATATACTTGTAACCACGGTAATGGGTAACTATAGACCTATTAATGGATATGTTGACACACATATTTTCACCTTTTCTACCTGTCGTATTTACTGTATTAAGGACGTATATACTTGTAACCACGGTAATGGGTAACTATAGACCTATTAATGGATATGTTGACACACATATTTTCACCTTTTCTACCTGTCGTATTTACTGTATTAAGGACGTATATACTTGTAACCACGGTAATGGGTAACTATAGACCTATTAATGGATATGCTGAAACACATATTTTCACCTTTTCTACCTGTCGTATTTACTGTATTAAGGACGTATATACTTGTAACCACGGTAATGGGTAACTATAGACCTATTAATGGATATGTTGACACACATATTTTCACCTTTTCTACCTCTCGTATTTACTGTATTAAGGACGTATATACTTGTAACCACGGTAATGGGTAACTATAGACCTATTAATGGATATGTTGACACACATATTTTCACCTTTTCTACCTGGCGTATTTACTGTATTAAGGACGTATATACTTGTAACCACGGTAATGGGTAACTATAGACCTATTAATGGATATGTTGACACACATATTTTCACCTTTTCTACCTGTCGTATTTACTGTATTAAGGACGTATATACTTGTAACCACGGTAATGGGTAACTATAGACCTATTAATGGATATGTTGACACACATATTTTCACTTTTTCTACCTGGCGTATTTACTGTATTAAGGACGTATATACTTGTAACCACGGTAATGGGTAACTATAGACCTATTAATGGATATGTTGGCACACATATTTTCACCTTTTCTACCTGTCGTATTTACTGTATTAAGGACGTATATACTTGTAACCACGGTAATGGGTAACTATAGACCTATTAATGGATATGTTGACACACATATTTTCACCTTTTCTACCTGTCGTATTTACTGTATTAAGGACGTATATACTTGTAACCACGGTAATGGGTAACTATAGACCTATTAATGGATATGTTGACACACATATTTTCACCTTTTCTACCTAGGGTATTTCCTGTATTAAGAACGTATATACTTGTAACCACGGTAATGGGTAATTATAGACCTATTAATGGATATGTTAACACACATATTTTCACCTTTTCTACCTGTCGTATTTACTGTATTAAGGACGTATATACTTGTAACCACGGTAATGGGTAACTATAGACCTATTAATGGATATGCTGAAACACATATTTTCACCTTTTCTACCTGTCGTATTTACTGTATTAAGGACGTATATACTTGTAACCACGGTAATGGGTAACTATAGACCTATTAATGGTTATGTTGACATACATATTTTCACCTTTTCTACCTGGCGTATTTACTGTATTAAGGACGTATATACTTGTAACCACGGTAATGGGTAACTATAGACCTATTAATGGATATGCTGAAACACATATTTTCACCTTTTCTACCTGGCGTATTTACTGTATTAAGGACGTATATACTTGTAACCACGGTAATGGGTAACTATAGACCTATTAATGGTTATGTTGACATACATATTTTCACCTTTTCTACCTGGCGTATTTACTGTATTAAGGACGTATATACTTGTAACCACGGTAATGGGTAGCTATAGACCTATTAATGGATATGTTGACACACATATTTTCACCTTTTCTACCTGGCGTATTTACTGTATTAAGGACGTATATACTTGTAACCACGGTAATGGGTAACTATAGACCTATTAATGGATATGTTGACACACATATTTTCACCTTTTCTACCTGTCGTATTTACTGTATTAAGGACGTATATACTTGTAACCACGGTAATGGGTAACTATAGACCTATTAATGGATATGTTGACACACATATTTTCACCTTTTCTACCTAGGGTATTTCCTGTATTAAGAACGTATATACTTGTAACCACGGTAATGGGTAATTATAGACCTATTAATGGATATGTTAACACACATATTTTCACCTTTTCTACCTGTCGTATTTACTGTATTAAGGACGTATATACTTGTAACCACGGTAATGGGTAACTATAGACCTATTAATGGATATGCTGAAACACATATTTTCACCTTTTCTACCTGTCGTATTTACTGTATTAAGGACGTATATACTTGTAACCACGGTAATGGGTAACTATAGACCTATTAATGGTTATGTTGACATACATATTTTCACCTTTTCTACCTGGCGTATTTACTGTATTAAGGACGTATATACTTGTAACCACGGTAATGGGTAACTATAGACCTATTAATGGATATGCTGAAACACATATTTTCACCTTTTCTACCTGGCGTATTTACTGTATTAAGGACGTATATACTTGTAACCACGGTAATGGGTAACTATAGACCTATTAATGGTTATGTTGACATACATATTTTCACCTTTTCTACCTGGCGTATTTACTGTATTAAGGACGTATATACTTGTAACCACGGTAATGGGTAGCTATAGACCTATTAATGGATATGTTGACACACATATTTTCACCTTTTCTACCTGGCGTATTTACTGTATTAAGGACGTATATACTTGTAACCACGGTAATGGGTAACTATAGACCTATTAATGGATATGCTGAAACACATATTTTCACCTTTTCTACCTGTCGTATTTACTGTATTAAGGACGTATATACTTGTAACCACGGCAATGGGTAACTATAGACCTATTAATGGTTATGTTGACATACATATTTTCACCTTTTCTACCTGGCGTATTTACTGTATTAAGGACGTATATACTTGTAACCACGGTAATGGGTAACTATAGACCTATTAATGGATATGCTGAAACACATATTTTCACCTTTTCTACCTGTCGTATTTACTGTATTAAGGACGTATATACTTGTAACCACGGTAATGGGTAACTATAGACCTATTAATGGTTATGTTGACATACATATTTTCACATTTTCTACCTGGCGTATTTACTGTATTAAGGACGTATATACTTGTAACCACGGTAATGGGTAGCTATAGACCTATTAATGGATATGTTGACACACATATTTTCACCTTTTCTACCTGGCGTATTTACTGTATTAAGGACGTATATACTTGTAACCACGGTAATGGGTAACTATAGACCTATTAATGGATACGTTGACACACATATTTTCACCTTTTCTACCTGTCGTATTTACTGTATTAAGGACGTATATACTTGTAACCACGGTAATGGGTAACTATAGACCTATTAATGGATATGTTGACACACATATTTTCACCTTTTCTACCAGTCGTATTTACTGTATTAAGGATGTATATACTTGTAACCACGGTAATGGGTAACTATAGACCTATTACTGGATATGTTGACACACATATTTTCACCTTTTCTACCTGTCGTATTTACTGTATTAAGGACGTATATACTTGTAACCACGGTAATGGGTAACTATAGACCTATTAATGGATACGTTGACACACATATTTTCACTTTTTCTACCTGGCGTATTTACTGTATTAAGGACGTATATACTTGTAACCACGGTAATGGGTAACTATAGACCTATTAATGGATATGTTGACACACATATTTTCACCTTTTCTACCTGTCGTATTTACTGTATTAAGGACGTATATACTTGTAACCACGGTAATGGGTAACTATAGACCTATTAATGGATATGCTGACACACATATTTTCACCTTTTCTACCTGTCGTATTTACTGTATTAAGGACGTATATACTTGTAACCACGGTAATGGGTAACTATAGACCTATTAATGGATATGCTGAAACACATTTTTTCACCTTTTCTACCTGTCGTATTTACTGTATTAAGGACGTATATACTTGTAACCACGGTAATGGGTAACTATAGACCTATTAATGGATATGTTGACACACATATTTTCACCTTTTCTACCTCTCGTATTTACTGTATTAAGGACGTATATACTTGTATCCACGGTAATGGGTAACTATAGACCTATTAATGGATATGTTGACACACATATTTTCACCTTTTCTACCTGTCGTATTTACTGTATTAAGGACGTATATACTTGTAACCACGGTAATGGGTAACTATAGACCTATTAATGGATATGTTGACACACATATTTTCACTTTTTCTACCTGGCGTATTTACTGTATTAAGGACGTATATACTTGTAACCACGGTAATGGGTAACTATAGACCTATTAATGGATATGTTGACACACATATTTTCACCTTTTCTACCTGTCGTATTTACTGTATTAAGGACGTATATACTTGTAACCACGGTAATGGGTAACTATAGACCTATTAATGGATATTTTGACACACATATTTTCACCTTTTCTACCTGTCGTATTTACTGTATTAAGGACGTATATACTTGTAACCACGGTAATGGGTAACTATAGACCTATTAATGGATATGTTGACACACATATTTTCACCTTTTCTACCTAGCGTATTTCCTGTATTAAGAACGTATATACTTGTAACCACGGTAATGGGTAATTATAGACCTATTAATGGATATGTTAACACACATATTTTCACCTTTTCTACCTGTCGTATTTACTGTATTAAGGACGTATATACTTGTAACCACGGTAATGGGTAACTATAGACCTATTAATGGATATGCTGAAACACATATTTTCACCTTTTCTACCTGTCGTATTTACTGTATTAAGGACGTATATACTTGTAACCACGGTAATGGGTAACTATAGACCTATTAATGGTTATGTTGACATACATATTTTCACCTTTTCTACCTGGCGTATTTACTGTATTAAGGACGTATATACTTGTAACCACGGTAATGGGTAACTATAGACCTATTAATGGATATGCTGACACACATATTTTCACCTTTTCTACCTGTCGTATTTACTGTATTAAGGACGTATATACTTGTAACCACGGTAATGGGTAACTATAGACCTATTAATGGATATGCTGACACACATATTTTCACCTTTTCTACCTGTCGTATTTACTGTATTAAGGACGTATATACTTGTAACCACGGTAATGGGTAACTATAGACCTATTAATGGATACGTTGACACACATATTTTCACCTTTTCTACCTGTCGTATTTACTGTATTAAGGACGTATATACTTGTAACCACGGTAATGGGTAACTATAGACCTATTAATGGATATGTTGACACACATATTTTCACCTTTTCTACCTGTCGTATTTACTGTATTAAGGACGTATATACTTGTAACCACGGTAATGGGTAACTATAGACCTATTACTGGATATGTTGACACACATATTTTCACCTTTTCTACCTGTCGTATTTACTGTATTAAGGACGTATATACTTGTAACCACGGTAATGGGTAACTATAGACCTATTAATGGATATGTTGACACACATATTTTCACCTTTTCTACCTGTCGTATTTACTGTATTAAGGACGTATATGCCTGTAACCACGGTAATGGGTAACTATAGACCTATTAATGGATATGTTGACACACATATTTTCACCTTTTCTACCTGGCGTATTTACTGTATTAAGGACGTATATACGTGTAACCACGGTAATGGGTAACTATAGACCTATTAATGGATATGTTGACACACATATTTTCACCTTTTCTACCTGTCGTATTTACTGTATTAAGGATGTATATACTTGTAACCACGGTAATGGGTAACTATAGACCTATTACTGGATATGTTGACACACATATTTTCACCTTTTCTACCTGTCGTATTTACTGTATTAAGGACGTATATGCCTGTAACCACGGTAATGGGTAACTATAGACCTATTAATGGATATGTTGACACACATATTTTCACCTTTTCTACCTGTCGTATTTACTGTATTAAGGACGTATATACTTGTAACCACGGTAATGGGTAACTATAGACCTATTAATGGATATGTTGACACACATATTTTCACCTTTTCTACCTGTCGTATTTACTGTATTAAGGACGTATATGCTTGTAACCACGGTAATGGGTAACTATAGACCTATTAATGGATATGTTAACACACATATTTTCACCTTTTCTACCTGTCGTATTTACTGTATTAAGGACGTATATACTTGTAACCACGGTAATGGGTAACTATAGACCTATTAATGGATATGCTGAAACACATATTTTCACCTTTTCTACCTGTCGTATTTACTGTATTAAGGACGTATATACTTGTAACCACGGTAATGGGTAACTATAGACCTATTAATGGATATGTTGACACACATATTTTCACATTTTCTACCTCTCGTATTTACTGTATTAAGGACGTATATACTTGTAACCACGGTAATGGGTAACTATAGACCTATTAATGGATATGTTGACACACATATTTTCACCTTTTCTACCTGGCGTATTTACTGTATTAAGGACGTATATACTTGTAACCACGGTAATGGGTAACTATAGACCTATTAATGGATATGTTGACACACACATTTTCACCTTTTCTACCTGTCGTATTTACTGTATTAAGGACGTATATACTTGTAACCACGGTAATGGGTAACAATAGACCTATTAATGGATATGTTGACACACATATTTTCACCTTTTCTACCTGTCGTATTTACTGTATTAAGGACGTATATGCTTGTAACCACGGTAATGGGTAACTATAGACCTATTAATGGATATGTTGACAGACATATTTTCACCTTTTCTACCTGTCGTATTTACTGTATTAAGGACGTATATACTTGTAACCACGGTAATGGGTAACTATAGACCTATTAATGGATATGTTAACACACATATTTTCACCTTTTCTACCTGTCGTATTTACTGTATTAAGGACGTATATACTTGTAACCACGGTAATGGGTAACTATAGACCTATTAATGGATATGCTGAAACACATATTTTCACCTTTTCTACCTGTCGTATTTACTGTATTAAGGACGTATATACTTGTAACCACGGTAATGGGTAACTATAGACCTATTAATGGATATGTTGACACACATATTTTCACATTTTCTACCTCTCGTATTTACTGTATTAAGGACGTATATACTTGTAACCACGGTAATGGGTAACTATAGACCTATTAATGGATATGTTGACACACATATTTTCACCTTTTCTACCTGGCGTATTTACTGTATTAAGGACGTATATACTTGTAACCACGGTAATGGGTAACTATAGACCTATTAATGGATATGTTGACACACATATTTTCACCTTTTCTACCTGTCGTATTTACTGTATTAAGGACGTATATACTTGTAACCACGGTAATGGGTAACTATAGACCTATTAATGGATATGTTGACACACATATTTTCACTTTTTCTACCTGGCGTATTTACTGTATTAAGGACGTATATACTTGTAACCACGGTAATGGGTAACTATAGACCTATTAATGGATATGTTGACACACATATTTTCACCTTTTCTACCTGTCGTATTTACTGTATTAAGGACGTATATACTTGTAACCACGGTAATGGGTAACTATAGACCTATTAATGGATACGTTGACACACATATTTTCACCTTTTCTACCTGTCGTATTTACTGTATTAAGGACGTATATACTTGTAACCACGGTAATGGGTAACTATAGACCTATTAATGGATATGTTGACACACATATTTTCACCTTTTCTACCAGTCGTATTTACTGTATTAAGGATGTATATACTTGTAACCACGGTAATGGGTAACTATAGACCTATTACTGGATATGTTGACACACATATTTTCACCTTTTCTACCTGGCGTATTTACTGTATTAAGGACGTATATACTTGTAACCACGGTAATGGGTAACTATAGACCTATTAATGGATATGTTGACACACATATTTTCACCTTTTCTACCTGTCGTATTTACTGTATTAAGGACGTATATACTTGTAACCACGGTAATGGGTAACTATAGACCTATTAATGGATATGCTGACACACATATTTTCACCTTTTCTACCTGTCGTATTTACTGTATTAAGGACGTATATACTTGTAACCACGGTAATGGGTAACTATAGACCTATTAATGGATATGCTGAAACACATTTTTTCACCTTTTCTACCTGTCGTATTTACTGTATTAAGGACGTATATACTTGTAACCACGGTAATGGGTAACTATAGACCTATTAATGGATATGTTGACACACATATTTTCACCTTTTCTACCTCTCGTATTTACTGTATTAAGGACGTATATACTTGTATCCACGGTAATGGGTAACTATAGACCTATTAATGGATATGTTGACACACATATTTTCACCTTTTCTACCTGGCGTATTTACTGTATTAAGGACGTATATACTTGTAACCACGGTAATGGGTAACTATAGACCTATTAATGGATATGTTGACACACATATTTTCACCTTTTCTACCTGTCGTATTTACTGTATTAAGGACGTATATACTTGTAACCACGGTAATGGGTAACTATAGACCTATTAATGGATATGTTGACACACATATTTTCACTTTTTCTACCTGGCGTATTTACTGTATTAAGGACGTATATACTTGTAACCACGGTAATGGGTAACTATAGACCTATTAATGGATATGTTGACACACATATTTTCACCTTTTCTACCTGTCGTATTTACTGTATTAAGGACGTATATACTTGTAACCACGGTAATGGGTAACTATAGACCTATTAATGGATATGTTGACACACATATTTTCACCTTTTCTACCTGTCGTATTTACTGTATTAAGGACGTATATACTTGTAACCACGGTAATGGGTAACTATAGACCTATTAATGGATATGTTGACACACATATTTTCACCTTTTCTACCTAGCGTATTTCCTTTATTAAGAACGTATATACTTGTAACCACGGTAATGGGTAATTATAGACCTATTAATGGATATGTTAACACACATTTTTTCACCTTTTCTACCTGTCGTATTTACTGTATTAAGGACGTATATACTTGTAACCACGGTAATGGGTAACTATAGACCTATTAATGGATATGCTGAAACACATATTTTCACCTTTTCTACCTGTCGTATTTACTGTATTAAGGACGTATATACTTGTAACCACGGTAATGGGTAACTATAGACCTATTAATGGTTATGTTGACATACATATTTTCACCTTTTCTACCTGGCGTATTTACTGTATTAAGGACGTATATACTTGTAACCACGGTAATGGGTAACTATAGACCTATTAATGGATATGCTGACACACATATTTTCACCTTTTCTACCTGTCGTATTTACTGTATTAAGGACGTATATACTTGTAACCACGGTAATGGGTAACTATAGACCTATTAATGGATATGCTGACACACATATTTTCACCTTTTCTACCTGTCGTATTTACTGTATTAAGGACGTATATACTTGTAACCACGGTAATGGGTAACTATAGACCTATTAATGGATACGTTGACACACATATTTTCACTTTTTCTACCTGGCGTATTTACTGTATTAAGGACGTATATACTTGTAACCACGGTAATGGGTAACTATAGACCTATTAATGGATATGTTGACACACATATTTTCACCTTTTCTACCTGTCGTATTTACTGTATTAAGGACGTATATACTTGTAACCACGGTAATGGGTAACTATAGACCTATTAATGGATATGCTGACACACATATTTTCACCTTTTCTACCTGTCGTATTTACTGTATTAAGGACGTATATACTTGTAACCACGGTAATGGGTAACTATAGACCTATTAATGGATATGCTGAAACACATTTTTTCACCTTTTCTACCTGTCGTATTTACTGTATTAAGGACGTATATACTTGTAACCACGGTAATGGGTAACTATAGACCTATTAATGGATATGTTGACACACATATTTTCACCTTTTCTACCTCTCGTATTTACTGTATTAAGGACGTATATACTTGTATCCACGGTAATGGGTAACTATAGACCTATTAATGGATATGTTGACACACATATTTTCACCTTTTCTACCTGGCGTATTTACTGTATTAAGGACGTATATACTTGTAACCACGGTAATGGGTAACTATAGACCTATTAATGGATATGTTGACACACATATTTTCACCTTTTCTACCTGTCGTATTTACTGTATTAAGGACGTATATACTTGTAACCACGGTAATGGGTAACTATAGACCTATTAATGGATATGTTGACACACATATTTTCACTTTTTCTACCTGGCGTATTTACTGTATTAAGGACGTATATACTTGTAACCACGGTAATGGGTAACTATAGACCTATTAATGGATATGTTGACACACATATTTTCACCTTTTCTACCTGTCGTATTTACTGTATTAAGGACGTATATACTTGTAACCACGGTAATGGGTAACTATAGACCTATTAATGGATATGTTGACACACATATTTTCACCTTTTCTACCTGTCGTATTTACTGTATTAAGGACGTATATACTTGTAACCACGGTAATGGGTAACTATAGACCTATTAATGGATATGTTGACACACATATTTTCACCTTTTCTACCTAGCGTATTTCCTTTATTAAGAACGTATATACTTGTAACCACGGTAATGGGTAATTATAGACCTATTAATGGATATGTTAACACACATATTTTCACCTTTTCTACCTGTCGTATTTACTGTATTAAGGACGTATATACTTGTAACCACGGTAATGGGTAACTATAGACCTATTAATGGATATGCTGAAACACATATTTTCACCTTTTCTACCTGTCGTATTTACTGTATTAAGGACGTATATACTTGTAACCACGGTAATGGGTAACTATAGACCTATTAATGGTTATGTTGACATACATATTTTCACCTTTTCTACCTGGCGTATTTACTGTATTAAGGACGTATATACTTGTAACCACGGTAATGGGTAACTATAGACCTATTAATGGATATGCTGACACACATATTTTCACCTTTTCTACCTGTCGTATTTACTGTATTAAGGACGTATATACTTGTAACCACGGTAATGGGTAACTATAGACCTATTAATGGATACGTTGACACACATATTTTCACCTTTTCTACCTGTCGTATTTACTGTATTAAGGACGTATATACTTGTAACCACGGTAATGGGTAACTATAGACCTATTAATGGATATGTTGACACACATATTTTCACCTTTTCTACCTGTCGTATTTACTGTATTAAGGACGTATATACTTGTAACCACGGTAATGGGTAACTATAGACCTATTACTGGATATGTTGACACACATATCTTCACCTTTTCTACCTGTCGTATTTACTGTATTAAGGACGTATATACTTGTAACCACGGTAATGGGTAACTATAGACCTATTAATGGATATGTTGACACACATATTTTCACCTTTTCTACCTGTCGTATTTACTGTATTAAGGACGTATATGCCTGTAACCACGGTAATGGGTAACTATAGACCTATTAATGGATATGTTGACACACATATTTTCACCTTTTCTACCTGGCGTATTTACTGTATTAAGGACGTATATACGTGTAACCACGGTAATGGGTAACTATAGACCTATTAATGGATATGTTGACACACATATTTTCACCTTTTCTACCTGTCGTATTTACTGTATTAAGGATGTATATACTTGTAACCACGGTAATGGGTAACTATAGACCTATTACTGGATATGTTGACACACATATTTTCACCTTTTCTACCTGTCGTATTTACTGTATTAAGGACGTATATGCCTGTAACCACGGTAATGGGTAACTATAGACCTATTAATGGATATGTTGACACACATATTTTCACCTTTTCTACCTGTCGTATTTACTGTATTAAGGACGTATATACTTGTAACCACGGTAATGGGTAACTATAGACCTATTAATGGATATGTTGACACACATATTTTCACCTTTTCTACCTGTCGTATTTACTGTATTAAGGACGTATATGCTTGTAACCACGGTAATGGGTAACTATAGACCTATTAATGGATATGTTGACAGACATATTTTCACCTTTTCTACCTGTCGTATTTACTGTATTAAGGACGTATATACTTGTAACCACGGTAATGGGTAACTATAGACCTATTAATGGATATGTTAACACACATATTTTCACCTTTTCTACCTGTCGTATTTACTGTATTAAGGACGTATATACTTGTAACCACGGTAATGGGTAACTATAGACCTATTAATGGATATGCTGAAACACATATTTTCACCTTTTCTACCTGTCGTATTTACTGTATTAAGGACGTATATACTTGTAACCACGGTAATGGGTAACTATAGACCTATTAATGGATATGTTGACACACATATTTTCACATTTTCTACCTCTCGTATTTACTGTATTAAGGACGTATATACTTGTAACCACGGTAATGGGTAACTATAGACCTATTAATGGATATGTTGACACACATATTTTCACCTTTTCTACCTGGCGTATTTACTGTATTAAGGACGTATATACTTGTAACCACGGTAATGGGTAACTATAGACCTATTAATGGATATGTTGACACACACATTTTCACCTTTTCTACCTGTCGTATTTACTGTATTAAGGACGTATATACTTGTAACCACGGTAATGGGTAACTATAGACCTATTAATGGATATGTTGACACACATATTTTCACCTTTTCTACCTGTCGTATTTACTGTATTAAGGACGTATATGCTTGTAACCACGGTAATGGGTAACTATAGACCTATTAATGGATATGTTGACAGACATATTTTCACCTTTTCTACCTGTCGTATTTACTGTATTAAGGACGTATATACTTGTAACCACGGTAATGGGTAACTATAGACCTATTAATGGATATGTTAACACACATATTTTCACCTTTTCTACCTGTCGTATTTACTGTATTAAGGACGTATATACTTGTAACCACGGTAATGGGTAACTATAGACCTATTAATGGATATGCTGAAACACATATTTTCACCTTTTCTACCTGTCGTATTTACTGTATTAAGGACGTATATACTTGTAACCACGGTAATGGGTAACTATAGACCTATTAATGGATATGTTGACACACATATTTTCACATTTTCTACCTCTCGTATTTACTGTATTAAGGACGTATATACTTGTAACCACGGTAATGGGTAACAATAGACCTATTAATGGATATGTTGACACACATATTTTCACCTTTTCTACCTGTCGTATTTACTGTATTAAGGACGTATATGCTTGTAACCACGGTAATGGGTAACTATAGACCTATTAATGGATATGTTGACAGACATATTTTCACCTTTTCTACCTGTCGTATTTACTGTATTAAGGACGTATATACTTGTAACCACGGTAATGGGTAACTATAGACCTATTAATGGATATGTTAACACACATATTTTCACCTTTTCTACCTGTCGTATTTACTGTATTAAGGACGTATATACTTGTAACCACGGTAATGGGTAACTATAGACCTATTAATGGATATGCTGAAACACATATTTTCACCTTTTCTACCTGTCGTATTTACTGTATTAAGGACGTATATACTTGTAACCACGGTAATGGGTAACTATAGACCTATTAATGGATATGTTGACACACATATTTTCACATTTTCTACCTCTCGTATTTACTGTATTAAGGACGTATATACTTGTAACCACGGTAATGGGTAACTATAGACCTATTAATGGATATGTTGACACACATATTTTCACCTTTTCTACCTGGCGTATTTACTGTATTAAGGACGTATATACTTGTAACCACGGTAATGGGTAACTATAGACCTATTAATGGATATGTTGACACACATATTTTCACCTTTTCTACCTGTCGTATTTACTGTATTAAGGACGTATATACTTGTAACCACGGTAATGGGTAACTATAGACCTATTAATGGATATGTTGACACACATATTTTCACTTTTTCTACCTGGCGTATTTACTGTATTAAGGACGTATATACTTGTAACCACGGTAATGGGTAACTATAGACCTATTAATGGATATGTTGACACACATATTTTCACCTTTTCTACCTGTCGTATTTACTGTATTAAGGACGTATATACTTGTAACCACGGTAATGGGTAACTATAGACCTATTAATGGATACGTTGACACACATATTTTCACCTTTTCTACCTGTCGTATTTACTGTATTAAGGACGTATATACTTGTAACCACGGTAATGGGTAACTATAGACCTATTAATGGATATGTTGACACACATATTTTCACCTTTTCTACCAGTCGTATTTACTGTATTAAGGATGTATATACTTGTAACCACGGTAATGGGTAACTATAGACCTATTACTGGATATGTTGACACACATATTTTCACCTTTTCTACCTGTCGTATTTACTGTATTAAGGACGTATATACTTGTAACCACGGTAATGGGTAACTATAGACCTATTAATGGATACGTTGACACACATATTTTCACTTTTTCTACCTGGCGTATTTACTGTATTAAGGACGTATATACTTGTAACCACGGTAATGGGTAACTATAGACCTATTAATGGATATGTTGACACACATATTTTCACCTTTTCTACCTGTCGTATTTACTGTATTAAGGACGTATATACTTGTAACCACGGTAATGGGTAACTATAGACCTATTAATGGATATGCTGACACACATATTTTCACCTTTTCTACCTGTCGTATTTACTGTATTAAGGACGTATATACTTGTAACCACGGTAATGGGTAACTATAGACCTATTAATGGATATGCTGAAACACATTTTTTCACCTTTTCTACCTGTCGTATTTACTGTATTAAGGACGTATATACTTGTAACCACGGTAATGGGTAACAATAGACCTATTAATGGATATGTTGACACACATATTTTCACCTTTTCTACCTCTCGTATTTACTGTATTAAGGACGTATATACTTGTATCCACGGTAATGGGTAACTATAGACCTATTAATGGATATGTTGACACACATATTTTCACCTTTTCTACCTGGCGTATTTACTGTATTAAGGACGTATATACTTGTAACCACGGTAATGGGTAACTATAGACCTATTAATGGATATGTTGACACACATATTTTCACCTTTTCTACCTGTCGTATTTACTGTATTAAGGACGTATATACTTGTAACCACGGTAATGGGTAACTATAGACCTATTAATGGATATGTTGACACACATATTTTCACTTTTTCTACCTGGCGTATTTACTGTATTAAGGACGTATATACTTGTAACCACGGTAATGGGTAACTATAGACCTATTAATGGATATGTTGACACACATATTTTCACCTTTTCTACCTGTCGTATTTACTGTATTAAGGACGTATATACTTGTAACCACGGTAATGGGTAACTATAGACCTATTAATGGATATGTTGACACACATATTTTCACCTTTTCTACCTGTCGTATTTACTGTATTAAGGACGTATATACTTGTAACCACGGTAATGGGTAACTATAGACCTATTAATGGATATGTTGACACACATATTTTCACCTTTTCTACCTAGCGTATTTCCTTTATTAAGGACGTATATACTTGTAACCACGGTAATGGGTAATTATAGACCTATTAATGGATATGTTAACACACATATTTTCACCTTTTCTACCTGTCGTATTTACTGTATTAAGGACGTATATACTTGTAACCACGGTAATGGGTAACTATAGACCTATTAATGGATATGCTGAAACACATATTTTCACCTTTTCTACCTGTCGTATTTACTGTATTAAGGACGTATATACTTGTAACCACGGTAATGGGTAACTATAGACCTATTAATGGTTATGTTGACATACATATTTTCACCTTTTCTACCTGGCGTATTTACTGTATTAAGGACGTATATACTTGTAACCACGGTAATGGGTAACTATAGACCTATTAATGGATATGCTGACACACATATTTTCACCTTTTCTACCTGTCGTATTTACTGTATTAAGGACGTATATACTTGTAACCACGGTAATGGGTAACTATAGACCTATTAATGGATATGCTGACACACATATTTTCACCTTTTCTACCTGTCGTATTTACTGTATTAAGGACGTATATACTTGTAACCACGGTAATGGGTAACTATAGACCTATTAATGGATACGTTGACACACATATTTTCACTTTTTCTACCTGGCGTATTTACTGTATTAAGGACGTATATACTTGTAACCACGGTAATGGGTAACTATAGACCTATTAATGGATATGTTGACACACATATTTTCACCTTTTCTACCTGTCGTATTTACTGTATTAAGGACGTATATACTTGTAACCACGGTAATGGGTAACTATAGACCTATTAATGGATATGCTGACACACATATTTTCACCTTTTCTACCTGTCGTATTTACTGTATTAAGGACGTATATACTTGTAACCACGGTAATGGGTAACTATAGACCTATTAATGGATATGCTGAAACACATTTTTTCACCTTTTCTACCTGTCGTATTTACTGTATTAAGGACGTATATACTTGTAACCACGGTAATGGGTAACTATAGACCTATTAATGGATATGTTGACACACATATTTTCACCTTTTCTACCTCTCGTATTTACTGTATTAAGGACGTATATACTTGTATCCACGGTAATGGGTAACTATAGACCTATTAATGGATATGTTGACACACATATTTTCACCTTTTCTACCTGGCGTATTTACTGTATTAAGGACGTATATACTTGTAACCACGGTAATGGGTAACTATAGACCTATTAATGGATATGTTGACACACATATTTTCACATTTTCTACCTCTCGTATTTACTGTATTAAGGACGTATATACTTGTAACCACGGTAATGGGTAACAATAGACCTATTAATGGATATGTTGACACACATATTTTCACCTTTTCTACCTGTCGTATTTACTGTATTAAGGACGTATATGCTTGTAACCACGGTAATGGGTAACTATAGACCTATTAATGGATATGTTGACAGACATATTTTCACCTTTTCTACCTGTCGTATTTACTGTATTAAGGACGTATATACTTGTAACCACGGTAATGGGTAACTATAGACCTATTAATGGATATGTTAACACACATATTTTCACCTTTTCTACCTGTCGTATTTACTGTATTAAGGACGTATATACTTGTAACCACGGTAATGGGTAACTATAGACCTATTAATGGATATGCTGAAACACATATTTTCACCTTTTCTACCTGTCGTATTTACTGTATTAAGGACGTATATACTTGTAACCACGGTAATGGGTAACTATAGACCTATTAATGGATATGTTGACACACATATTTTCACATTTTCTACCTCTCGTATTTACTGTATTAAGGACGTATATACTTGTAACCACGGTAATGGGTAACTATAGACCTATTAATGGATATGTTGACACACATATTTTCACCTTTTCTACCTGGCGTATTTACTGTATTAAGGACGTATATACTTGTAACCACGGTAATGGGTAACTATAGACCTATTAATGGATATGTTGACACACATATTTTCACCTTTTCTACCTGTCGTATTTACTGTATTAAGGACGTATATACTTGTAACCACGGTAATGGGTAACTATAGACCTATTAATGGATATGTTGACACACATATTTTCACTTTTTCTACCTGGCGTATTTACTGTATTAAGGACGTATATACTTGTAACCACGGTAATGGGTAACTATAGACCTATTAATGGATATGTTGACACACATATTTTCACCTTTTCTACCTGTCGTATTTACTGTATTAAGGACGTATATACTTGTAACCACGGTAATGGGTAACTATAGACCTATTAATGGATACGTTGACACACATATTTTCACCTTTTCTACCTGTCGTATTTACTGTATTAAGGACGTATATACTTGTAACCACGGTAATGGGTAACTATAGACCTATTAATGGATATGTTGACACACATATTTTCACCTTTTCTACCAGTCGTATTTACTGTATTAAGGATGTATATACTTGTAACCACGGTAATGGGTAACTATAGACCTATTACTGGATATGTTGACACACATATTTTCACCTTTTCTACCTGTCGTATTTACTGTATTAAGGACGTATATACTTGTAACCACGGTAATGGGTAACTATAGACCTATTAATGGATACGTTGACACACATATTTTCACTTTTTCTACCTGGCGTATTTACTGTATTAAGGACGTATATACTTGTAACCACGGTAATGGGTAACTATAGACCTATTAATGGATATGTTGACACACATATTTTCACCTTTTCTACCTGTCGTATTTACTGTATTAAGGACGTATATACTTGTAACCACGGTAATGGGTAACTATAGACCTATTAATGGATATGCTGACACACATATTTTCACCTTTTCTACCTGTCGTATTTACTGTATTAAGGACGTATATACTTGTAACCACGGTAATGGGTAACTATAGACCTATTAATGGATATGCTGAAACACATTTTTTCACCTTTTCTACCTGTCGTATTTACTGTATTAAGGACGTATATACTTGTAACCACGGTAATGGGTAACAATAGACCTATTAATGGATATGTTGACACACATATTTTCACCTTTTCTACCTCTCGTATTTACTGTATTAAGGACGTATATACTTGTATCCACGGTAATGGGTAACTATAGACCTATTAATGGATATGTTGACACACATATTTTCACCTTTTCTACCTGGCGTATTTACTGTATTAAGGACGTATATACTTGTAACCACGGTAATGGGTAACTATAGACCTATTAATGGATATGTTGACACACATATTTTCACCTTTTCTACCTGTCGTATTTACTGTATTAAGGACGTATATACTTGTAACCACGGTAATGGGTAACTATAGACCTATTAATGGATATGTTGACACACATATTTTCACTTTTTCTACCTGGCGTATTTACTGTATTAAGGACGTATATACTTGTAACCACGGTAATGGGTAACTATAGACCTATTAATGGATATGTTGACACACATATTTTCACCTTTTCTACCTGTCGTATTTACTGTATTAAGGACGTATATACTTGTAACCACGGTAATGGGTAACTATAGACCTATTAATGGATATGTTGACACACATATTTTCACCTTTTCTACCTGTCGTATTTACTGTATTAAGGACGTATATACTTGTAACCACGGTAATGGGTAACTATAGACCTATTAATGGATATGTTGACACACATATTTTCACCTTTTCTACCTAGCGTATTTCCTTTATTAAGGACGTATATACTTGTAACCACGGTAATGGGTAATTATAGACCTATTAATGGATATGTTAACACACATATTTTCACCTTTTCTACCTGTCGTATTTACTGTATTAAGGACGTATATACTTGTAACCACGGTAATGGGTAACTATAGACCTATTAATGGATATGCTGAAACACATATTTTCACCTTTTCTACCTGTCGTATTTACTGTATTAAGGACGTATATACTTGTAACCACGGTAATGGGTAACTATAGACCTATTAATGGTTATGTTGACATACATATTTTCACCTTTTCTACCTGGCGTATTTACTGTATTAAGGACGTATATACTTGTAACCACGGTAATGGGTAACTATAGACCTATTAATGGATATGCTGACACACATATTTTCACCTTTTCTACCTGTCGTATTTACTGTATTAAGGACGTATATACTTGTAACCACGGTAATGGGTAACTATAGACCTATTAATGGATATGCTGACACACATATTTTCACCTTTTCTACCTGTCGTATTTACTGTATTAAGGACGTATATACTTGTAACCACGGTAATGGGTAACTATAGACCTATTAATGGATACGTTGACACACATATTTTCACTTTTTCTACCTGGCGTATTTACTGTATTAAGGACGTATATACTTGTAACCACGGTAATGGGTAACTATAGACCTATTAATGGATATGTTGACACACATATTTTCACCTTTTCTACCTGTCGTATTTACTGTATTAAGGACGTATATACTTGTAACCACGGTAATGGGTAACTATAGACCTATTAATGGATATGCTGACACACATATTTTCACCTTTTCTACCTGTCGTATTTACTGTATTAAGGACGTATATACTTGTAACCACGGTAATGGGTAACTATAGACCTATTAATGGATATGCTGAAACACATTTTTTCACCTTTTCTACCTGTCGTATTTACTGTATTAAGGACGTATATACTTGTAACCACGGTAATGGGTAACTATAGACCTATTAATGGATATGTTGACACACATATTTTCACCTTTTCTACCTCTCGTATTTACTGTATTAAGGACGTATATACTTGTATCCACGGTAATGGGTAACTATAGACCTATTAATGGATATGTTGACACACATATTTTCACCTTTTCTACCTGGCGTATTTACTGTATTAAGGACGTATATACTTGTAACCACGGTAATGGGTAACTATAGACCTATTAATGGATATGTTGACACACATATTTTCACCTTTTCTACCTGTCGTATTTACTGTATTAAGGACGTATATACTTGTAACCACGGTAATGGGTAACTATAGACCTATTAATGGATATGTTGACACACATATTTTCACTTTTTCTACCTGGCGTATTTACTGTATTAAGGACGTATATACTTGTAACTACGGTAATGGGTAACTATAGACCTATTAATGGATATGTTGACACACATATTTTCACCTTTTCTACCTGTCGTATTTACTGTATTAAGGACGTATATACTTGTAACCACGGTAATGGGTAACTATAGACCTATTAATGGATATGTTGACACACATATTTTCACCTTTTCTACCTGTCGTATTTACTGTATTAAGGACGTATATACTTGTAACCACGGTAATGGGTAACTATAGACCTATTAATGGATATGTTGACACACATATTTTCACCTTTTCTACCTAGCGTATTTCCTTTATTAAGAACGTATATACTTGTAACCACGGTAATGGGTAATTATAGACCTATTAATGGATATGTTAACACACATATTTTCACCTTTTCTACCTGTCGTATTTACTGTATTAAGGACGTATATACTTGTAACCACGGTAATGGGTAACTATAGACCTATTAATGGATATGCTGAAACACATATTTTCACCTTTTCTACCTGTCGTATTTACTGTATTAAGGACGTATATACTTGTAACCACGGTAATGGGTAACTATAGACCTATTAATGGTTATGTTGACATACATATTTTCACCTTTTCTACCTGGCGTATTTACTGTATTAAGGACGTATATACTTGTAACCACGGTAATGGGTAACTATAGACCTATTAATGGATATGCTGACACACATATTTTCACCTTTTCTACCTGTCGTATTTACTGTATTAAGGACGTATATACTTGTAACCACGGTAATGGGTAACTATAGACCTATTAATGGATATGCTGACACACATATTTTCACCTTTTCTACCTGTCGTATTTACTGTATTAAGGACGTATATACTTGTAACCACGGTAATGGGTAACTATAGACCTATTAATGGATACGTTGACACACATATTTTCACTTTTTCTACCTGGCGTATTTACTGTATTAAGGACGTATATACTTGTAACCACGGTAATGGGTAACTATAGACCTATTAATGGATATGTTGACACACATATTTTCACCTTTTCTACCTCTCGTATTTACTGTATTAAGGACGTATATACTTGTATCCACGGTAATGGGTAACTATAGACCTATTAATGGATATGTTGACACACATATTTTCACCTTTTCTACCTGGCGTATTTACTGTATTAAGGACGTATATACTTGTAACCACGGTAATGGGTAACTATAGACCTATTAATGGATATGTTGACACACATATTTTCACCTTTTCTACCTGTCGTATTTACTGTATTAAGGACGTATATACTTGTAACCACGGTAATGGGTAACTATAGACCTATTAATGGATATGTTGACACACATATTTTCACTTTTTCTACCTGGCGTATTTACTGTATTAAGGACGTATATACTTGTAACCACGGTAATGGGTAACTATAGACCTATTAATGGATATGTTGACACACATATTTTCACCTTTTCTACCTGTCGTATTTACTGTATTAAGGACGTATATACTTGTAACCACGGTAATGGGTAACTATAGACCTATTAATGGATATGTTGACACACATATTTTCACCTTTTCTACCTGTCGTATTTACTGTATTAAGGACGTATATACTTGTAACCACGGTAATGGGTAACTATAGACCTATTAATGGATATGTTGACACACATATTTTCACCTTTTCTACCTAGCGTATTTCCTTTATTAAGAACGTATATACTTGTAACCACGGTAATGGGTAATTATAGACCTATTAATGGATATGTTAACACACATATTTTCACCTTTTCTACCTGTCGTATTTACTGTATTAAGGACGTATATACTTGTAACCACGGTAATGGGTAACTATAGACCTATTAATGGATATGCTGAAACACATATTTTCACCTTTTCTACCTGTCGTATTTACTGTATTAAGGACGTATATACTTGTAACCACGGTAATGGGTAACTATAGACCTATTAATGGTTATGTTGACATACATATTTTCACCTTTTCTACCTGGCGTATTTACTGTATTAAGGACGTATATACTTGTAACCACGGTAATGGGTAACTATAGACCTATTAATGGATATGCTGACACACATATTTTCACCTTTTCTACCTGTCGTATTTACTGTATTAAGGACGTATATACTTGTAACCACGGTAATGGGTAACTATAGACCTATTAATGGATATGCTGACACACATATTTTCACCTTTTCTACCTGTCGTATTTACTGTATTAAGGACGTATATACTTGTAACCACGGTAATGGGTAACTATAGACCTATTAATGGATACGTTGACACACATATTTTCACTTTTTCTACCTGGCGTATTTACTGTATTAAGGACGTATATACTTGTAACCACGGTAATGGGTAACTATAGACCTATTAATGGATATGTTGACACACATATTTTCACCTTTTCTACCTGTCGTATTTACTGTATTAAGGACGTATATACTTGTAACCACGGTAATGGGTAACTATAGACCTATTAATGGATATGCTGACACACATATTTTCACCTTTTCTACCTGTCGTATTTACTGTATTAAGGACGTATATACTTGTAACCACGGTAATGGGTAACTATAGACCTATTAATGGATATGCTGAAACACATTTTTTCACCTTTTCTACCTGTCGTATTTACTGTATTAAGGACGTATATACTTGTAACCACGGTAATGGGTAACTATAGACCTATTAATGGATATGTTGACACACATATTTTCACCTTTTCTACCTCTCGTATTTACTGTATTAAGGACGTATATACTTGTATCCACGGTAATGGGTAACTATAGACCTATTAATGGATATGTTGACACACATATTTTCACCTTTTCTACCTGGCGTATTTACTGTATTAAGGACGTATATACTTGTAACCACGGTAATGGGTAACTATAGACCTATTAATGGATATGTTGACACACATATTTTCACCTTTTCTACCTGTCGTATTTACTGTATTAAGGACGTATATACTTGTAACCACGGTAATGGGTAACTATAGACCTATTAATGGATATGTTGACACACATATTTTCACTTTTTCTACCTGGCGTATTTACTGTATTAAGGACGTATATACTTGTAACCACGGTAATGGATAACTATAGACCTATTAATGGATATGTTGACACACATATTTTCACCTTTTCTACCTGTCGTATTTACTGTATTAAGGACGTATATACTTGTAACCACGGTAATGGGTAACTATAGACCTATTAATGGATATGTTGACACACATATTTTCACCTTTTCTACCTGTCGTATTTACTGTATTAAGGACGTATATACTTGTAACCACGGTAATGGGTAATTATAGACCTATTAATGGATATGTTAACACACATATTTTCACCTTTTCTACCTGTCGTATTTACTGTATTAAGGACGTATATACTTGTAACCACGGTAATGGGTAACTATAGACCTATTAATGGATATGCTGAAACACATATTTTCACCTTTTCTACCTGTCGTATTTACTGTATTAAGGACGTATATACTTGTAACCACGGTAATGGGTAACTATAGACCTATTAATGGTTATGTTGACATACATATTTTCACCTTTTCTACCTGGCGTATTTACTGTATTAAGGACGTATATACTTGTAACCACGGTAATGGGTAACTATAGACCTATTAATGGATATGCTGACACACATATTTTCACCTTTTCTACCTGTCGTATTTACTGTATTAAGGACGTATATACTTGTAACCACGGTAATGGGTAACTATAGACCTATTAATGGATATGCTGACACACATATTTTCACCTTTTCTACCTGTCGTATTTACTGTATTAAGGACGTATATACTTGTAACCACGGTAATGGGTAACTATAGACCTATTAATGGATACGTTGACACACATATTTTCACCTTTTCTACCTGGCGTATTTACTGTATTAAGGACGTATATACTTGTAACCACGGTAATGGGTAACTATAGACCTATTAATGGATATGTTGACACACATATTTTCACCTTTTCTACCTGTCGTATTTACTGTATTAAGGACGTATATACTTGTAACCACGGTAATGGGTAACTATAGACCTATTACTGGATATGTTGACACACATATTTTCACCTTTTCTACCTGTCGTATTTACTGTATTAAGGACGTATATACTTGTAACCACGGTAATGGGTAACTATAGACCTATTAATGGATATGTTGACACACATATTTTCACCTTTTCTACCTGTCGTATTTACTGTATTAAGGACGTATATGCCTGTAACCACGGTAATGGGTAACAATAGACCTATTAATGGATATGTTGACACACATATTTTCACCTTTTCTACCTGGCGTATTTACTGTATTAAGGACGTATATACGTGTAACCACGGTAATGGGTAACTATAGACCTATTAATGGATATGTTGACACACATATTTTCACCTTTTCTACCTGTCGTATTTACTGTATTAAGGATGTATATACTTGTAACCACGGTAATGGGTAACTATAGACCTATTACTGGATATGTTGACACACATATTTTCACCTTTTCTACCTGTCGTATTTACTGTATTAAGGACGTATATGCCTGTAACCACGGTAATGGGTAACTATAGACCTATTAATGGATATGTTGACACACATATTTTCACCTTTTCTACCTGTCGTATTTACTGTATTAAGGACGTATATACTTGTAACCACGGTAATGGGTAACTATAGACCTATTAATGGATATGTTGACACACATATTTTCACCTTTTCTACCTGTCGTATTTACTGTATTAAGGACGTATATGCTTGTAACCACGGTAATGGGTAACTATAGACCTATTAATGGATATGTTGACAGACATATTTTCACCTTTTCTACCTGTCGTATTTACTGTATTAAGGACGTATATACTTGTAACCACGGTAATGGGTAACTATAGACCTATTAATGGATATGTTAACACACATATTTTCACCTTTTCTACCTGTCGTATTTACTGTATTAAGGACGTATATACTTGTAACCACGGTAATGGGTAACTATAGACCTATTAATGGATATGCTGAAACACATATTTTCACCTTTTCTACCTGTCGTATTTACTGTATTAAGGACGTATATACTTGTAACCACGGTAATGGGTAACTATAGACCTATTAATGGATATGTTGACACACATATTTTCACATTTTCTACCTCTCGTATTTACTGTATTAAGGACGTATATACTTGTAACCACGGTAATGGGTAACTATAGACCTATTAATGGATATGTTGACACACATATTTTCACCTTTTCTACCTGGCGTATTTACTGTATTAAGGACGTATATACTTGTAACCACGGTAATGGGTAACTATAGACCTATTAATGGATATGTTGACACACACATTTTCACCTTTTCTACCTGTCGTATTTACTGTATTAAGGACGTATATACTTGTAACCACGGTAATGGGTAACTATAGACCTATTAATGGATATGTTGACACACATATTTTCACCTTTTCTACCTGTCGTATTTACTGTATTAAGGACGTATATGCTTGTAACCACGGTAATGGGTAACAATAGACCTATTAATGGATATGTTGACAGACATATTTTCACCTTTTCTACCTGTCGTATTTACTGTATTAAGGACGTATATACTTGTAACCACGGTAATGGGTAACTATAGACCTATTAATGGATATGTTAACACACATATTTTCACCTTTTCTACCTGTCGTATTTACTGTATTAAGGACGTATATACTTGTAACCACGGTAATGGGTAACTATAGACCTATTAATGGATATGCTGAAACACATATTTTCACCTTTTCTACCTGTCGTATTTACTGTATTAAGGACGTATATACTTGTAACCACGGTAATGGGTAACTATAGACCTATTAATGGATATGTTGACACACATATTTTCACATTTTCTACCTCTCGTATTTACTGTATTAAGGACGTATATACTTGTAACCACGGTAATGGGTAACTATAGACCTATTAATGGATATGTTGACACACATATTTTCACCTTTTCTACCTGGCGTATTTACTGTATTAAGGACGTATATACTTGTAACCACGGTAATGGGTAACTATAGACCTATTAATGGATATGTTGACACACATATTTTCACCTTTTCTACCTGTCGTATTTACTGTATTAAGGACGTATATACTTGTAACAACGGTAATGGGTAACTATAGACCTATTAATGGATATGTTGACACACATATTTTCACTTTTTCTACCTGGCGTATTTACTGTATTAAGGACGTATATACTTGTAACCACGGTAATGGGTAACTATAGACCTATTAATGGATATGTTGACACACATATTTTCACCTTTTCTACCTGTCGTATTTACTGTATTAAGGACGTATATACTTGTAACCACGGTAATGGGTAACTATAGACCTATTAATGGATATGTTGACACACATATTTTCACCTTTTCTACCTAGCGTATTTCCTGTATTAAGAACGTATATACGTGTAACCACGGTAATGGGTAATTATAGACCTATTAATGGATATGTTAACACACATATTTTCACCTTTTCTACCTGTCGTATTTACTGTATTAAGGACGTATATACTTGTAACCACGGTAATGGGTAACTATAGACCTATTAATGGATACGTTGACACACATATTTTCACTTTTTCTACCTGGCGTATTTACTGTATTAAGGACGTATATACTTGTAACCACGGTAATGGGTAACTATAGACCTATTAATGGATATGTTGACACACATATTTTCACCTTTTCTACCTGTCGTATTTACTGTATTAAGGACGTATATACTTGTAACCACGGTAATGGGTAACTATAGACCTATTAATGGATATGCTGACACACATATTTTCACCTTTTCTACCTGTCGTATTTACTGTATTAAGGACGTATATACTTGTAACCACGGTAATGGGTAACTATAGACCTATTAATGGATATGTTGACACACATATTTTCACCTTTTCTACCTCTCGTATTTACTGTATTAAGGACGTATATACTTGTAACCACGGTAATGGGTAACTATAGACCTATTAATGGATATGTTGACACACATATTTTCACCTTTTCTACCTGGCGTATTTACTGTATTAAGGACGTATATACTTGTAACCACGGTAATGGGTAACTATAGACCTATTAATGGATATGTTGACACACATATTTTCACCTTTTCTACCTGTCGTATTTACTGTATTAAGGACGTATATACTTGTAACCACGGTAATGGGTAACTATAGACCTATTAATGGATATGTTGACACACATATTTTCACTTTTTCTACCTGGCGTATTTACTGTATTAAGGACGTATATACTTGTAACCACGGTAATGGGTAACTATAGACCTATTAATGGATATGTTGACACACATATTTTCACCTTTTCTACCTGTCGTATTTACTGTATTAAGGACTATATACTTGTAACCACGGTAATGGGTAACTATAGACCTATTAATGGATATGTTGACACACATATTTTCACGTTTTCTACCTGTCGTATTTACTGTATTAAGGACGTATATACTTGTAACCACGGTAATGGGTAACTATAGACCTATTAATGGATATGTTGACACACATATTTTCACCTTTTCTACCTAGCGTATTTCCTGTATTAAGAACGTATATACTTGTAACCACGGTAATGGGTAATTATAGACCTATTAATGGATATGTTAACACACATATTTTCACCTTTTCTACCTGTCGTATTTACTGTATTAAGGACGTATATACTTGTAACCACGGTAATGGGTAACTATAGACCTATTAATGGATATGCTGAAACACATATTTTCACCTTTTCTACCTGTCGTATTTACTGTATTAAGGACGTATATACTTGTAACCACGGTAATGGGTAACTATAGACCTATTAATGGTTATGTTGACATACATATTTTCACCTTTTCTACCTGGCGTATTTACTGTATTAAGGACGTATATACTTGTAACCACGGTAATGGGTAACTATAGACCTATTAATGGATATGCTGACACACATATTTTCACCTTTTCTACCTGTCGTATTTACTGTATTAAGGACGTATATACTTGTAACCACGGTAATGGGTAACTATAGACCTATTAATGGATATGCTGACACACATATTTTCACCTTTTCTACCTGTCGTATTTACTGTATTAAGGACGTATATACTTGTAACCACGGTAATGGGTAACTATAGACCTATTAATGGATACGTTGACACACATATTTTCACCTTTTCTACCTGTCGTATTTACTGTATTAAGGACGTATATACTTGTAACCACGGTAATGGGTAACTATAGACCTATTAATGGATATGTTGACACACATATTTTCACCTTTTCTACCTGTCATATTTACTGTATTAAGGATGTATATACTTGTAACCACGGTAATGGGTAACTATAGACCTATTACTGGATATGTTGACACACATATTTTCACCTTTTCTACCTGTCGTATTTACTGTATTAAGGACGTATATACTTGTAACCACGGTAATGGGTAACTATAGACCTATTAATGGATACGTTGACACACATATTTTCACTTTTTCTACCTGGCGTATTTACTGTATTAAGGACGTATATACTTGTAACCACGGTAATGGGTAACTATAGACCTATTAATGGATATGTTGACACACATATTTTCACCTTTTCTACCTGTCGTATTTACTGTATTAAGGACGTATATGCCTGTAACCACGGTAATGGGTAACTATAGACCTATTAATGGATATGTTGACACACATATTTTCACCTTTTCTACCTGGCGTATTTACTGTATTAAGGACGTATATACTTGTAACCACGGTAATGGGTAACTATAGACCTATTAATGGATATGTTGACACACATATTTTCACCTTTTCTACCTGTCGTATTTACTGTATTAAGGATGTATATACTTGTAACCACGGTAATGGGTAACTATAGACCTATTACTGGATATGTTGACACACATATTTTCACCTTTTCTACCTGTCGTATTTACTGTATTAAGGACGTATATGCTTGTAACCACGGTAATGGGTAACTATAGACCTATTACTGGATATGTTGACACACATATTTTCACCTTTTCTACCTGTCGTATTTACTGTATTAAGGACGTATATACTTGTAACCACGGTAATGGGTAACTATAGACCTATTAATGGATATGTTGACACACATATTTTCACCTTTTCTACCTGTCGTATTTACTGTATTAAGGACGTATATGCTTGTAACCACGGTAATGGGTAACTATAGACCTATTAATGGATATGTTGACACACATATTTTCACCTTTTCTACCTGTCGTATTTACTGTATTAAGGACGTATATACTTGTAACCACGGTAATGGGTAACTATAGACCTATTAATGGATATGTTAACACACATATTTTCACCTTTTCTACCTGTCGTATTTACTGTATTAAGGACGTATATACTTGTAACCACGGTAATGGGTAACTATAGACCTATTAATGGATATGCTGAAACACATATTTTCACCTTTTCTACCTGTCGTATTTACTGTATTAAGGACGTATATACTTGTAACCACGGTAATGGGTAACTATAGACCTATTAATGGATATGTTGACACACATATTTTCACCTTTTCTACCTCTCGTATTTACTGTATTAAGGACGTATATACTTGTAACCACGGTAATGGGTAACTATAGACCTATTAATGGATATGTTGACACACATATTTTCACCTTTTCTACCTGTCGTATTTACTGTATTAAGGACGTATATACTTGTAACCACGGTAATGGGTAACTATAGACCTATTAATGGATATGTTGACACACATATTTTCACCTTTTCTACCTGTCGTATTTACTGTATTAAGGACGTATATACTTGTAACCACGGTAATGGGTAACTATAGACCTATTAATGGATATGTTGACACACATATTTTCACTTTTTCTACCTGGCGTATTTACTGTATTAAGGACGTATATACTTGTAACCACGGTAATGGGTAACTATAGACCTATTAATGGATATGTTGACACACATATTTTCACCTTTTCTACCTGTCGTATTTACTGTATTAAGGACGTATATACTTGTAACCACGGTAATGGGTAACTATAGACCTATTAATGGATATGTTGACACACATATTTTCACCTTTTCTACCTAGCGTGTTTCCTGTATTAAGAACGTATATACTTGTAACCACGGTAATGGGTAATTATAGACCTATTAATGGATATGTTAACACACATATTTTCACCTTTTCTACCTGTCGTATTTACTGTATTAAGGACGTATATACTTGTAACCACGGTAATGGGTAACTATAGACCTATTAATGGATATGCTGAAACACATATTTTCACCTTTTCTACCTGTCGTATTTACTGTATTAAGGACGTATATACTTGTAACCACGGTAATGGGTAACTATAGACCTATTAATGGTTATGTTGACATACATATGTTCACCTTTTCTACCTGGCGTATTTACTGTATTAAGGACGTATATACTTGTAACCACGGTAATGGGTAACTATAGACCTATTAATGGATATGCTGACACACATATTTTCACCTTTTCTACCTGTCGTATTTACTGTATTAAGGACGTATATACTTGTAACCACGGTAATGGGTAACTATAGACCTATTAATGGATATGCTGAAACACATATTTTCACCTTTTCTACCTGTCGTATTTACTGTATTAAGGACGTATATACTTGTAACCACGGTAATGGGTAACTATAGACCTATTAATGGATATGTTGACACACATATTTTCACCTTTTCTACCTTTCATATTTACTGTATTAAGGACGTATATACTTGTAACCACGGTAATGGGTAACTATAGACCTATTAATTGATACGTTGACACACATATTTTCACCTTTTCTACCTGTCGTATTTACTGTATTAAGGACGTATATACTTGTAACCACGGTAATGGGTAACTATAGACCTATTAATGGATATGTTGACACACATATTTTCACTTTTTCTACCTGGCGTATTTACTGTATTAAGGACGTATATACTTGTAACCACGGTAATGGGTAACTATAGACCTATTAATGGATATGTTGACACACATATTTTCACCTTTTCTACCTGTCGTATTTACTGTATTAAGGATGTATATACTTGTAACCACGGTAATGGGTAACTATAGACCTATTACTGGATATGTTGACACACACATTTTCACCTTTTCTACCTGTCGTATTTACTGTATTAAGGACGTATATACTTGTAACCACGGTAATGGGTAACTATAGACCTATTAATGGATATGTTGACAGACATATTTTCACCTTTTCTACCTGTCGTATTTACTGTATTAAGGACGTATATACTTGTAACCACGGTAATGGGTAACAATAGACCTATTAATGGATATGTTAACACACATATTTTCACCTTTTCTACCTGTCGTATTTACTGTATTAAGGACGTATATACTTGTAACCACGGTAATGGGTAACTATAGACCTATTAATGGATATGCTGAAACACATATTTTCACCTTTTCTACCTGTCGTATTTACTGTATTAAGGACGTATATACTTGTAACCACGGTAATGGGTAACTATAGACCTATTAATGGATATGTTGACACACATATTTTCACCTTTTCTACCTCTCGTATTTACTGTATTAAGGACGTATATACTTGTAACCACGGTAATGGGTAACTATAGACCTATTAATGGATATGTTGACACACATATTTTCACCTTTTCTACCTGGCGTATTTACTGTATTAAGGACGTATATACTTGTAACCACGGTAATGGGTAACTATAGACCTATTAATGGATATGTTGACACACATATTTTCACCTTTTCTACCTGTCGTATTTACTGTATTAAGGACGTATATACTTGTAACCACGGTAATGGGTAACTATAGACCTATTAATGGATATGTTGACACACATATTTTCACTTTTTCTACCTGGCGTATTTACTGTATTAAGGACGTATATACTTGTAACCACGGTAATGGGTAACTATAGACCTATTAATAGATATGTTGACACACATATTTTCACCTTTTCTACGTCGTATTTACTGTATTAAGGACGTATATACTTGTAACCACGGTAATGGGTAACTATAGACCTATTAATGGATATGTTGACACACATATTTTCACCTTTTCTACCTGTCGTATTTACTGTATTAAGGACGTATATACTTGTAACCACGGTAATGGGTAACTATAGACCTATTAATGGATATGTTGACACACATATTTTCACCTTTTCTACCTCTCGTATTTACTGTATTAAGGACGTATATACTTGTAACCACGGTAATGGGTAACTATAGACCTATTAATGGATATGTTGACACACATATTTTCACCTTTTCTACCTGGCGTATTTACTGTATTAAGGACGTATATACTTGTAACCACGGTAATGGGTAACTATAGACCTATTAATGGATACGTTGACACACATATTTTCACTTTTTCTACCTGGCGTATTTACTGTATTAAGGACGTATATACTTGTAACCACGGTAATGGGTAACTATAGACCTATTAATGGATATGTTGACACACATATTTTCACCTTTTCTACCTGTCGTATTTACTGTATTAAGGACGTATATGCCTGTAACCACGGTAATGGGTAACTATAGACCTATTAATGGATATGTTGACACACATATTTTCACCTTTTCTACCTGGCGTATTTACTGTATTAAGGACGTATATACTTGTAACCACGGTAATGGGTAACTATAGACCTATTAATGGATATGTTGACACACATATTTTCACCTTTTCTACCTGTCGTATTTACTGTATTAAGGATGTATATACTTGTAACCACGGTAATGGGTAACTATAGACCTATTACTGGATATGTTGACACACATATTTTCACCTTTTCTACCTGTCGTATTTACTGTATTAAGGACGTATATGCCTGTAACCACGGTAATGGGTAACTATAGACCTATTAATGGATATGTTGACACACATATTTTCACCTTTTCTACCTGTCGTATTTACTGTATTAAGGACGTATATACTTGTAACCACGGTAATGGGTAACTATAGACCTATTAATGGATATGTTGACACACATATTTTCACCTTTTCTACCTGTCGTATTTACTGTATTAAGGACGTATATGCTTGTAACCACGGTAATGGGTAACTATAGACCTATTAATGGATATGTTGACAGACATATTTTCACCTTTTCTACCTGTCGTATTTACTGTATTAAGGACGTATATACTTGTAACCACGGTAATGGGTAACTATAGACCTATTAATGGATATGTTAACACACATATTTTCACCTTTTCTACCTGTCGTATTTACTGTATTAAGGACGTATATACTTGTAACCACGGTAATGGGTAACTATAGACCTATTAATGGATATGCTGAAACACATATTTTCACCTTTTCTACCTGTCGTATTTACTGTATTAAGGACGTATATACTTGTAACCACGGTAATGGGTAACTATAGACCTATTAATGGATATGTTGACACACATATTTTCACATTTTCTACCTCTCGTATTTACTGTATTAAGGACGTATATACTTGTAACCACGGTAATGGGTAACTATAGACCTATTAATGGATATGTTGACACACATATTTTCACCTTTTCTACCTGGCGTATTTACTGTATTAAGGACGTATATACTTGTAACCACGGTAATGGGTAACTATAGACCTATTAATGGATATGTTGACACACATATTTTCACCTTTTCTACCTGTCGTATTTACTGTATTAAGGACGTATATACTTGTAACCACGGTAATGGGTAACTATAGACCTATTAATGGATACGTTGACACACATATTTTCACTTTTTCTACCTGGCGTATTTACTGTATTAAGGACGTATATACTTGTAACCACGGTAATGGGTAACTATAGACCTATTAATGGATACGTTGACACACATATTTTCACTTTTTCTACCTGGCGTATTTACTGTATTAAGGACGTATATACTTGTAACCACGGTAATGGGTAACTATAGACCTATTAATGGATATGTTGACACACATATTTTCACCTTTTCTACCTGTCGTATTTACTGTATTAAGGACGTATATACTTGTAACCACGGTAATGGGTAACTATAGACCTATTAATGGATATGCTGACACACATATTTTCACCTTTTCTACCTGTCGTATTTACTGTATTAAGGACGTATATACTTGTAACCACGGTAATGGGTAACTATAGACCTATTAATGGATATGTTGACACACATATTTTCACCTTTTCTACCTGTCGTATTTACTGTATTAAGGACGTATATGCCTGTAACCACGGTAATGGGTAACTATAGACCTATTAATGGATATGTTGACACACATATTTTCACCTTTTCTACCTGGCGTATTTACTGTATTAAGGACGTATATACTTGTAACCACGGTAATGGGTAACTATAGACCTATTAATGGATATGTTGACACACATATTTTCACCTTTTCTACCTGTCGTATTTACTGTATTAAGGATGTATATACTTGTAACCACGGTAATGGGTAACTATAGACCTATTACTGGATATGTTGACACACATATTTTCACCTTTTCTACCTGTCGTATTTACTGTATTAAGGACGTATATGCCTGTAACCACGGTAATGGGTAACTATAGACCTATTAATGGATATGTTGACACACATATTTTCACCTTTTCTACCTGTCGTATTTACTGTATTAAGGACGTATATACTTGTAACCACGGTAATGGGTAACTATAGACCTATTAATGGATATGTTGACACACATATTTTCACCTTTTCTACCTGTCGTATTTACTGTATTAAGGATGTATATACTTGTAACCACGGTAATGGGTAACTATAGACCTATTACTGGATATGTTGACACACATATTTTCACCTTTTCTACCTGTCGTATTTACTGTATTAAGGACGTATATGCCTGTAACCACGGTAATGGGTAACTATAGACCTATTAATGGATATGTTGACACACATATTTTCACCTTTTCTACCTGTCGTATTTACTGTATTAAGGACGTATATACTTGTAACCACGGTAATGGGTAACTATAGACCTATTAATGGATATGTTGACACACATATTTTCACCTTTTCTACCTGTCGTATTTACTGTATTAAGGACGTATATGCTTGTAACCACGGTAATGGGTAACTATAGACCTATTAATGGATATGTTGACAGACATATTTTCACCTTTTCTACCTGTCGTATTTACTGTATTAAGGACGTATATACTTGTAACCACGGTAATGGGTAACTATAGACCTATTAATGGATATGTTAACACACATATTTTCACCTTTTCTACCTGTCGTATTTACTGTATTAAGGACGTATATACTTGTAACCACGGTAATGGGTAACTATAGACCTATTAATGGATATGCTGAAACACATATTTTCACCTTTTCTACCTGTCGTATTTACTGTATTAAGGACGTATATACTTGTAACCACGGTAATGGGTAACTATAGACCTATTAATGGATATGTTGACACACATATTTTCACATTTTCTACCTCTCGTATTTACTGTATTAAGGACGTATATACTTGTAACCACGGTAATGGGTAACTATAGACCTATTAATGGATATGTTGACACACATATTTTCACCTTTTCTACCTGGCGTATTTACTGTATTAAGGACGTATATACTTGTAACCACGGTAATGGGTAACTATAGACCTATTAATGGATATGTTGACACACATATTTTCACCTTTTCTACCTGTCGTATTTACTGTATTAAGGACGTATATACTTGTAACCACGGTAATGGGTAACTATAGACCTATTAATGGATACGTTGACACACATATTTTCACTTTTTCTACCTGGCGTATTTACTGTATTAAGGACGTATATACTTGTAACCACGGTAATGGGTAACTATAGACCTATTAATGGATACGTTGACACACATATTTTCACTTTTTCTACCTGGCGTATTTACTGTATTAAGGACGTATATACTTGTAACCACGGTAATGGGTAACTATAGACCTATTAATGGATATGTTGACACACATATTTTCACCTTTTCTACCTGTCGTATTTACTGTATTAAGGACGTATATACTTGTAACCACGGTAATGGGTAACTATAGACCTATTAATGGATATGCTGACACACATATTTTCACCTTTTCTACCTGTCGTATTTACTGTATTAAGGACGTATATACTTGTAACCACGGTAATGGGTAACTATAGACCTATTAATGGATATGTTGACACACATATTTTCACCTTTTCTACCTGTCGTATTTACTGTATTAAGGACGTATATGCCTGTAACCACGGTAATGGGTAACTATAGACCTATTAATGGATATGTTGACACACATATTTTCACCTTTTCTACCTGGCGTATTTACTGTATTAAGGACGTATATACTTGTAACCACGGTAATGGGTAACTATAGACCTATTAATGGATATGTTGACACACATATTTTCACCTTTTCTACCTGTCGTATTTACTGTATTAAGGATGTATATACTTGTAACCACGGTAATGGGTAACTATAGACCTATTACTGGATATGTTGACACACATATTTTCACCTTTTCTACCTGTCGTATTTACTGTATTAAGGACGTATATGCCTGTAACCACGGTAATGGGTAACTATAGACCTATTAATGGATATGTTGACACACATATTTTCACCTTTTCTACCTGTCGTATTTACTGTATTAAGGACGTATATACTTGTAACCACGGTAATGGGTAACTATAGACCTATTAATGGATATGTTGACACACATATTTTCACCTTTTCTACCTCTCGTATTTACTGTATTAAGGACGTATATACTTGTAACCACGGTAATGGGTAACTATAGACCTATTAATGGATATGTTGACACACATATTTTCACCTTTTCTACCTGGCGTATTTACTGTATTAAGGACGTATATACTTGTAACCACGGTAATGGGTAACTATAGACCTATTAATGGATATGTTGACACACATATTTTCACCTTTTCTACCTGTCGTATTTACTGTATTAAGGACGTATATACTTGTAACCACGGTAATGGGTAACTATAGACCTATTAATGGATATGTTGACACACATATTTTCACTTTTTCTACCTGGCGTATTTACTGTATTAAGGACGTATATACTTGTAACCACGGTAATGGGTAACTATAGACCTATTAATAGATATGTTGACACACATATTTTCACCTTTTCTACCTGTCGTATTTACTGTATTAAGGACGTATATACTTGTAACCACGGTAATGGGTAACTATAGACCTATTAATGGATATGTTGACACACATATTTTCACCTTTTCTACCTGTCGTATTTACTGTATTAAGGACGTATATACTTGTAACCACGGTAATGGGTAACTATAGACCTATTAATGGATATGCTGACACACATATTTTCACCTTTTCTACCTGTCGTATTTACTGTATTAAGGACGTATATACTTGTAACCACGGTAATGGGTAACTATAGACCTATTAATGGATATGTTGACACACATATTTTCACCTTTTCTACCTCTCGTATTTACTGTATTAAGGACGTATATACTTGTAACCACGGTAATGGGTAACTATAGACCTATTAATGGATATGTTGACACACATATTTTCACCTTTTCTACCTGGCGTATTTACTGTATTAAGGACGTATATACTTGTAACCACGGTAATGGGTAACTATAGACCTATTAATGGATACGTTGACACACATATTTTCACTTTTTCTACCTGGCGTATTTACTGTATTAAGGACGTATATACTTGTAACCACGGTAATGGGTAACTATAGACCTATTAATGGATATGTTGACACACATATTTTCACCTTTTCTACCTGTCGTATTTACTGTATTAAGGACGTATATACTTGTAACCACGGTAATGGGTAACTATAGACCTATTAATGGATATGTTGACAGACATATTTTCACCTTTTCTACCTGTCGTATTTACTGTATTAAGGACGTATATACTTGTAACCACGGTAATGGGTAACTATAGACCTATTAATGGATATGTTAACACACATATTTTCACCTTTTCTACCTGTCGTATTTACTGTATTAAGGACGTATATACTTGTAACCACGGTAATGGGTAACTATAGACCTATTAATGGATATGCTGAAACACATATTTTCACCTTTTCTACCTGTCGTATTTACTGTATTAAGGACGTATATACTTGTAACCACGGTAATGGGTAACTATAGACCTATTAATGGATATGTTGACACACATATTTTCACATTTTCTACCTCTCGTATTTACTGTATTAAGGACGTATATACTTGTAACCACGGTAATGGGTAACTATAGACCTATTAATGGATATGTTGACACACATATTTTCACCTTTTCTACCTGGCGTATTTACTGTATTAAGGACGTATATACTTGTAACCACGGTAATGGGTAACTATAGACCTATTAATGGATATGTTGACACACATATTTTCACCTTTTCTACCTGTCGTATTTACTGTATTAAGGACGTATATACTTGTAACCACGGTAATGGGTAACTATAGACCTATTAATGGATACGTTGACACACATATTTTCACTTTTTCTACCTGGCGTATTTACTGTATTAAGGACGTATATACTTGTAACCACGGTAATGGGTAACTATAGACCTATTAATGGATACGTTGACACACATATTTTCACTTTTTCTACCTGGCGTATTTACTGTATTAAGGACGTATATACTTGTAACCACGGTAATGGGTAACTATAGACCTATTAATGGATATGTTGACACACATATTTTCACCTTTTCTACCTGTCGTATTTACTGTATTAAGGACGTATATACTTGTAACCACGGTAATGGGTAACTATAGACCTATTAATGGATATGCTGACACACATATTTTCACCTTTTCTACCTGTCGTATTTACTGTATTAAGGACGTATATACTTGTAACCACGGTAATGGGTAACTATAGACCTATTAATGGATATGTTGACACACATATTTTCACCTTTTCTACCTGTCGTATTTACTGTATTAAGGACGTATATGCCTGTAACCACGGTAATGGGTAACTATAGACCTATTAATGGATATGTTGACACACATATTTTCACCTTTTCTACCTGGCGTATTTACTGTATTAAGGACGTATATACTTGTAACCACGGTAATGGGTAACTATAGACCTATTAATGGATATGTTGACACACATATTTTCACCTTTTCTACCTGTCGTATTTACTGTATTAAGGATGTATATACTTGTAACCACGGTAATGGGTAACTATAGACCTATTACTGGATATGTTGACACACATATTTTCACCTTTTCTACCTGTCGTATTTACTGTATTAAGGACGTATATGCCTGTAACCACGGTAATGGGTAACTATAGACCTATTAATGGATATGTTGACACACATATTTTCACCTTTTCTACCTGTCGTATTTACTGTATTAAGGACGTATATACTTGTAACCACGGTAATGGGTAACTATAGACCTATTAATGGATATGTTGACACACATATTTTCACCTTTTCTACCTGTCGTATTTACTGTATTAAGGATGTATATACTTGTAACCACGGTAATGGGTAACTATAGACCTATTACTGGATATGTTGACACACATATTTTCACCTTTTCTACCTGTCGTATTTACTGTATTAAGGACGTATATGCCTGTAACCACGGTAATGGGTAACTATAGACCTATTAATGGATATGTTGACACACATATTTTCACCTTTTCTACCTGTCGTATTTACTGTATTAAGGACGTATATACTTGTAACCACGGTAATGGGTAACTATAGACCTATTAATGGATATGTTGACACACATATTTTCACCTTTTCTACCTGTCGTATTTACTGTATTAAGGACGTATATGCTTGTAACCACGGTAATGGGTAACTATAGACCTATTAATGGATATGTTGACAGACATATTTTCACCTTTTCTACCTGTCGTATTTACTGTATTAAGGACGTATATACTTGTAACCACGGTAATGGGTAACTATAGACCTATTAATGGATATGTTAACACACATATTTTCACCTTTTCTACCTGTCGTATTTACTGTATTAAGGACGTATATACTTGTAACCACGGTAATGGGTAACTATAGACCTATTAATGGATATGCTGAAACACATATTTTCACCTTTTCTACCTGTCGTATTTACTGTATTAAGGACGTATATACTTGTAACCACGGTAATGGGTAACTATAGACCTATTAATGGATATGTTGACACACATATTTTCACATTTTCTACCTCTCGTATTTACTGTATTAAGGACGTATATACTTGTAACCACGGTAATGGGTAACTATAGACCTATTAATGGATATGTTGACACACATATTTTCACCTTTTCTACCTGGCGTATTTACTGTATTAAGGACGTATATACTTGTAACCACGGTAATGGGTAACTATAGACCTATTAATGGATATGTTGACACACATATTTTCACCTTTTCTACCTGTCGTATTTACTGTATTAAGGACGTATATACTTGTAACCACGGTAATGGGTAACTATAGACCTATTAATGGATACGTTGACACACATATTTTCACTTTTTCTACCTGGCGTATTTACTGTATTAAGGACGTATATACTTGTAACCACGGTAATGGGTAACTATAGACCTATTAATGGATACGTTGACACACATATTTTCACTTTTTCTACCTGGCGTATTTACTGTATTAAGGACGTATATACTTGTAACCACGGTAATGGGTAACTATAGACCTATTAATGGATATGTTGACACACATATTTTCACCTTTTCTACCTGTCGTATTTACTGTATTAAGGACGTATATACTTGTAACCACGGTAATGGGTAACTATAGACCTATTAATGGATATGCTGACACACATATTTTCACCTTTTCTACCTGTCGTATTTACTGTATTAAGGACGTATATACTTGTAACCACGGTAATGGGTAACTATAGACCTATTAATGGATATGTTGACACACATATTTTCACCTTTTCTACCTGTCGTATTTACTGTATTAAGGACGTATATGCCTGTAACCACGGTAATGGGTAACTATAGACCTATTAATGGATATGTTGACACACATATTTTCACCTTTTCTACCTGGCGTATTTACTGTATTAAGGACGTATATACTTGTAACCACGGTAATGGGTAACTATAGACCTATTAATGGATATGTTGACACACATATTTTCACCTTTTCTACCTGTCGTATTTACTGTATTAAGGATGTATATACTTGTAACCACGGTAATGGGTAACTATAGACCTATTACTGGATATGTTGACACACATATTTTCACCTTTTCTACCTGTCGTATTTACTGTATTAAGGACGTATATGCCTGTAACCACGGTAATGGGTAACTATAGACCTATTAATGGATATGTTGACACACATATTTTCACCTTTTCTACCTGTCGTATTTACTGTATTAAGGACGTATATACTTGTAACCACGGTAATGGGTAACTATAGACCTATTAATGGATATGTTGACACACATATTTTCACCTTTTCTACCTGTCGTATTTACTGTATTAAGGACGTATATACTTGTAACCACGGTAATGGGTAACTATAGACCTATTAATGGATATGTTGACACACATATTTTCACCTTTTCTACCTGGCGTATTTACTGTATTAAGGACGTATATACTTGTAACCACGGTAATGGGTAACTATAGACCTATTAATGGATATGTTGACACACATATTTTCACCTTTTCTACCTGTCGTATTTACTGTATTAAGGACGTATATACTTGTAACCACGGTAATGGGTAACTATAGACCTATTAATGGATATGTTGACACACATATTTTCACCTTTTCTACCTGGCGTATTTACTGTATTAAGGACGTATATACTTGTAACCACGGTAATGGGTAACTATAGACCTATTAATGGATATGTTGACACACATATTTTCACCTTTTCTACCTGTCGTATTTACTGTATTAAGGACGTATATACTTGTAACCACGGTAATGGGTAACTATAGACCTATTAATGGATATGTTGACACACATATTTTCACCTTTTCTACCTGTCGTATTTACTGTATTAAGGACGTATATACTTGTAACCACGGTAATGGGTAACTATAGACCTATTAATGGATATGCTGACACACATATTTTCACCTTTTCTACCTGTCGTATTTACTGTATTAAGGACGTATATACTTGTAACCACGGTAATGGGTAACTATAGACCTATTAATGGATATGTTGACACACATATTTTCACCTTTTCTACCTCTCGTATTTTACTGTATTAAGGACGTATATACTTGTAACCACGGTAATGGGTAACTATAGACCTATTAATGATATGTTGACACACATATTTTCACCTTTTCTACCTGGCGTATTTACTGTATTAAGGACGTATATACTTGTAACCACGGTAATGGGTAACTATAGACCTATTAATGGATATGTTGACACACATATTTTCACTTTTTCTACCTGGCGTATTTACTGTATTAAGGACGTATATACTTGTAACCACGGTAATGGGTAACTA